>CM053769.1:353974903-354145664 GCA_028658325.1 Potorous gilbertii
TAAAATCTTAATTTTAAGGAAGTGATTGTAGAACATTTATAAATAAATAAAATTAAAAATTAAAAAAAAAAAAGAATTGAAGAGTTAGGGTATTATGTTTGGTTGGAGTTTCCTCAGAAAACTGAGACAAGGAAAAAGGAACTAAGATGCTGCCACTGTTGTATTTTTACCTTGAGTGCCCTATCCCTGTTGCTCTGTAATCGTCAGTCAGGTTGCAGTCCTGACTTTGTGGTGAGACAGGGAAACTGAAGGTCAAAGGAAGAGGCCTGAAGCAGAGGAAGGATACATATAAAATATCCATTGAAATGATAATGTTACTGATTGCTCTTTGTCCATAAATTGCAAATAAACTAGCTAGGACTGTAGATTGTAGCTGATGAGTAGTATACTGTTACTGATACAGAAATACAGAAATTGAAAGTAGTATTGAAGCCTGGAGTTTAATATCAAGAACTCTGACAAAAGCTGAAGATTTTGTTTTGGCAAAAAGGGAAAAGACTTCAGCTTTGGATTCAAGAATTTAATTTGAAAAAGAGCAGCCATAGCATTTTGCCCAGGAATTAATGCATGTACCCATTCTACTATTCTTTTATTTGAGAGTGGGAAATGAATAAAATAAGCTAACATAAAGTGTTTATTAAAAACAAAAACAAAAATATCCTCCAAAGCGTCATTGTTTGTGGGAAGATTCAGCCCAGTTTTCTATACCTTTTATGTCTTTAGTGCACTTTGCTGATGTTTATAATATTTATGAAAATATAAATATTAGAAATATGTAAAATGAGTACTCAGAAGCACTTATTTGTTGAAGTGCTTCTGGGGAAATCAAAGAAGTCTGAATAATGTTGAGTGTTTTTTACTTCACATCAGCTCTTCAAAAATTGGGAATCTGTATTATAACTAATACAATTTATTAACCAGCCCTGCCTTTGCAAAAAAACCCCAAAAAACTCCAACTCTTTTTCTTCTTTTCCTCATTTTCCCTCAAATGGCTATAATTGGGATAGTTCAATTTAGTTTTGAATGATTTATTGTATAAAAGCCAGAGAGAGGGCAAAAATAGACAAGTGGGATACTTTTAAGCTAAAGGAATGAGAAGGAATTAAGGGTAAATTGGAAAAACAAAGGAAAAGTAGAGGAGAGGCAAGACAGAGAGGGGAAAATAGCCTATCAGATTTCTTGAGGGTTGGGGAACCTTTGATCACTTCAGTGTGTAGTCTACTTTTCTTAGTCCTTCCTTATTTATATTTCCCACAGTAAAAATACATGATATTTTGTTTTGGAGATTATTAAAATATACTCTGACTTTCACTGAATGTCTACTAAACCCAACCCAAGCCTCTATGGCACAATTGTTTAGGTATTAATGGCTTAGAATGAGTGTAATTAGCAATTATTTTTTGTTACTTGTCTCAATTCTTACCTAGCCCTTAGTTATTGAATGGGCACAGCTTCAGGCAAATTGAGACCTGGGAAAGACCTTAATATAAAAAAAGACCAAGGTTACCCACTGCATTCTGAGCCAAGACCAGTCTTCTTGACCTTTGTCTTGCCACTGGACTCCAGTGACTCTGGAAGACAGTGAGACAACTCATGCTCATAATGTCATTGGTCCTTTTCTAGAACAAAGGATGAAAAATACCAACAACAAAATTCAAGAAAATCTTCCATATGGTTTAATCTAGAATAGTCTCTTAATTTTCCTTATTTATCCTGTAGTGTCTCTCTGGCCTTATTTCATGATGTTTCTTTTTGTTCCTTGAGCCCTGGGAATATTCTTGTGGAACGGTGGTGTTCACTTTTGTCTCTTCTGCTGTCTTTATTGGTGGGAATTCTTCTGTCCAAGAGCCCTGAAGAGAAGGAGCTGATATTCTACCGCTGTTTTAAAGAGGTTATGTTAGTTTTGGGTTCCATGAATTATTGATTAGGGGAAAGAATATTGTAGGCATGGAGTCAGAGGTTAGGTGTGTATGAGGGCAATAGTGTGTAAATAACCTAGAACTTGACACAATCTGTTTTTTACTCCTATTACATTATATCTTATATCATAATTACTTATTTAGTTGTCTTATCTTTCCTCCTATTAGGTTTTCCACCCATTAGTCCTTGTGAACAGGAATAATCACTTAATAAATGTTTGTTGAACTGAAGGGAAAGGGAAGAAGTAAGAGAACAAATGTATAGGTCAGTCCATCGGACCAAATAGAAATTCCAGTTATTTCTGAGGGTTTCAGGAACCAGATAACAAAAGGACAGGGAAAGCTGTTTTCTGTTAGCTGACAGGGCACTATTAGGGTCAAGGGGCACATATAGGGCTCTGAAGGAAATTTTCCTGTCAGAGGCAGGGAAGTGAATTCTTTCTGTAGAGAGGAAGGAAGTTGAATGGTAGTAAATTAATCAGTAGACAAATAAGGATTTTAATGAAAAATTTGGTTCACAGGTTAAAATTGTTAATGATAACAGGATAATTTCTTTAAGTAATAGATGGTCACTGATACATGTCATTACTAAGACCTGGGCAAGTGAAACTAGGGTTATTGAAAATATAGAAAGACCATCAGATTTAGCCTATAAGAGATAATTTTGGAAAGAGTAAATTGCCAGCCAGATTGTAAAGTGTTAAGGAGAGAACGAAATAAGGGGAAGTGGAGACATTGAGCGCAGATAGCTTTTTTTAGGAATTTGGCTGAGAAAGAGAGGGTGATAGGGAACAATAGCTTAAGGGATGGTAGGGTCTATTAAAAGTTTTTAAGACTTGCATATTTGAAGGCAGTAGGGAGGAGCCAATGAATAAAGAAGAAGTTGAAGATTAGTGAAGAGAGGGGAATGATTGAGGTAGCAGTGGTCTGGAGCAGACTGGAGAGATGTGATCAAGTGTACACAAAGAGGCTTTGGTCTTAGAAAGGAGAATGGCCACCTTATTATCAGAGACTGAGGGAAAGAAGTTGGAAGATGATAGCAAAGGGTCTTGAAGTGAAGGTAAGGGAGAAGAGGGAGCTCAGGGTCTCCATTTCCTATGTAAAATAAGAGATGAATACTTCAGATCGGGTATGTTTGTGTGCATGTGTTCGATTGCACATGTATGTAGGAACCTTGAGAAGATCATTTTTGGAAGAGAAGGTTTAGAATGGCTTCTCTAAGGAATGAGCTAGGGGGAAGTAAAAGAATGACCTTGCTGTTGTGACACCCAGTTCATGTTACATGGCATACATTTAAAATGACTCAATACAGTTAGTTGGATTGCTCTGGTTCTGTTGAAGCAGTCCTTGCATTGGCGAGAAAGGGGTTGGTAGTGGAAGTATTCCAGGGCTGGGGTTGGCAAGAAATGAGTACTGAAAGAATAAGGGGGCAAGTGATATCAAGAGAAAAGGACAGTTTTGAGTTGAATTGGTTAACTGTAGGGTTGAAACTATGTATGAGGTGGAGAAGAGACAGAGCAATGTAGGAATAATGACCTGAGAAAGTATTGAGACGAAGCAGAGGGATAGTCAGTTCTTGTCATCTCAAGAACCTAGAATAGGTTTGGGAAGGGAGAGGTGTAGCGGCATAATAGGAGATTATGGTCAGACAGGAATACCAAATTTTTTGATGAAGGAAGTGGAACATTTGTGGGTAATGGGGAAATCCAGGGTATATCCATCCTTAGGCATATTTGAGGGTGGAGTCTTAGGAGTAGATTATTGGATTTGAAGAGATTTATGGAATTGAGAATTTGGGAAGTTTGAGGATCATCAACATGAATAAATCCTCTGGTCTAAGAGTAGGAGTTGGGGAGGAGAGGGAAGACAAGTGAGCCAGGGCTGAACTTGTTAAGAAGGAAGTGAGAGTGATCTAGGGACCAATACGCAATGGTTTCAGTGAGCTGTAATAGTGAAAAATTTCAGTAGAGTGAACTTCAAATGAAGAGAAGTTGCTGAGCAATAAAGGGAGGCATAAACAGATAAAAAGGAGGCATGAAGAAAAGGCAGAAGGAGTTTTTGGAAGTGGCATTGGTGAGCAAAAAGTGTTCCAACTTTAGGATCAGTGTGTTAGGGAGGGTGTGTTTAGCTGCAGCCAGCATTGAAGAGGATTACCAAGGATGCAGTGCCATCTGGGAGAAGCCTCATTTCACTGAGAACACGTGGGTAAGAGTATGAGAGGAAGAGAATTCCAGAGGGCACAATGGAAGGAGTAGACAGAGGTAAGGATCATGTCCTTGGTGGTTCTTAACCTCATCTTAGCTTCTTGTGGAAATGGGGTTAGGCTTTTTCTGCTTGGGTATTGGAAGAAAGTATTGTTGTAGTCATAGAGTAGCAAATGTCTCAATATGAAGAAGATTTTCCAGTATTTAAATCTATCCAGAAGTGGAATGGGATAGTAAATGAGACTGGCACTATTTTTCAAGTCATACTCAAGGCTTTTAGATGAACCAACACTATGATATGGGTATCCCAAATGTTCAGGCCTAAAGATTGGGTGTTACTGTTTGAGATGGCTGTAGAAGGGAATCCTGCTTCAACTGCAAGTTGGCCTATATGTCTGAGTCTTTGATCATCACGAGACTGATCAAGAATGAAGAGATATAAAATGAATCTGAAGAACAGAATTGACTAGTTAAAATGCTATGAAAGTGTGTAGAGTTGTATTTTTTTCCTTAATAGAGAAAGGTCTAGCTATTGAATCTCTTTTTAGACTGCTTTTTAAGTGAATATTTGGGTTTGCTAGTTCTTTTCTAATTTTTTTTGATATAAACTGAAAAATCTCAATTTCCCCATAAATGTTTTATTAACCACCCAATTATTGGTCAGTTGACTTTTGATAGTGCTTTTGGAGAGGATGAAATATTTCTTCACCTGGCACTGTGTTGGACTGACAAGCTTTGACAACAGCTTTGAAGATATGAACCAGTGCTTTCAAGTACATTGGAAGTATTCTAATGAAATTCTTTCACTTTCTATTTCTGTTAATTTAATGTTGAGAAAGAATGTTTTCCTATTTATTTGATCCTCAGTTTCTTAACTTAGAAGGAATTCCTTCAGAGAGAACATTCTTTATTAGTTATGGAAAAAGCTATTATTGTTAAAAACTGGACTATCTGCAAAAGTGTGATGACTTCAATAATTTCCTCTAGTCAGTCCCTTAGAGTACAAGGGCTGCTTTTGTTCAACAGAGTTTTAGAAGGATATGGAGAAACTGAAGAAGATCCAGAAAAAGTGGCAAAGAATTAAAGGAATGGCTTATGTTCCCTTGGGAAGAAAAGTTAAAGAAATTGAGACTGTTTAGTCTATGAGGGGTAAGGGAATGGGTGTGTGTGTGTGTGTTTGTGTGTGTGGATGCTAAAGTAGTAATTCACTGGTTTTGGAAGCTCAAGCAAGGTGAAATGGGTTTTAATTAAAGCAGAAGAAGTTTCAGTTGATTTTTAAGGAAGAACTTTTTGACTTTTAATCATTGTTGTTAAGGAGGCTTGAGAGGAATAGTCTTTGTCCCTTGAGATGCTCAAGAAGACATAGATAAACATATAGCGGAGGACTTGACAAGATAATCATTCAAGATGCTTTCCAGCTCAAGAATTGTGATTCTTTGACCCCTACCTAATGTACCCAAATGTCCATCTGGTCATGTCTTGAGTTTCTTTTTATTCTCTTTGTTTAGAAGATTAAGATTGCTGCCCTGCGCATGTATACTAGCTGTGTGGAGAAAACCGACTTTGAGGAGTTCTTCCTAAGTAAGTGACTGCTCTGTAGTAGTTCTGAAAATAAAATGGAATCGTGTCCAATAGGGTGGCTTCGATTTAAATCCCTAGTCAGGAAGACACTATCCATTTTTTGTAAAAACTGTTTGTAACCATAGTATCTATTTTTCACAAGTGAGAAAACTGAATCTCTCACTTTTAGATGGTACAGATTTTCTATTTTAAAGCTGTAATTTATTTTGATTTTTTTGAAAAATTAATTGTATAACTATATCCAAAGACCACACGGTGATATTTTTATTCAGTTGTTTCAAAGTAATTGAAGCAAATACCTGTGAAAGTCTTAGTGAGCATAAATAATCAATTCCACAAGTTTGGGAGATAGTAGTGCATTATTATACTAGGATGATGGCAGTTGTGATCCAAATATGACAGATATTTTCATTATTATCTTTAATTAAAACAATGAATGATTGTATTCTGGATACTTTTCTTCAATAGATAAATATAATTGTTTACTAAAACTATATTTTTAATGTTTTAACTCTCATAGAAATACAAATGTGATATTTTTAGGCTACTTCACCCAGTTTAACATTAAAAAATTTAAATTTTGATTTATTTAGCTGATGCAATCTATATATTCCTATTATTTATGACTTTCTTCCTTCTCACCCCTTTTATGTTGGAAAAAAGTGCTTTTTTTTTCCTCTTTGATTCTCATGTTTTCTCAATGTAAAATTAGTTCAAAGAGGGAAAATATTGTTTCTGTACTTGGAGAAGTAGCCATTGCTTTTAAGAACTGTACTGTTTGTGCCGCAGTACATTTTTTGAATGTGTTTTTAAGTGATTTCTGCCAGTTCACTGATGTGACATTCCTTAAATTGTCATCAGCACACATATTATATATCAGTACACACTTAGCTCTAAAATTTATTGCATTTGGCATGATGTTGAATGCCTGGTAATTGTCCCTGTTCTTCAGTAACAGACCCTGGATCGAATCTAGTATTGCACATTTGAGGAACAATTTGAGCAATTGACCTGTTAAGACCTGTTTGCAAAATGTTTATAACAGCGTTCCCTAAGTGCGTGCGTCATATAATTGTTTTTGAGCTTTTCTGAAGCTATCCTGTGTGAGGGGTGCCTGGAAAGTGATGCTGCTATTGCTCTTCACCTAAAACAAATCTGAGTTCTTCCTTTCAACATTGTTGTTAGAACTTGGGCCCCCTTCTTATGAACGGCCTCAGTGGCAGCAAATACTTGTTTCTTGGCGGTGAATTTAATTTTTTGAAATAGCCTAACATCATTCTGAGTTGAATTTGGGATGAGATATGGTTCTTCAAACTGGGTAATAAAATTTGAGGTTAAAGATAGGGGGTTTGCAAAGTAATGAGGGTGATTTTTATACATGACTTGTGAATTGGTTCCGAAGGCAATTCTAATAAAAGTGTGCCAAAAATGTTTGGAAAAGTGGCAGCCCTGTTGGCATGACAATCAGATGGATGACCTTTTGAAGTGATTCCTTTGAAATGTACAGTTAGAGAATATTAAAACCAGAAGGGAAAAGATAAGTCATGGTTACTTATCAAGAGAAGAAAACCGAAGTTCTGAGGGAGCGAAGTGATTTCTCCAGGTCATATAAGAAGTGAATAGCAGAGTTGCGCTAGAACTCAGATTTCCTGACTCCCAGTTAAACACTCTTGCTACATTCTAAAATTAATTATGCCACCACCTATACCAAACAGTGTCAGAGGTAATGCTTTGAATCATTCTGACAATTATTTAGATACATGTTCTGATATAAAATTTTAAAATCATCTTATTTGCTTTATAGCTTCATCTCATATAGTTTCCTTCCCTTTTTTCTTTTCCCTTTCCTTTTTTTTATCTTTCTATTTTTTTTTCTTTTTTTTCCCAGGAACTTAGGGTGAGTGCTTACTGAGAATCGGACACCTAAAGATTTGCATATAGATTTTAATCCTCAAATACTCACTGAATCATGATGCACTGATCTGCCACAGAAACTACATTATTTGCCCCATCAGTACTTGGTACTCTTGCTAGGATAGCCATAAATTGGAGCATTTGTGCCCTGACAAGCCGGTATTTTAGTACATTCCTGCAATTCCACTCTTCCTATCTTCAGCAGTGAGCTGGCAGACCTCAGAGGAGAAAATTGTAACTTAAGTCCAGCTCCTGGCCAAGATACCTCACAGCCTGAGGGCTAATTCTGTCTCTGAGAAGTTTGGAAGGGCTCCTAGGGGCTGCTGTTGGGAAAGTTTGAGGTAGATGTAGTAGCAGAACAGATTGCCCTTTAGAATTAGCCAAATTTCATTTTCCAGATTGAAGGAAAGATTTCCAAGAAACCTCAGTTTCTCCCTAGGGTAGGGAGCTGCCCAGTATCAACCTAATTCCATATAGATTTGATCTGGCTGCACAAGGTAATATAATACTTGTTTTAATTTTTTGCCTGCTTCTTGAAGCAGGTTCTGAAATATATAGGCAATAGAGAGAAGGGTTTTACTTTGTTGCTATTATGAGGAACATGCTGTAGTTGGAAGGAAGCAGTCTTCCTTACATTAGGAGGCAGACAGTCCAAGATCTGCTGCCTGGACAAGTCATTCATTCCCTTTAGGCCTCCTTTGGTTCATCTGTAAAATGGCAATAATAATGTATAGTATACCTGTCTGAAGAAAGGGAGTTGCCCCAGATAATCTCTTGAGGTCCATAGATCCCTAGGATTCTGTACATATACCCGTGGTCATTAATCTTTTTCCCCCCTTCCCAATTTTTTCTTTTTAAAGGTAGGCATCCCTGAAATAACTTGTGATAGCTAAGGTGGTTCCTTTTGGTGAGGCTCATTTTGGTGAGCCTTGAGTTCCCTTGACTTCCTCTCCACCATCAGAGGACCTACTTTTTCCTGTTCCCCATAACTATTGCTTCTCTGTTATCACTTAGTGTACATTATCATGTTTAAGTAATTGCTCTGACACAGGAGATACCATCCCTGCCTTCAGTGAATTAATGACCCAGAGGACTGTGTGGCTAAGCATAACCTTGACCACATTCAGCTTCTTTATTCTGCTTCCTCTTGTTTAAGGATAAAACTCTACCTGCCTTCACTTAGGAAGGGGAGATTATCTGCCAGAAGCAATTGGAGTGTCCTAAAATTTTCTTTCAGCCAAAGGTTGTTCTGAGCAGATCTGAGATTTGGCCTCTTAAAAAATTGAAAGATTTGAGAGTCTGGGCACAGAACTGGTTTGTGGGTTCTGGAACCAGCTGGAACCCTTGCCCAGCTTTGTCAGTGAGTGGTGAAAAGCATTCTTTTGGCTGGGCTGCCACAGGGCCAAGGGTGGCAGCACTAGCTGCTGAATACCATGTTGCTTTGTTGATCAGACTGACATCCTTTTTAGCTCTATTTCTTTACCCTGAGCCTTTTCTTCTGGAAAGAATGCTCTCCTTGCTATTTGGGTAGATCTGTTATTATCATATTTATCTCCGTGGCACTTCTTGTCACCATAAAGCTAGGTTCCATGAAGTTGGATGGGAGAAAAATTGTCTTTTTTTAACTCACCTCTAATTAATATTTACCATTTCCTTGAGTTAGTTAAAGGATCCTTGAGGCCGGAACCACAGGCTTCACCAGACTGCCAAAATGATCCGGGATCCAAAAAAAAGTTAAGAACCTCTGCCTTTCTTTTGTCGGGAGAGAGAAAAAGAGAAGGCTAAATCTTCTTGCATGCTTTTAAAATTGAATTAAAGGTCTTGAGGGGTCTTTTGCTATATGGAATCACTAGAGAACATTGTCTACTAAAAGCTGTCATCTTTGTATATTAACCCATGCCTAGCATAGAGTTTTGAACATAATAAGCACATGATAAATAATAAATGGTGGTTGAACCAATGGATTAATGAGTTGATCAACTTCCTACTAGCAATTAAAATATAGTAAATATGCTATTTCACACTTTACTTTTAAAGTACCTGCATTTAAAAACTATTTTGCTGTTGTCTTACAGGGTGCCAGATGCCTGATACGTTCAACTCTTGGTTTCTTATTACTCTGCTTCATGTCTGGTAAGTGAGCCTTTGAAATAAGTTGACCACTTGGGGTTTTTCAATCCTGCTGACTTGCAAGGTATAGACCATAGCAGGATTGAGCATATAAAATGACATTTGTTCAGGCTGAAAAAACTGTTCCATTCATTTTTTAACTGGCTTCTATTAGCATTTTTTTTTTATTAAAGGTCAAATCATAGACTTGGAGAGAAACTCATATTTGTAGGATTTTCTTAAAGAACGAGTGCCCCAGTGAGCCACATTATCAGGGTCTTTGAGAGCCCTGCTGAGGCTCGACGGAAAGTTCCCTCCAGCAGCTGTTTTAGGAAAGTCTTCATTTACGTAAAAGTGGTTTAAATTGTGAGAATTTGTGGTAATTTTCATTGCTGGTCATCAGAAACCTATAACAAATTATAGCGCTGACATTTATGCCTGGATGTCTACAGTGTGCACAGAGAGGCCAGGTTTTGCCAGGTTTGTTGCATGTAAAAATATTTAACACCTTAAACAGTATATTTTTCTTCATTTGTGAAATCAGTAGCCAAAAAAATCAATTTTTCATCTAATGTTACTTGCTGTTAAAGGTCAGAAGGATATAGGAGAGACATGGAAGGTGGGGGCGGGGAGTGTATTTATCAAACTGCCAGATCCGGGGAAGCCAAGTTCTGCAGAACTAAGTTTACTGCTCTAACCAAAGGGAGCATCTGAGGAGCTGGTGAAACTGCTGCCTTGTAAAAGGCTCCTTGTCCTCGAGAGGCTCCTAGGACTGACTCTTGCTCTGAAAGGTTTCTTGGTTTTGATAGTTACTGAAGTGAATCTTACCTTCTTTGCTGCTGGAGCCCCTAAGATTGGTACAGATTATGCCGCTGATAGCTTGAGGTTCAAGACTATGGGGTAAGGCCCTAGGCATCAGGGCTTAGAAATGTGACTTTGGTGTTTAGTCAGGTGGCAGTACTACTAAGGAGCCAAGCCTTAGGGAAAATATCTGGTGAGGGTGGTGGTTGCCAAACCAAATCAGTGAAAGAGAGACCATTTTATTGATATAGGTCACAGTACTCAACATGATGCAGTGGAAAAAATTTTAGTCTCAGGAGAAAGACCCAGATTCTAGTTCTGAGGGTGCCATAAGATAGCTATGTATTCAAGGGACAGTGATTTCCCCCTTTTAGAAACTTACTTCCCCACTTTGTAGAGAAGTGAGCTTGGCCATTTCCTTGGAAGAACAACTCCATCTCTAAACAGTGTCTGGTTTGAAGCCAAGGATGTGGTACTCTAAGCTCTGAGTACCAGCTGCCTTTTGGGGTGCTCTGAGCTCTGCCTGGTCAGCATTCAGCCCATCCAACATTTCTGTGTTTTTGTTAGGGCTCTTTAAAGCTGCCTTATCTTGGTTGATGAAACACTAGGAGTTCACACTCATCATGAAATTTTAGTTGTCCTTGCCTTGATGTATGTGGTTGACCCTTGTTATTTCTTCCCCTGCTACTTCTCCCCTCTCCTCAACCTACTCACCTGCATGTATTTCTTTTTAACATGATGTGTTAATGAGCCTCTTGTCTGCAATGCCTAGTGGCCTATATGACACTTTACAAAAATTGCATAACTAACCACATAGCCCAGGGTACCAGTACCTCCTCTCTTCCAGGAGCTTGTCCTGTAGTAGACAAGTAGAAGCCAGGCCAGGAATTATTAGTGTTTGGAGGAGGCTCATGGTCAGATGAGATGGCTTCAGGAAGGGCCTCGCCCAGTAGGTCTGTATTTGTGAGTCCTGTGACCCTGTACTCTCCAAATGAGAAGCAGGTTTGGAGAGTAAGAGAGGGTAGAGGAAACCAGGCAGAGATAGCCATGTACACAGCCCCGGGAAAATGACAACTTGCCAGCCAACAAATAAATAACCTCATTCATTTCTCACACTGCCAGCACTTGAGTGCAGCCATGCAGGCTTGATTTGTTTGGCCTCCAAGGAGAGCAGCCAGTTCAGCTGATGGCAGGGTAAGGATTCCTTCCCAGCAACCAGAGTGACAAATCTACCCAAGTACCCACAATCTTTACACTGAATTCCAAATCCAATCTGGGCTAAGCAGCTTAGAAACTACTGCAGGGGAAAACGAAGGCCAAAACACAACTGGCATTGTCAGAGGGGCCAAGTAGAGAAGGGCAGGATGCTGCTAGCTGCCAAGACATGGCAGGAGGTCAGCTTTAGGAATAACAGGAATACTTCCAGATTTAGGCAGAAGAACTCAAGCAAAAAGGAGGGAATTCATGGCTAGAAAAACCTGCCTTTTCTAACTCTAAGAGGGAAAAGTGATTTTAGTCTGTCCCTACTCTCTTCCCTCCACCAACAGTAAGGGATTTATGGACAGCTTCTCTGTTGTCACATGGATATGTACGTTGTGGAGATGGAGTAGACATTGTTATAAAGACTAGTTAAAAGGGTTATTGCCTTCCTTCTCTTTTAGTCATTATTTTCAGCTCCTCTTCCATGTGTGCTTTCCGCTTTTCCCCCCTTCTTCTCTTTCACAGAGCTTTTGGGGGCTGTTACAACTGGAACTTGAACATGATTCTCAGAGTAGCATTTGTCAAACTGTCCACATAACCTGCTCTGTCATGAGATGTGAATAAGAAGGGATTTCAGTAGATTTTTTTTATACTTGCATTACTTTGCCTCCTAAGATATTATGAAATTATGTATCAGTGAAAATGCTAACTGCAGCTTTTTTTGTCTGAAAATAGGTCTTATTTTCTTTATTTTTCCTTCAAAATTTTCATGACTCTTGCTATTCACCATTACTCCAGGAGTACTCATATTACTAGAACTCCTGTAATATTATTTATCGGTTCCATCAATATATTTCAAGTCCAGAAGTGTTGTCCAGTCAAATCAGCTTTGGAAACACTGTTATATTCAAGTAAGGAGAACCTTATCTAAAATCAGTGATTTTTTTAAAGCTAAGAATTTAAGGCATTTCAGACTCCTTAGTCATTTCTTATATTTTAAAGACCTTTGTGTTTTTATTTTGTAGTGTAGGTATGTTTTGAGTTTTAACTTGTTTTCTAATTTAATTGTTAGTAGGTCACTAGTAACATGCTTCAATTTCCATCCTTGTAACATGGATGGCTTAGTTTAGATAACAGAACTCTTAAGATTTTTTTCTTGCACAAAAGTGTAGTGCTTTTAGCATTTTCTGTCTCATTTTCCTTGCTTTCTCACTGGTTGGATTCAACACCATAACTTTAAGAACCAGTAGAGATTTTGCCTTTTGGTATTAAGAGAAATGCTCAATAAATACTTGGTGAATGAATATGATTGTTGTTTTTATTGAGAACTGCCTTTTAATATGTGATTGGGAAAAGGGTTATTGGATTTTTAAGAATAGTTTTTATTGTAATTTGTCAGGAACAATTTTCCCTATTGTTAGAATAGGATTGAGCTGAGCAATCATAGTGTTGATTAAAAAGCTTAGGCAGCAGGAGATGATGCTGTTTGTTAGTCTTCCATCACTTGGATCTGAACTTTATGTGTTTTTTATTTGTTTAAGGAACATTAGAATTGCTGAAGCCAGATTATGGAATTTTGCATTCTTATCTAATTTGTTGCTCTTTTTAAATCCATTCATATTTACAGTTTTTAGAGCTAGGTTTATATTTCTCTCCACTTGTCTCTAATACTGGTTTTTCCAAATTATGATTTTTTTTCCTCCCTTCTCTGGTAAAGACAGTACATTATCTTTTCAATTATTTTAGCTTAATCTACTTTAAAACAACCCTATTCTCACTAATTCTCTTCACCACACCTTCAGAACCCTCCCCCCTCATGTTTATTACCCCTTTTCCTAAATTTGGAGTTTGCTTATTAGTTTCTTTTTCTTTTTATCTAGTTATCTAAATATTATCCTCTTTTTTCTTTGAGTTAGTAGTCAAGTAACATCTCCCTTCCTCTTTCCCAACACCTTAGTTTATTGTTCGTTTTAAAAATTTTATTTTCTGCTCCATTTTCTAAAAAGAATTTTTCCCTCCTCATTCTCTTCATTATTTCTCTTTGCTTTTATGGCCTTTATACTTATTTATTCCTTCTTTAGTCTCTGCATTCCTCACAGAATTAATGTTCCTAAGGAACTTATTCTGAGTCCCATCTTCTGAACAGTTTTTCTGTTATTGCTTTGTGGATCTTGCCCCCTGGCTTCTATTCTTAGAAATACCAAGTCTGCAGGTTATAGGGAGGATAGAAATATTTGCTGCATGGTAGGAATTTTCCTGTTTTCCAGATTGTGCATTTTTTTGTTACTCTTTGCCCTCCTCATGATCACTTTTTTCCCATTTGCTGTGAAATTTTTTATCAAGGTCCATGCTCTCCTCTTCAGTTTTCCCTCTGAGCTCTGATTCCTCTTTGCCTTAGATAGGATGAGTGGTTTCTCTAAGAACTAGATCCATGGAAGATTATACCTGTTGTAATATTTCCATCTCTGTTAAATAGTTTTCCTTTCCATGGGAGCAGTCTTCAGTGATGTGGAATGGAGGTGTTATGCCACCACTTTTCTTCAGCTGGATCTAGAACTATTGTTGATCTACCATTCATCTTTAGGTACTGTCGTTTCTGGGCCTGAGAGGCTCAGCTGTTTCCCCTCCATGGCTGCCATCTCTGAGCTTGGAGTTAGAGTTCCTGAATGATTGTGTCCACATTTAGGTCTTCCCACCCCCAGGACTAACCCTTAGGTCTCTGGTCTTTGAGAGGGTTTGACCCGATAATGTCTGAGTTCCTTTCCAGCTCTAAATTAATAATTCTCTGGATCTGTATTTAGTTTTTGTTATATCTTCTCTAGACTGGTCCCTTTGATAAGTCTAGTGCAAAGAAAGGTTGCTCTGGATCCATAATAGACTGCATAAATAAAGCTTCTCCTAGTAAATAAAGCACTTCTTGGAGAAGAATGAGAAAATGTCCAAACTCTGTAGAGGGAGGTGGTGCACTTTCTGTAACTTTTTCATGTTAATCAGGCTACTCTGATTTATCGTCCAGACAATTTAAATAGAATATTATAAGTGCATAATCATGGACATAAAGACCTATGTAATCGAATGAGTGAGGGTCAGATGGGGGAAAGGAATCAGGCTGCAACATAATGTTCTGCTGTATGCTTAAGGATTCCATGCAGATTTTTAGTATGGAGGCCCTCAAGTTGAATCCTGATTTTTGTTTATTGAGTTTAAATTATAATTAGGGTCTCATCTTCTTGACAAGACCCCATTTCAAAAATAGTCCTAAATTTCTTGAATTTGACTTCACCCCACCATTTCATTGCTCTAAGATAACCATCAGCTGGGATGGTATCCATGGAAGCAAGGGAACATGCTGCCTTGTGAAACGGAAAACATTTCACCTCATGTCCATAGAGTTAGAAAGTTTATGGTCTGAGAAAAACTGGGCCTTTTAAATCTCAGGGGCAGGTGCATTAACAAACTTCCAAACTTTCAAATAAATGAATTCCATTACCTCACTATTGCTCTTGATGAATTGGTCCCCGACAGCACTTATGCATCAGAGCATATAATGTCTTTTCAGGTGAAAGGCCAACAGAAATGGTGTGAATAACCTCCAGAAAACTATATGAGAAATGAATATTGGTCCATTTACCTAGTTTGATTTTTTTGGAGTTGAGTATTCAGTTCTTTCTGTGACCAGCCCCCTCCTCATCCAAAAGCAAATTTCATAGAATCATATACTGTCAGAAGTAGAAGTTACATTAGAGATCATTTCTTCTATTCACATAATGAAGTAGTGCTCTTCTTGCCCTCAGAGCTCACATAAGGAGCTTAGAATTCTAGTCCAGGCTTTGCTCCTGATTCTTTGTATGACAAGTTCCTTCTCCTTCCACAATTTGCCTCCTCTGTGAAATGAAAGGGTGGGAGTAAATTATTTTTAAGGCTCCTTCCAGCCCTGTTAGACTGTAAACTGAGCACTTTAAAAAGCTCCCTTATTTAGGAAAAAGGTTTGGGAGGAGGCAGTACAGGGCAAGTGTGTGTTTGTCCTTCGTTGCCGAAGAAAACCATGCCATCAGAGAAATGATGACATGCCTTGCATGACATGACATTACATGACTTTGATTTGAGTGAGGGAGGGCTGTGCAGGTTACCAGCCTCACTTCTCCTCCAGAGTCATCTGAATCCAGTGACCAGGTATTTATCAGGATGATTGGAGATGACCTAGGATGAGGCAATTGGGGTGAAGTGACTTGCCCAAGCTCACACACACAGGTAGTAAGTGTCAAGTGTCTGAGGTGAGATTTGAAGTCAGGTCCTCCTGACTCCTGCACTGGTGCTTTATCCACTGCACCACCTCACTACCCCAACAGGACAAGTAAAAAGAGGAAGAAGGGATGAGAAAAAAGAGAAAGGAGAGCCATCCAATGTCTTCCTTTCACTTTGACGAGTAAGTGTTTCCGGCTAGAAGCTGTGTGGACTAGCTGGCAGATTCTGACGTAGAAGTCTGTTATTCTTATGGACTATTTGCAAAATGAACAGAAACTCTTACATGCTATTATCTTATTTTAATATTGAAGCCTTTTAACAGGTTTCTCATGTGTATACTCTTTCAATTATTATTCACACATCCAGAGTAATCTTCCTTGTGCTTGAGTCTTGCTTCTCTTTTCAAAAATCTTTAGTGGCTTTCTATTGCCTACCAAGTAGAATTCAGATTTTTTTGCTTGTCATTCCAGGTGCTACTGGAAAAGGAACCTTTTTAGTGTTAGCTTATGTTGCTTCCTTCCACATATTCCATCTTTAGCCAGGCTGGTCTTGTTTTCTGCCTCTTGAACAAACTGTGGCTTATTCTGCTCCTGAGTCTTTGCTTAAGTCTGAAATGTTCTCGTTCCATGTATGCTTTTGGATTCCCCTCAAGTTAAATTGCTGCCCATTTGTTTAAGAACTAGATCATTGAGTCTTCCAGGTTCTGTAGTCAGTAATAAACTTGCCCCTGTAAACCTCATATAATACTTGTTTTGTAACTTGCTAAATAACATACCATATAATATTGTGGATTATAGTTTATATCTTTAAAAAATTTTTTCTTTTTTTTGAATAAACTTTTATTGATGTCTCTTTAAAAAAAATACCGAAATATTCCCGTGTTCTTCCCCTACTTCCCAGTTAGCCATTGTAAAACAGTGTTTTTTAAAGACAAAAATAGAGGGAAAAAATCAGCAAAACTGATCCATACATTACATGATAGCACATAAGTGTACTTAAACTCTCTGCAAGAGGGAGGGATGGCAGTGTCATCTTATATCTCTTCTTTGGAGCCATGCTTGTTTTTTGAAATTTCATAGCATTCATTTTTGATTTTTTTTTTTTGGTGGTTGTTGGAAAGCCAACAAATGAACCTAAACTAAGAACAAAAGAGGAATTATTAAAAATTAGAGGGAAAATAAATAAACTGGAAACTAAATAAATCTATAAAAATAATAAAACTAACAACTGGTTCTTTGAAAAGACTAATAAATTTGATAAACCTTTAACCAGTCTGATTAAAAATAAGATGGCAGCAAATTAAAAAAAAAAGCAAAAAAAAACTAGGTGAAATAGCAAAACTAGAAATATCCCACCAAAACTGAGAATATAAAAGAAATAAAAGAGTACTTTAAAAATGTAATATATCAAAATTGATGGGAGACTAGATAGAGATCTTAAATAATCCAGTCTCAGCATAGGAAATAGAATTAGCTGTCAAGGAGCTACCAAAAGAAAAATATTCCTGGTCTTAAAGGATTCAAAGAAAAATTCTGTTAAACTTTTAAAAAGCAATTAGTAACAAACAGTACTACACAAACTATTCTCAAAAGTTGAGAAAGCATACTGCCTGACTCCTTTTATGAGAAAAATGTCCTAATACCCTAAAATCAGTGCGTAAAAAAAGCACAGGGTACAGAAGTAGAATTACTGAACAATATCATTAATGAATATTGATTCAAAAAACTTAAGCAAAATCATATCAAAGAGACTACAATGATTTATGTAAGAAGTCATCACGACCAGTTGGATTTATACCAGTTGGCTATATTTGTCCTTATACTATTAACATTAGAGCAGTCAACATAATTATAATAAAAACATACAAAGCCATATGATTAATTCATCAGAAAAGGCCTTTGACAAAGTATAACACTAAGTTATGCTAAAAATCCTACCAACTATAGCCAGAGTCCATTTTTAAAATATAACATCTATCCCAAACCAAAGGAAAATATCACAGACAATTTCAATAAATTAGAGGCTTCCCCATTAAATGCAGAAATAAAGCAAGGATACTTACTCCCCCCACTTTTATTTGATATAGTTCTGGAAATTTTAGTAATAACAATAAGATAAAGAAATTAAAGGCACAAAGATGGATGAAGAGGAAATAAAACTACCTGTATTTGCTGATGACAGGATGTTTTACTTTGAAAATCCTAAGCAAGAAACTCCCTGAATATTAGAATGGACCAAACAGAAGCCAATGACTTCATGAAGCAAAAAGAAATATTGAAACTAAGTCAGAAAGTTGGAAAAAAAAATAGAATATAAACTATCTTAGAATGAAGGAGAAAAAAATTTTTTTAAACATTCATTTTTTAAAAATAAAATTTTGAGTTCAAATTTTTTCCCTTCTGTCTCTTTCCCCTACCCTAAGAGAATAAGCAATTTGCTATAGATTATATATGTACAATCATGTGAAATACATTTCCATATTAGTCATATTGTGAAACAGAAAAAAGGAAAAAAAATGTGAAAATAGTACCCTTTGATCCGTATTCAGACTCCATCAATTCTTTTGAGGAGAAAAAAAATTAAGAAGCATTGTACTACCTGAAAACCATAACTGAAAAATATATATTTCATGAAATCTTAAAACTGCCCACATCTCTTAGAACCAGGGAAATAAAAGTAATCCAATGATCTCCTCCTGAAAGACACCCCAAAAGGTGAACTCACAAGAATATTATAGCCCAAATCCAGAGCTTCCAAGTCAAAGAAAAAGAAAAAAAGCAGAGCATTTGAAATATGATAATTCAGAAAGCATAAAGGCTTATAGTCAAGAATACTTTGCCCAGCAAAACTGAGTATAATGGTACACAGGAAAAAAAAATGAATCTTTAATGAAATAAATGGCTTTTTAAGCATTCCTGATGAAAAGGTCAGAGCTGCATAGAAACTTTAAGCGTAGGAGTTGAGAAACATAAAAAATTAAATTTGATTGAATGATGAGCATGAAAGAGCTCAAAAAGGATTTTGAAAACCAAGTAAGAGAAGTAGAGGAAAAAATTGGGAAGAGAAATGAAAGTGATGAAGAAAATCAGGAAAAACGAGTCAACACCTTGCCAAAAGAGACCCCCCCCCCAAAAAAAATACTGAAGAAAATAACACCTTTAAAAATAAACTAACCCAAATGACAAAAGAGATCCAAAAAGCCAATAAATGAGGAGAAGAATGTCTCAAAAAAGTGGAATTGGCCAAATGGAAAAGGAGATCCAAAAGCTCACTGAAGAAAATAATTCCTTAAAAATTAGAATGGAGCAAATAGAAACTAATGACTTTATGAGAAATCAAGAAATTACAAAAACGAAGGCATTGTGAATTATCTCATTAGAAAAACCACTGACCTGGAAAATAGATCCAGAAGAGATAATCTAAAAATTATTGGTCTACCTGAAAGCCATAGTCAAAAAAGAGCCTAAACATTATCTTTGAAGAAATTATCAAGGAAAACTGCCCTCTAAAACCAGAGGGTAAAATAGAGATTGAAAGAATCCACTGATCGCCTCTTGAAAAAGATCCCAAAAAGAAAACTCATATAAACATTGTAGCCAAATTCCAGAGTTTCCAGATCAAGGAGAAAATATTACAAGCAGCCAGAAAGAAACAATTCAAGTATCGGGGAAATACAATCAAGAGAACACAAGATCTAGCAGCTTCTACATTAAGGGACTGAAGAGCTTCAAATAAGATATTTTGGAGGTCAAACGTACTAGGATTAAAACCAAGAATCACCTACTTATCAAAACTGAATATAGTACTTCAAGGGAAAAAATGGATATGCAGTGAAATAGAGAACTTTCAAGCATTTTTGATGAAAAGACCAGAGCTGAATAGAAAATTTGACTTTCAAGTGCAAGAATCAAAAGAAGCATGCAAAGGTAAAAAGGAAAGAGAAATCATAAGGTATTTATTAAAGTTGAACTGTTTACTTTCCTGCATGGAAAGATGATATTTGTAACTCATGAGCCCTTGCTTAGTATTAGGGTAGTTGAAGGAAATATCTAACTATCTATCTATAGGTAGACAGAGGACACAGAATGAGTTGAATATGAAGGGGTGATGTTGAGAAAATAAAGTTAAGGGGTGAGAGAGGAATATATTGGGAGAAAGAGAGAGTTAGAATGAGGTAAATTATTTTACATAAAAGAGGCAAGAAAAAGCTTTAACAATGGAGGGGAAAATGGGGGAAGTGAGAGGGAATGAGTGAACTTTATTCTCATTGGATTTGGCTTAAGAAGGGAATAACATGCATAGTCAATTGAGTATTTTAGCCTACACAAAAGTAGGGGGAAGGGGAAGGGGGGGAGGGTGATAGAAATGAGGGCAGATTAAGGGAGGGGATAGTTAGAAACATACATTTTTGAAAAGAGACAGGGTCAAAGGAGAGAATTGAATGAATGGGGAGCAGGATAGCATGGAGGGTAATATAGTTCTTTCACAATATGACCATTCTGGAAGTGTTTTGCATGACTGCACCTATATAACCTATATTGAATTGGTTGCCTTCTCACTGAGGTTGGGTAGGGAGGGAAGAAGGGAGAGAATTTGATACTCAGAGTTTTAAAAACATATCAGAAATAGTTTTTTCATGAAACTGGTAAATAAGATGTACAGGCAATGGGGTATAGAAATCTATCTTGCCCTATAAGAAAGGGGAAAGGGGAGGGGGAATGATAAAGGGGAGGGCAGATGAGGGGAACGGATAATCAGAATGCATGCCATCTTGAGATGGGCTGGGAGGGGAGAGATGGGGAGAAAATTTGAAACTCAAAATCTTGTGGAAATGAATGTTGAAGAATAATATATATATATATATTAATCAAAAAAGAAAAGAAAAAAAAGAATGAGAATCTGAGGGGGTACCTGTAAATTAGGGAATGAATTAATTATGGCATATATATGTGGTGGAATACTATTGTGCTGAACTCTTACCATCTTAATAACTAGGATTCCATAGAACTAAGGAGGAAACATGTTAGCTGCCACCATTCAGAATGAGACAGGGGTTGTTTTTGGACAAGGCTAATGTGGAAATTAGTTTTGATGAACTTTGCTTTGTTATTCTGTTCTCAATTAGGGTTGGCTGAGAGAGTTGAGAAGACAGAACTTAACTGATTAAAACAAATAAAAAAATAATGTCTAAAGGAGTATGCAAAAGTACTAATTGAGACTGAGGTTTTAGCAAAGTTATAGGCCACAAAATAAACTCTCAGAAATCAGTGATGTCTAACATATAATAATAACAAAATGCAAGAGGCAATAATAGAAAGGAAAATCCTGTTCCAAATTGCTACAAAATGTATAAAATATTGGAATTCAACCTGCCAAAGCCCACAAAAGACTTTTCTAGATTCAGTTGTGAAGTACTCTTAACAACTTAAGTAGAAGAATGGAATATTCAGTGCTCAGGGCTCTGCTACGCAAATATAATAAAAATTTTCATTTATAATTTTAATACTATACCAATCAAATTATCAGGCTTACTTTAAAAATGTTATTGATAATCTGTATTATTTATTTTTAATAATAAATATTTGTTATTATTGATATCTTTTGTTTTTATATCACATTTTTCCTCCTATATACCTTTCCTACCTTCTGGAGAGCCATTGTTTATAAGAAAAAGAAATTTTCAAGGAGAACAAGTTAGAAGAGAAAAAAAGTTTAGCAAAACTGCTCACTATATTTAAAAAAAAAGCCATCTGAAATTAAATGCAGTATTCCATAACTGTGGATCTCCCCTACTCACCGAAGTGCTGGTTGGAGGTTAGCTTCTCATATCTCTTTTTTGGGGGCCAAGTTTATCTTTATAATTTTATAGCATTCATTTAGAAATGTTTTATGTTTATTGTTCTCACCATATTCATTGTAGTTATTGCATATATTGTTTTCATGATCTGCTTGCTTCACTTTGCAACAGTTTATGCAAAGGTTTGACTCTCCAGCATAAATCCAACTTGGACATCCATAGCTATTGTGTACTATACATATTTTTGGCTTTTTTTAATATTTTGATTTATGGTGCTGTTTTTTTTGTGGGTGTATGTGTATGTGTCCTTAAAAAATACTGTTTGTTATAATGGAATGGCTCTCCAGGAGAAGAGGAGGAATACTGGAGAAAAACATAGGATGTAAAAAACAGAAGACATTGATAAAAACTTATTTTTTAAAACTAAAGAACACATTTCCTACCTGTAATTGTGAGAGGTATATGATCTGCTTTTCTTCAGATTTTTATGATATGATCTTTAATATTCAGGTCACATCCATTTTGAATTCATTATGGAACATGGATGGTCTAAACCTAATTCTTTCCATACTGCCTTCCAGTTTTCCCAAGAGTTCTAATCAAATAGATTGCTTTTTCCTGGGTAATTTAATGTTTTCAGTTTTATTGAACACTGGAATCTTGTTCATCACTACTTATTCTTCCTTGTCTAGCTTGTTCCATTAATCTGCTTTCCCACTTTTTTAACTATTCCTGAATGGTTTTGTTGATTGCTGCTTCCTAATATATTTTGAAGACTGGAAGTGTTATCTCCTACTATGCTTCTTTATTATTTCCCTCGACATGTCTTACATGAATTTTATATTTTCCTTAGCATGTAGCATGCTTTTCTGTACATAGTAGGTAGGTGCTTAATGAATACTTGCTGAATGAATAGGTGGATGAAGGGATGAACAGACTCATCAAGAATCAACAAATCGTTTTGGGATTAGGATTCCTACCTGACAGGGGTGGGCAACCTGCAGCGTTTTAAGATTACTTTCTGTGAAGTTTGGATTCAGGGAAAAGGCTTCGTTTGACAACCTAAAGGGCCACATGTGTACTCGAGGCCAAAGGTTCCCCACCCCTGTTAGGAGGATCAGGAAAATCTGTGAAGAGTATGGCATCTGAGCTGAGGCTCAAAGGAAGCCAGGGATCCCAGCAAGTGAGGATGAAGTACAAAAGCATGGAGATGGGGGATGAAGTGCCTTGTGGGGAAGTATAAGGAGAAGAGACTGAAGGCAGCCTGTGACTGTTTGCCTTTTTCCCAGGATGTGTCTTGTCCGGATGAAGCAGGAAGGCCGTTCAGGGAACTACATGTGTCGCATCATAGTTCATTTTATGTGGGAGGATGTTGAGCAGCGTGGCAGAGTCATGGGGGTAAGTGAACCTAGTCAGATATTTTTTCCTCACTCTCCCAGTCCATGGTTTGCCTCTCTCAGGTCAGAAGCACCAGCTGCTTAGGAAAGATCTCTTTTCCCTCTGTTTTTGAATTGCTGACTGACTGACCCAGTTAGCTCTGACTCGAGGACTGGTATTATCTGGAGTGATTAATATGCAAATTATGTCCTAGATAACTAAGAATTCTTAGTCTGAATCTCTTCACTTAGAGGTAAGGGGAATGCCTTTAAGTGGTAGGGAAGAACACTACTGGGACTGGGGCTCTGCCAGCATACCCTGGAAAGAAGTGTGAAACACTGATCATGAAACACTGATAATAATGTTCAGATTTGCTGATGCAGGCAGAAGCCTGACATATCCAACAGCAGTGGTTGTACAGTACCCAGCTTGAGCTACCTCCACTAATCTGAGAGTCCCCATGAAGTGGTCTAGAGATCTGACTTCCTTGGTTCCAGTTCAGGTTCTGCCCATTGCTAGCTTTGTGATTAATACCTCATCTCTCTGGGTCTCAGTTTCCTCAGCTGCAAAATGGGGCCAGTAATTGCTACTCTACTTTAATCTTCACAGATCTGCTGTGAGAGATGAGCTTTGTAGAGGAAGACCCTGGACAAAGACATCTGCTCAGTCTCCCTTGTGTTCTCTTATCTGACTGTTATTGGCTTTTCATTTCTCCCTCTGCCTCCCTCTGCCTTCCTTTACCAAACTCTACTCTTGTAAACACCTTTGTTAGGGAATTGTTGGTACCAAGTGCTTCATGAGTGAATCTTTCTTGTGTTCTAGATGCTTGTCTAGGCCTGCAAGCTTGGTGTACCTTTGATGCTTAGGTTCTTTCTAAAGAGAGCTCAACTCCCTCTGCACAGACCCTATTCACTTTTTGGAACTGCTTGCTTCCATTTCTTTCTTTCTTGTCTTGGCTGATGATCTCCTTATTGAAGGAAATGAAAATGGATGCCATTACAAAAATATGAACTTTTGTTCTGATTGCTTATGCTGTCCCAGTAATCCAGAGCAAAGCTCAACACTTTTTTCTTTCTTTTCACTCACTTAAGTAAGCTGCCAGAAAACCCATGTAGTCTAACCTGAACTTAGACCCCTTTCTTCTGCTATGAAACTGGGCTGCACTTGAAATGAGTAGTCTTTGCTGTCACTGGAGAGCATTCCACTACCATCCATCTGCTCTAAAGGACCTTTACCTGCACAAGAAGTCTTCCATTTTCAGCTGCTACCTCATTGCTAGCCTCCTCAGATGAGAAGAGTCAAACAGTCTTTGATTGCACACTTGTGCTTCCCATCTCCTGCTGTGCCTCTTCTGTTGGAGTGGTGCCCTCTACCCAGTGATAAGCATTCTCACTCCTGGTTCCCACCCTTCACACTTCCCAGTGACTGAACTCCTGAAGGTCATTATCCAAACTCCATTCCACGTACCCTGTCCTCTCCAATGCCAATCCTTCTCATCTCCATCAGCCACCTCACCTCAACATTTCAACCAAACTCTGCTCATCCTCTCTGGAATGCCTATTGCATAGGTAAGAAACTTCCCTTCATCCTAAATTTTTTCCTTTCCCATTCCTCCGTCTGCTGTCTCTTACTGAATCCCTTGATGACATGGCCTGCCTGGCCATCCTTTCCAGTACTGGCTATATCTTCATTCATTCTACTTGACTCATTGGTTGAGATAGGAGAGTTGGAATACTACTTGCTCCCCATTGCCACTTTTACATTCTCCCTGATCTTCCTTTGAGGTTCATGCAGTTTATCTCTACTGCTCAACCAAAATCCTTGTAGCTGTTGTCACTCTCCTTTCTTCCTCAGAGAATTTGTTATGTAGCTCACGATTTTTCTGTCCTCTCCAATGCTTGCCCTCATACTAAGAGACTTCAGCATACATTTTAACTCTCCCTCAAGTACTCTAATCACTTAGTTCCTCAATCCTCACTTCCCATGGCCTATTCCTCCACCCCACCTCAGCCATATACATAGATGGTCATACCCTAGGTTTTGCCATGACTGCAAATATAACACCTCTATGTTCAAGAATTCTGAAATTCCCTTATCTGGCTGTAAATGACTTTTCATCTCTCCCTCTTTCTTCCTTTACCAAACTCTATTCTTCATCCACATCATGACTTCTAATCTCTTGACTGCTCAGTTTTCTCCCAAGCCATCTTCCTTCATTAGCCACTCTCTCCCTTTTCTTCTCTTGACCCTTTGTTGAAACTGCCAACTCCCTTTCAGACATCCAAAACTGTATATCCAGTAGATATTTTATGCTAACTGTGTCTAAAAAAGAACTCTTCTTTACCCCTAAAACCCTCCCCTCTTCCTATCCTCCATTTTACTGTCAAGGGCAACACTATTCTCCCAGTCCCTCAGGCTTGCAACCTAGGAGTCATCCTGAATTCCTCACTATCTCTTTTCCCCTCCCTGCCATATCCAAGCTGCTGCCAAGGCCTGTTGATTTCATTTTTACAGCATCTCTTAATATACCCCCTCCTCTCCTATGACATTGCCACCACTCTAGTGTAGCCTCTCATCACCTTGGTTGGATTTTTGCCAAAGGCTGCTGGTGGGTCTGCCTGCCTCAAGTCTCTTCCCACTCTAATCTATCCTCTGTTTAACCACTAAAGCAATTTTCCTAAAGTGCTTGTCCTATCTCTCTATCTCTCCTCTCTCCATCTCCCCCCAATTCTGTTGCCTCCAGGATCAAATACAAAATCCTCTGTTTGGCATTCAGAGCCCTTCATAATCTAGCACTCTCCTACCTTTCCAATCTTCTTGCACCTTGCTCCCTGATGAATTTTCTTTGATCCCGTGACAGTGGACTCCTGACCATTCTGTGAACAAAACATTCCATTTTTCTCTGGCTGTCCCACATGCCTGGAACATGTTCCTTCCTCCTCTCTGTTAACCTCCCTGACTTCATATAAGTCCCAACTAAATCCCACCTTTTACAGGAAGCCTTCCTCAGCCTCTCTTAATTCTAGTGCCTTTCCTCTATTAATTATTTTCTATTCATTCTGTATGTAGCTTACTTTGTAGAAAGTTTTTTGTATGTTGTTTCTCCCATTAGATTGTGAGCTCCTTGAGGGCAGTGATTGTCTTTTGTCTCTTTTTGTATCCCCAGCACTTAGCACAGTATCTGGTATGAGTAGGTGCCTATTGATTGATTCAGGCATATTTACTAACTCCTGCCTATATGATTACTCAAAGTAAGGTGTGTGATGGTGGTCACTCAGTGTCTAGAGTGCTTATGCATGGAGCACATTACAACCTTCACTGGTTCCAGGTTGTTAATGCCTGCCCTCGAAGAGCAAAAACTTCTCATATACCAGTGACGATAGAGATGGCAAACTCACTGTCATCTTTAGCTCTTTATTGACTTCTGTATACTTTGGGCCATAGTAAAATCAGTGTAATTTCTCAGGAATTACTTTTCTCTAAATATCCAGCCTAGCTCTAGATCATCTGTCAGATTGGTTAAGGTCTCATCTTTTCTGAAGGCAGGGGTATGTACTAGGTGACCTCTTAATGACACAGAAATACTAGTAAGGCCAGGTTTCGTTGCCATGCCTATGAAGAACAATGAAGAAAGCCATGTGGATTTGAAAAAAATCTCAAATTGTTATTTCTGCTTTTATCATGAATTGCTTGCTTTCTCCATATAGGAGAGAAAGATGTTCAGTAGCCACATATGGGCAGGTGCATGTGGGGATACAACTGGGGATCTTTAGCTTCTATTCTAGTCTATTCTGTAACTTAACAGTTAAATTAAAAGAACCATGAGAGTCTGAAACACATTCTGCCTAGGACAGCCAGGATGTGCTGCTGCCTGTCACAGGCAGGCCTTGTACCCAGGTCTTCTTTACTCAGAGGCCACTTCTGTCCATGGTGTCATGTTGCCTGAAAGGAACCTTAGAAATCATCATTATCAGTCCAGGGGTGCTAATCTTTTTTGTGTCAAGGATTCTTGTAGTATTCTGATGAAACATATGTATTCCTTCCCAGAACGTTTTAAAACAGTTGAAGCAAGTGCTTAATTTCATGATGATGTTGATGTTGTGATAGCTAGAGTATATTATATTATCCTCACAACAACCCTGAGAAGTTGATGATATTATCCTCATTTTACAGATGAGGAAACTGAAGCACTCAGAGGTTAAGTGACTTGCCCAGGATTACACATCTAACAGATGTCTGAATCTGGTTTGAACTCAGATCTTTCTGACTCCAGACCCCAACTTCTATCCATTGTGCCATCAACTGCCTTCCTGAACCCAGAAGACCCCAAGTTTTGAACCCCTAGTTTTGTTCAAACACTTTATTTTTACAGAAGTAGAATATGGAATTCAGAGGGGAAAAAGACTTGCTAAGGATGACAGAGTGATTAATGTCAGGGCCAGCTTTTGAACCCAGTTCTCCCAACTCTCAGAACAGGACTTTTCAATTGTGTAGGAAAATTGGAATTTGTAAATTTCAGCACTTGGGTGTGGATTGTTATCCTCTCTGAAAATCTTGCTTATTTCCTTCCTGAAATTTTCTTTGAGTACTTTCTCTTTTCTTCTTTGCCTCCTCATCACCTTCTACTTTCTACTATACTTATCTGTGTGCATGTTGTTTCCTTCACTAGATTATAAACTTCTTCCAGGCCAGGATCTCTTGTTTTCCATTCTTATATCCCTCAGTATCTCTCACAGATCTTTGCACTTATGTTTGGTGAATTGAATTGCCAAAGGAGTCTTTTAAATGGAGAGCATATGCATTTAAGTGTTGGTTTAGAAATCACTAACTACTTAACAGGATTACAGTATAAGCCAATGGGAAAATATTCTTCAGTTTACAAAAATTTATACTATACCAGCTTTCATGTAAAGTGAGGCATGCTCATGCAGCTGGGCCAGAAATCAAATGCTGTCTTGTGGCTGACAGAATTAGCTTTGACATTTTATCTGGAATGTTCTGAGTTTTTTTTAAACCTCATTTGAGATTCAAACATATAAATTAGCTGCAGAAATGAAGTTCATCATATCACCTCATCTGGTCTTGTTTTATTTCATTAACTGGTTCTTAAAATCCTTTGTGAGCCACATTGCAGCTGAAGAGGTTGGAGACCTTTTTCCTCGGGCTCTTTGCCCCACTCCTGAGTGTTGGTAAGAGTCGAGAACTAAGACTTGACACAGCTGTAAAAACAGACAGCGCCTTTGGCCTCAGCACTTTCTCCATGTGCAGACTGATTTCAGATGTACATTTCACTTGCTGCCTCTTGTACTAATGAAGTCAGTTTCTTTTGGTGGGTGCTTGTGGCCAGGTGTGTCCAGTCCTGTGGTAAACTGGTACTCCTTACTCCAATTTTCCATTTATGACATTTCAACCTAACTTTAAAAACAAACATAAAAATTAGCTCAGGGCCGTGGCTCAAAGTGGTAATAGTAACATTAGACTGGGTAAATGACTTCCCCTGTGCTCCTCTCTGTCCTACCAAACATCCCCACTTTGTAATTTACAATGAGCATGTTTAAGCTTTCGAAATGTAGAGTAGATCCTAGGACTAAGAGAAATTGCAGCCAGTCAGTGGTCTTGAGCATCCCTGGGGTCTCTCTAGGACTTCCAAAAGATTTCTTTCTAGGAGAACCCCATGAGTGAGAATGAGCCTGCCTTTAAGGCCCATTCTCCTACCTTTCCAGGTAGTTCTAACACAGAACTGTTAAGTGTCTTTTAGCGAGCAGAAGTAAAACTTGGTAGAACAACTGGAAAACTTTGAGGAGAAAGTCTAATTCCCCCCTCCAAAAGATTTTTGTTCTCCCCCAAAACATTTGTTTTTCCCAGGCTTTCATATCTTTAAATACATCAAGCATAATTTTATGAGAAAATTAAGGTAGAATAACAATTTTTAAGTCCTAAACTAATAGTTTGCTTTAAAAAGGTATTATATTCTGGGTTTTCTTTTTTTTCCCTACTCTCCAACCCCCACCCCCATCATTCCTAGCCCCAAGTTTTGTATTTTCTATGGCTATAGATCTTCCTGAAATTTTCTGTTTCTTTTCCCATAAATAACACTGCACCAGCTAAAGGGGCTGTTTCTAAAGATGAAGTTCACGTTGAGCTTTTGTGAAGGACTGATGCTCAGAGTTGGGAGTGTTTAAAACAACAAATAAGAATATCATTAAGAATAATAATATTTATGTAATACTTCAAAGTTTGTAAAGCAGTTTATATATTTTATCTTTTTTGGTCCTTACAGCAGCTATACAAAGTAGGGGCTATTATTGTCCCTGTTTTTCTGAGGCACAGAGAGATTGAGTGACTTGCCCTTGGTCATACAGTTAGATTTCAACTCAGGCCTCCCTGACTCCAAAGGGAGTCCTCTAGCCCTCTAGCCACTGTACCACTTAGCCATCCTATATATGACAGTAATTTAATAGGAAAACATTTTTTATATAGCTTCAGCCCCTGGGGTAGAAGACTTATTTATTTATTCATATATTTAAAAATTCAATTTTATTTTATTTTCAGTTTCAAATTCTCTTCCTTCCTTCACCCCTCCCCCACCTATTGAGAAGGCAAGAAATACAAAAGCCTTTACAAATATGAAGTCATGCAAAACTAATTTCCGCATTAACCATGTTTTGGGAGGAAAAAAAATCGAGAAAAAGAAGCCAACTGAAAACATTAAGCTTCAGTCTGCATTTTGAGTTTACCAGTTCTCTGTCTAGAGTTTGATAGCATTATTCATCATGAGACCTTTGTAATTGTGGGTCATTTTGCTGATCAGAGTTACTAAGTCTTATCTTTATAATATTGTAGTTACTGTGTAAATTGTTCTCCTGGCTGTACTCACTTCACTCTTCATCAATTCATCTAAGTCTTCCCAGGGTTTTCTGAAGCCATCCCCTTCATCATTTCATGCAGCATGTGTTCCATCTTACTTACCTATAATAGCTTGTTGAGCCATTCCTTATTTCATGGACATCCATGTTTCCAGTTTCTTTGTCCCATAGAAAGAGCTACTGTAAATATTTTTGTATGTGTAGGTCCTTCCTTTTCCTTTTCCTTTAGTCTCTTTGGGACATAGACTACTAATGGTCAGTGGGTTGTTATGCACAGTTTAATAGATTTTGGGGCATAGTTGTGAATTGTTCTCTATAATGGTTAGACTAGTTCACAACTCTATCAACAGCGTATTAGTGTACCTATGTTCCCACATTCCCTTCTTTTTATTTGAAGATTTTTTTTTTAGAGGATTCTTCTCACTAGAGTCCCAGGACCACTGGGACTTGGTCCTTTGGAAAGTTTCATTTCAAGAAAGAACTCCTGTTTCTCCATTCGTGTTTTGTTGCTGCCTTGAAAGGCAGTACAGCAGAGTGAAAATATAGCATAGAGTAAGTGCTTATTATATCATTTGGGCATGGAAAATCAGATTTTCAGAGGCTTGGGTAAACAGAAAACCATTTCTGCCATGGTGAAAAGCCCAACCCTTTCATCAACTTTCCCTGAGCAGAAAGCATTCAGTTAAAGGAGAACTACAGGTTTTTTCTTATTTAAAACTAGGTGAAACTTGAAATTCTCAATCATGCTCCTTAGCTCACCTTAGTTGGGGCTATAAATATTACATTTAAATATTGATTTCATTTTATTTGATTTTTAAAGTTTCCCAGTTAATATCCTTTAGCCCACATCCCATATGTCTCTTTAAGTGGTCCTTTTATTTTATAAAAAGACAATTTATGTGCACACATTTTAAGATTCTCTAGATACCTCAATTTTGTTTCTAACATATTTCTATCTCTGCCATCTTTCTCTTTTTGTCTCCTTAAATCCTACAAGCCTCCTGAATGGTTTCTTCTTCTTGGTGTCTGCTTCTGTACCCACTTAGGCAGTTAGGAGGTCCAATGGAGGGATTGCTAGACTTAGAGTCAGGAGGACCTGAGTTCAGATGTAGCCTCAGACATTAGTCCTGTGACACTGAGCATGTCACTTACCTTCTGTTTATGTCAGTTTCTTCATCTGAGGATAATAATACCACCTATCTCATAAAGCTGTTGTGAAGGTAAGATGAGATAGTATTTGTAACATGCTGTATAAATAGTAGTTATAATCACCCTCATTATTATTGTACTTCAATAATCACAGACTTTAGTTCTTAAAGAACCTTAGAGAGCTTTTCATACAACCTTTTTATTTCATTTTTATTTTAAGTTTCATTGTTAAGGGCCAGCATAATTTAGTAGAGTACTGGGCTTGGAGGAGGATATGAGTTCAGATTCTGCCCTCAGAAACTTACTAGTTATGTGACTGTATGTATGAAAGTCCCTTAAACTCTAATGTGTGTTAAGCAGTTCCCCAGAATTTATCTACTTTTTTAGTGAAGGCGGAGATGCCACCCTGAAATTTCCCAGAGTGATAAAATTCACTCATTATTCTCAGTATACCTGACCCCATCCCCTGTGAACTGAAGAAAAATCTTTTGACACAGTAAACTACATCTGTCAGCATATGATGCATTCTGTACTCAGTCCCCCACCTCTATGCAGAGAATACATAAGTGTATTTCATTATGTATTCTCTGGAAATAAGAGTCCATGTGACCTCCTTCATTTTACAGAGGAGAGCACAGAGACAGAAAGTGATTTGTCCAGGGTCTAACAAGGAGTGAATGGGAGAATGAAGATTTTACTCCAGATCCAGTCTTTTTTCCATCCTTTTTTGCCCAGTGATAAATCCTGTGAGTCACCAATTTTATCCTACAGCAGTCAATTCAGATCAAAATATTTATCAAGCAGCTACTATTTGCCTGACCCTGGACTAGGGCCATTTGGAACTGTTCAAAGTGTTGGGGGAGGGAGGAAAAGCGAATAAGACACAGTCTTGTTTTGGGGGAGTTTGTAGTCTAGTAATGGGGGAAAAGGCTAGACAACCATAACTCTAATATATAAGACAGACTGCAGTAATTGCCATGAGAGGTATAGAGTTTTCTGGAGAAAGGAAAAATAACATCTTTGGGGGGAATCTGGAAAGCCCTGTGAAACATTTGGGCTCAGCTTGAAAATAGCTGGCTCAAGAACTGTGTGTGATTCTTTACACCACCTGCCCCCTTTTCTACCATTTTGTTCCCTGTTACTTCAAGATAAAAGGGACGTTCCACAAGGCTAAGGATTGGTTTTTTATTTATTTATTCATCACCTAGTTGCCTACTTCATGGTGATGAACACTTTGAAGTAATTGTAGAATTTTTACAGGTAGGATTTGGGAGGTGGTAGTGGAAACATCCCTCAAACACAAGGAAAGAATAGCATGAACAGAAAAAATGGAAAGGTTGTAAAATAAAAGGCGTATTGGAGCCATTGAGGAGTCCAAATTGACTGTAACGTGGAGTATATATAGTTGAATCTTAAGCAAAAAGACCTAAAAGGTAGGGTGAACTTTGAATGCCCTGCAAAGAGTAGGTACTTCATTCTGTAGGCAGTAGGGATGCATTGAGTATGGGGGTGACATGATTACAGCTGTCTTTTTATGAAAGTAAAGTGGCAGTGTGTACAACTTATATTGGAACCAAAGAGGGCTTAATTCATTAGGAAATTATAATAAGCCAGAAGGAAACATATAGATTCTCAAGTCAGCTTTGATAGGTACATGCTGAATTTATTATACACTTCAAAGGAAAAGCAACTTGTGCATAATATTCTCAGTTTCGTATATAGTCCCCATTTTCTGTTCTACATTGTATATGGAAATACTTATTTTATTTGGTATTGGTAAAGTACCATTTCTTTTAATTGGAAAAAGGAAAAGATATATTTTGTTGAGGAAAAAGAGGAATTAGTTAGGGCTTCAATTATAGTGATGGTCATGAGGGTGGAAAGGAATAGACTGATGTGCAAGGTATTTCAGCACTAGAATGAACAGAACTTGGTGGTTCATTATATATGACACATGGGAACAAAGGAAGAGGTAGAGTGTTTGAGATTGTGGAGCCTGAGTGCCTGGGAAATGGTGGTGCTTCAAGAAATAGAGGAGGTGAGAAGGACTGGTTTGGGACTACAGTGATGAGGTTGACTTCTTGGAAACTGTGGCATTCAGATGGAGATGTCAAGTAGACAGAAATATATGACAGCTCCAAGCTAGACATGGGGAACTTCAGATAGCCACTTAGAGATAACAAAAGCTGAAACAGTCACCATCACAGCTTTATCCAGCATCTTTCACTCTTAAAGAGTTTTGTTTTTTGAGCATCTTTGCCAGAACTTATGTTTTAGGAATCACCAATGCTTTTCCTGACTCTATGCAGGACATAGCTTTCTTTCTAAAAACCTCTCCCCTTCTACTCTGTCTGCTTTTCATTAGGGAATTTTTCAATAAACGTTCTCCTCTGACCACAACTGGACACACTTATCCTCTTCCACCAGGTTTCCTTTCTCCCCTTTTATGCTGTTCCAAAGTCTCATGACTTCACCATCAGACCTGCTTTGAGTTCCCTTACCTAAAAATAAATAAATTTCCCCTAGAAGGGACCTGAGGCACTATCTGGTCCACTGGTGAAAACTGAATCATGGAGAGGGGAGGGACTTGCCTAAAGTCAATGTGCTAGTTACTAACATCCCCTTGACTATCAATCTACAGTTTTGCTTTCTTCAGTGTATATAGCACCTTCCTAAAATCTCCCATATAGTGAATGTTCCCCATACCTTTTGCTTTGTCCCCCAGGACTCCCTCAGTGGATGGCATTGTCCAAAGCCAGGATATTCCTTCTTTAGACAGAAGTCCCAAACCTGAGGCTCCTTTCTTCCCTTGCTCTGATTCAGAACTTCTCTCTCAGTTAATGACTTCTAATTCTAGGAGGCAACAGATTAGTGCAGCTTTTAGAAAAATATAGAAATGGGAACGTTAGCATTCTGAATTTGTTCCTTGCATATTCACATTCTGAATGCTTTGAAATTGTCTGGTTTTGCCTCCATTGACTTTACAATTATTTTACACACTATTGGGTTATGTTTTTTTAAGAGTGGAGGAACACCGCGGCTGAATGCCGGGCCCAGCAGGGCTGGGCTGGGAAACTAACAAAGACTGCATTGTACCATGACCTGCAAAGCTAATAAATGAATTCAGGAGACACCTAGATGTGTTTCTAGAAGGGGGAAGGGGAGGGGTCTGGTGAAAAGGCAGAAAGGTGGGATTAAGATAAATTAAAATGGGGCCAGCATGTTGGTGAGGGGATAGCCACTTCCTGTTCCTTACTTTGCTTGAGGTTTTTAACTCTTCCTAGCTTCAGGCTTTGACTCAAGAGTTAAAACAAAACTAGTCTTTACCATGTACCTCACAGTCTTTTCTCCCCCCACTCTCCCAGACATGAAAAGAACTTGGTTGTAAGGATATTTCAGATGGTATGACAGTGTTCATTCCTTGAAGCTCCCTCCACTGACTGTTTTCTTGGGAATTACAAAATTTTAGAATAGGTGGGGCCCTAGCCCCCTCACTTTAGTGATGAAGAACCTGAAACTAGAGAATGACAAGTTGAAAATCACACTGTAAGTTAGACGACTTGAACTTCTAAGGGTAGTAAATCTAGTTAGTCTAGAAATCTAGAACCAGGTTTCCTGATTTCATTCTAGTGTTCTTGTCACGTCATGGGCTTAGAGATGTCCACTTCTGGCATATTGAGTTTGAAGTTAAGGAGATGATTGTGGCACGCATGTTGAGAATTCCAGTTGAATTAATTATCTTTCCCCAATGTGTCATTTTATTACTCTCCCTGTTCTGCTTTGATAGCATTGGGTGACTTTGCTGAGCACTCGACTTGTGCTGCTTTTCATCTTTTTCGACATTTGAGGGCAAGGACTGTGTGTCCTTATGTGTTAGGACTCTGTATCTAGTATATGGTAGGTGTCCTTAAAATAATTGTTCAGTGTTAGTGGTGATTCTGACTTTCTCAGAGCTAGTTAATTGTGACCCTTTGCTAATACTTCATGAACTCAAGTGCTTTCCAGTGGCTATAAAATTTCAGTATTAGTGAAAATTGAAACTTGTGTTTAATTTCTTTTGTAAACATCAGTGGGTTATTAAAAATCCAACTTCTATTTCCTATCAGTAAGATGATCTTTGCACATCAAAGTGGATATGACTTTTTTTTTAACATTTATTTCTCTCTTTTTTTCTTTTCCTTTGACAATTCTGACACATTGAGTAACTGTTCCTACCCTCAGAACCTTGGGTTTTTACATAGTTATTCAATCCAGGAGCTTTGAAGTTACATGTTTTGTCATGATCATGTGGTTCCTTTGTTGTGTCCTGAAGGTCTGAACTTGGAGACAGGAAGCTCTGGGTTCTGATCCTATCTTATCCTGTCCTATCCTCTGATACTAACTTTGTGACCCTAGGTAAGCTGTTTAACTTGTAAAATAGTGTCTTTCTCTCAGGTTTATTGTGAGGAGCAAATGAGATAACGTATATAAAGCACCTTGTAAATCTTAGTGATATGTAAATGTTAGTTATTCTTATTAAGACCACTTTAGCTTGAGACTTTCAGGTTAAAGAGAAGGAAGATGAGGGGACTATGGTTAAATGATTAGAATTATTATCATTACAGCATAAAGTACTTTGATAATCTTATGTAGAAATTACCACCATTATACATTGGAGGACTCAGGATGGGCTAATGACTTGCCCAAGATCTCATGGTCACTTAGTAACCAGTTCTCTTGATTCTCAAGTCAAGGGCTCCCTCTGTTACACAGGGTTTTCCCCATTGGCACCAGCTTAGTCTGAGCCCTTGTGATGGGCCTCCTCAATCCCTTTAGGGTATTTTAATCACTTGGAATATTGGTGGTTTAAAAATTCACTAAATGGTCAGCACAGCACAACATGCAGTCAGCCAATAAAATCTTTTTCTGGTTGGGACGGGAGAAATACTTCTATCCATAATACATGCACACATACATATGTACATACACATACACATGCACACATTGTGCTCTGTTGGCTTTTGTTTTATGCTGCCCCTTCCCAGCCCCCAGCCTTCTGGAATGGTCATTGTACAGCTTTCTTCCATAGCCACTTTTCTCTTCCCTTTTACTGGAGGGCAAAACCAGGGCAGAGAAATCATTTTTATTCACTTCTGAAAGGTTACAGTAATAAAGAAACTCTTGTTAACATCAGAGAACGTTGCAGCCAAGAGTTTTCACAGTCTGGTGTTGTTTATTTTACATGTAATTTGGAACCTTCTGCACTCTTAAAATATTGGCACGAGAATGCTTTAACTGTTGAAGGACTTCATTGCATGCAGCAAGAGTTACGGTGTCCCTGGGGCAGCGGGCCCCAGAGACCAGTTTTTTCTTATTCTTGTTAGAAAGTGATATAAGCCTCAGTGTGCCTCTGTTGTGTGTACATGAGTATGAACACACAAATCTATGCAGGAACAGGTATATGCATACATTGTATACATGTGCAATACTGGTAGTATTTCTTAAGTAGCTGACATTTAGAGTTGAGATAAGTTACAGAGGGAGCTTGTGCATTCCAGTAGAAATTGAAACAAGATTAGAAAACCAAGGTTTCTAGGCCAATCTTAGAGGAAAGAGAGAGTGATACTGAAAAGCTGGAATGAGTCCAAAAGAGAGTAGCCAGGAGGATGAGGGAACTGAAGATCATGCTATGTCAGGATCGTTTGAAGGAACTGGTGATATTCAACTAGGAACAAAGAAAATTTAAAGGGGATGTTATTGCTCTCTTCAAATATCTAAGGGTCTCATGACAGGAACAAGGGATTAGAGGTATTCTGTTTGACTTTTTGTTTTTTTTTAAGAAGACAATATTAGAAATGGTGTAAATCACTGGGAGGCAAATTTCAGCTTGCCATAAAGTAGAGGGAAGGCAGAGTAGAAGGAAAGTATTTAGATAGCATCTGTTATGTGCCAAACACTCTGCTAAGCTTTTTTTTTTTTAAGCAAATATGGCATTTGAGATATAAGAAAGCATTTATATAACTAGAGCTGCCCAACTCGGATAGGCTTCCTTGTGAAGTAATGAGTTCTGTGTCATTGAAGGTGTTCTAGAAGAAGTTAGATCACTACTTATCCAAGAATATTGTGAGGAAAACTCTTGTTTCATGTAGGGGGTTTGACTAGTTAGTTGATTTCCTAGGTTTTTTTCCGGTGCTGAGATTCCAGGATCCTCCTGTTCTGTGCTTTCCCCCTCCCTCCCACTTAATGCACTGGGGGCATTTTGAGCAAGTCCTTTAAAGGTTCTCTGGGCTTCCATTTACCCCTCTGTAAATTTCAGAAAACGATATCCCCTTGTTACCTGGAATGATATGAGGACAATCTGAATCTTCTATGAAGGCTAGGGAAATAAAAGGAGCAGCTACTGGTCCTGGTGATGACTTTGGAGCGTCCTTGGGAATAAATGACTTGGAGTGAAATTTCCAGTACTGCCTGGCCTAGTGCTTTTTGCTCTGATTCTTCCCAGATCCTAACTCTCTACTCCATTGCCTCTTCAAACATGTTACTTGGAAATGCACTTTCTTTTTGAACTTTTGCCCCCTCCTCCCAAGAGGGAAATTTCCATTAAAGTAATAATGAAAGGTGTAAACTGTGTGTATTGCTCCTTCCCCTAGCTCTGACCTCTTGTTCTGGGCCCTGCAGCTACAGAGGCTTGGTGACAACATGCCTATGTTGTGTAGATGTAGGGGGAGAGCAGAAGATGGTACCTACTGAGATCTTTAGGTATTCTCTATCCTTTCCTTCCCCTGCAAAGTCCTCACACTTTGGAGTATGGCTTAGGCCCAGCTGAGCCTGCTTAGGGTTGGTTTCTGACTCCATATGTAGATGTTTATGATTCTGTCTTCCCTGATTCAGAGACAACTGCTGTTACACTCAACTCAGCTTTAGGCAGTGTTAGGTGAGTGAGGGGGTCAGCTGGGTGGCACAGCGGATAGAGCCCCAGGCCTGGAGTCAGGAAGACTCACCTTCATGAGAGAAAATCTAACCTCAGACACTTACTAGCTGTGTGACTCTGGGCAAGTCACTTGACCTTGTTTACCTCAGTTTTGTCATCTGTAAAATGAACTGGAGAAGAAAATGGCAAACCACTCCAGCATCTTTGCCAAGAAAACCCCAAATGGGGTTGTGAAGACATGACTGAAAAACAGCAGGTGAGTGAGGAATATCCTCTTCAGTGGAGGATGAGAGATGGGAGTCCTCCCAACAATGGAATTTAGTGAGCAGTACTGGACTTAGAGTCAGAAAACTTGGGTTAGACCTCCATTAATCACTAACCAGCTATGTATTCTTGCCAAGTTATTTTACCTCTTTGCCTGAGTTTTCTCATCTGTAACAGTGGTGTGATAATCTGTGGGTTACTGATTTCATAAGGCTATTGTAAGGATGAAGTAAGAGATGTATGTGAAGAACTCGGTAAGCTGTCAAAAGCTGTGTAAATAAGAGTTAGTCTTACCTTCTTAACTGTCTCCCATGTTCTTTTGCCCTATAGCCTAGGAAGATTTGTCCCACTCTCACTCAGCTCTAAAACTATAATGGGGTGGGGCAAACTTAATGTTCAGTTTCACTAGCTTGATCTTGTCTGAAGCATGCTCTGGGAATGGAATTGGGGTGGGGAGTGGGGCAGGGAATAGAGAGGAGAGTCTGTAGGACAGCTATATATTCCAACACAGCACATTGCTTGGCACATAATAGGTACTTAATAAATGTTTATTGACTTACTACTTAATGCCAAGTTGTGAAAGATTATGTGAATGAAGTTCACACTCTGGTAGTTAATTGTAGGAATAGTTTCACATGGCCATGATCAGGGTCAGCCCTTGTCAGAATTGTACGGAAGATTTCTCTTTGCTACCTGCCCCCAAGATCTCCCAATGCTCTTATGAGATCACAAAATGTCAGAGCTGAAAGGCGCCTTAGAGATTATTGAGTTCTCTCCCTATTTTATAGGGAAAAAAAACCATTGAGGTCCAGTGAAGTTAAGGAATTTACCTCAGGTCATGTAGTTAGTGACAGTCAGAACTAGAATGCTAGGGTCTTGATTTTCCTTGAAGGGCATTTTTCCTCTATATTTTTTCTCATTATATTACACCTATAAAATGGGGGCAAGAATATTGTCATGGAAAGGTAGGATGACCTTATGGATTGGAGTCAGGACCCATTTGTCTTCAAGTCTGAGCTCCAAGTATTTTGTAAAGTGGTGTTTAAATGTGAGTTATTGTTAAACTGTTCCTCCAGCTTTCCAGACTTCCCCAGGTAGTATGTCATCTTGTAGGCTTCTTTAGATCATCTTACTCCAGTGAGAATATACCTGTCCTGAGTGCTGTCATGTGGAACCTGATCTCTGCTTGATAACTGCATGCTTCTCTGATAAATTTGTATTCTGAGTTAATGTGTTCCTCTTCTCCTGCCCTATGGGTTCATCCATTTATCCATCTCAAAATAACACCCCCCAACCCCCCCCAAAAAAAGACTTGTATTGCTACACAGGATTTTTTAAAGATGTGGTTTACTTCTCATGTCTGAATGGCTTTAAAAAAAAAAAAGCCCATTGTGTACTTGACTACCCTTTAAACCCAAATCATTCTCGCTTCCATTAAATGGCTACTAACAGGCCCAGCCCAAGCCTATTGGCACATTATTTAGGTATTGATGGCTTAGAATGAGTGTAAATAGCAACTGTTTTTCATTTTGTCCAGAAACTCTGAAAGTCTTTCCTGCACAGATTGATATCTTTGGGCCATCTTTTGCTCAATTCTTACCTAGCCCATAGTCACTGAACAGGCATGGCCTGTGACAAACTGAGATCTGGGAAAGACCTTAAAAAGGCCAAGGTATCCTGGGCCCATGACCATTCTTCTTGACCTTTGTCTTTCCACTGAACTCCAGTGACTGAAGAAGAGAGTAAGACTGATGACCTTGTGCTGTTCTGCTTCACTCACATACCAGTCAAGACATCATGCTCATGATGTCATTGGTCCTCCTGGAGAACAAAGGGTGAGCAACATTAAATAGCCACTTCGTTTTCCCCCACGTAGGGTGAATTGTGGCATTGGGGTACCACTACAGGGCAGTGGCAGTAGCTTTCTGAATCAGTTAAAAGGACCTTATATCATCTTTAGTTCAAGCTCGGGGAACTGAGGCCCAGAGAGGGCAAATACTTATCATATAGATGATTTGTTAGAGCCAGCATTTGAAGCTGGGCTCTCTGAATCAAAACCTACAATATTTTACAAATGAAAGAGTTGATGAACCAGGAAGAGCTTCATAAACAAGTTGGGAATTGAAATGGAGTCATGTAAGACAGAATCAGAGTATTAGAGTTAGAAGAGATCTCAGTAGTTCAACTCATATCCCACATGAATTGCTATGATAACATATCTGACAAGTGATCTCCAGCTAGCCCTCCAATGAGAGGGAACTTAGTACCCTCTATTCCCTTTTTGGATGGTTCTAATGGTGAGGAAATTTTTCCTGACATCTAGCCTGAATTTGTACCTTGACCAATTGCTCCTTGTTCAAAATTCCCCTGTCCATGAGGCCAAACAGAATAGCCTAATCCCTCTTCCACATGACAACCCTTCATGTATTTGAAGACAACTATAATGTTCCCTCTCCCCTTGAACATCCTCTCTTTTCTAGCATAAACATTTCCATTTCCATATCCTTATATGACCTGCCAGCAAGGTCCTTACTGTCCTGGTTGACTTCAGGATGCTCTCCAATTTATCGGTGAATGTCATGTCCTAGAAGGTAAAGGAGACTCAGTCTCTAAGTCCAAACTTCCAAGTCCAAGGTAGGTGGTTGTGGCAGCCACAGTGTCAGCTTCCAGGTCTGCTATGGAATAATCTGGCTTTAAACTTTTTTTTTCTAGCCTTTTTTTTTTCCTTCAGCATTCCCTGCGCATTAGGCAGTTTGGACTGTTCACCTTTCTCCTTATCTGTCCCTTTTCTCCTTCTGAATCTTTGTTCATATTGGCCCCTATGGCTAAATACTCTCTTCTCTTTCCTCCCCTCCCTCTTGAATAAATCCTCCCTATCCTTATAGGTCTAACTGTTATTGCTCTTCCTCAGTGAAGTTTTCTTTCATTCTCTCAGTCAGAAATCATTTTTCTTCTCCTCTTCATTCTTCATATTTTGTTAGCTCTTCTATGAACTTATCCTCTAATTTGCATTTTATTTGGGCTTGTATCTTATCTTTGCTATTAGATTTTAAGGTTCTTTTGAGCAAAGAACTGTTTCTTATTCCTCTTTCTGTCCTTCACAGGACCAAGGATTTGGACTTATATGTAGTAAGTAAACTTTTAAGGATTGTTTGTTAAATTGATTTTAGTCAGCTTTAAACCTTAGAAAGCACTTGCTTATACATTATTTCATTTCATCTTCAGAATAACTGTGACAAAGGGTAGGACAAAAATTATTGTACCAGTTTTATGAATAAGAATCTCAGAAATGACATGATTTGCCCAGAATGATGCAACCAGTGTGTAGTTGTGTTAGAATTCAAATCCAGGTCTTTTTGACTCCATCCAGTGTTGCTTCCATTATATTGGACTGTTCAACACAATTCCAATCTTGTCCATTTATCCTTTCCTCACTCCTCCAGACTTTTATTTGTGAACGTCTTAACTCTAGCAGATTTTTTAAGTCCTTTAGGGGTAAGGCCTGTGGCATATGTTTGTTTTATAATCACAGTGCTGGCACTGGCTGGGAATATGGTAAGGTATCTATAAATTCTTAATACATTGAATCAGCTGGAGGCTTTGGAATACAGCATACGTCCTCAAGGACTACAGAATAGAGTGAAAAATTTTATGAAAATAAAATTAATTAGGTAATTTTGCCAGTAATGTATGTTCAAAATAATCTTATCAGTCACCATTATTATTCCTTATCCTTTTTTCCCCATTGGCAATATAGATGATGATATTAGGGTCTTGCATGACAGTATCAGTGTAAGGAGTCACATTCTCACCTTGATTTCAGTCCTTACTTGCTCCTAAACCTTGTAGACTTGGCTGTTTTTCCTTAGACTCTTTACATGTGGGCCTTTGCTTATTTGCCTGATAGTTATTTCATTCATTCATTTAATGTTCTTTAATCACTTACCAGCACCATCGAGCTAAATTTAATGCTCTTAGGTAAAAGTACAGGATAATTGAGCAAAAGTGAAGTCACACACTTGGGTTCAGAAAATCAGTCCAAAAAGAAGGAGAGAAGTAATTAAAGAGTAGTTAATGTGGAAAAAAGAAATCAACTGAAGGGGTTTTAATGATTATAGACATGTATGAGTAAAACATTGCTATGGTTACCCTGTGCTCTGATCAGTCCACAGCTGATGGTCACATATTAGAGAGAACATTGACAAAACTAGGGTATGTAGTGAGGAGGTGACCAGGAGGGTAAGGGCAATTGGAAAAAGTGTCTTATGGGGATCATTTGAAGATTCTGGGAATGTTTAACTTAAGATGAGAAGACTTAGGGTGGGCAAGACTATTATCCTTAAATATTTTTCGTATAGAAAAAGAATAACTTCATGTGTGACTACAGAATACAGAACTAAGGCCAATAAATACAGGTCACAAGGAGGGCAAGTTTCAGTTCCTTATTTAAAAAATAAAACACTTCTTAATTAGAGCCCACAAATGTTGTGGGCTAATATTGACAGGTAGTGATTTTTCTTTATCATTGAAGTTGTCTGTGCAGATACTGATTGACCAGTTAGTTGGTAAGGTGGAGGATCTCTGAATATATTCGATCAGAGACTGGACTAGGTGATTCCTAAGTCCTTTCCAACTCTGAGATTCTCAAAGTGACTTTACAGGAATATTATTGTCTTATTGGAACAGTATGAAAAAACTGAAATTGGACTAAATCAGCCCAAGCTAAATGCATGAACAAAAAAAAAAGGTATAGATTCGTTGACTTTCTTGGGAAGTGGAACTCACATGAGGCTGATAGTCATGGGTAGGAAAATGGGGAAAACGTTCCCTAAAGCTGTTGGACTTCTAGAGTAGGCCATCATTTTCTTCTCTTTAATTCAAAACTTATCTCCAGTTTTGGAGAATGAAGGCGGGGCGGAGGGGAGGGGACATGTGTCTAGAAACCAAGGAACTCTGTGCTGAGGGAAAAATGAATAATGAGCCCCCCCCCCCAACTGAGTGAAATGGGTAGATTGGCTTTCTGGTCTTAGAAAGAGCATTACTTTTAAAAAATTGTTATTAAATATTTTCACTTCACCTTCTCTGTATAGAGCCAGATCTGATATTGATAATGAACTAATAAATGGCAGTATAAAGAGTAAAGAGCCCTGGATTTGGAGTCTGAAGACCTTGATTCAAATCCCAGCTCTAATAACTAATCAGACCTTGGACAAATCCATTCCTCACTCTTGGCCTCAGTTTGTTCTTTTGCAAAGTAGAAGATTAAACTTAGATGCCTTGTAAGGCGCCTTCAGTTCCAGGTTTGTATTCCTAGGATAATATGCACCTGTGAGGACAAGTCTGTTATTCTTTAGATGGAGTTGCTGAGGCAGAGAGAGGCTAATTTTTAGCAGCCACTCATTAGAGAATGTTTTGTAGCATAGTAGGAAGAGCTCTAGCCAGAAAATAAAAAGTCTTGGCTTCTAGTCATGGCTCTGTCACTAATTGTATTTTCCTGGACAAGTCACTTCTCTTTTCTGGTTCTTATTTTCTCGTGTATAAAATAAAGAGGCTTTTACAAGATGATTCCTAAAGTTCTAATCAGTTACTGCATTGTAGGATTCTTTGAGACTGTTTGGCCTTAGGATTTATATTTTCTTAGTTCCCAGTTAAGCCTGAGTTCTTGTTAAAATACATAAGTGATAAATCTGTCTGGAGGTACAGGTAAATACAATTAGAGCTGGAACTAAAAAAGTCATCTCAAACTATTATTCTATCTTACAGCTTCATATTATTCTTTTTTATATGAAGACAGCGTGGGAATGTAAAGGTTTTCAGATAATTTCTTGGATACTTTAAAAGTGTACCAGAAGTACAGGGCAAACCATGGTGGGGAAGTAGCAGTAAGAAGTACAGCAGGCTGTGCCTCCAGATTCCTGCAGATAGATGAAAAAATGCCCCGGAGTGAATCCTGATGGTAAAAATCAAGAAAAAGTCACAAGTTATTTGTCCAGCCCAGGTTGGCATAAGGAGACAGAGAGAAAGGGTCAGGCTGGGACCTCTGCATGGAGCACTCCAGCCCAGAGAAGCTGTGTACCAAGCAGGACATGAAGAGGTCCCAAACCCATACTGAGCGATATTGCTAGCAACCAGAAAGAAAGAATTCATTTCCTAAGAAGTCACAATCAGGATCACACATAATTTAGCAGCCACAACTGTGAAGGTACAGAGAGCTTGGAATATGATATTCCGCTTACAGCTGAGAATAACTTGGCCAGAAAAACTGAGTATAATGCTACACAGGAAAAAATGGACTAGACATGGACAGGAAAAGGTACCACTGGCAGCTCTGTCTACACTGCCCAGTTCTGGGTCACAAATTCAGGTCGGACTGGGACCTACACCTAAGGCTATCATTCTGGGTTAGGGAGAACAGGTCCTATACACAAGCATCAGTGGTGTATTTCAAATCCCAGAAGCAATCTCAGTTCCAGCTTCTAGCCTGATCTAAAGCCTACAGAGGAATAACCACGAAGGAATTACAGACCAAAAGGAAATCTGTAGTATTGTTACTCTGAGCCAGCAGAGCTTCCCAGCCAGCTGATAGTAGCTGAGTCCAGCAGCAGTCTATTCTTATTTGGAGCAAAATCTAGTTCAGAACAGAGGGGCAGTGAGCAGACTTTTCCCAGGAGCAGATCACTGAAAGCTTGCAGGTCCCCAGCATAAGCTGCCTCTGAGATTCTAGACTGACACAGTACTCAGTACCCCAAGAAAACAGTAGCAGGATCAGTGCAAACCATCCCTCTGAAAGTTCAGAGAGACAATGCCTTCCAAGGTCAGGAAGTTGGTGGGAAGAAGGAGCAAGCAAACGTGGAAAAAAAAAAATCTCACCTTATAGAGCTATTCTGTGGTGGTAGGGGCACTTAAGACACAAAGCCAGAAGAGAATAACTCAAAAACAAAGCCTCATAGGAAAACGTATCTTGGCCATAAACTAAACCAGAATTGGAAAAGATGAAGAAACGTTTTTTGAAGTGTTTAAAATGTTTTTATAAGTGAATTGAGAGCATTTGAAGAGAAAAAATGTGAAAGAAATGAAATGAGAGCTGTGGAAGAAAGACTTGGAAAGAGAATTAACAGCTTAGCACAAGAGGTACATATTCACGCAACAAACTCCCTGAAATCCAGAATGAACTAGTAGAAGATATGAACTTTACAAGACAAGAAAAAATATTAAAATGAAGTTAAAAGACCAAAAAAAAATCCAGCAGAAAATATAAGATACAGTGAAAATGACTGACCTGGAAAATAGATTTGAGGAGGAAGAAATTTTTAAGAATTATTGGACTATCTGAAATCCATGACCAGAAAAATAACATAAGCATCCTATTTCAAGAACCTTATAAGGAAATTATTCAGACCTCTTAGAACCAGAGGGCAAAATACAAATAGAAGGAACCCACTGAACACTTTCTGAAAGAAACCCTCAAATGAAAATTCCCAGGAACATTGTAGCCAGAGCCAAAGTTCAGAGTGTCTAAGTCCAATAAAAAGAAATGCTACAAGTAGCCAAAAGGAATGACTTCAAGTATTGAGGAGTCAGTCAAATCATACGTAGTTAGAAGTCACAACTATAATGAGCAAAGAGCTCATATTTGATATTGCAGAAGACCAAAGATATGGATTTACTGATAAGAATAACTTGCCCAACAAAATTGAACATAATGCTTACACAGGAAGAAATTGACCTTTAATGAAATAGAGAGGATTTCCAAGTATTCCTAATGAAAAAAAAAAAACTGCTCTGTTGAATCTTTGAAATTCAAACAGAGGTATTAAGGAAAACATAAAAAGATAAATATTAATGAACAGTCATAAGGGTCTAAACAAGGATAAACTGCTTACGTTATAATGTGGATATATATACACACATACACACACACACACACACACACATATATATATACATATGTGTGTTAACACTAATATGAGGGATCATAGAGGAAGTCTAAAGTAGAAGGCCTAGGAGTGGTTCCCTTCTGTCTTGATGAGGTAAAAAGAAGGATGGAAAGGCAAGGGAGGAGAAATACTCAGGGAGGGAGTGAAGGGAAAGGAAGGTTAGGGAAATTATCTCATCAGGGTGTATAAGTAGACACCTATACAAATGAGGGGCATTTACAGGGAGCTGGTAAGACTTGAACCATACTCTCATCTGAACTGGTTAAAGGAAATAGAATATAGACCCCCCAGATCTGGGTACAAAAAAATACATTTCACTTAACAAGGAAATGGGAGGGAAAGGGAAGTAGGCAGATTTAGAGGGAAGGTAAATTTAGAGAGGGATTAGTTCTAAGCAAAACAGAATCCAACTAAGGATGTTCAAAACTATTTATATCTCTTTTTGAGATGGCAAATGGGAATCTGGAGAGGGCCATCAAATGGGGAATAGTTGAACAAGTGAGGGCATATAAATGTGACTCAATATGATTGTAATATATGAAGCAATGAAGGGGATGATTTTAGAGAAACCTGGAAAGACTTACGAATTTATCCAGAGTGACATGAGCAGAACTTTCAATGACAACGTTATTGTAAAGACTATTTTGAAAGACCTACTAACTCTTTTCAGTCTAATGATCAATTTTGATTTCAGAAAACTGATGATAAAGCATGTTACCCATCTCCTGATAGAGAGATAAATGATTCAAAGTACAAAATTAGATACCTAGACATAGAGATATATAAATGCATATGTCTCTAATTATATCTATACATGTATACAAAAACAGACACACATTCTTTTGGGCATGTCCTACTATTTCACACAGCCTTTCCTGGGCAAATGATATATTCCTTTATCACAAAAGAAGGGTGCACAGTCTAGATTGGACATAAGCCCACACACTGTGCCATAGGAAATTATGAATGGTAAAAAGATAAGAGTTTTGATTTTAAAAGAAAGTACAACTGGTATAAGAATTATTATTTTTTTGTTTATTTACAAGCTTTGGCTTGACATGCCCTTCCTAGAAGGAGACATTTAGAGTGATTCCGGGCATTAAGGTGTACCTTTTCCAATAGAGAAGGATTCTTTCAGATAGTCCAATGATTATTTTTTACTTGAAATTAAAAAAAATTTTTTGTTGTAATCCATCAAGATCCACCTTCTTATCCTCCCATATCACCTTACCAATTGAAGACACAGATTCTGGGAAGACAGCAGAATAAGGCAAGAAACTACCTAGCTCTCCCAAGTTCTCCCCTTAAACAATTTAAAATAATGCCTTAAAGAGAACTTTGAGTGTCAGAAACATTTAAAAGTTGGGATAAAATGACTAAGACAACTTGGGAGGATTTAATAAAGACCTGACCTCTTAGGGTGATGATCTAGCCTGATTAGAATACAGATTCGTTCAGGCAGATACCACCAAATCAACAAAGAATATGCCCTAGAAGCAGCTGTATCAGGCAGCAGCTACAACTTCAGGAATTTTCACCCCATAGATAGTGTTGGTTCTGGATGGATGATCAGGGGAACATTGCAGGGCCCTCTACTGGCACTGGACACAGGACCTAGCTGGACTGACTAAAATAGTCCCAATGTATGACCATGGGCAAAGAAGAGTGAGCACATGCTGTTGAGTCAGGTCACTGGGTAGTGGATCCCTGATTACTGTTGGTATTCACAGGAAAGCAGAGTCCCTCATTTTGGTTCCAGAGTAGAGGGGAGAGCTGAAGCTTGCAACCCTAAGAGGGACCACAAGGAGTAAGATTATTTGTGGTGGCAGAATTACTGGGAGCCCTGGTTGTGACTCAAGGGTGGAGAGGAGTACTTGAGGTCAGGACTTTCAGATAAAGCTGAGAAAAGAAAAGCACAAAAAAGCCAGAACCTTGAAACATTAACCCTCACATGTAAAGACTGGAGCCCATCTCTAACACAAAGATAAGAGCCAAGAAATAAACCACTTTTTAAAAAAATGAGTAAGCAAAAGAGAAAGAACCTGATCATAGATAGCTACTGTGGTGATAGAGGAATCTAGATTTAAAGTCAGAAGAAGACAGGGAAGTTAAAACAACTACTTCTGCTTAAAAGAAAATTGTAAAATGGTCACAATTCCAAAAAGAGTTTTTGGAAATGCTTAAAAAGAACTTTAAAAATCAAATGAGAAGTTGAGGAAAAATTAGAAATAAAATAAGACTAATACAAGATAATTATGAAAAGAAAGTCAACCAGTTGGAAAAAGAAATGCAAAAACTTATGGAAGAAAATAATTCCTTAAAAATTAGAATTGGGTAAGGGGAAGCTAATAATTTCATGAGACACCGAGAAATAATAAAATAAAAGCAAAATAATGAAAAAGAAAACATGAACTATCTCATTAGAAAAACAACCTATTTGGAGAACAAATCAATGAGACATAATGTAAGAATTGTTGCACCACCTGACAGTTATGATAAAAAATTATCTAGACACTATACTTCAAGAGATTATTTAAAAAAAAAAATTTTTTTTTAAAAAAAGAAATTATCAAAGAAAATTGACCTGAGGTTTTAGAAAATAGAGAGTAAAATAGAAATTGAAAAAACCTACCAATCATCACCGGAAGACATCCCAAGTTGAAACACAGGAACATTATAGCTAAGTTTCAAAGCACCCAGGTCAAGGAGAAAATACTACAACCAACTAGAAAAAAAAATACCATCATGATACCACAAGATTTAGCAACTTCTGTATTAAAAGATCAAAGGGCATGATACAGTAGAACCTTGGTTTACAAGAAACCTGGTTTACATATGCTTCACTGGACAAGGAAAAATCTTTCACAAAATTTGTCTTGCAGGATGTACAAAAATTCACAGTATGAACATCATGTTTGGACTTGAATGGCTTGCAAAGGGATGACGCTCAATTAGGGCAGTGGTTTTGTGGGGTTTTTTTAACCCCTGTAAGATTACATTTTGTCTCAGGGAGGGAGGGGGGAGAAAATTAAAAATTTATGGAAGTGATTGTTGAAAACTGAAAACAAATAAATTAATTTTTAAAAAGTCAAAAATAAGTGTTGTTAGATAGATTCCCAGTCAGAAGAGAACATTAAAAAGTCAGTGAATTAAAACATGAAAGTGATTCTAAAAAAAAGAAAAATAAATGAAGGCAGTAGTGTTTAGTCTTACTTTTAGTGAAAGTAACCTAGGAGAGAACACTCCTGACATTGAAATCCCCGATGTTCTCATAAAAGAAGATTCTCCTTCAAAGCGATAATCCTTCTTCCTTCTCTCCTTCTTGTCTCCCTCATGCCAGCCATGATTCTTCTCAAAGTTAAAGTGCAGATTAATTTATTTTCAGTTTATATTGTGTACTAATCATTGCTATTGTATTTCAGGCTCATTAGAGACAAAAAATACTGAAAATTATAAGTAATTATTTTTATGTGAATATTTTTGGGGATGTGGTACCAATCATCTGACTTTACATCATTTCCTTTGGGAAAATTCACTTTGCAATAGGAACAGAATCTTGGAATAAATTAAATTAGGTTCTACTGTATTCTTAAGAGCGATGGAAGTGGGTTTACAACACAGAATAACTTACCCAGCAAAAGTGAGTGTAATCTTGTATGAGGGGAAAATGAATATTTAATGAATTAAAGGACTTTGAGATGTACTTATGAGGAAAAGAATAGAACTGAATGAAAAATTTGACCTATAAAAATCAGGAGAGACTTGAGAAGGTAAACATTAAAGACCAATTAAAAGAGATTTAATAAGGTCAAACTGTTTACTTCTTATATTGGAAGACATCTGTAACTCTTAAGAGTATTATCTTTACTTGAGTAGTTTGAAAGAACATACATAGAAACATGGGATTCAGGTGAGTGTGATGGGATGATCCTAAAAAAACAAAATTGTAGAGAGAGAGGTAAAATGGAGCAATTATCTCATACAAATGAGGCATCAATGGAAGGTCTGTTACAGTGGAGGCAGGCGAGAGTCGAGGGCTGATAGTCCTAGGACATTATTGTCATAAGAACTGGGTTAAAGAGGGAATAATGTACACATTTCGAAGAATATAAAATTTTTAACTTGTTTACAAAGAAATAGGGCAAAGGGATAGAGTAAGGAAGGACTTTTAGAAGGGTTTGCAGATCAAGAAATAGGAGGATGAGCAATGAGGATAAGGAAGGATAAGCAGTGAAGATAAGGAAGGAATAGGAGAGAAAGAGGAGAGTATAAGGGAGAGGTTCTTAGAAAGGGTGCAGATTAGGAAGTCAGTGGTTAGAAGTAAATTAGACATCTGAAGAAGAAGGATAGGGTAAAAAGTGAGGGAGAGAAGGATAAACAGTGAAGAAAACTATGATGGAGGGAAATTCACAACTAGTGATTATATCTTTGAATTGAATGGGATGATGTCACCCATAAAATGAAAATGGATAGCAGAATGAATTAAGAAGCAAAACTTGCCTTTTTTTTTTTTATTACAAGAAGCACATCTAAAATGAGAGATGCATATAAAATTAAAAAATAAAGGACTGGAGTAGAATTTATTATGCTTTCAGCTGCAGTCATTATTTCAAAGTTAAAGCTAAAATAGATTTACTTAAAAGAGAGAAATAAGAAAACTACATTATGATAAAAGGTACCATAGATAATGAAGTAATGTTAGTACCAAACCTTTATCCACCAAATGCTGTAGCATCCAGATTTTTAAAAGAAAAGCTAAATGAATGACAGATCGAAATAGATAACAGAACTCTAATAGTAGGGGACTTCAAACTTTCCCTCTCAGAATTAGATAAATCTAACCAAAAATTAATTAAGAAAGAAACCAAGGGAGTGAATAGAATCTTGGGTAAACTAAATGAGATAGATATCAGAAAGAATTAAATGAGAATAGAAAAAATATACCTTTTACTCAATGGTACATGGTACCTTTTCAAAAGTTGACTATATATTAGGACATAAAATTTTTATAGGTAGATTCAGAAAAACAGATTTATTAAGCATATCCTTTGCAGATATTTCAGTAAAAAGTATATATAATAAGGAACCATGGAAACACATAAAAAATTTTTAAAAAAAAGACTAAATAACCTAATCTCAAAGAATAAAAAGAAACAATTTTATTAAAGAGAATGGCAATAATGAGACAATATACCAAAACCAATGGGATGCAGCAAAAACAGCAATTGAGAAAATGTATATTTCTTAATATTTGTATTAGTTAAATAAACAGCAGACCAATAAATTGGATATGCAATTTAAAAAAAAACTAGAAAAGAACAAATAAAAAAATCCTCAATTAAACATCAGATTGTAAATCCTAAAAATTAAAGGTGAGATTAATAAAATTAAATATAAGAAAGTCATTTAATAAAACTAGGAGTTGGATTTTAAAAAAAAACAATAAATAAGCTTTTGGCTAATGTGATTTTTAAAAAGAGAGAAGAAAAAGAAATCACTAGTATTAAAAATGAAGATGGTGACTATACCACTAATAAAGATGAATTCAAAGCAATTATTAAAAGTTGTTTTGCCCAGTTACATAACAATATAAAGACAATATTTTGATGAAGAAATTAAAGCTACATATAAGCATATGAAAAAAGTGCTCCAAATAATTATTGATTAGAGAAATGCACATTAAACAACTTTGAGAATTTTGACTAAAGAGTTAGAAAACTGTTATACCCTTTGACCCAACAATATCACTTTTAATTCTGTGTTTCCCAAGGTGATCAGGACAAAAGGAAAAGAACCTGTATGTTCTAAAATATTTTTAGCAGCTCTTTTTGTGGGGGCAAAGAACTGATGAGATGCTCATTAATTGGAGAATGGCTAAACAAACTGTGGCATATGGTTGTGTTTGGAATACTAATGTGCTATAAGGAATGATGAGCTGGGAGTCCTACCAAATTCCTTTTATGACACAAATAAGGTGCTGATACCTAAACCAGGAAAAGCTAAAACTAATATAGATTAATTTCCATAATGAATATTGATGCAAAAAGTTTGAACAAAATACTACCAAGGTAGTTACAGTAATATACCACAAAGATTATACACTACGACTCAGTGGATTTATACCAGGAATACCAAGTTTAATATTACAAAAACTATCAATGTAATTGACCATATCAATAACAAAACCAACAAACAAAATCATATGATTATATCAGTGGATGCTGGAAAAGCTTTTGACAAAATACAGCACCCATTCCTACTAAAAAACACTTGAGAGCATAGGAATAAAGAGTGCATTCCTTAAAATGATTAGCAGTATCTATCTTAAAACCATTACCTAGCATTATGTGTAATGGGGATAAGTTCCCAATAAGAACAGAGATGAAGCTTTATCACTGCTATTACTCACTACAGTACTAAATGTTAGTTATAACAATAAGAGAAATGAGCTGGTTTACTGTAGTAAAACGTGGAAAGACTCGCATGAAGTAATGAAGAGCGAAATGGGCAGAACCAAGAGAATTTGTTGTATACTCTATACAGTTGTATACAGTAAAAGCAATATTGCTGGGAACAATTAAGTTAATACTGTGAATAGCTAAGTCATTCTGAGTATTACGTATCCTCACATCAACTGCAAAGACCTATGAAGGAAGATGCTATCCACTTCCAGAGAAAGAACTGATAAACCAAAGTATGCATAGTATGGTTTTACACACAAACACACACACACACACACACACACACACACACACACATTTTGTGTGGGAGAGAAATAGTCATCCTCTCTAATGCAGGGTGGGGAGAGAGGGAGGAAATAGTTCGTAACAAAATATAACAAAAAGTTTTTAAAGAATTCATAAAAATAAAACTTACTACAATCATGTACAACTGAAATAAATTTTCACATTGGTCATTTCCAAAAAACATTTGTCTTATTCTGTCTCCTGATTTCTTCACTTCTCTTATCAGGAGGTGTGTAACATGTTTCCCCGTTAGTCCTCTGCAATCCTGGTTGGTCATTATTATACCGATAAAGAGTTCGGCACAATATTATTCCATCACATTTATGTGCCTTAACTTGTTCATCCCTTCCCAAATTTATGCTCCGCCTCCTCAGATTCCTCTTCCTTGCCACCTCAAAAAGTTATATTTTTGTACATCCTTAGAGTTTTTTTCACTTAAGACCAATTCTTCCCATCCTGCAATTCCTCTTTCAGATCTTTTCCCCTTTTGCTCCTATTTCCTTGTTCAGTGAAATTTATTTTTGTACGTGTGTGTGTGTGTGTGTGTGTGTATGTGTGTGTGTATGTATGTGTATTTATATTCTTCCTTCTTTTGACTAGTTCAAATAAGAGTTATATCAGCAGCTTCTTGGAAACCCTCCTCTTTATGTAGAGAGCTGCTTATCCACTCTTACTATGTGAGATAATTTTCCTTAACTTTTCTCCCCTCCCAAAAAAATATTCTTTTACCCCTCTTTTTCTAGTCATTTCTTAAGATCATCAAGACTCTACAACCACTCCCAGGCCATATCTAATTGGACTACTTCTGTGGACCCTGATGATGGTAGGAGTTCAAAATTAACACATGTATCATCTCCCCTTATTAAAATGTAATCAGTTTACACTCCCTTTAGTCTTTTATCATTGTTCATTCATGTTTTTCTTTTTATTTTTCTCTTAACTCCTGTGTTTGAGTTTCAAAGATTCAACAGAGCTCTGATCTTTTCATCAGAATTGTTTCTATTTCATTAAAAATCCATGTTTTCTCTTCATTGTGCTCTGTTTTGCTGGGCAAGTTGTTTTTGGCTATGAGCCCACATCCTTTGCATTCTGAAATATCATGTTCCAAATGTTCTGCTCCTCCATAGCAGTGGCTGCTAAATTATATATAATCTTGACTATGACTCCCTAGCTTTGAATTGTTTCTTTCTGGCTGCTTGTAGTATTTTTTCTTTTGCCTAGAGGCTCTGGATTTTGACTCTGGCTATAAGGTTTCTACCACTTTTCATTTCGAGATTTCTTTCAGGAGGTGACCAGTGGATCCAAGAGATCTGAACAGTTTCTATATAAGGTTCTTGAAATATGATACTTATGCTATTTTTTGTTGTAGTCCAGTGATTCTTAAATTTTTTTCTCCTCTATTTTTCAGATCAATAATCTTTGCTATATCATATATTTTCTTCTATTTAAAAAAAATTTTGGTCATTTGACTTTATTTCAATGTTTCTTCTTGTCTTGTAGAATTTATATCTTCTGTTGTTCAGTTCAAGTTTTCAGGAAGTTTGTTGGGTGAGGATTTGTTACCTCTTGTGCCAAGTCATTAATTCTTTCCAAATCTTTCTTCCATAGCCCTCATTTCTTTTCTAATTTTTTCCTCAAGTGCTCTCAAATTCATTTACAAAAACATTTTAAACTCTTTATTAAAAAAAAATCTTTTATCATCTTTTCCAGGAATTCTGGTTGAGATTATGCCCAAGTTGTGTTTTTCTCTGAGGTTTTGCTTATACATGATTTTGAATTATTCTCTTCTGCTTTTTGGCTTGAGTATCCCTACCACTATAACAGCTTTATATGGTAGGATTTTTTCATTTGTTCATTTACTCTTTCTTCTTGCCGACCTTCTGACCTTGGACTTAAAGTTAGGACCTCGGCTGTCTGAACTTTTGGAGGAAAGTAACAGTTCTGTTACTGTTTCCTTGGGGTACTAAGTGTTGCGTTAGTCTGATCTCAGGGACAGCTCAGGCTAGGGTCTTGTACAGCTTTCAGTGATCTCACAGTGGTTTAATCTAGGGTAACGTCAACTCGCTGCCCTTCTGTTTGGAGCTCTGCAAGTTCCTGATCTGTATTTTGCTTCAAGTAAGAATAGACTGCAGCTGGACTCATCCACTGAGAAGCTCTGCTGACTCAGAGTAACAAAACTACAGGTTTCCTTTTGGTCTGTAATAATTCCTGCCTATTTATTTCTTTGTAGACTTTTGACTGGCTAGAAACTGGAACAAGTGATCCTGGGCAGGTCACTTAACTGTTTGCCGCAGTTTCCACATTATAAAATGAGCTGGAGAAGAAAATGGCAAAACCACCATGGTATCTTTGCCAAGAAAACCTCAAATGGAATCACAAGGAGTAAGACACAATAGAAGTAAACAACAACAAAGATGCTGGAGCTGAGACCCTGCTTTGATTCTGGAATTTGAACCATAGCCTAGGGCCCACTTCTGAACTTGTTCCCTCTCCTCATGTGCTGCGTGGGGGCTGCCACTGCTCTTTACCTCACAATGCCACCCTTGAGCACATATCCCCTCCTCCATCCACCCTCAGATCTGTCATCTATACCTGAGTTCAGCAAAGCTTCCCAATAGCACCAGTTCCCATGGTGGTGACCATATATGTATGTGGGACCTCTTCTTGCCAAGGTACATAAGCTTTCCATGACTCGTAGAGTTCTCCACTCTTGACATTCTTCTGGCCAGACCCAGTCGTCTCCACTCTTTATGAACTTCTATTTTTCTCCTTATGCTTAACTGGGCTGGAACTGTGACTCACTGATTTTTTTCTTTAATTTCCCCATCATGATTTGATCTGGTGCATTTTCTAGATGTGTTTTAAGGAGTTAGGGTGGAGAGGAGCTAACTACATTCCTCTTTGTTACTCAGCTATCTTGGCTTCACCCTCTTGAACATTAAAATATACAAAGAGCAGAGAAGAGAATTTATTTTCAACTACGAACTTGTTACATTGTTTTTTAGATGTTTTATTGATACTCTTCTTGCCTCTTTGTCCCAGCTGACAAATGACCCACCTCCCTCCCTCCTTTTGTAACAGTTATGGTCAAAGCACATAAATCCATATATTGACCATATTGAAAATAATTGTCTCATTCTGCACCTCTGGGTCATGACTCTTTTGCAAGAGTAATCATCAATATTCTGAAATTATGATCAATCATTGTGATCATCAGGGTTCTACAGTCCTTCAGAATTATTCTCATTTACATTATTGTGGTCATTTTGTAAATTGTAATTATAAATTGTTCTAGCTCTTCACATTTTATTCTGAATCACCTAATCCATATCTTCTCACGTGTCTTACAGTAGAGTCTTATAATTTCTTATAGTTCAGTACTCTTTCATCACTTTCATATACCACTTTTTTTTTAGCCAGTCAGTTGGTGGGTGACCACTTTGTTTCTAGGTCTTTGCTATAGCAAAAAGTATTTTATTTTCTTGTACACATAGACTGCATTTCTTCTGTCTTTTATTTCTTTAAATATACACCTCATTTACTGGGCACAAAGGTATTTTCTACCTTTTAGCTCCTTTACATTTTAGGACATTTGAGATCTAGTTTTAAATTGCTTCCCAGAGTGGATAGACCAATTCACAGCTTCACCAGCAGCGTTTAGTATTTCTGTCTCCAACTGCCATTTTCGTCTTTTGTCATCTTTTCTAATCTGCTGGGTGTGCAGTGGAACTTCCAAATTATTTTTAATTTGTATTTCTCTTATTAATGATTAGGAGCATTTTTTTGTTTTCCCATTTGAAAACCATTTTATAAGTTCTTTCATTTCTTTCAGATTATTATTGAATAGGATTTTGTTTTATTGTACTGTGAGAACAGTACTTAGCATTCAGGTCTGAGAGGTCAAGGACCTTTCCTTACTCGTCTTTCTGTCTTTAATAGCACCTGGCACTATGCTTTCCTAGGCATTCAGTAATTGTTTATTGAATCATTTCCACGGTGATATAAAAAACATTAATTATGATACTCTCAGATTAGCCTTCAAACTACATGTTGGCCTAGCGAGCGCACAGTTTGGCTCATATCATACTTACTAATTTGACAATGAGTATATCATATGGGATAGCATCTTAAAACCTTCTGGACATCTAGGTAGAAGAAGATGTTATGTTTCTCTCTTACCTTTCTTATGTGACCTGTCTGTATCACAAAAGGAATTTGTGGTTGGTGTAGAAGAGTTTAATCTTTACAACTTTAATGGAGTTTTGTGTTAACCTTCAGATTTTTTAGATGATTATTCAAACATTATTGTCAAACCAAGTAACCTATAATTTCCAGGGTGATGACCCACTTCCTTTCTCAAAGCTGGGCATATTTCTCCTCTCAGTGTCTGAAATTTCTCTGCTTCAGGATGATTAGGAATGATGGTTGGGTGCTTAGCAGTGAAATCTGTCATTTTCTTGATACTGTACATGTGCTCAGACCTTGCAAATTTTAAATACAGGTTGACTTCTCCCTCTTGCCTGCAAGCTTTTGCTTTACAAAGGCTTCTTCCAAATAACAACTATGAGAACATGTTAAAAAAGTAAATTATGCAAATTTTATTAGTATGAAGCTTTTTAGGAATGTATATATTGAGTATAAAGATAAAAAAACTTTAAAAAGTGTACTTCATCTTTTTTTTTTCATCACAACTGAAAGTTAGTACAGTCAAATGTTGGCACCTTTTATTTTTAGGGGGAAAAAAGTGAAGTGAAAAGAAAAGTGAAATAATTCTGCTTTTTTGATTTCCTTCCCTTTGTTGAGGGAAGCAAAACTTTTCTTGTCCTGCCAAAATAACAGAAAAATTACTTTGTATCTCCTTTTTGGGGAATATTTTGTATTTACTTTTTGGTTAATATTTAGCAAGGGGCTAATATATTCAGTGGTTGATTGACATTAGTTTATTGTTAATGAGCTCACTATTGAACATACATCACAACAGGAATCACATTCCTATTCACATGTAAAGATTGTTAAAAAAAAAAAAGAGAATCTTGGTATGACATCTGTTTGATATATTCTGTATCCCTCTGGACATAACAGACTGCTTCCCATCTTAAGGACCCTATAGGAAGAGGGAACAGACTTGATTTATGGCCTCTGAGGATAGAACCAACAGTGTCAGGAAGCCAGGAAGAAAGATTTCAACTGATAGTAAAAAGAATGCCCAGTCAGTGCTGTCCAGCTGCAGAATAAGGCTATCCCATGAACTTATTTGTGGGAGATATTGTGGAAGATGTTCACCTTTATGAAGAGGGTTTGACTCGGCGACCTCTGAAACTCCTTCTTTAGTTCTACAATCCTTGAATTCTGTAAGATTCGTGTTTCTTTGCGTTAGGTCATTAGGTGATTCAGAGATAATGTTCATCCATATCAGTTTTGTCATATATCCAGTTAATTTCTGCAGTTTGTTCCAGTATAGGTTCTGGACCATTCAACCTCATTTGTTTTTTTTAGAAAAGTTGAACATATCTTTACAAACTGATTTCCCTCCTTTGCCTTCTCTCTCTCCCCCAGAAAAAAAAGAACAACAAAACTAAGTCTTTCATACAGAAAAAGCCCCAGAATCTAATGGAAAAGGATACCTGGACTGTGAGTTAAGAGACTTGGATAGTTAGTGGTGATGGCCCAGTTATTGACTTGCACTAAGACCTTGGGCAAATCACTTGACTTCTTTGGGCCTTAGTTTCTTCATCTATAAAAATGAGGTTAGACTAAATGACTTCTGACCCTAAATCTGCAATCCTGTGCAAGTTTTCTTTCCTCTATGGTCCCCTTTATCATCTTTGAAATGAGTGGGTTGCTCTATGGGGTGCTAAGTTCCCTTTCAGCCCTAAGATTGTATGTCTTTTTTATGAGTCCTACCCTTAAGGAGCTTAAGCTGTAATGGAGAAACATCACATACAGAAAATGGAGTTTAGTGAACAGAGCAAGTGACTTGACATTCGACAGCAACAGAGCAGGAACAGTCCTGTTTGGAAGTGAAATTGCAGCCCCATGTGGTGCTTTGTTATTAAATACAGAGCACTTTGAGATTCCAGGATGCTCACTGTTTATGTCTCACTTTGGCATTCATTAACTTATCTAATCTTTGTAACATCCCTAAGTAGATAATAAAAGCAGTTAGTATCCCAGATGCCTAGAGTTAGGATGACCAGTGTTCAGGTCCTATGTAGAACACATAGTGACTGTGTGATCCCAGGCAAGTCTCTTAACCTAATTTGCATTAGTGAAGTTTCCACAGTGTGAGTTCCCAACAGAGATGAAATCACAGTTTTGGGACATCCTACCCCAAATGAGTTCTTACTGTGAGTACTTCCTCCACCAGTAGAGGTTGTAATCTATCTTGACCTTCTCATCCTATGTGATTCTTATGACTTCCTGTTAATCCTCCATTGAAGATCCAACAAATTTGCTAGAGGCTTTCTTCTGGTTCAATTAATATTCTATTATTATTCTATTAATATTTAAAATATTTAATTGTGGGATTATATGGGATACGTACTCATGCTAGTGTTCTGTTATCCCTCATTCTTGTTATGTGATTGATCCACATGTCTTTTCTGGTAACACCTATTCTTGATATATCTCTTAAGCCATGTTTCATGTGCACTTCATTGTATCCTGCTTGTAGCTACCATGAGTCTTTCCACTGCCTTAAGTGTCATTTGTTGTTTTGATTCTTCTGAGATTGGGATGTTCCATGATTTATAGTCATATTGCATTATAAATAACCCATTTTACAAATAATACCTGATATTACAATATACCTGATATACAAAAGTACTGTATGATTTGCAAACTACTTTATGTACATAATGTTGTAATTCCAGCTTTGTTAGGTACACTAAGCATTATCCCTGTTTTTGGAGAGGAGGCAACTGAGGCCCAGAACAGGAAACTTTCCTACTCAATCTCACAAGAGCTAGTATTTGCCAAAGCTGGGGCTCAAACCCATGTGTTAGTGGCATTGAGTCCAATGAAAAGCATCTTGCTGCCTTGCAGGCTGGTGTTCATCCTTCAGACATCCTGGACATATTCCATTAAAAATTTCTCAGCTTGAGGTACCTCACTTCCTTGTTCTTTTGACCTGTGAGTTATCTTCTTCATTAATCTCCTGATTAGCAAATCCAGTATGACTGCTTTTTCTTTTTAATATAGTAAGTGCACCCCCTCACCCCTCCTCCCGGGATGTAAACTCCAGGATCTGTCCCTGGGCTGCTAATGTTTGTTTTCTTTGCCCCTTGAGCCTGCCTCTGCTATAACATTCGCCGTCTGTGTTAAGTAATCCTTAAGGTACCACTTTTATTATGTCATAAAAAGTGCATGGCAAATATATTATAACTCATGGACTTTGTTTAGAAATGAACGGATAATTTATTGAGTGTGTTACATGAGCCTTGCCCCCTTTCCCAGTGCAGCAGAGACTTGGGGCTCACTCAGGAGTGTCTACTGAGAGCGCCCCCAGCCCGTGACACACAGGGGATGGAGGCATGAGGTTGGCTAGAAATTACATCATAGTTTATGTACTCAATAAAAATTTAATTAAGTCATTACAGGAATTGCAGTCATCATTTAACCCTCTGATTTCTTCTGTTGAGTTTATTATTAAACATTCAGTAATACCAGTCACCAAATCTTGATGGCCTATAAAATATCTGCATGGATTTTAATAGCTGAATAAATGGGAAAATATGAGTAACTGACAGAAAAGGAACCTTTCCTTGTGGTTTTGCTCTATGGACTTTTATAAAAAAGCAAAGCATTGTGAAAAGGGATAGCAGCTAAGGGGGGAAACAGCCCGGCACTGTCTGGTGGGGAGTACTTGTCTGCTATGTGCATTTGTATGTGTACAGGGTTGTGCTCTGTATATGACACAGAGAAGGAAGCATGTAGTTGTCCAGAAGAGGAGAGAATGAGCTCTTGCAGGAGAAGCATACCTACTAATAGAGAAAGACACAGACAGACACATCAGGCTGGCATGAGAGATGTCTCAGCATTCTGCATCCTCCGACTGGCTGGAAGGGCCTGGGTTATTTCAATGACCAGCCCTTAGAAAGCCACTATCTGTCTCACATGTTGGCTGCAGATCATATGTCTATAGTGATCAAACTGTCTGCTATTCCCTTCTCACAAGGTCCCATTTCATGATCTAATCCAACCTGGCTGATGCTTTAGGGAAACCAGTTCCCAGGTGCAGCTGGAAGTGAAGGAGGAGGCTCTGTGTGTACAGAATGACCAGTTAGACAGCTAGTCATGAGGGAAATGCCATAACAAAAGTAGAATTGGACTTGAAGGAGGGAACTGAATGTATGACATGAGATCAATCTGAGCTATTAGGATTTCCTTATTAACACCCAATCCTGTCCCATCACCCAGAGAGTTCTAGGAGTTTCTCTGTGGTTGGTATGTTTTTTGTTTCCTATATGAGTATCAGCATTACCATACATGTTCTGAGCACTTAGCACATGTAGGACTTGTCCTCAGTGTTGGAGACAAGAAAAAAAGAGGACGTAGAGAATTAAGAGATGTGATTTTTGCTTTCAGGGAGCTAACAGTCTAATAGGTGATGATATATATAGATGGTACACTATAACAAAGTACTGTTGGAGCAACATAGATGTGGTTTCTGTGTTGATAAGGGCTGGAGAGGGGGAGATAGAATTGTAAAGAAAAAAATGACAAAGTTTGGTGAATATGTGGAGTGAATGAGAACAAGTAGTCAGGGATGACACCAAAGTTGTGAACTTGGGTGACTGGAAGGATTTTGCCATCTAGAGTAACAGAAAGTTCAGAGGAAGGGGTGTGTTTTGTAGGAAATATCACTTTTTTTATTAACCTGTTGCATTTCAGGTGCCTGTAGAACATCAGGTTTGGTGTCATGCTCTTTATATCAAATCACCTGGAACTTTTTAGTAGACAGTCTTTATGAGTTTCTTTTCTGCTTGCCAAGCAACTCCTTGCTAGACTTGGAGGATATATTCTATCATTGAACCTGTTAAAACCAGTGATTGAATTGAATGAATGGGTAGAGCCTGCCAAAAATTGTGCTCCACCTTTGAGAACTCAGGGTAACCTCTATTTTATGAGGAGCTTTAGAAAACACTAGGGCTGAATAAATGGATATGGTAGTGATCTACATAGAGAAAGTAATTGAACCTACTAGAGCTGATAGAGGGAATATACCCATAGTTATTAGGCATGGCATGGATGACAAATTATTGCTGGGGCAGTGAGTTAGGAAGACACAGGACAGAGCAGTGTCGTAGAAACCAAAGAGGAGAGGAGGTCAGCAGTGTCAAATATGGTAATGAAAGAGGTCAAGAAGAATAAGGATTGAGAATAGATTTAAATTTAGTGATGAGGGAGCATGGATAGTTTGGGAGGTTGAGAACAGTTTTAGTTTTTTGATCAAAAGCTAGAGGAGATTATGAAGGAAGTGAGAGGAAAGGAAGTGAAGAGAGTTTTACTGAGAAAGGGAAGATACAGGATGATTGCTAATCAGGGATAGTCATCTCTCTAGTAATGATTTTTTAAAGATGGGAGAAATATGGGTATGTTTGTAGGTAACAGAGAAAGAATAAGTAGTTGAGAAGAGGTTGAATTTAGAGGTCAGGTGGTAGGGAAATATTCTAGCAAGGACAGAAGGGAATGAGGTTAAGGATACATGTAGAGGGCTGAGAAGAGATATCTCTTCATCAGAGACAAAGAATGAAATACAATGGGGAAGGGATGTCAAGGGATTGTAAGAAAAGTAGAGGTTGTGAGAGAAGGAAGGAAGTATTATACCCAATTAGTCCCAGTAAGTCATTTTTACTATTTTCAGGGAGTATACTTTGATTGTGTTTGTCTACTGTGTTCAAACAAGTTTTATTTTAAAACAGTAATAAAACTTGTTATCAGTAGTGCAGTACCATGCAATAGTAATAGTAGTAACTAGTAAACCTGTAAGAAATGTTTTGTTGGTTTTAAGTGGCACTGTGTGAGACTCTATAAAGAAATATGATCAAGTCTTCTCCTCTAGGAGCTTACAGACAATTTAAAAACACATTACATGGAGTAATAGGGCAAAGCAGTGTCTGATTTGTTACCCATGTGACTTGGAGAAAGAATACCTTTCTAAGGGCTTGGGACTTGCAGGGGAGTCTTCCTGCAGAATGTGGGCATGAATTTGAATCTTGAAGGCTGGATAGGTTTGACTAGGCAGATAGGTTTGACTAGGGGAAGATCATTCCCATTAAAAGGAACAACATAAGTAAAATCTTGGGGCAAGTGTGATATATTTGGGGGAAAGTGAGGAAACCTTTTTCTTGTATGCCCTGTGTTTAGTCTTTCTCTCTGTTTATAAGTTGAGGGTGTTCTTGGCGCTTTAAGAAATGCTACATTCTGATTCAATTCCATCAGATTACCAGCTTCTCAAGAACCTTAAAATTCTTTGTTATGGCTAGTCCTTTTCTTTTTTTAAGGTGGTTGGAGTTAGGAGACTTGCCCAGGGTCACACAGCTAATGTCTGAGGCTAGATTTGAACTCAGGTCTTCCTGACACCAGGGCTGTTGCTCTCTCCACTGCACCACCTAGCTGTCCACTATAGATATTCCTTAAAAAGGCATCATGTAATGGAAAGTACTAACCTTGAAGTCACAGGCCCTGAGTTTAGATCCCAGTTCTGCCATTCAGTATAGGACAAGTCACTTGGATTCAGGGAGCTAACAGTCTAACAGGTGAGATGAGACATATTTTGGACTAGATAATAATCCCTAAGGTCCCTTCTAAAACTGCTCAGTAGTCTTGATATGTTAATTGATCCTAATGTGGCACTCTTCTACTGCCAAACAGCTCTTGAATCCTAGTTGGGCTGGTCCTGGAGAATCAACACCTAATCTATCCCTGAACCTGTGATACTGAAAGATGAGAACCTGAGAGAGTTATGCTACTGGCATCACTTTTGAGAATCTAATAAAGTCTTGGAGAAGACCTTTAGGAAAGGCAGAACCTAAGAAGGTAGCTAAATTAGGCTTACTCTAAAAGTGAAGAAGCTAAAAACTGATTGGTAGAAAATTTGATTTTTACTCGGGGAACTTAGGGCCATTATGGCTAAGAGAGAACCATACTACTTTTGGCCTTTTTCCTTTCATTTATACTTCTGTTTTTGCCACTTTTGTCTTAACAGGTAAATTCCTATATCCTGAAGAAGAACATGCTAATCATGACAAATAATTTCTATGCAGGAATCTTGGGATATGATGAGGTAAGAACATGAGCCAAACCATGAACATCTGCTACTGGCCTGCCTCCTGTCAGTGGCCATTAGTGGATGCTGCTGATTAGTACTCTAGCACTAATTGTTGGTGCTAATTTCATCATAATTCTCAACTAGAATTTTTGAGAGATTCCTTTAGATCCAGCGAGCTTGGTGCTAGGGATATTGAGCAGCCCTAGTCCTTGCTTTCAGGGAGCTCCCATTTTGGTTTGGGAAGATAGGATTTGTAGAGTAAAATGATATGCTTACCAAAATGACTCTATTTGTTGTTAATCTCAACTGAGGAACTCTTACTGGAATAAGGCAGTTCTACTCATCATTCAGCTGAAACTTTGTCCAAAGTTACCAGTGATATTTTAATTGCCAGTTCTAGTGGTCTTTTCTTAATCCTCATCCTCCTTGACTTCTCTGTAGTCTTTGATGCTGTCAGTTACCCTCTCCTCCTGTATACTCTCTTCTTTCCAGGTTTTCATAACTCCTGCTTTCCTCCTGCTTCTCTTCCTCCCTATCTGGCCACTCTTTAGTCTGCTTTACCAATTCCTAGGTCACGCCCACAAAATTTTGTCTTGGATTGCCTTCTTTTCTCTCTCGAAACTTACTTACTTAGTGATCTCATCAGATTCCATTGATTCAGTTATCATTTCTATGCAGATGATTCTTAGATCTGTTTAACAAGCTCTAAATCACTCTACTGATCGATCTCGCATTGTGAAGCCCTAGCTCCTATTGGACATAACGAATTGGATGTCTCATAAACATATTGAACCCAACACATCCAAAACTGAACTCATGATCTTCCCCCTAAACCCTCCCTGTTACTGTCAAGGGCACCAACATCCTCCCAGTCACCCAGGCTCACGATGTCAGTGCCATCCTTCACTTCTCACACTTAACCTTCCTATCCAGTCTGTTACCAAGCCCTATCCATTCTACCTTCGCAACAGTTCCTGTATGTGTCCTCTCCCCGACAGAGCTGCCCCCTTGGCACAACCGCTTGTCACCTCATGCCTGCCTTGGACTAATTGCTTTAGCCTTCTTGTTGATCTTCCAACCTCCAGTCTCTCCCTGAAGTGAAAAGTCCATCCTCCACTTAGCTGACCATGTTATTCTTCCCCATAAACTCCATTGCCTTTCTTATCTCCAGGATCAAATATAAGATCCTTTGATTTTTAAATTAACACAAACTAGCTCTTGTCCAGCTTTCCAGTCCTCTGATACTTTACACCCTTCTATGTGTTCTGTGCTCCACTAATGCTGGCTGCCTTCTGTTCCTTGCACATAATGTTCCATGTCTCCTGCTCCTAGGCCTTTTCACTGGCTGTCCCATATATCTGGAATTTTCTCTCTCTTCATCTCTGCCTCTTGACTTGTCTCCTTTCCTTTATGACTCAGCTCAAATCCTACCTTTTGCAGTCATCTTCCACCTCTGCGCTCCATCATTGTACCTTCCTTCTGAGATTACTTCCAGGTTATCCTTTATATATCTTACATGTACATAGTTGTTTACATGTTGTCTCCCCCATCACAATGTGACCTTCCTGAGGGTAGAAACTGTTTTTATTTACTTTTCTTTGTATCCCTGTTGCTTAGCACAGTGCTTGATATTTTGTAAGCACTTAATAATACTTGTTGACTTGAATTGATCCTCCCTAATTGATTCTCACTCAGCTCTCCTTAGTGGCTATTCTAGACTTTCTTTTTACATCTCCCACACCACCCTTAACTCATACTCATATTTGAGGACCTTGTCAGGTTTTTTTTTTTGAGAAAATAGAGGAACATTTGCCCTAAATTCTCTCTTCTCTCCTCTACATCTCACAACACCTTGACACCCCAGTCTCTGTAGGATGGTCCTTCTTCTCCTGGCCAAGGCCAACCCTCTACGTCTATCTTTGATCCCATACCCTCCTGTTTTCTCTAGCAATTTGCCCAGACACTGTCATCCCCTCTCTTTTTTTATCTTCAGTCTCTCCCTATGTACTGGTTCCTTCCCTGCTGACTATAGTCACTCGTGTATCTCTCCAAAATAGCTGCAAAATGTGTTTCCTAAAGTGGATGGATCATGCCACTCCTCAACTCAATAAGCTCCACTGGTTCACTGCTACCTCTAGATTAAAAGCAGACTGACATTTGAAGCTTTTCATAACCTGACCTCTTATTACCTTTTCATCCTCCTCACATATTACTTCATTTCATTTATACTACAGTCTAGCCAAACTGGCCTTCTCACTGTTCCTCACTTATGCCACACTATTTCCTGTTTTAATGTCTCTGCCCTGGTTACTCGTGCCTGGAATTCACTTCCTCTGTACTTTAATTTCTTAGAATTCCTTGTTTGCTTCAAAACTAAGCTCTAACTTCTAAATGAAGCTTTTCCTTCTTGCAAGATCATCCTGTATATATTTATGAAGTGTTGTTTCCCTTCACTAGACTGTTAAGCTTTTCAAGGTAATGAGCATTTTACTTTTGTCTTTGTATTCTTAGCCCTGTACCCGGCACATAGTAAGCACCTAATCAGTGCTTGTTGATTAATTGTGCCTGGTGGGTGACACAATGGAGTTTGTTCTGGGGTCAGAGGGACGAGAGTTGTCCAAGAATTAGGGCCATCAAGGAAGGCTCTTTGAAATAGCTGGGACTTGAGCTGGCCCTGGAAATATGGGTAAAACTTAGATGAATAGATAGGAGATGGTGAAATCCAGATGCCTAGCCCTGCTGCCTTGTTGATTCTTCAATCTTGTATCTAATCAGACTGGTTAAATTGGATATTGTGTTTGAGGAACAGTTACCATTTACTGGGTAGTTATTTCAAAAAATTATAATGGAATAAAATAATCTGGGGGGGGATGTAATCTGCATTGGTAGATAGCATTTCCTTAACAAGTCATTTCCCACACCAATGAATTGCAGGAGTCCTGAAACAGGAAAGCATAATTTTGTCTGTCTTTTATGATTCCAAAGGTAATTTTGAGACTTTATCTTGTGGCCCAGTACTTAGCACAGTGCCTGGCATATAATAGGCAATTAATCAATGCAAGCATTGATTAATTGTGGCCATCACAGCCACATGACTTCATTTTCCAGGGCTGCATTTTCTCCTTGGCTTCTAGATGACTGGGAGTTTGCCAGTGACCTCCAGTGAACTATGGTGATGGCTCTGGGAAAGAAATAGTCGCTTCATAAGTGGGGGACTGTGAAGTTTATTAAGCTTAAGGGCTCATGGCCCAAGGGGTTAACCCCAAGGGCTGAGCCCAAAGAAATATCAGAGACTCAAGTTCCCAAGATGTTTTGTTTTTCCAGTGGTGGACTTGCATGGTGCTTTTACATTTCCCAGAATACTTTTATTCAGTGGATTCCTATTTATCCTCATTGCAGCAATCTGAGTAGGAGTTAGGCCACTCAAGCATTATCCTCATTTTACAGTCTAATCAAAAAGCATTTAAGTGTCTGACTTGTGTGTAGTCCCTTTGATATAGGTATCATTGTGAGGAAGAAGGGAGTGGGGAAAGATGAGGAAGACATGATCCCCCTTTTTCAGCTTCCAATCTTGCTAGAGGAACAAGGTAGATCAGCCAGAACTTTTCAAGGGAAGAATGGGCTGGAGAGGTAAATTGGGAAATCATAGAAGGTAAAAGTTGGAGGGACCCTTAAAGATAATTTAGTCTAGATGTTTGTGTTTCAGAAGAAGAAACTGAGATTCAGAGAGGGGAGGAAATGTGCCCTTCCCACAGCTGATTAGTGACAGAGCTGGGACTAGAACCCAGGTCTCCCTTTCCTCCTTGGCCATATCACATCTTGCTTTGCTGTGAGAAACACATGATATTAATGTGCATGAAAGTACTCTGTAAATTATTAAATCCTGGGCAGAGGTAAAAGATAATTATTTTGACTTACTGTTATGACTATAAAAAGAATCTTAATCTCCCTTTTCCTTCACTACCAGACTGCAGTGATTTTCAAACTGTGCCCACCATCACCCTTCCTTCTTTACTAAAACTGCCCCAGTTTATTATGTGACACTGCTCCCTGGCTTTTCCTTCCTAATCTTCTTCCCTGTTCTTCCAGTCCTTGCAGTCTGTGCCTCACAATTGATGAGTATTCATGCCAGCCCCACTGCAGCTTGTGCCCAGGGCATCTCAGACATATGCACACGGGCAGTTTCATTAGCCAAGTGCTCAAAAACATGCCTGAGCTTGTCCTTGGGCCTCAGCCCTGCCTTCTTCCTTCGCTCCTAGACCAAGTTGTTGAATTGTGGGGGTGTTTATCAAGGAATGTTTGAGGTGAAGCATTTTCAGCCAATCATTCAGCACCCTCGAAGGGTATGTAGCTTGTGACAGCAAGATTAGAGTCTTAATGGATTGATGGATTGATGGCTGTGGTCAGCTTTCAGGTATGTAAGTGTCTGTGAAGAGAGCAGGGTGCAGCAGCTTTTCACAGCTACAGATCCCTGGGTCCACTTTCATAGGATCTTACATTTAGAGGACATCTAGTGCAGCTTCTTCATTTTACAGGTGAGGAAACGGAGTCTCAGAGAGGTTAAGCTCATACGGGTGGTGCGTGGCAGCATCAGCATTTGAATCTAGTTTTTTTATTGTAAATCCAAGGTTCCTTTCACTATGCCATGATGCCTGCTAGTTTGACTCTATAGAGTCACAGATACAGAGGACTGAGCTGGGAAGTAAGAGTTCTTGGGTACCAAGTCATGTACCCTGATTGGCCCCTGGAGGAGCTCAAGATGGGGAGCTATTTATATCCATAAATTAAGTTGTGCATCACCCATTGCAGCTCATGATGTTGTTTCTGGGCTCTCCTTTACATATGGGAAGGCTAGACTGGACTATACTGGTTAGCTCATAAAGTAGGTTAAAAAAATAGTGGTAATGAGGCCACCATAGCAATTTCTAGATCCATAGGGACCAAAGAAAAAGTCAGCCTCCATAGGATTATTCCTATCCTTTGTTGTGAAGACGTATGCTGTTATTCAAAGGGAAGGCAGCAGGTAACCTGCAGAAAACTGTTTCCTGCACTTGCAAGGAACATAAGTTGTATTCTCAGCTCTGTCATTTATTAGTAGTATGATCTTGAACATACCATTTCATTTCTTTGAGCCTCAGTTTCCTCACCTTTAAAACAGGGTTACCTTATCACCTTCCTCACAAGGCTGTTGGGAGAATCAAATGAGATGTTATATGTAAGTACTTTCTTACCATAAAGTTCCATACAAATGGGAGTTTGTAACATGGTCACAGATGATTTAATCCAAGGCTATCTCAGTTACCAAACACAACTCTTGACCATATGTCCTCTTCATAGTGGAAGAGCACGTATTACTTTGACGAGTGGGAGACATTATGGAAAACACAGATGCAGAACTACTGCTGCTACTTCTCCACTTCATGTACCACACAGAACTTTGCTATCATGCCAGGGTCTTGGGGAAAGACTTCCAGGCTCCTGTCCTGTCTCAGTCACTGACTTACCACATTACATTCACGGAATCTTGAAGATGCAGAGGACCTCAGAAGTCATTCAGGCTGCTCCACATCTGAACGAGAATCCCTGAGATAGCATACCTGACATGCTCCACTAGCCTTTACTTAGAAGAACTCCCATGAAGGAAAACAAACTACCACCTACAACAGCCCATTCTACTTTTAAATAGTTCTGATAGTTAGAAGTTTTTCTTACTTCAAGTCAACTGTAAATTACATGTCTTGTTCCTAGTTCTGGCACACACACACCCCTCCTGTTCTGCCCCCGCCCCAAAATGACAACCTTTCAGATATTTGAAGGTAGCTATCACATTCTCCCTCTGTTCTTCATAGGCTAAACATGCCCAGGGCCTACAGCCAACCATCATGGCATGAACTGTATGTCTGTTGTTATACTTGTTCTCAGTTCACCAATGACCTTGAGAAAAGGTGACCCCAAGAACTGATGGGCATTGTGCACCCTTCTGTCCCTTCCTTAATCCTTGACCCTGTACTGCCTATTAATTCTAAGATTACATTAGTTTTTCCTTCTAAGGGCCTTAACTTTCTCCTCTGTAACACTGGGGAAATAGACTAGATAGTCTCTGAGATTTTGTGACTGTGTCTCTATAGTAGGAATTCTTAACCTAGAGAGCTCAGATAGCCAAGGGGTTGGTTGATAGATTTCAGGGTATCTCTCAACTTGGATGGGAAAAATATATTGATAACTGTATTTCAACATAATTGATTTCCTTTGTAATCCTATGTATTTTATTTTGTGACTTTAAAAATGATTCTGAGATGGGTCCATAAACTTCACAGCCATCTACAACACAAAACAAATATTAAGAATTCTTACTTTAGAGCATATTTCCCTGGAGTCCCCAGCCACTAGCACTCCATGATGTAGTTTTATCTTTACCTTCCAATTATAACCTGTGTGCCCTTCCTCCTGTGACAGGAGGGGGCAGCCTAACATTACTGCCCAGTGTTGGAGGAAGGAGTCAGGCCACAGTGTTCAGAGGGTGCCCACTCAGATTGCTTATTGACTGAGCTACTTTAAGTTCTTTTCTGGCTCAGGGCAACCCCATCTATGTGAACTCTCAACCCCACTGTGTTACAGGGCATCCTTTCAGATGATCATGGTCTGGCTGCTGCTATCTGGAGGACTTTTTTTAACCAGAAATGTGAAGACCCTCGACAATTGGAGCTACTGGTAGAGTATGTAAGGAAGCAGGTAGGTGTTCCTTACCAGTTAAGCATCATTTTGTTTCTTGTCTTAGGAAATGAATTTTTTTTTTTATAAACCCTTATCTGCCCACTAATATTAAGTGAAAATTCAGCAAATGTTATGCTGTGTTCAAAAGTTAGAAATCCCTCTGGAAATTGCTACCCTCTCAGAGTTCTGTAGCTGCCACTGCTATCCTCTAAGTTGCAAAGTCTCTACCTGAATCTTGGCTTTTTTTCTGTGTCCCTTGTATCTCTCCTTCTTCAGATTTCCACTACTATTTTTTCCTAGATCACCGTTTACAATTATGTACTTTCCTTTGTATCATAGTTATTTGTATCATTTTTCTTCCCCCTTAATTGATAGGTTCCTGGCCAACAGGTTCTGAGTTAAAACTGTCTTGTGTCCTCAATGCTTAGCATAGGGTCTTCCATATAGCAGTCCCTTAATAAACATGGATCCGTTCTCCTCACACTGATTATTTCCTTGCATCCATAACTGCTGTGTTACCTGAGAATAAGGTAGCATCTTTTGCAGTGACATAATAAGCTGGCTCCTTGGCTGGCCAGGCGTGAGGGAATTTGAGGAAGCTGGATCAGTCATTAGTAAGAATTTATTGAGAACATGTTTCCCTACAATATGTTTCAAGAGAAGACAGCAGCTTCTATCCTTAAAGAACTTACCATTTTGTTTAGATCTGATTAACATGAAACCACCATTCATTCATTTGTGCATTCAACAAATGTTTGTTAAGCATGTACTGGATTCTTAGCTCTGTGCTGTGCTCAGTGCTACAAGACATGAAGACTTTAGGTAAGATTTGGTACTTACTAGCTCTCAGGAAACTCACATTCTAGTGAGGAAGAGGACATAAATACAAGATAACTGTCGTAGACAATATTATATGATAAATGAATTAGAGATAAAGAACAAAATGCTGTGTAAAGTCTGAGAGGGAAGATCTTTGTGGACTGTGGGGTCAAGGAAGAAAGCTTCACTGAGATGATGTTTGAATTGAACTTTAAAGAACTGGACAAGGATTCAGCAGGCTTAAACAGGGAGGATGGACATTCCAGAAATAAGGAACAGGATGAACAAAGCCATGGGAAACTACAGGGCATGTTTGTTAGATAGAGGGATTGGAAGATAGAGTGAGTCAAGGTAGGAGTGGAAAGGAAGGATGGAGTCACATTGTGAAGAGCCTTAAATGCCAAACAAAGGAAGGACAAAGTAATATCTAAGTGATAAATCATGGATTTAGATTTAAGGCAGGGATTCTTAACCTGAATTTTTAAAAAATTTAATGTTCCCTTTGGAAATCATATGTATTTTATTTCATCTAAAAACATTCTGAGAAGGGGTCCAGAGTCTTCACCACGACACAAAAATCAGTCAACCCTTCTTCTCAGGGCTGTAGGAGTTCAGAGAAGGGAGAGATCACTGGAGTAGGCAGAAAAGGCTTTTTGTAAGAAGTGAGACTTGAATTGAGTCCTAATGAACGGATGGGATTGAGACACAGTGGTACAAAGGGCCTATGCAGATTCAGTCCAATGGAAGTCTTTAAATGCCAAGACAAATGAAGAATGAGGCAGTACCATAGCCTTTATATCTTCTCTTGTTGAGAAAGATGACATGGTTTCCACTGGTACAGTTTTGGAACACATACCACCCACTGACCTTTTTAGTCTTTCTTAGATGCCCACCATGGGCATCTTGTGGCCACAAAGACCGCTGACCCCTAGTTAACTGCTAACAAGGCAATTGCCTGTAGGGAAACCCTGGCCTGTGCCTGTTTGTGGCAGTAGTCCCATCAGGCAACAATTGAATCTCCTTTATTGGTCTTTAATTCCATTCCTTAATGCCCATTAGAAAGTTTTAATTCCTTTAAAACTGAAAATTCCTCTCTTTCTTTCCATTTAACAAGCATTTACTCCCTGTCACTCCATACACCAGCCCATCTACCCCCTTAGGAAACCATAATTCCTAAGCTTACAGCTCTGGCCCAGGGCAGGTTTGGGGACCAACCTCAGGAAGAGAATTGGCTTAGATAGAGTCAAGAGATTGATGATTTGAATCTGCTAGGGTGTCCTGAGAGTTATAGTCTAGTGATCCCAGAGTTTCCAGAAATCTTTTGGTGATAGGTCTGTAATTTCCCCCCATGAAATATACACAGCAAATACTATAGTATCATCCTCATTTAGTGATGAAGAAATTGAAATACAGGAGGAGACTTTCCTGTGGTTTGTCAGTTTTTCAGTTGCAAGATCCCAAACCTAAGAACCTACCTGGTTAGGTTGATTCATGAACTTACCAGCTGCCTCTGGTCTCTCAAATAGTTCCTGGATTCAAGATGCCCAGTAAGTCAGGTCTCTGGTGTTCTGGTGGCTTAATGTTGAAGGGATCTTACCACCCCACCACCCCCACCCTCCCGTTACTCATTTGCTTTCCTCGGTCATGACCCAGGCAGACTGCACTCACACTGAATCTAGCCCAGTAGCCAAAAGTAGAAAGTTCCCAGTATCTTTCCTTAAGAGGACAATGGGGCAAAAGGATAGGCTTAGTTTCAGGGTAAGCAAAGCTTACTAAGGAGCTGTTCAGCCCAGGCCAAAGCAGCTCAGGAGACCAGACCAGTTCTTGATCCTACTCAAGAGTTTCATCTTCTGGACTCATCCTCTGAGAGAAACATTAGCTAGTACAGCATCCTTTGCCTTCTTGGCCAGCACAGAGGCAGTTAATGGAAAAGAGTCCTGGATAAAGGTCAGAACAAGAGAGACCTTAGTCTCTAGCCTTAGTTTTGCTGTGTACTCACTCTGAGATCCAGACATGCTCTTTTCCTTTCTAGGTCTCTCTCTCTCCTCAGCTGTAAAATGAAGGGGCTAGGCTAGATCAGGAGTTCTTAACCTGGACTCCATGAACTTGTATTTTTTATATTTTGATAAGTGTACTCTATGGACAAAGGTTCATATAGTCAAAATGATGGTTTTTCCAGTAGCAGTGTATGGCTGTGAGAATTGCAGAACTGATGCTTTCAAATTGTTGTACTGCATAAGATTTTTGAGAGTCCTTTGGACAGCAAGGAGATCAAATCGATCAAGACTTAAAGAAGTTAATTCAGGTTATTTACTGGAAGGTCAAATACTGACAAGACAGGACTTACTGGAAAAGCCCCTGATGTTAGGAAAGATTGAAGGCAGAAGGAAGAGGGGACAGCAGAGGATGAGATGGAGAGAGTGTCATGGAAACAATGAACATTACATAAACATACCGTAAGAGACAATGGAGGATAGAAGTGCTTAGGAGCACAGGCTGAACAACAGCAATGTGTACTTCAATAAAATCAATTTCCCCCTATATATTTTATTTTATGCCTTTAGAAACATTATTCTGGAATGTCCATCAATTGGGGAATAGCTGAACAAGTTGTTGTGTATGATTGTGATGCAATACTCTTGTGCCTTCAGAAATGATGGGATGCTTTTAGAAATCTGATTCTAAGCCCTTCGTTGCACAGATGAGTGGCTGTAGCCCAGGAAGGGGAAAAGACTTACCTAGGGCCATGCAAATAGGAAATGGCAGAGTTGCTATTTTGAATTGAATTGAAATTAGTATTGTGGTTCCACTATTAATATTTTACTGGGGCATCATGGAGAAATATTTCTTTAAAGAAATAAAAAACTTTGTTTCCATTTAAAAAAATCAATTTAATTCATTAAAAAAAATTTGACAAAAGAAAAACCTGGAAAGACTTACATAACTGATAAAAAGTGAAGTGAGCAGAACTAGGAGAACATTGTACATACAATGGTTAACTGTGAATGACTTAGCTGTTTTTTTCACTTTTCATATTTTTCTTGGAGTTTGTTTTCTTTCACATGATTAATATGGAAATTTGTTTTGTATGACTGCACATGTATAAACTGTGCCAAAATGCTTGTCTTCTCAGCGAGGGGAAGGAGGGAAGAGAGAAATTGGAACTCAAAAGTGTAAAAAACAAAGTTTAAAAATGTTTTTATACACACACACACACACACACACACACACTCCCTCCCTCGCTCCCTCCCAGCAACTTAGTCCACAATGGGACGGCCCTAATTGTTGGGAAGTATGTCCTCACATCAAGCCTAGGTTGACTCCTTTGCGGCTTCCACCACTTGGTCCTAAATTTGCCATTTCAGATCACACACACTTCTTTTCCCCATAATAGCCTTTTCTTCCCTCTCTTCCTTACATATCTTGTCTTTGCTCCAGAAAGCAGAAGTCAGGGAGATGGGGGAGAGGGGGTTGTCTTACAGGGATTATAAATTTCAGTCCAATATAAGGAAAAGTTTCCTAACAAGCTTATTAACACTAAAGTATAGTGGGAAGCCTCAGGAGATGGATGACTTCCCAGTCAGGACAACCATCATCAGTGATCTTAAAGCCAAAGTGGATAGTCAGCAGTAAGGTGTGTTATAGAGAATTCTTGTATAGCCTAGGTGGGTGGACTTGATAGCCTTTGAGGTCCTGATCTCTTCCCAGTTGTCCTCCTGGAATCCTAGGATTTGCTTGAAGGAGAATGAGTCAGGCATGCTTCCCTGTAGAGAAATTGCTAGGGTATGTGGACTCGCAAAGGGTTAGGGTCTTCTAATTTCTGGAAGATGCACAATTATACATCCCCAGAGGTCTCCATTACTTCTTAGAGTGACCTCAGGGACTTCTGTGGTAAAATTGAGCATTGGATTCTTTAGGTATCTGGGGGCCTGAGGAGTGGATCTAGAAAGCTTGGGTTGGTTAAACATGCCCCTGAACTCTTATTTAATAGGAAAAATGGTAGCTGAACCATCCTGTCTGCTATCCCAGCTAATGTCTTTGGCATTCATTTCTCTCCCCCTCCCTTACAGATGCAGTACCTGGATTCCATGAATGGGGAAGAACTTCTCTTAACTGGGGAAGTGACTTGGCGCCCTCTCGTGGAGAAAAATCCCCAAAGCGTTCTTAAACCCAAGTTGCCAACATACAATGATGAAGGTCTTTGAGGGGTGGCCCCTCCAAACTTTGGAGCAGCTGCCCTGGAGGAGAAGCTAGGAACAAGGTACCTGCTGCCCGTGGGCCCAGCAGGAAGAGGCCGGATTAACCATTGAACAACATCTGTAAAACACCTGGCCCCTATTTGTATTGATTTCCCTTTTAATGTGCCCTAAAGTTGGCCTGGGGGGTACTGGGTGGGGCCACTGTGCAGCAGGGTGCTGGGAGACATGCAAGCTGTCCCAAGGAATTCACCGGGGAAGAGTTTTCCCCGCCAGGATGCCCCCTCCCCAGACAGCTAATATGTATGCTTTCCCCAGGGCCTATGGGGGGAGGTCATAGAAGCAGAAGGCACCCCCAGTCCTGGGCCTTCTCTTCCCCTGGAACTCTTGCAATGCTACTGAGAGCAGATGGGTTGGGATGCATCTATCCATCCACATGAAGCAGAGCGTTGAGTTGGGAATTAAAAGAAACAGAGAATTATCTGCCACGGTTTTTCTTTATTTTGGAGGTATTGCTGAAAGTCATTTGATGCGGGGTTAGCTTAAGCTGTGGGCCCCTACCGCAGAGAAAGTGATTGGTAAGGACCATCTCATTGACCTGGAAAGCAAGTCCTCTTTCTGGAGATGTAGTCATTCTAGGGGCTACTCACCTCCTAGCTCCCTCAGGGACCTCATCTCACACCAAGGACAGGATGCCTTCCTCTCTGAATCCACCTTGATACAATATATGGAGAACATGATCTCATCTTTTCTTTCTTTGCCCCTTCTTTAGGAGGATTTAGCTAGGGAAGGAGGGATTCTTCCTTTTGGTAGCAGAATAGAGCCCAGGGTACAGGGGCCCAGTCCTGTACCAATCTCTTATATTCCTGAACTGGCTTGTCCTACTGCCCAAAGCCATCACCAGGCTTTGGGGTTTGAGGACCTGACCCCTCCCTTTCTGGATGCAGCCACCTCCCCAGGGTATTTTCTTTGGATTGGAAAAAAAAAAGTCGTATTGTTCACTTTTTTTTTCCCAAAGCAAACTTCCTCCGTTTAACTTGTTATAAAATGAGTCATATAAAGAAACTCTATATGTGTGAGGTATATATCCCACTTCTGTGAAAACATTACAAACCAAACAGCCTTCTCTCAGTTTATTTAAGATGCTTTTGTTGCAAGTTGAGCTCTAGAGAGAAGCCTCCTGTGTGTGTGAGATAATAACACCTTGTAACTCATTACAGCTGGGCAATATTCACATAAACCAGGGCTGAGCAAGGCAGGAATTTGCTGATTAATTTATTTTTAATGGAGTGAAGTATACCAAAATAAACTTTACTGTGTGTACCTAACTGCTCCTGGAATAGATGGAAAAATTAATGGAACAGATTTTGGCTCCCAGCTCCACACATTAATTCATATATAAAAGTTATTTAAACCTTAACCCCTTTGCTGCCCTTGGCAACTCTCTAGTCTCATGGAGCCATAGACCCCAGTCACAGAATTACAGTATCTTAGATCTGGATGGAATTTAAGTCATCTACCCACCCTTATGTAAAACATAAATCCCCTTTACACCCCCTACAAATGATCATCTGACCTCCGCTTGGACATCTTCAAGAACAGAGCTCACAACTTCACAAAATATTCCATTCCATTGTAGGAATCATGGAATTTTAAAAGTTGTCTTTCACATTGAACCAAAATCTGTCTCCCTGTAACTTCCATCTATTAATCCTAGTTCTTCCTAATGGGGCCAAACAGAGCAAGTCTAATTACTCTTAACAGATCTTCAGATATTTAAAAACAACTCTCATGTTTTCCCTAAGCCTTCTCTTCCTCAGGGTAAGCATGTCTAGTTCCTCTGATTGAGCCTTTATATGGCATGACCTCAGATTTCTCACCATCCTACTTCCCGTGCTTGGGTTGTTTCCCAGCTAGTCTTTGTTCTTCCTTAAATGCCCCTAGAAATGAATATAATACTCTAGCTATGGCCTGACCAAGACAGAGTAGAGTGAGACTTAACAATCCCAGTCCTTCAGGCTGCTGTACTTTAAATATAGAAATAGCCTGAGATTTTAGGTCCAGCACCAGGACACCAAGTGAGCTTCCTTCCATATCTCTGCATCTCTTAGCTGGACCAGTTTCCCACCCCACCCCACCCCCAACATACACATACACACCAGGAAAAGCCTCGGGTCCTCCCATCAATGAAGGGGCTCAAAGAGCAATAGCAATGTTCCATTGAGTCTTTATGGTCATGTGGCTTTTGCCAAGTTTGTCAGTGTTTCACTTGTAGAACTGTCTCATATCAGGGGGAAAACCAGAAAGTGAGTTCATCACCTGTATTCCAAATGCCATGTCTATGAAATCCTGACATGTTTGCTTCCTTCCTAGGTGTTGACCCTCTTTTTGTTCCAATGCTTTCACCGAATCAGATATCCAACTTATTTCCTTGAGCGTTTAGTGATTACCCTCTTTATTCTCAGCACTGTAGGTAGGAAGAAAAGAATAGTTGTACTTGTAAAAAACTAAGCAATTAGAAAAAGCCATTGGAAGTCCAGGCCTGTGCCTTCCAGAGACTGACTCGAATTCCCAAAACAATGACAATGGTGACTGAAGGTAGAGTAAGCTTTATAGTTTACAAAATATGCAGTATGATTTACAAAGAATCTCTTTTGATTCTCGTAATAATCTTGTGAGACAGGGAATGCAGGAAGCTGTAGAAACTTTACATATTATGGGAACTCATGTCCAGAGAAGGTCCAACAGATGACCTTGATGGAGAGATAAGAGTGGCATAAACATAAATCTTGGAAGACTTAAGAGGGCTTAAATGAACATGCATTGGATTTTAAAGGATGAATACAATTAGGCAAAGGAGATGCATAGACAAGCATTCTTTGCTGGGTAATTGAATGAATAAATGAAATAAGCAGGCTGTGAGTTGGCACAGTTTGATATCTGGAGAAATTGTAGTCAGAACTAGTTAGACATAAGATGAAATAGATAAGATGGGTCCAGTAATAGCAGACATTTAATGCAATATGTAGTGAGAGAAAAACACTGGATTTGAAGCCAAGAGACCTGGTTTGAACCCCACCTCCACTAATAAATTTGTATGACCTTGGGCAAGTTACTTACTTTTGTGGGCCTTAGTTTGCTCATCTATAAAATGAGGTTGAACTGGATAATCTCTAAGGCACTTTGCATCTATAAATCCTGTGATTTTTTTTTTTTTTGGACATACTGAGGAACATGGACTTGAACCGGTAGACAATAAGTAGCCATTGTAAACTCCAGAATAAGGGACCACCTACTGAAAAGAAGCACGGAGTGGTGAAAAGGTCACTAGACTTAGGAGACCATGCTTCAAAACTCATCTCCATTCTGAACTGTGTCTGAACATCTGTAAAATGGCTATAACGCTTGTGCTGCCAAATAAATGTGACTGATTATTGATGATAATAATATTGGCATGATAAAAAGGACGTTTTCTGAAAATTCCTCAAGTGTGGATGGGTAAAAACATTAGGAACAGAGAGGTCACTTAAGAGGTAAGTGGGATAATGAAGTTATAGGAAGAAAAGCAGTGAGAATGGAATGAAAGGTACATGTTCAGGAAATATTTTGAAGGAAGATTCAGGTACTTGCAAGTGATTAAATACTGAAGCCCAAGGAGTGGGAAGAGTCAAAGTTAACTTGGATTCAAGTAAATATATGTTCCTTAACTTTCTAAAATATATCACAAGGTGTTAGGGACAGGAAGACAAAAATTAGGAAGTCTTTGCCCTAAAGTTGCTTACATTCTCCTGAGATCCAACAGGGTACACAGATATATAAATATAAAGTAATCTGAAGAAGGAGGGAAAGGAATAACTTCTGGATGAAAAGTTCTGAGGCGCAGAAGAATGGTGGTATCCTTAACAGAAAGAACTGGAAAAGCACAGACCAGATGTGGATAATAAAGAGATGGAATATAAGGGAGGAAAGAGGGATAGTAAAAGAATCAACTCCTAGTGGTCCCTGATAACTTCTGCCAAGCCCAAAAGAACTACGTCCCAGGGATTGTGATTGCTGCAGAATGCAGTGCTTCCGGGCTGGAAAGATGCAACGTCCCAATTTTCACGAAATGGAAAAGAGTAGAGTTTGCAGACTTAATGCCAATGAGCTTGACTTTAATTCCTGGCAGAATTTTCTAACATTATTAGAGGGATTATTAGTATCTAGAAATGAAATTTGATTACAAAGGACCAGCTTCACTTATCAAAACAGGTCATAAGAGACTAACCTCATATCCTTTTTTGACAGGGTAACCAGACTTGTAGAGCAGGAGAATTCTGTAGATAGTTTGCCTGGATTTCAGCAAAGCATTTGACAAAAGTTGCTTTTGTCATTTTACTTGGGATAGAGTTATGTGGATTGGATCATTATACAGTTAAGTGGATTTGGAACTGTTTAAATGGCTAGACCCAAAGAGCAATTATTAATATTCTGGTGACAATGTGAAAGGAGGTCTTTAGTTGATGCTCCAGGAATAGTCTTTTACTTCTGTTTATCATTTTGATCAGTGATTTGGATAAAAGTCATGGATAAAAAGTTTATCAGATTCTCAGGTGACTCAAAGCTATATTGGATGAGAATCAGGAATCAAAAATAATAGGATGCAACGTTCAGTCAAATGTAATAAATTGAAATTTAATAGGAACAATATTGTCTTAATATCTTGGTTCAAGAAATCAATCTCACATGTACAAGATGGGAGCTCTAGTAGTTCATTTGAAAATGAGGGTGTGCAACAAACTCCATGATTCCGCAACTAAAAAGCTGAATTTAATCCAAAGCTCTATTGAGGAGCCTAGTCACCAGGCCAAGGAAAGTGATAGTCCCATCCTATTTTGATCTGGTCAAACTCTTATCTGAAGTACTAGGAATATTAATCAAATATAGGGCATCCAGAAGATGATGACCAGGACACCAAAGAACCTCATCTGCCACAGTAGTATTCATTGAAAGAACTAGGAATATTAAGCCTGGAGCAAAATAGACTTGGGAAATAAATGAGAGGAACAGATGAACATGGTGCTATCTTTAAAATTCCAGTGCCAAGATGGTAGAGGGAGGTGCAAACTCCCCTGAGCTCTCCTAAATTCCCCTCCAAACCTTATTGTAACACCTCAGAACCAGTTTTATAGCAGTGAAGCAGTTTATCAGTTCAGAACAGTTTGAAGGGTCAGCAAAAATGGTCTGTTTCACTAGGGTGGGGAGGAGAGGGAGGTTTGACAAGGAAGCCAGTGACAAGTTGCATCTCAGGGCCAGCTGCCAAGACCCTGACCTCTGGGGCAAGTCACCAGTGAGGCCTGTCCCTAATGCAAATCAGCATCGAGGGCCCTAAGGCAAACCAGCAGCATTGGGATCCCACTCCCAGAACAGGGCCTTTCCCCAGTGCTAACCAGTTGCATGACTCAATCAACACAATCCTGCAATAAGGCCCTGAATCCTAGAATGAGAAGCTTGAGACAATGCCCTCTCCCCTCTAGGAACAGAGCACAATTTTTGCATTAAAGTAAAAAGTTGCAAAATGGAAAAATGAGCAATAACAAAAAAAGAACCTGACCATAGAAAGTTATGGTGACAAAGAAGATTTAGGCACAAATTTAGAAGAGAAATGTCAGAACAGCTGCATGTAAAGCCTCAGAAAAACATGAATTGGTCTACAGCCCAAAAAAGAACTCTTGGGAGAGCTCAGAAAGGATTTAAAAAAGTAAAAGAAAAACTGGGAAAAGAAATGAGAGTAATGCAAGAGGATCATGAAAAAAATTCAACACCTTGGTAAAGAAAGTACAAAAAATGAGAAAAGATACACAAAAATTCACTGAAGAAAATGAAAAATATAATTGGCCTAATGGAAAAGCAGGTACGAAGAAATTCATTGAAGAAAACATCTTAGAAAGTGGAAAGGGCCAAATGGAAAAGAAGGTAGAAAAACTCCTTTAAAATTAGAATTGAGCCAAATGGAAGCTAATGACTCCATAACACATCAAGAAATTATAAGACAAATTTTTTTAATGGGAAAAAAATAGAATGGGAAATTTTTCATTGGAAAAACAACTGACCTGGAAAAATAAATCCAGGAGAGATAATTTAAGAAAAATTATGTCTGAAAGCCATGATTGAAAAAAAAGAGCCTGGCCATCATTTTTCAAGAAATTGTCATGGAAAACTGCAGTGATATCCTAGAATGAGAGGGCAGTAAAGAAACTGAAAGAATACATTGACCATAAAATGAATATGCCCAGGAATATCATAGACAAATTCCAGAGCTTCCTAGCAAAGGAGAAAATGCTTCATGCAGCCAGAAAGAATTCACATATTGTGGAGCCACAGTCAGGATCACACAGGATGTAGCAGCTTCTTTGTAACTGAACCAGAGAGCTTGGAATATAATATTCTGGAAGACAAAGGAACTAGGATTATAGTCACCTACCTAGCAAAATTGAGTATAATCCTTTAGAGGAAAAAATGGATATTTAATGAAATAGAGGACTTTCAAGCATTCCTTTTTAAAAGATCAGAGTTAAACAACAAATGTGATGTTCAAATACAAGACTGAAGAGAAACATAAAAAGACAGGAAAGAGAAAACATAAGATATTCAGTAAGGTTAAACTGTTTATGTTCCTACATGGCAAGATGATACTTGTTAACTCATAGGAACTTTATCACTATTAAGGCAATTAGAAGGAGTATACATACACAAAGGGTACAGGAGTGAGTTGACTATGATGGGATGATATCCAAAAACAACAACAAAATTAAAGGGTGAGAAAGAAGATTGCACTGGGAGAAGAAAGAAGGTAGAGGCTGAATAGGGTAAATTATCTCACATTTTTTAAAAAAGCATGAAAGAACTATGACAGTGACAGGGAAAATGTGGTAGTATGCAATGCTTGATCCTTACTGTCATCAGAATTGACTCAAAGAGGGAATAGCATACTCAGTTGTGCATAGAAATCTATCTTACCCTATATAAGGAAGTAAAAAGGATTTGTGATAAGAGAGAAAGAAGGGAGGGTAAAATGAGGGAGGCAGTGCTCCAAAGTGAAACACTTGTGAGGAGAGACAGAGTGAAAGTTGAGAGAGAAGGCTAAAAAGGGGAAAATAGGTTGGAGGGAAATAACAGTTATCAGAACTGTAACTGTGAATGGGATAACCTCATAAAATGGAAGCAGAAAACAATGGATTAAAAACTAGAATCCTGCAATATGCTGCTTACAAGAAATACATTTGAAGCACAGAGATTCATAATAAAGGTAAGGAACTGGCTCAGAATCTGTTATGCTTCAACCAAAGTGAGAAAAGCAATCAATCTCAGACAAAGCAAAAATCTATTTGAAAGAGATAAGGAAGAAAAGTATAGGCTTGCTAAAAAAGGTACCATAAATAATGAAGTAATATCACTACTAGACATGCATGCAACAAAGGGTATAGATCTACATTTTTAAAGAAATTGAGTGAGTTACAGGAAGAAAAAGGACAACAAAACTATACTCTTGGGGGGCCTTAACTTTCCCTACTCAAAATTAGATAAATGTAACCACAAAATAAGTTAAGAAGGTAAATAGAATTTTAGAAAAGTTAGATATGATAGACCTCTGGGGGGAGAAAAGGAATATGCCCTTTTCTCAGTGGTACATGATATCTACACAAAAACTGACCATATATTAAGGCATAAAAACCTCAACTAAATGCGGAAATATTACATACATCCTTTTGAAATGATAGTGCTATAAAAATTACATTCAATAAAGAACAGTGGAAAGATAATTAAAAATTAATTGAAAACTAAATAATTGGGTCAATGAACAAATCATAGAAACAATCATTAATATCATTTAACAGAATTACAAGCCAACATTCCAAAATTTATGGGATGTAACCAAAACAGTACTTAAGGGAAAATTTATACCTTTAAAGACTTGCATCAATAAAATAAAGACCAGATCAATAAATTGGGCATGCAACTAAAAAAAATTAGAAAAAGAAGTTTAAGATTCCCAATGAAACACCAAATTGAAAATAAAAGGAGAGAATAATAAAACTGAAAGAAAAGGAACCATTGAACTAATAAAACTAGGAGTTGCTTTTATGAAAAACCAATAAAATAAATAACCAAGTCATTGATTAATTTGACTTTACAAAAGGAGAGGACCAAATTACTAGTATCAAAAATGAAAGAAGTGAATTCACTACTAACAGAGAAAATTAAAGCATAAAGAGGAAATTAGGAGCACTATTATGCCAATAAATCTGACAAGCTAAGTGAAATCAATGAATGTTTGCTAAATACAAATTACCCAGATTAACAACAGAAGAGGAAATAAAATACTTAAATAATCCCATCTTTGAAAAAGAAATTGAACAAACTCATTAGTGAACTCCCTAAGAAAAAATACCCAGAGCCAGATAGATTCACAAGCAAATTTTACTGAACATTTAAAGAACAATCCCAATGCTGTATAAACCATTTAGAAAAATAGGGGAAGGAAGAATCCTATCAAATTCCTTTTATGACTGATATCTAAACCAGGAAAAGCTAAAACAAAACTATAGGCCAATTTCCTTAATAAATATTGATGCAAAAGTTTAAAACAAAATATAGCAATATATCATGACTAGGTGTCATTTATACCAGAAATGCAGGGCTGGTTCAATATCAGGAAAGCTCAGCACAACTGAACATATCAGTAACAAAACCAACAAATCATAATTATCTCAACAGATGCAGAAAAAGCCTTTGTCAAAATATAACACCTATTCCTGTTAAAAATGCTAGCAAGCATAGGAATAAATGGAGCTTTCCTTAAAATAAGTAATATCTATCCAAAACTATCAGCAAACATTTTCTGAAATGGGGATGTTATAAGCCTTCCCAGTAAGATTGGGGTGAAGCAAGAATGCTTATTATTGTCACTATTATTCATTATTGCATTAGAAATGTTCGCTATCACAATAAAAGAAAAAAATTGAAGGAATTAGAATAGTGAATGAAGAAACAAAACAATCACTCTTTGCAGGTGATATGATGGTATGCTTAGAGAACCAACCAAAAAAACTAGTTGAAATAATTAACTTTAGCAAAGTTGCAGGATATAAATTAAACCCACAAAAATCATCAACATTTCTATATATTACTAATAAAGCCCAGCAGCAAAAGATACAGAAAGTCCATCTAAAATGTCCACAGAAAATACTTTGAAGTCTATTTGCCATGACAAACTCAGGAACTATACAAGTATAATTATAAATCACTTCATAAAATAAAGTCAGATATAAACAACTGGAAAAATATTGTTCATGGGTAGGCTGAGCCAAATATAGTGAAAACAACAATTCTACGTAAATTACTTATTTAGTGTCATTCCAATAAACACTACTTACTGATCTAGAAAAATAACAAAATTCATCTAAAAGAACAAAAAATCAAGAATATCAAGGTAATCAATGAAAAAGGTGTATTATGAAGTAATCATTAAAACATTCTGGTACTGGCGAAGAAATAGTGATCAGTGAGATCAGTGCACAATATAGTAAATGACATAGTAATTTAGTTTTTGATAAAGTCAATGATCCAAACTCCTGGGATAAAAACTCATTATTTGACCAAAATTGCTGGGAAAACTGGCAGAAACCAAACAAATATCTCACACCATATACCAAGATAAGGTCAAAATGGGTACAGGAATTAGACAAAAAGGGTGATATAAGCAAATTAAGGGAGCATGGAATAGTTTATTGTCAGATCTATGGATAAGGGAAGAATTTAGGACCAAACAAGATAGAATTATCAAATGTCAAATGGAGAATTTTGTTTATATTAAAGTTTTTGCACAAAGAAAACCAAGCAACCAAAATTAGAAGAAATGTAGAAAATTATGAAAAAATTTTGACAGCAAGTTTCTCTGATAAAGGGCTAATTTCTCAAATGTATAGAGAACTGAGTCAAATTTATAAGAATACAAATCATTCTCTAATTGATAGATGGTCAAAGGATATAAATAGTTTTCAGACAAAAGAAATCAAAGCTCCTGATGTTAAGCAGAACTAGTCTTCCACATGATAGTCCTTTTAAAAATATATTATTCCCCCCATTACATGTAAAAGCTATGAAAAAAAAATGCTCTAAATCACTATTGATTAGAGAAATGAAAATTAAAATAACTGAGGTACCACCTTATACCTGTCAGTAACTAATATGGCAGAAAAGGAACATGATGAGTGTTGGAGGGGATGTGGGAAAACCAGGACACTGATGCACTGTTGGTGGAGTTGTGAACTGATCCAACCATCCTGAAGAGCAATTTGGAACTATGCCCAAAGGGCTATCAAACTGTATACCCTTTGATCCAACAATACCACTAATAGATACATATCCCAAAGATATTTTTAAAAGGGGTGGAGGGAAGAACCTATTTGTACAAAAATATAATAGCTCTTTTTGTGAAGGCTAAGAATTGGAAATTGAGGGGATCTCTATCAATTGGGAAATGGCCAAAGAAGTTGTGTTATATGATTGTAATGGATTATTACTGTGCTATAAGAAATGATAAGCAGGATGAGTTCAACAAAACATGGAAAGATGTACATGAACTAAAGCAGAATGAAGTGAACAGAACCAGAACACTACACAGTAACAGAAATATTGTATGATGAACAACTGTGAATAACTTAGCTATCAGCAATACAATGATCCAAGACAGTCCCAAAGGACTCATGATGGAAAATTCTATCTGCCTCCAGAGAAAGAACTGATTGGTGTCTGAATACAGACTGAAGCATGCTATTTTTCATTTTTTAGTTCAAATTTTCTTCCACAAAATGACTAGCATTGAAATATTTTACATGATTGCATGTGTATAACCTATATCAGATTGCTTACTCTCTCAGGGAGCAGGGAGGGGAAGAAGGAAATAATAGAATTTGGAACTTAAAACTTTAGAAAAATGAATGTTAGAAATTGTTTTTACATGTAATGGGGGGGGAATAATATATTTTTAAAAGGACTATCATGTGAAAGACTGGTTCTGCTTAACATCAGGAGACAAAATTAAAATAGTATCTAAAAGTTGCAGAAACATATTTAGAAAGGAAAAACTGCCCAACAAAAAGAAGAGTAATATGCTGCCCCCCAAAAAAAGGGAAGGTGCTGGCCCTTACAGATCTTTGAACAAAAGCTGAATGCCTTCTTGTTGAAGATATGCTCTAGAGTGGTGGTGTCAGATTCAAACAGAAATAAATCCTTGGGGGGTGGTTAGAAAGCCACAGATTAACATTATATTGAATTGTGTTTTTATTTTGTTAAAGATTTCCCAATGACATTTTAATCTGTTTCTGGCCCCACCTGGGAGGCTGAAGTTTGACCGTTCTGCTCCAGAGTTGTTCAGAAATGTGTTGAATGAGGCCAGTTCTGAGACACTTTTAAAGTCATATTCAAATTCTGTGAATTGGCAAAGTTGGGAAGGCAAGCTAATTTGCAGGAAGAATGAAGAGCCCAATTTTGACATATGGAATGAGGTAACGGAGAAATTCAGGTGTACCACAAGACTGGATTTCAGGTGAGACACCAAAGTATGCCAGTCACAGAGGGAAGAATTTTAAGCTGTTAAATCTACAAGAGTTCCCAAAGTAGTGAGTGGAGAAACAGAGGATCAAGATCTTTGGCTACTATTCTCACCCACTCTTAAGTGTGTGAAGAACATACAAAAATGTATCTGAAAGGTAGGAAGGTCAAATTGCTAAGAAGGCCAAGGGAAGAGTGTAAAAATGTTGACAATGTCAGTGCTATAGAGAGAGGGGGAGATGAGAGTTCTGAAATTAAGCACTGAGAAAATGCCATTAGATTTAACTATAATTTTAAGAGGTTAAAGAGGGAATGGAAACACTAGGAGAAGTCTGACTGTAGGAAGGAGAAGAATAAGACTAAAATTGGAAGGGGGAGTAGAGAGAAAGGAAGGGTTTTTGTTTGTTTTAGCATAGGAGACGTTTGAATATTTTGAAGGGAAGGAGCTAAAAAGAGACATTGAAGGTGCTGGAGAGGAGAAGGGCATTAACACAGGCAACATCCCTTTAGCATTGAAGGATAGGAGGCTTTGTTATATGGGATGGTTCTCTGGGGGAGGGGGAGCAGTAGCTAAATATTTAATATCTAATTTAAAAATATTTTTAAGAGAAAAGGGATTGTGACTCAGAGCACAGATGAGGAATCCTCTTTCTATCAAGGAAGCAAAACAGGAATATGTTGAGGTGAAGGTCAAATATAGGTGGAAGTTAGTATAGTCAGTTGTCTCAATATCAACCTAGAAGTGAAGGACTGTAGTAGTAGCCTGTGGTGTGGCACCAGAGAGGAGTAAATGAATCCTCAAAGTGGTCTAGTCCATGACCAGAGCTGAGTAGCAGCTAAAGAGATAAAACAGCTATAATCATACTTCCCATTTCTCTAACATTTTAGGCTTACAGTATGCTTTCCTTACAGTCCCTTCTGTAGGGAAGATTGTGGGAGCACAACTACCTTTTCATAATGGTAGGAGGTTCTCTCTTTGAAGTCAAAGACTGTTTTCTTTATACATGTCCCTGCCCACCCCAGGAACTTGATGATGTTAAATTGGGAAGACAGATAAATCACAGCCCAATGTTTATTATAATCTCCATTTTATAGATGTGGAAACTGAGGCACAGAAGAGGGAAGGAACTGCCTCTGATACACCATGCTGTCTCTCAGCTTTGTGTGACTTATAAGTACCTACCCCTACAGAGCTATGGTGAAGATCCAGTTGGTATGATGGTATGGCCATAAAGTCCTATATCAAAATTATCATAGTTTACATTAAGATTTACAAAGTTTTTTCCCTGTATCTGTGAGGTATGTGTTTGTAGGTATTCTCATTTTGCAGGAGGGGAAACAGGTCTAGAGAAGAGAAATGACTTCCCCAAGATGAACCCCCTCACATTGGGCCGGGCACTGGGGAACCCACCCTCCCTGATGGATCTCCTCTGTAGGTAGAAGAAAATTCAAATAAGGCTGGAGGCCAAAGAATTGTAGCCTTCCAATCATAGGGTCTCCAGAATGGATAGCAGTGAACTCCCAGAAGACAAGATGTGAAACATGAAAGATGTGAAGAAGAGAGGTGGCATACCTGTCTTCAAAATGCCTAAATCAGGGCTCACCATGCTTTCAGAAGGGTTGTGTCAGCCTTCCAGCCCCCATCTGTCTGGGCAGGCATGGAAGTATGGGAAGAGATAGGAAAGATGTGCCTACTTTTAGCAGCCAGCCCAGATACTTCCAGAAATCTGTATGTCATTTTTCATTCCATTCAGTCTCTGATTTACATTCAGCAAACATTTAATCATATGCTATGCGTAGAGCACAATGATCGGTTTGGGGGAGACAGATTTTAGAAAGATCTCCTTACTATGCCTATTTATCATCTTCAGGATGTTAGAAATAATAATTGACATTTGCATAGCTCTTTAAGATTTGCAAATAGACATTTTCCATTTCAGCCTCACAACAGTTCTACGAAGGTGGGTCCCTGAGTGATACTATCTCCATTTTAGAGATGAGGAAACTTAAGAGTCGGAGAGCTAGTCAGTGCCAAAGTTGGGATTTGAGCCCAGACTGATGATCCCAAAGGATCTTTTCCAATGTCAGTCTTAGGATCCTGGAGTTTAGGGTGTGGGTTTGGATCTCAGCTTCATTATCTTCCTTCCCCCCACCCCCAAAACCCTCCCTTCTTCCTAATTTCCCTATTATGGAATACACCACTATCCTCAATCACCCAGGGTCACAGCCAAAGTATCATCTTGATTCCTTACTCTCTCACCCCTCATATCCAATCTGTTGCCAACAGCTATCAATTTTACCTTCATAACATCTCTCGGGTGTGCCCCCTTCTCTCTTCTGACACTGCCACCATCTCTCCTCACTCCAATTCATCCTCCACTTTGCTGCCAAAGTGATCTTAAAATGCAGTGTCACTTCCCTCACCCTTATTCAGTCAATTCTAGTGGCTCCCTATTACATCCAACATTGAATATAAAATCCTCTGTATGACTTTTAAAGCCCTTTATAGCCTGACCCCCTTCATAGATTTCCAATCTTTTATTTTGTACCTTCCACGCACCCTTCAATTCAATGACACTGACTTCCTTGCTGTTCCTTACTCATAACACCCCACTTCCCAAATCAGTGAGCATACTGTATCCCCTTTACCTGGGATTCTCTTTCTCCTTATCTCTGCCTCCTGGCTTGCTTCAAAGCCCAGCTAAAATCCCACCTTCCACAGGAAGCCTTTCCTAATCTCCCTTAATTCTAGTGCCTTCCTTCTATGGATTATCTCCAGTCTATTCTGTCTATAGCTGGTTTATACATAGTTGTTTGCATCTTATCTCCTCCATTAGAATGAAATAGTGTAGGCAAAGCAATTTGTAATCCTTGGAGAGCCCAATAGAAATTCAGCTGTAGTTGTTATCATTGGTCCTGATGGGAATGGAAACCTTTATCCCCAAGTATCCTCTTGGCGCAGGGACAGTCACCTGCCAAGGTACCACTTAAAGCCCAGTGGAGACAGCAGACTATGATAAGTGACCTCTGTGTCCAGAGATTGATGCCAACTTGGCGCCTGATGCACCATCGTACTAGGAAACATGTTTTCTTTTCTGTTAATAATAGTCATTAAGAGTCCTATACCCAACATATTCCCCCAGGGAGGCCTGTAACTCAGGCCAGACACACATGCGTGTGCACATACGTGCATGCACACGTGCACACACACACACACACACACTCCATTCTCCACCCTCATATCCCTGAGTTGGACCCGGCCTTCCCAGTTAGTGCCCTCTTACCCTTTCCTCCCATCACCTCAGGGGAAGGGCAGACCCAACTTCACTGTAGGACTTCGGTCAGTAACTGCTAACTTTACTCACTCTTTGCTCCTGGGTGACTATTTTGCATCTAATCTATACATTCTTTACTTAATGTGGAAACATTCTTTACTTAAAGTGGAAACATCTTTGAAGCCAGGGATGAGTTTGATTTATCTTTTCTCCACATAGCCAGCAACACCATGCCTGGTACAAAGGCTCCCAGGAAATGTCTGTTCATTCAGCAAACAAAAGCTGGATGACCCCTTGTTGGGGTTGTGGCAGAGGGGATGAGATGCCCTCTAAGCTTCTTTCTGGCTTGAAATTCTAGAATTTTGTGAACTACCTGGGCAGCTTTTGATATGTGCAGACATCACGTTAGGCCCTAGAGGGGTGACAAGTTCTGTCAGCAAAAAAGTCTTGTTCCTTGTTCTTATGCAGTGTGTGAGTGAAGGAGTGTTCCAGCCCAACTCTGCCCTAACAGGTAGTAGGAGGGGGAGAGGCAGGAGACCATACTGGAAAAGGAGCTTCAGCTCCAAGTCTTCAGGGAGAAAAAAGGGAAGAGTACGTTCCTGCATTGGTTTGGGGGTTATTGAGGACACTATTTCTCTCTCCACACCTTGTGAGCCACTAGCTCCTTTGCTTCTAATCACCACCTACCCACTGGCACCACCACCGTCACAGGCTGGGAAATACTCCTTGTCTCTAACCAGGGGAAGTGATCAGGACAAATTAAGTGATATACAAGCAAGAATTTAAATCTAGAAGGGAACTCAGAGATCATTTAGTCTGACCTTCATCTCTTACAAGTGAGGAGACAGGTCCAGAAAGTTTCAGTGATTTGCCAAAGGTCACATAGGTAACGAGGGCAGAACCAGGATGTGAAACCAAGTGCTCTGATTCTTAGTATTGCCCTATCTCTTCCATCACTAGGCCAAGGCCTTTGTGAAAGATCTCTCCAGAGACACACTGGGGGTACATAAAGCACTGAGACCCAGGTTCATGGTTGTTCAGTTGTTTCAGCTGTGTCTGTCTCTTGGATGACCCCATTCAGGGTTTTCTTGACAAACATACTGGAGTGGTTGTCAGATACACATGCATAATCATACTGAAACACACATGCATTACCTGTATGTTTAGCCACAGGTATATACATATCCAGACATGTTATTGGACCGTGCTTGTACATACTCCTACAGGCTGACACACAGATATACATACCTATGCACTTTTTTTATGCCAATATAGGTATTGTATATACACAAAGATATCCATAGTCCTACACATAAACTCACTACTGCATAGGCACTAGTACATGTCTACGAGTCACCTTGAGCCTGACTCCTCCCTCTGCCCCTACAAACGCTGTGAGATAAGGGCCTAATGAAGCCCCTGCTATCTCAGCTGCCCCACCAGGCACCTCATTACCTCCCACAACATCTGACTCTTTATTCAGCTCCCTGCCCACAACAAACCCCCAAACCTCCCTCCTCTCTGCTTAGTCAGGCTTGAGAGGCAATAGGTGCAAAGGAAAAACCCTGGGCATAAATTCAGGAGACCTGGATTCTCTCATTGTGTGACTACGAACAGGTCTCCTTCCCTTCTTGGCTTCAGATCCCATGGCTGTATACAATAGGGAGAGTAACCCTATCAAGTTTTCCCAGAATTTTGACTCCATGCAAATATCCTTGTATTGCCAGAGCCCCATTCTACCCATGTCCAGTCCCTGCTAAGGTCAGACCTATACCTCTGTTCACTACTTTCCACCTTTCTTGGGCCCCAGAGGTAAGCATCTTCTAAATTGGAGCAGAGTCTGGGTAGGGGAGCCTCCCTACTCAACATAGGCACAGTCTGAACCTGGCTAAGGAAACAAAATATCCCCTCCTGCAGTCCTCCTTCCCAGCCCTGGGGAGACCCTGTCCCAAACTGGGTCCAGGAGGAGGCTTGTCTAAGTACAAGAATTAGGAGTTGCCTGGGGATTAGAGGTCTGATCATATCAAAGTTTCTTGCCCCAGGGTCCAAGCTATGCTAGAAGCAACTATGGTCTGAGCTAAGCCAGGAGAGAGGGAGAGAACATAACTCAATAGGCAGTTTCCCTGTATGTCTAGGTGTGTCACTATGTCTGCATCCATGTGCAAACCCTGGTCATTAGGTAGGGTCATCTGAGTTATGAAATAGGGGGCACAAGAGGTGCTCAGAGACTGGTGCTGATGCTAGGTAAGGACCCAGGAGGAACCAGCCCTAGACAATCTGCTCATTGGGGTTGGGCGAGTCCTGACAGCAGCGGGTGGGGCTGATCTGACAGGTTCCCTCAAAGTGGCCCAGGGGCAGTAAGGGCGGAGCCTGGCACAGACTTAGGGTGGTGGAATGGGCCTGGCTCCCCCAGAATGAGGGTGAGACCAAGGCTCTTGCCTCTTCACATCTTTCTCTGTGGTCATCCAGCAAGAACAAGGAGCATTGACCATGGGGAGGCCAAAACCCAAGGCTAGGGCCTTGGGGCTAAGAGTATGATTTGGATAGGTGCGGGTTCAGGGAGTGGGTCTCAACATCATGTTTGGAGGCCCAGGAGCCCTTCGGGGCCGAGTGGAGGAGCTCAAGAGGCCCTGGTGGAGAGAGACCCTTCCCCTGGTCCTGAAGCACAGTGAAGCCGCCCGGCTGGCTGCAGATGCCCTCCTAGAACATGGTGAGGCTACCTATCTTCGAGTCATCGCCGAGGAGCGTGAGCTGCCCTTCCTTTCTGCTCTGGACCTTAACTACATGACCCAACATGCTCGTGGAGGCCCTGAGATTGGGAACAGCAGTGAGAGTGGAGATAAAGGTGGCAAGGCCGGTCCCCAGAACCCTGGCACCACTGACCAGCTCAGCCTCATCTCTCAGGCCACCTCTGGCACCTACTTCCCAGCAGCAACAGATGCTGAACCCCCTGCACTGGACCTGGGCTGGCCTGAGGTACCCCAGGCCACAGGCTTCAGCCCCACACAAGCTGTTGTCCACTTCCAGAGGGACAAGGCGAAGAACATCAAAGACTTACTACGCTTCCTCTTCAGCCAAGCTCGAACGGTACAAGACTGGATGGGTTTGGGTACTTAACTGGTTGATAGGGCAGGGGACCAAAGGATGAGGGTTGAGTAGGGTGGGGCTACTTGGGGGAGGACTGAACCAGGGATTGAGGGCAGGCAAGTTTTGGATCTTGCTTACAAATTCTATAAGACTCATTGTCTCATTGGCACCAGCCAGCCCAGGAAGTAAAGAGGATGAGGCATGTTTCTTAGATAAGTGGGTCAGAGAACATTAGGGCTATTAAGGATTGAGAAATTCCATAGGCTTCTCCACCCCATCCTTCCCAACATTACACACTAAGACATTTAGACCTCCCACTGTCTTGGGGCTGGGGGTAGGTCCTGTTTCTCCTGGGGGAAAGGAGGATGACTTAGGATGACTCTGTCCTTCACTATTATTGGAACACAGTGATACAACTCTGGGGGGGGCGGGGCGGGGCTCTCTGTAGGACAGCCCTGGGGGACAGAGATCCTTTGGATGATTGGATTCATTGATGCTGGAGAGTGGTCAGGTCTGGCTCACTAATTAATGAATTGCAATTTCATGAGAGGGAAGGGCAGGTTCAGAGATCAGAAGTCAGACCAGGTCCTAGGGTGGGAGAGGCCACACCTTTCTGTCCCTTGGGGGCTCTCCTTCCCCCAATAGAACTCTAGTCCTGGTGTCTTGGATCCCTTCTTTCACCCTCAACTTTCCTAGACAGGTTCCTTGTGCTGCCCTGGGGCATGGGTGGCCCCATATAGCATCTAATAGGGTCATTAACTCTGTCCCAACTGCTTTGATCTTTGGCTCCTCCCCTGGCTCTCACTATTAGAAACCAGTCCCTAGCCTAGAAGCAGTGGTTCTCCCCTGCTACATGTCCTGTCAGAGACAAGTCCCAGTTCAGTGCAACCTTTACAACTCTGGGCCCCACTCTTCCTATCTGTAAAATTAGACCATCAATTCATTTCTCTAGCTCTAGTGGGAGGGGAAGGAAGAAGTAAGGAACCACTGTCCAAGGGGCCATCCATGAGTGCTCAGAATGTCCTTAATATAAAGATGGGGAGACTATGAGGCTGGGGTCAGGATGAGCTAGAAAGAACACTTAGGATTTTAGAACTGAAAGCATCCTTAGATATCCACAGGTCTCCCTCCTCCCTTTTATATCATATAGCATATCAAGTCTAACCCTCTAAAAATTATACAGACATGAAAATTGAGACTCAGAGCGAGAGGAAGACCTGCCTTAGCTTACACATTGAGTGAGGGGTAGAGCTGAGTCCAGACCCCAAGTGTCTTGGCTCCCATTGCTGTACCCTATTCCTTTCCCCCTACAGGTTGTGGCTGTGGTAATGGATGTGTTCACAGACATGGAGCTGCTCTGTGATTTGATGGAGGCTTCAGGACGTCGTGCTGTGCCGGTTTACCTGCTTCTGGCTCAGGACAACTTGCACCACTTCCTGGAGATGTGCTACAAGATGGATCTTACTGGGGGCCACCTACCGGTCAGTGGACAGGGACAGAGTCAGTAGGACCTGAGATACCAGATTGGGAACAGTGGGGTGTTGGATCAGCAGGGCCAGGGTCAGGTCCAGGAAAATAGGAACAGGGACTTTTCAGTAGCAGCAGGGTTTAGCTGATCTAGAGATGAAGATCAGGGGACAGCAATTCCAAGGTTATTCAAGTTGGTGCCATTTCCCCTCTTGACCTTTGTCCAGACTTCAAATGTGTTTTCTCTTCACCTCCACCTTTCAGAATCTTTGTCCTCCTTCCAGGCTCACGTCAGGAGTCACCTTCTTTTTGGAGCCTTCCCTGATGCCTTTGGTGCTCCAGCCCACCTCAGCTATGCCTGGCGCACTTTGATTTCTCCTTAACCCTCTTCATTCTCTACTGTGCATCACACCTATTACATTCATATTTTAATCTCCTTGTAAAATGAGTCCCTTAGTAGCATGCTTTCCTTGCACATTGTAAGTGTTTTGACACATTTTTGTTGAAATGCAATTAATTAAATTGAGTGAACCCTGGGTGGGATCAGGGTCGAGGGTTAGCAGGAAAAGTCTTTGAGGCCAGAAAAATGCCTCCTGATGCTGTCTCTCTTCCTGAGTTCTAGAACATGCGTGTGCGGAGCATTAGTGGGGATACCTACTGCAGCAAGGCAGGACGACGCTTCACAGGGCAGGCGCTAGAGAAATTTGTCATCATTGACTGTGAGCAGGTGGTGGCTGGGAGCTACAGGTATGACTGAAAGAACGGGGCATGGGGAATGACCTAGGTAGTAGAAGACAGGAGCTGAGGTCCCACTTTTTGCCTATAAGATAATCTCTTCTTTGTGCTTATCACAGATGGAACTGCAAAAGATTTCCAGAACACTAATGGTCTAATCCCTATTTTACAGAGGGGAAAACATAGGGAGGGAAAGGATGTGGCTAAGATCACATGGAGTCCATGGAAGAGCTGGGACTGGAGTACAAAGCTCCAGACCTTGCCCACAGGGCTCTGCCTCCTGCCCTGTGTTGTCCTCCTGATCCTAGTGGGGCCCTCTCACCAGCTCACCTTCATATTGCTAACCCCTGTTCTCTCTGCCCCCTCCTAGCTTCACATGGCTCTGCAGCCAGGTTCACACCAGCCTCGTGCTGCAGCTACGAGGCCGCATCGTTGAGGACTTCGACCGAGAGTTCCGCTGCATGTTTGCTGAGTCTCAGGCTGTGGAGGGCTTTTCTGGTGGGGAGGAAGATGTCTTGACTCCTCGGGCTCCCCGTCCACCTCCACCTGCCCTGGCTTTTGAGTCAGGCCTCCCTAGTTCACCATCTACTTCAGCAATTGACCCTAGCCTTGGCAGTGTCAAATGTTCCCCCCTTACAAGCTCTTCCTACTGTGGGCTGCCTGGAAGTGGTGGCGGCATTGGGTTCAATGATCTTATGGCTTCTGGTTTCCCTGGTCCTGGTCGGCGCCAAGCTAGTGGCCCCTTTCCCCTGCACCGGCGATTGTCAGACCCCAACCACAATCCAACTACAGTCTATCGACCCAGCCTAGGCACACTGGGAACAGCTCCTTGGGCCCAGTCATCACCAGCCCTCAATCAGGAAGGATTAGGGCTGGGGCTTGGGCTGGGAGTAGGACCAGTAACAGGACCAGGGCTAGGGAACCCTTTGTTTTCGCGAAAGCTCCACCTTGTGCCCCTTCCTCAACTTCCAGAGAATGGGCTCGCTCATAGCCAGGAGCCTAGCCTATCCAGGGGACTCTCTGGAATGCCTACATTAGCCCCAGAAGCAAGTCAGAAGCCATTACAAGAGAGGAGGCCATCCCCTCCCAGTCACAACTATGGAAGACTAGACCTCCTCCCCATGGGTTCTCAGACACCTGGTTCTGGAAACCCAGGCTCTGGGGATCATACCAAGGTCAGGGAACAGTCTGTGGATCAGAGGCGGTCAACTTTGGGTCAGCTGGACCTTGTGGCTAAATATGGCCCATTCCGGATGGAGGGGACAGGACCAGTTAGGACCTCTACCCCAGATTCCATGGGCAAGGCCAAGGTGGCCTCTGAAGATGAGAAGCGACTGACCTTGGGCCACAGCAAGTTAGACCTCATCACCAAATATCACAGGCTACAGGGGATCAAAAGGAGCCCAGACCCAGGTGTCCCTGGCATCCCCAGTGCTCCTAACCCACGGGAACCTATTGTCTCTGGTGTTCCTGCTGTTCCTGACTCACAGGAGCCCAGGATCTCCAGTGTTCCTGGCCCTCAAGCATCCTGCGTACCTGCTGGTACCCGCAATCATATTCCTGGAGATGAGAAACGTCTGACTTTGGGTCATAGCAAGCTGGATCTCATCACTAAATATAACAAGTCTAAGTTCAGACTGATTCGAAGCCGCTTCGAGACCTAAGACCCCTTTGTCCCTTAGGCCCGGGCTCTACAGGAAACACTTGTGGCTGGTCCCAGTTTATTGCTGGTCTATCACAGGCCTTAGGGTTAGAACCAGAGGCCAAGACTACTACTACTCCCTCAACCCCACTGTCCCCTAATGTCTCTGACCCTTAACTCTTCACCCAAAATTCCAACCACTAACAACTGCCTCATTTCTGACCTACTGACCTTGTCTCCCCCATCTCCACCCCACTACGGACTGTATTTATCCACTGAACTGCCCCCTCACTGACTGTCCGCCAGTGACCCTGATTTGTGACCCCAGCACACACAAGCAGACCAGTATTTGTTAATCCTGGACTCGTGCTTACTGTCTCGTGGGAGGGTTGTGGACAGCATTACCCTTGCTAAGGCAGGGAGCTCCTACCTGAACAAGGCTCCCTTACCCAGAGGCCGGTGAGGACCCTGACTCTGCAGGATGGAGGCTGGGAAGTCAACTGCCAGCCGGTGCTGCCTGGCTCCCGGGGCTGCGCTAGAAGGAAGGGAGGGGCCCAGAGGAGGACTAGAGGGGAGACAAAGAGATGTCCAGAGCAGGGATGCAGCCGCTATGGACCGCTGCCCCCAGGGCCACATCGAGGTCCAGTCACAGCAGGAAGTTAACACAAATAAACTTTAAGTGGCCCTGACCAACACCGACCAGAGTGATCTGTGGGAATCGGGCCGGGGAGAAAGATGAACCAGGGGAGGAGATCGGGGGCGGGAGGGAGGGGGAGAGCGGGGGGCGGGGCGAGGGAGGGGGAGGGGAGCAGGGGGGATGAGGAGGCAGGGAGGCAGTGGGCGGGGCTGAGAGGGATGGAAGGCGTGGGGGGTGAGACTGAGGAAGAGGCGGGGCAGGGTGACGCCGAAATCCGGAAGGGGCGGGGCTCCAGAAGTGACCCGAGCGGATTGGAGTAGGAAGCGGTCACTGAGCTCCGGAGGTCGCCCTTCCGCCGAGTCTCGGCCCACGGAAGATTGGGAACCACCTCGTGGTCCCTGAGTCCCCGGCCAGAGCAGCTCCGTAGGGGCTTTCGTCCCGGAAGTCTTTTCGTTCAGGAGCGGAAACGGAAGCGCATTGCAAGAGTGCCTCGTGCCTGCCTTTGCCGGGTGAGCCGGGTTCGACGGCGGGACCCTGGGGGCTGGAGTCAGGGGCGGAGAAGAAGGGAGGCGGGGGTCGATCTGTGCCGCCGGGCCACGGCCGGAGGGGCCGAGCTCAGACAGTCTCGGGGGAAGGTGCCTGGTGGGTACGGGCTCGGGCAGGGGAGGGGAATCCCGAGGGAGCCGCAGCCCCTGGCGGAGGGCGGCGCCCTGACCCCCGGCCTCGCCTTCCCTAGGCCTCATGGCGGTCCGAGCCTCCTTCGAGAACAACTGCGAGATCGGCTGCTTCGCCAAACTCACCAACACCTACTGCCTGGTGGCCATCGGCGGCTCGGAGAACTTCTACAGGTGCCGCCCATCGGGCCGGGAGGGCGGGGTCCTGCCCCATTTTGGCACTTAGATTCCTGGGACCCGAAGCCAATCCCGGCCCCGCGCGGGGCCTCAGTTTCCCCATCTTTACCGTGGGAGGGTTGTCGTGGTTCAGCCGACCTCCCAGGCGGGTGTCAAGTGTTTCAAAAGTAGTGGAAGAGGGAGTTCTTAGAAGGTCTGAGGTTGTGTAAATAGATCGGAAGCCTCCGGAGGGGCGTGGCCGACCGGGGTGAGGGTGGGGGGAGGGGAGAAGCCCGGCAGCCCCCGAGCAGAGTCCCCGCGGGCCTTCCTGGGTGTCACTCGGTGACCCGTGAACTGACTGTGTTCGCAGTGTATTTGAGGGAGAACTTTCGGAGACCATTCCAGTGGTGCACGCTTCCATCGCCGGCTGCAGGATCATTGGTCGCATGTGTGTAGGTACGCCTGGCCCCCGCAGCCTGGGCTGAGGGAGGGGACGATGGTTGATGGGGGTACGAAGGACCTTATGACTCAGAAGATCCCCACGCCCTTGTGACGTCATCTCAGGCCCTTTTGATTTTCCTTGCATTGAGTAATCACAGGTGGTGTTAAGCTTGCTCCCAGCCCATGGAGTCTTTCCAAGTCAGAGGATTTCCATTCCAAGTTCAATTTGCAGTGGGTGCTGCAATCAGAGATGGTATTTGAGCATCTTACCTCCTACTAGACTTAGACACTTTCCTCCCTTAAGCCTGAAGTGGGTAGGAAGCTAAGATAGGAGTTTTGGGCCTTGAATGATATAAGTTTATCATCAACTGTTCGGACAATGCCTAGTTTGATTATTTGGCACCCAGTTGACTGTGAGAATTTATATTCATTGGTTGAATTTGTTAAAAACTAATTACTTACTATATCCAGATCTCTATGCTAGGTGCTAACATGGTATACTCATCCTCAGTATCAAAGAAAGAAAAGGAGGGCCTGGGGGGGCCTATGGAGCCAGGTCAGGAGATAATGTGTCCCTTTACGAATGACAGATAGGTCAGGAGGTGCTGCTTCTGTGCTTCCCTCACCCTCCCACCCCCAGCTTAAAGTTGGTTTCCTTCTGGATCTCACCAGGAAACCGGCATGGCCTTCTTGTGCCCAACAATACTACAGACCAGGAGCTACAGCACATCCGAAACAGTCTCCCTGACTCAGTGCAGATCCGACGGGTAGAGGAGCGACTCTCAGCACTGGGCAATGTTACCACCTGTAATGACTATGTAGCTCTTGTTCACCCAGACCTGGACAGGGTAAGGAGGTTTTGGCAGTTGGGTCAGGGAGGTATTTGGACACAGTATCATCCTAGTCCCTAGGTAGACTGGTAGTAGGAGTGTCTCTCTTGAGGGCATCTGGATGCTGAAAACATTGATATGGATAAAGTAATGTATGTAGATTGAACCATAAGTAGTTTCTAAGGTCTTACCTAACTTTAATTCTCTGAATCTGAGTCCTCTGCAGGGCTATGGTAAAGATTAGATGGATGTTGTCCTTGTCTCCTAGTAACTTCTCATCTAGAAAGGAAGATTAACTAGGCACACAAAGGAGCTTGTTTGTGCTCCATTCATTTGGGGAAGCATCCCAAAGTTGCATATGACTTGAATTGGAGAAAAACCACAATCTAATTCCAAAACAGGGCTTTTGGATATGAAATGCTTAACCCTTCTTTAACATCTATTTTGAAAAATAGACACCAGTATAGCAGAGAGTATTTTGATTTTTTAGTCCAAGAACTTAGGTCCAAATCTCAGTGCTGTTACTACCAATGTGAACTTGGAAAATTCCTTTCTAGGCTTCAGTTCCTTCTCTGTAAGATTAGGGAGTGGACTGAATGGCCTCTTGAATTACCTATCCAGTTCCAAGTCTATGATTCTGTGAATGTTTTGACTCAAGAATTGGGGGAATAGGGACTGTGGTGACCAACTTGAGATACCTTTAATAGACCTGCTAAGGATTGCTGATCTATAGAGCCATAGTAGGGCCCCATAGAAGTGAATCGGTCCCTTCTGCCTTTCATTCCCATTTCTCAGTATTGATTGAACATAGATACAGCCAAATCTTCCTTTCCTACTTGCATGGGAATGTGGATGCTGATAAACTTGAACACATTAGAGGCCTGGTATTTCTTTACACTTCTGATAAGCTTGGGTTTTGAACTGTGTATCTTCACTCACAGGAGACAGAAGAAATTCTAGCTGATGTACTCAAGGTCGAAGTCTTCAGACAAACAGTGGCTGACCAGGTGCTGGTGGGAAGCTACTGTGTTTTCAGCAATCAGGGAGGGCTAGTGCACCCAAAGACTTCCATTGAGGACCAAGATGAATTGTCCTCTCTTCTCCAGGTTCCACTGGTGGTGAGTAACTTTCACTCTGCCCTTAGGCTAACTTGTCCCAATTTCTTCAGTTGTAGCCAGGGCTAACCCTGGTGCCTTAAAGTTGAGTCATCATCCTATATTCTAATGGGGCAAAATATTCAGAGTCTCCCACCCCATCTCATAAAAGCAAAGCAGGCCAGCAGCTGCCTTTACCAAGTGGTACATCAAGACCTTAGACTTGGCTGCTTTATGACCAGCCGGGAACAAGAGCAGCTGTGAGGATAAAGAGTAGACATGGAGGCTGCTACATGGTGCTCTGTGCATTCCCCCATCACCCTAGGAAGAAAAAAACCTCTCAGAGCTTCAAGCCTCTAGATTTAGTCATTGACCACTTTTTAATGATTTTCCTGATCTTGTATTAATGGTTGGTTTTTTCTTTAAGTCTGAGTACTGTGTTTACCAAATCTGAGTTATGGAGTATAAGTGAAGATGTATATAGATCTGGGGGTAGTCATCTAATAAGGACAAGGATCTTTATGACCTTGAGCTCATGAGAATTGCCAGGTGAGGACTGAAAGGACAGCTCTGAAGAGTTAGTTATAGTATTGATGACATCCAGGATCAAGTACAGCCTCCTAAGGCTCCCAGGGTTGGAGAATCACTATCCACATGTAAAAAAAATGGAAGAGGGTCACATTCTGCTACACTGGGTTCTCTGGCAGGCTGGTACTGTAAATCGAGGAAGCGAAGTGATTGCAGCCGGAATGGTAGTCAACGACTGGTGTGCCTTCTGTGGTCTGGACACAACTAGCACAGAGCTGTCGGTAGTAGAGAGTGTCTTCAAGCTTAATGAAGCCCGACCCAGCACCATTGCCACCAAGATGCGAGATTCCCTCATCGACAGGTCAGTGACTGCTGTGGCCAACTGATTCCTGTATCCTTGAAGGTTTTTGTGGATCGATATGTGTTAAACCAAAGAAACTAGTTCTTCTATAATGTAAACCTACCTGTATTGATAAAATAACTCAACTGTAGTTTCCCAGACATGAACAGTCAGAAACTGGTACAGTTTGACTTTCCGAGCATTCAGCTCATGGTCAAGAAACAAGAGCACACTTGTTACATTTATAGCCCCTTTCTAGAATTCCCTATGTGCTTCAGTTGAGGGATGGATTTTTAAAGGTATTCTTACAGAGGGGCCAAGGGTCTTGTAGCACAGGGATTCCTAACCTGAGTTCCATGGGTAGATTTCAGGGCTTTCTTGAGTTTGAATGGGGAAGAAAATGACATCTTTATTTTTACTAGTCTTGAATTGAAATTAGCATTTTTCCTCAAAAAATGTTATTCTGAGAAGGAATCTCTGGTCTTTACCAGATTGCCAAAAGGGTCCATGACAAAAAAGGGTAACAATTTCTTGCTGTAGTGGAAGGGGAATGGCTTTGGGGGTTGACTGAAGAACAGTTGTGTAATGGACTTTTTTTTTTTCCAGTTTAAACTGAGTGATTACCTACGTTTGGCCTCTTGAATAAGGACTTTGGTTCCCGCTACAGTTCCAGTATCCTGTGAGGCCCTGCAGAGTCTTAGCATCTTTGCTTTGGGGCCTGGACCGTGGCTGGTGGGAGCGTAACAAAGCTGCCAAGGCTGATCTGTAAATTTATTTTTACTGTTAAAAAAAGTCCTGAAATGAGTCCACCTTAGCTCTTTGATCTCTACTGTCTTTGTTCACCATTCCATTATTAAAAAGCACTTGGGCTCCTTGTTCTGTATTTTCTTATCCTGGCTGCCTAAAATTGTTAAAAGGGAATCTTGCCCTGGGGAAGAAGGGTAACTCCTAGGAAAGAGTTTCTGAACCTTGCTCTGGAGGGACTTAAGAGATTTTACAGATAATCAATAACTGATGCAAACAAAAGAGCCAGGAAGTGCTTTGAAAAATTTGATGAGAAAAGACCTTCCCTTGGTGGTCTCAGGCAAGGCTTCATGGAGAATGGAAGAAACATCAGCAGATGAAGACAGCTTGGAGTACCTACTCTAGACAGTGGCATAAGCCAAGTCCAGGATACAGATTTGGGGTAGTCAGTCAATAATCATTTTTTATTTTAAGCACTGGGCATATATACAAGGAAAGACAAACATATCCTTGCCTTTGAGGATCTCGTTCCAATGGGAGAGACGACATTCAAATAAATGTGTAGGCACACAAGATATGTGTAGTGTAAATGGAAAGCAATCCCAGTGGAAAAATACTAGTAGTTGGTGGAACCAGGAAAGGCCCCCTGAGGAGAGCATTTTAGGCATCTAGGATACTCAGTACAAATGCTTAAAGAGTGGTAACAGTGTTGCGTGAACAACAGAAAGTAGGTAGCAGGTTAGTGCACCCGAATGCGTTTAAAAAATAGGACTTTAAATGTCTAACAGCAGCTTCTGCGGCAATAGCAAACCACAAGTTTTGTCTTTCTCCTCTTCCCTGTTTACCCTCCTTTTCCTTCCTCCAGCCCAATGACGTTATCTTGTTATTTAGGAAAATCATTGGCACCTGAGGCTGATTTTGACAGACTTTTTAACTCAGGAGTAAGGGACTTGTGAGGCTGGGACTAGGAGAGAGCCAAGTGGGGGTAGGCTTTGAATGCCAGAAATGGGGGTTCATTCATGTTTGTTCACTTAATGGGCTTTGGATAGCTACTGCTGAACATATTTGCATGGAGCTACGACATGATGGTAATTGCACTTCAGAAGATTGTTTAGGCAGCTTGGATGGATTGAAAGATAAAACTGGCCAAAAATTGGTTGCAGTGGGAAGTGGGGGCTCTGAGCTTTTTGGGGGGTGGGCTAGAAGGAGGGTCTGAGTCAGGTGACTTCCACAGGGACCTTTATCCTGTGACCCTGAACCCAACACCTCCATTCCTGTTTACTTCCTTTGTTAACGCCAGTGAGAAGCCTTCCCTTCTATTCCTTTTGAATCCTGTGCTAGACCACTTACCAACCCTGGTCTTGGTCTGCCTCTTCGAATTGCACTAACATTTTTAACTTTCTTGGTTTGGTTAACGCTGAGGTTGAAGCAATGACATTTTCCCACGTGTCTGGTGATACTCGAGATTCCCTGCCCACTTCTCGGGCAAGTCCCTCCATGGTGTGGAAAGACAGCTGGAGAAGGGAAAGAGCCTCGGGCAGTCTCGAGTTTTATTAGTCCCCCTGGTGTTTCCTCGGTTTACTCTTCCGTAAAACTAGCAGACACGCTGGTTGGTCTCCAAAGGCATTTCAACCCCAATCTGCCAGTCTAACCTCCGCCTGCTAGGAGAGCTTGAGCAGCGAACCTACTGTGGTTCGTTACTCCCTCCGCATCTTCCATGGGACTCCAAACGCACGGAAGGGCTGCACTCTGAAGCCTTCCTAAAGTCCTCGGTGCGTAGGGCCAAGTGCAAGCCTCGCCGCGTCCGTCCCTGGGGAGCAAGGGAGGGCCGCGCAGGGGCGGAAGAGAACCCTGAGGATTCGTGCAGCTGAGCTGGCTGATACTTCTCTGACCGGTAGAGACAGACGCCACTATGGGGCGGGGAGGGGGTTTCCCTTCCTGAGTGAGTTCGATGCAAACTCGCGGAAAAGGGCGAGCGGACTCTACTTCCCGCTCCCATCCAGGAGGAGGCGGGGTACGGTGAGCCGTACGGCCCCGGCCCCATTGGCGGGGACGAGCCTGCAGATTCTCGTTAGCGATTGGCTGCGAGCAATGCGTCCTGACGTAATGACCAGAAGCCCTCGGAGCTCTGGCACGCAGGCGCAGTTAGAGGCCGCTCGGAGATCTGATACTCTGGGTGAATCGCTTCGGCTGTAGGTTGGGAGGAGGGGGCGGGGCCCGGAGGGAGAGAGGGGCGAACCCCCCTTGGCTGGGCGGGGCCCGTCCGGTGGAGCGGGGCACAGAGTCTGTTGGGGTAGTGGGGTACGGTTCGTAAGCTGAGCTGCCCTTTGCCTCTCCGCAGCCCATGGGATCGCAGCTGAGCGGCGGCGGTGGCGGTGGCGGCGAAGGCGGAGGTCGGCCCGGCCCGGCCCCGGAGCAGCCCGAGCCCGCGGCTCCGGGGGGCGGCGATGCAGCCCCCCGGCCCCGCCCGGACCCGGCCGCTTGGGGGCCCTTGGACGACGTTCGCTTCCTCATCGTCTGCACCTCCTGGTACTAGCGGGATCCCCGAGCAGCATCGGGAGTCGCGGGCCCGTGCCCGCCTGCCTCGGGCTGCAGAGCCGGGGGTGAGAGGGAGGCCGCTGCGAGCACCGTCCGCCCCCGCCGGCCTCCGTTTTGTTCCCCCACTTTCTGCCCCCCATCCCATCGTGATCTTGGGGGAGGATGTCCCATTGCCACCACTTCCTCCGCCTCCCCAGCCCCTTATCTCCTCCCTGCTCGCACGTTTACTCTCTCGCCCCTGCAGCCCCTTTGTCTCTGGAAATTCTTTCAGTTTTCTCGGGGTGGCCAACCGCCTCTTTCTAGTCCCTCCCCCAAACAAAGCTGCAGAGGCCCTCCACCTCTCTCGAGACGCTCCCCAGTCTGGTTATTGCTTTCTCCTTAGTACGAAGCCCCATCCGCCCTTTTCTCCTCCCACGGATGGTCATGGACCGGAGTCCTTGGAAGCTGCTATCCACAGCCTTCTTTTCCCCCATCCCATTCCCCGCGGGATAATCGATTTCTCTAGTACTCAAACACCCAAATATCCCCTGGGCTCCCGAAGCACTGCTCTCAACTTCCAGACCCTTCAGTTCCTTCCCATCTGCATCTCCCAAGAATATTGTACCCCTTGTCCCTCCTTTGTCCTCCTCTCCAGAGAAATGACAATCTATATATTTTCATTTTATTTAGAAATGGTTTAAAAAACATTATACAAAGGCTGATCAGTTTTAAAATGTGACGGACACTGAAATGCTGCGATGCCGTCCAGGGTGATGGGAGCCCAGACTCTAGGGCACCAGTATGGAGGCCTCAGCCTTGGCCAGGGCAGGGAAGACACACAGACTATGGTGGAGGTGTGGGGGAGGGAGGGAAGGCAAGTGCATCAGGAAACCGGCCCACTCAGACTCTACCCCCCCACTCCGGTGAGGCCTGCCCCTCCCTCTGCCCCCAGGGCCTCTTCCTCTGTTCCCATCCTCAGCTATACCCTAGTGTCTTCAGGGCTCAGGAGGATCCCAGAGGGGACCACACGAGATGAAGGGTTTTCAGGAGGTCAGAGCAGAGGCCCAGGACCCTAGTATGGATCCAGGCATTAGAGAGGGAGAGGGAAGAAGATGAGCCCGGAGGAGCCAAGATGAGATGAATGGAGGAGAGGCTGAGCTGGAGGCCCTCACAAAGCATGAGCCATGATCTCAGGAGGGAGAGTGACAAGAGGATCCAGGCAGGGACAAGTTGTGAGTAGTGGGGCACAGTGGTGTGGCTTCATTCTCTTCATTGCTATTGGTTGGAAGTGGTGGAAAATACCCAAGGTCCCCTCTGAGCCAGGCCTTGCCCAGCAGTCATCATGATTTGGGGCATGGTGTGACAGTAAGAGTACTCCATTATAGTCCACCACTAACTTGCATGAACCTGCAAGGTCAAATCTGCTTTCTGGGCCTCATCTCCTCTGTCAAAAGAGGGTAATGTTATTTACCCAGCTAGCTTAACAGGACCCTTGTGAGCTTCAAATAGTCCAAAATATGTCACCTAATAAAGTGCCTTGAAAAGTATAAAATACTGTATCGACACAAAGATTATATCTCTGATGCCAGATGCCCCCCCATCCCAGGGAGCTGGCTCTTGGCAAAAAGTGAAGATGAGCACAAGGGGAGAGTCTTGGTGACTTGGAAAGTTCGTTTGGGAAAATGCCCAAGCCTGGACAGAAGCCAGCAACTCAACCTAGGCCACCAGCAGGGAATCATCTTCCCCTTCCAACATAAACAAATCTCCAGAGTTTAAGATGTGACTACAAAAGGAAGAAGATCCACGAACAGAGGAGGGAAGCATCCTAGCCCAGTAGGACCCCAGGAGACCAATGTGTCCTGCCTTTACCTCTTGCAGCCCAGGAGGATCCAGGGTCACCCCTTCATAAAGAACTTTGTAGATTTAGCAAATTACTGATTTGGTATAGAAACCTACAGCTGGAAGAGATTCAAGAGAGCATCTAGCCTAACCTTCTGCTTGATCCAGGAAATCTCCTCTGTGACATCCCTGACAAATAGTCATCCATTCTTTGCCTGAACATTCTTGGTAACAAGAAATTCACTCCCTACCAAGGGTAGCTCATTCCATTATTTGAGCATCTGAAACTGTTAGAAAGTTTTTAGACTGAACTGAAATTGATGTCCCTGTAACAAACAGGACTCTGAATTCTGCTCTGTGGGGCCAAGGGGAACAAACTCACCCACAAAAATGCTCTTCAGAGCAGCCATCTTAGTTCTAGGCTCAACATTCTCATGATGACCTCCAGTTCCTCCCTCTTCCTGTCTGCCCTCTACTCACAACTCTCCAGCTCCTCAATATTATTCCAATATATGGAGTTCAGAACGGCAGACACTGCCCCAGGTTGATCTAAGCAGTGGGACCACTAGTGCCCTTTTTTTTGCAATGATAGGCTTCTCTAAATGCAGTCTGGGATGCATTTGTTTTTAGGCTATAATGGACATGCTACTGACTCCTTGAGCTTGCAGTTCAATAAAACTCCCAGATAGTTTTTGTGCAAACTAGTTTAGCCATAACCCTTCCCCTTTCTATACTTGTACATATATGTGTGAGTGTGTGTGTATGTATAATTTTTTTAACCAAGTGGAAGATTTTGCATTTGCTATTAAATTTCATCATTTCTTCTGTCTTTCTAGCCTGCCAGGATTTTTCCAGATCCTGTCATTCATTATGTTAGCTATTTTTCCTGGCTTTGTGTCAACACAGTTTTGATAAGCATTAATTATTCATACTTTTGTTCAAATCAGGAACAAAAATGCTGAATAGAACCAGCTTGAGGACAGAGCCCTAGGGTCACTAGGAAAGGAGTCTCGCTTCTAGCAGATGACAGTTAAGGAAGGAGAAACCCGTAAAACCTGCTTTGGCCCTATCCTAACCCCCAAGCAAACTTCTACAAGAATTTCACATTGGAGGGGCAGCCCCAGTTTCTCTAGGCTCCTGAGTCTCCAGAGGTCAATACCTAGGGCAGCCATGGCTTTTGTACCAGTACATTGATGTGGGGAGGCAAGTGGAAGAGAATCTCCAGGCCCATGCCTTTTACTGATCCACTGGCTGGTACCCTTGTGATAGGAGTCACGGGTCATGGACCAGTAGAGATCTGGATGGGGAAGAGGCTGACTCCCTCTAAAACAGCCCTGTATAGGAAGTCAGATTGTTTATCCTGGGTCCAGACTGTGCCACTCCTCTCTACCCTTCTTAATTAAATTTGCCCCAGGTGTTAGGATAGTTATGGCTCTGGGCAATCTGTGCCAGGAGAAGTAGAAAGAAGGAAGACCCCAGGGCTTTATATTGACGGCCCAAGGGGAGGCTAAATTCACAGATTTCATAGCCTTTATGCTAAAATGCTGATACAATTCCTTACATTTGTAATGGAGAGAAAGGAACCTGATTATCCTGGGGAGAGATCCAATCCAGGATGTCTGAGGAGCCCAAATTTCAGCTCTATCAATGAAGGACACTGTAGAGAGACCATGAAAGGCATTAGGGGAGGGGAGAGAGGGTGTCCAGCCCAGGAAAAGTGGATAGATCCAAAAAAGAGGTGAGCAGAAAGATCACTGGGAGTTATAAAAACCACTTGGAAAGTGGAAATCCTAGTGGAAAAGTTCATATTTTGTACTGGACATTTGAATCTGCCCTAATTCATTATGTGACCCTTCTCCAAACCTTGATTTACCGAGAGAAAATTGAACACTCTCTGAGATCCCTTCCAGCTTTCTGATCCACAATCCCTTTGTGTCTGGAAAAGCTGTAACTTGAATTTCCAGAATCTCATTTTAATTCACTAGGAAATGTTGCAATCCTAGGGAACTCCCTTTTACAAAGTAAGGACTTGTCTACAAGTCTATCTGTTCTGCAAATCCAGTTTTTTAGGGGCTGGATTATCCCAAACTGGGCATCCTGACCTGAAAACAGAAGCATTCAGGATACAACATGCCCATTGTGAGAAGAGAAGGAAGCAAAAAGAAAATGGGCTGAGGCACATTTGAGGTGAGACAGGAAGCTGGAGGTCCCCCAGATTTTTCTGCTTAATGGACTTCTGTCCACCTTAGACCTACCCTGACCAGCTTCAGTGAAGCCTAGAGTTTCAGGCAGTCCCTTGGGGATGGCTGGGAGGGGAATGGGGCAGGGCTGTTCAACAGGAGAGTCATTGGAATGGCTGAGGGGACAAAGGTCAGGCAGCTGGCAAATCACTAGATTAGCTGGGGAGTGGCAGTGCAGTAGCTCTAAGTGCTCCCTCCCACCCCAACTCCAGACTGGGCCCAGGACCAAGGGTAGAAGGAGGACCTGCATAGGGTCAGCAATGAGGATCAGGATGGGGGTGGAAGGAGGATCACAGGCTCCAGATCAACCCTCTCATTTTACAGATGAGGAAACAGGCCAAAATGAGAAATGGCCTTACCTAAGTCACACAGTGAGAAAGTAGCAGGATTAGGATTCACACCCAGGCTGCCTTGACTTCAAATCCAATGCTCTTTCTACTGCTATACTAGGTGCCTCTTCTGGCAATGGGATATGGAAAGGAGGTGAGAAGCAGATGGGACTGGGGCCTGGGATAGTGATAGGGATCACACAGGAAGGAACTGGAAGTAAAAGTGGGAAGGGTAGAGCAATGGGCTGGGGCTGAGAAAATCTCAATTCTGGGACATCCACATTCCTTGGGGATCTAATCTCCCTCCAACCATCAAAGGTCAGGTACCTCCCGGGTCCTTGGCCTTCAATGTCTCCCCCATGGCCTTAGGTTCTTAGCAAGGAGTGAGTTGGGGCTACCAGCCTAGCTCCCCATCCTTCTGGCCAGAATCCCATGGGGCTCCAAAGGTTCCTGGGCCCCCAAAGAAACTCATCTCCTCTCTTGATCTATCGCTGTTCTCCTAGGGCCACCAAGATACTACCTGGCTTCCCTCATCTTAGTGTTCTGGGGTAGAGGCTCTTATACTGGTGTACATTGGAGTGAGATGAACAGCTTCCCAAATCCTCAGGGAATCACTTCTGACAAATGGGGATTAAAACAGTAGTAACGGGACATTTAAATATTTGTGACATAAGAGTGAAATCCAGCAGAGATGAGGCTGAACCAAAGGCTCCCCCTGAACGCAAGAGGCCCCTGCCTCTCACTGGCCCTGGGGAAACTTGGGTTTTCTGAGGAACCTGCTTGGTTGTGGGGGTGGTCACAAAAACACCTTCCTTGCCCACAGATAGCCTTGCCTCCATAGCCACACAGGCTCCGTGATCCATGATCAGTTACAAACATCTGACCAGCAGGTGTTGGGAGACAGTAGCCAGACAATGCCCAGGTTTGGAGCAGAAAGGAGGGGGCAGGCAGCTGATCCTGCCCCAGGTCATAATCCTCACCCTAAGATCATGGGGCCCTGCCATACCCAGGGACACTTGGAGTCAGGTCCCTCAGAAGAGGAATGACAGGCCCAGGCACCTGTCAGGGAGCAAATGCTGGTTTCTCCCAGGTGAACTGTGCTCAGAGGACCTTTGGGAATCCCAGGAGAGGCCCCTAATACTTGGGGTTCCAGCCTCTGGGAATGAGGGACAGCTATGAGGCAGGAAGAGCAGAGACCTCCTCTCCCCACAAAGCTCTCTCTGGATCAAAGGCATTTTAAAAAGGGAGCTTTGGGTCCAAGTGGGAATAGGTGCTTGAGAATCAGCTATAGCTGATTTTTCCCACTCCTCTTTTATCAGGTGGATTCTAAGGGCCAATGGAGTTGCAAACCCATTGCTTGTGGCTCTTGGCCTAGGCCCTTGTGGCACCCTCCTGTTCCTCAGGGTCCTGGGAGTGAGGTCCCTGCCCTCTCTCAGGCCCTGGCAAGGATGCCCCGGCTGGCAGGGCAAGGACATGCTGGTCATACCCACTCCTGGACTGGCCGTTTGTAGTAGGTAACCTGCTGTTGTGCCCCCTTGTTCTTAAACTGAAATATGGTGTAGACAAGGACAAGAATGCAGAGGGATAGGGTACAGGGGATGATGACGGCCACAGCATTCACTGAACCAGGCACATCATCTATGGTAACCATGATGTCCACATCATCCTGGGGCCTTCGACGTTCCTTCCTTCTCTCCACCTCCTTCTGGTTACAACCCATCCAGTCCCGCAGGATGGAGCGGGGGTAACCTGGTTCCACACTCAGCTTCTGGTTATCAAACTTCCAGTAGTCCCGGCCCTTGTAGAAATAGGTGTAATCTGAAGAGACAGAGGCAGGATCAGACCCACTGGCTTTAGCATGAGATCATCTTCTGCTCTGAGGTCCCTGCCTAGAATCTATACTTCATCCTTAACTTTGGAGTCACTTCCTTCTGTGTAAGGAAGTGTCTCCCTCAGCCTGCAATCACTGAGCTCAGAGGTCGCTGTTCTCAACCTACTTCCTCTTAATTCCAAAGCCATTTTCTTCTTCTCAGGCTCCCCACCCTTAGCCTTAACTCCAGGGTTAGTCTTTAGCCTACAATCACCCTCAATTTGAGAGTCATCCCCCACCAGATTAAGGTCCCCTTTATCTCCAGTCACTGCCTTCCAGGGTTGTCTTCCTCAAGTCACCCTCAATTCTGGTGTCACTGACCTTAAGCCTAAGGTTACTCTCAACTCTGGAGTCATTTTCCTCAGCCTGGGGCCACAAAACTCTCGTTTCTTCTCTGACCTCTGGGGCTTTGCACTCTATTGAAGGTTACTCCATGGTCATCGAGAAGCCCAGAGCCGGTGGTCTCAGTTGGCAAAGTTTGTCTTGAGGGCTCAGCCTCTCCTCAACCCTAGGGTGCTTCCCTCTCCCCTCAATTTCTTTCTCCCCATTATTCCCAAGAGCCTCCAGTCACACAGAGGTAGAATTTAGAATAGTTCTGTAGGCAGGAGTGGGTGAGTTTTAACAGGTAGTAGACCCTTATAACATTAAAAGTTAGAAGGAAGTTTAGGAGCCTTTTGATACCCATCTCTTATTTTTTTCACATGAGGAAGATAAGACCTAGAGAAAGGGAGTTGCCGAGGTTACAAATTCATAGATTAATTGGCCTAGCCAGGACTAGAATCTGGGTGTCATGATTCCCAGGCTTTACAGATTCAAAAGGGAAATTCTCCAGAGCTCCCTCCAAAGGACTCCCACTCCTCACTCCCTCAATCCACCCCTCAAGTTCCCTAAGGGAATGACCCAGTTTGGGCTGCTTCAGTGTTCTTGGTCTCTCCCAAACGACTTCACAAAAGCTAACTGACTGACTTTGCACGAGAAACTAGAAGAGAATACTACATTGTACATGCTCTGCCTTTGTGGGAACTCAGAGGAGACTATTGTAGGCTTAGAAGTCGGGGCAGGAAGAGTGGCTTAGGAAGTCTTCCTGGAAGAGATGGAACTTGAGCTGGGCCTTGAAGGGTAGACTTGGATGGGCGAAGATGCCAATCAGCACAGAAAGACTCTTAGATTTTCAGAGGTGTTGTCTATATGACCTTGGTTAAATCTCACGTGTTTTTCAGTTTCCTTTTCTATAAAATGAGTGGGTTGAAATAAATGGTCTCTGTGGCTCCTTCCGGTTGTGAACCCTATGAAAGCAGTGAAACCCTCACAAAGCAGTGAGCCTGAGAAATTGTTTCTTGTTTCCTGAGTTACACTGAGCTTTCCAGGGCAGAGACAGTGTACTTCTTTCCCACTATCCCCATACTATCAAGCCCTACCCAGAGCCCAGGGATTGGTCCAGGAGAGGCCCTGAACGTGACTAGAAACCAGGTCAGGACACTTACAGCCTTCTTTGCTGATGAAGGCCCCCTGGGGAGATTGGGGGATGCCCTTCCACACAGTGATAGGTTTGGGGTATCCAGGGTCAGTCGCCCGTCTCTCCTCATTGTAGCGCCAATACCACTCCCCTTTGAAAAAGTAGGTCTTGCCCACAGGCTCCCAACGAAGAGCTGTGTCTATGCCCTCTCGAGGCAGGCAGGTACCCAGCTCTCCCAGGCTCTGAGGGTATCCAGGCTCCACACTCACCTCCTTGAAGACCCAATATTTGTCACCTGTGAATGGAAGAACCTGGTGTCAGGAACTAGTTATTCAAGACCGACATCCTCATCCCTAAGTTCTGACTCTAGTTATGAAGAAGGGTCCTTGGGCCTTTATCCCCCAACCCAGGCAATCCAATCCCCAATGGCCTTGGAGCTCAGGAAGTTGGTGACTCCCTTCTCCTATGAAGAGTCCTATCTAGGGCACTGGAGGAAAAGGCAAGACGAGATGAGACACAAGGTCTGCCTTACAGTGCAAGGGGATAGATACAAATAATTGGGAAATCATGATGTACTACTTCATGACTGGTCTTCTATTGGATCACTTTCAATTCATTTGTCACATTTATCAATTCCACAAATATTATGCCCCAACCTTGGGCCTCCCCTCTGGCTTAGCCCATAGTTCTTTCTCAGTTGTTATTCACTCCCACAGTTTCACCTGTCACCTCTATTTATGACCCTGAAACCTATCTCCAGTCCTGTCTCCTCTGTCCCAAAGCTCTCGTTCCATAGCTCCACCTGGGTGTCCCCACTAGCCCCTCAAACTTCCCCTCAAACTGCCCCTGTGCTGCCTGATCTCCCACTTTCCACTGCAGGCACACAATCAATGTTTTCTCATTACCCAGCCTCCAACCACCCTGTCATCTCAGATTCTGCCCTCTCTCTCACCCAATTTGTTTAAAGAACCCATTTCTTGGTCAAAAAGTAAGCCTACTGAAGTATATTCCTTTGGCAAAATCTCATTGGCAGTGATAATCGTGAAAATAAGTCACAATTCTGGGGTATTTTAAGAATTAATATAAGTACTTGTAAGTACTTGCCTTACAATAAACACATTTTAGAGATGAGGAAACCTGCTCAGGGAAGGGATTTTACCAGGTACACAAACTAGGAAGTGAGCCTGAACCCTGGCCTCCTGACTCCAAGTGCTCTTTCCACAATACATGAGGCAGTTCATTTCTTTTCTTGAAATCATTTCTGGAAAATCTTGAATTCGTGTCTGTCATACTTTTGTCTAATCTCTCACCACCTTGCCTTGGTTTTTCTTTCGTCTTTGTTTCATTCAGATATGTCCCCTCCTCTTCACCCGGATGGGTAGCCCCATCTTCATCACTTCTCAGCTGGACTGTTAACTGGCTTCCTCTTCCCTTCCCTCCTACACCTATTCACAGTCATTTTTCTTTTGTCCAGAAATGAGCATATCTCTCCCTTGCTCAGAAACTTTCAATGGATCCCCATCGCCTTCATTTGATAAAGTCCATATGCTTCAGACTGACATTTTAGACCCTCTGTTATCTGGTTCTATCCTATTTTTCTAGCTTTGCTTCCCATTCCCTCTTACTCAAACCCTCCATTCCAGTCAGGCTGGTTTCCTTCATGTGCTCTGAATATGCCATGAGGCTCCCTCTGGCCTCCATGCTTTTGCCCATGCTGTGACTCTTGCTTAGAGCACCCTCCCTCTCCATGCTCTTTTCTCCATCCTCAAATCCTAACCATAGTTCAGGGTCCTGCTCATCATCAAATAAGACAGTGTATATAACATTTCATCAAACAAGACAGTGTATATAACATTTCATCAAACAAGACAGTGTATATAACATTTCATAAAATTTTAAAACTATATAAAGTTAACCATTATTATCATTTTCTACTAAAAAAGATTACTATCACTTTAGATTATTGTGAAATATTATTTCTTATTATAATGATATTCTACCTCCTCCACAGCAATCTATCCCACCTCTTGGAACCATAAAGTTGATCTCCCTTAACTACTTTGGATTTGGACTCTGACCCCAGCAGCCTGACATTTGAATATGTCTCATTATATCTTTTCTTGTTCTCTAAGAGATCCATGTGTCTAAGTCTTGTTACCCTCCATATATGTGAGTTCTCTGAAGGCAGGACACAGGTCTGTTTTTTCTATGTCTTTCCCAGATTGTTAACACCACAGTGGTATAATGGAGCACAGGACTAGGCACAAGGGGAGATTCTATAAATGCTGATTGACTTGTTCATAGTCAAGAGTGTTAGGTCCACTCCTGTAAGGCTGAGGAGGAAGACACACAAATACCTTTGAAGAAGACAAATCGCCCATCAGACCGCTCGTAGGCAGCATCGATGCGAGCTGGTAATCCCTTCCAGAACTGTTCAATTTGCATGGGATAGCCCTCCTGAACCCGATTATTCCGAAGACGCCAAAACCAACGGTCCTGGGGGGAAAGGGTGGACTCTGGGGGAGGAAGCTCACGCCAGCCATAACTTAGACCCCCAACCTCCAGAAGCTCCATAGAATGGGTAAGGAAAGTCTTCATCACTTCAGAGGACCTCATTCTAGCAACAATTTGTCAGATGCATCTGTGCAGTGCATTACACCTCCTAGGAGGAAAACAGGACTGGAGCTTTTCTCCCCATTTTACAGATGAGGAGAGTGCAGTCCAGAGAACAGAAGGCTTGGGTCAAAGTTTATACACTGAGTTAGCAGCTAAGACATGATGAGAACCAGTCAGAGGTTTTGACTCCAAGGCCAAGACTCTTACTTCCTGCCCATCTAAAGCCCAGTTCCCTGACTGAGGATGTGTTAACCACACAGGTCAGCAAGCCCAGTTAGGCATACCTTGAACACAAACATTTCTCCCCGGAAGAGAGCCACAGTGTTGAAGTTGCCATCACAAATGTTGGGCTTTGTACCCGGGGTGGATGGCCGGTCTCCCAGAGGTGGCCTTGGGGGTCTGGGCTGACGCTCATGTTTCCTTTCTGGGGAGTGGATCCGGCGGGCAGGGAGTGTGGGGAGGGGTCGGGTGGGCTCCAGAGGCTCAGCAGGAGGACCTGGAGAGAGAGTGAAACTAAGGCACAAGCTACTTAAATGAATGGAAACTCCAGCAACTCCTTAGATGAGAGCTAAGATAGCCACATTCTAGTTTTGAGTTTGCCCAAGTTAGCTCTGTAACTTTAGGCAAGTTTTTCTCCCTCTTTGGTTGGACTCATTATCTCCTCTAGGAAACGGAGACAGTAAGCCTTTGCCTACCAGTAGAGGTGAAATTCAAAGAACTTTCTATCCATTCTATTATCTAATTCTCACCACAACCTTGAAAGGGAAATAGGTATGCAAAGAAAAAATGTAAAGGAAAGTCTCATCTAAAGGCTTCAGAACTCTGATTAATTGGGATAAATTGTAACTTGAGAAGACTAATGATGAAACACCTTCTTCCTCTTGACAGAGAGGTGGGGCACTATAGATTAAGAAAAGGGTATTCATGGTTAGATATATGTTTGTTTTACTAGGTCAGTGTGTCAATTTATTTTGTTTAAATATACTTCTAGAACAGTGTCATTAACATAAAAGAAAAAAGGCATAATTAAAACTATATATATATGTATATATATAAATACACACACACACATATATACACATACATTATATATACACACACACACATATATGTGTTCATCCTTCGTTGCCAAAAAAGACCAAGCCATCAGAGCAATGATGACATGACTTACACTTGACTTTGTTTTGAGTGAGGGAGGGCTGTGCAGGTCACCAGTCTCACTTCTCCTCCAGAGCCATCTGAATCCAGTGACCAGATATTCATCAGGATGACTGGAGATGACCCAGGATGAGGCAATTGGGGTTAAATGACTTGCCCAAGGTCACACAGCTAGTGAGTGTCAAGTGTCTGAGGTGGGATTTGAACTCAGGTCCTCCTGACTCCTGAACTGGTGCTCTATTACTGCACCATCTAGCTGCCACACACACACACACACACACACACACACACACACACACACACACACACTTTAAATAAATGACATGACTTACTCCTGGTTACAATTTTAATAAGTGGATAAGTGTATAAGCAGGATCAGATCTAAAGTCTCTTAACTCTTAGATCAGAGCTCTTTCTACTTCAAAGTCCACTCAGTCCAAGCAACCACTGGGTATTAACAATTTCTTTTCTAGAGGTACCAGATATCAACTCAAGTCCCTTTATGTTTCTTACCCACCCACCCCAAACCAAGGGGTCCTTGGTACCTTAGAATCACAGAAATTTAGAACTGAGAGGAACCTTAGAGGGCATCCAATTCAACTTCTCCCTGAACAGGAATGCTCTTGACAACAAGGGATCATCCAGCCTCTGACTAAAGACCTGCTTAAAGTGATGGGCAACTTAATGCCACCCAAGATAATTCTACTTTGGGGCAGCTCATGGTTGTTGGAAAAATTTTCCTTATATTGAGCTGAAATCTGTCTCTAATTTCTCCCCATGGCTCCTAGTTCTAACCTTGGTGCCTTGTAGGATAAGGACCCGCAACTGCCTTTCATGTTCTGAGGACACATTTCCCCCACAAGCTCCCATCTACTAACCATAGATCTTCTGAATCCCCTGCAGGTCATCCTGGGGCAGTTTGAAGCTGTGTGTCTCCATGTACTGGTAGAAGGGGGCCATGATGGCACTGGGATCATTAGAATGCTCCAGTCCCAGTGCATGGCCCAGCTCATGCACAGCTACCAAGAAGAGGTCGTTCCCTGCAGGGATAGATGACAGCACTGGTCAGTTACCTGTCTACCCTCCAGGGAGAGTGAGGAGAAGCTTCAGGGATCCAGCAGCCAAGCTCTGTGATTTATTCAGAATCCTATACCTGAGGTTTGGCTCAGTGGTAGAAAAGGTGGAGCTAACCCAGAGAAAGCACTTGAACCCACCCAAGTGTGGGCATCGAAGGGCACAGAAGATTATCATACAAATGGGATAATGTAGTGAAGGGCAGGTAAAAGTTTAACAACTAGCTTTCTGGGGAAGAAATGGACTCATGACACACTTTTTAGTTTAATCTGTATTACATTTCTCCTTCATTTTCTGAAGTCTAGACAATCAACAGAACAACAAATCACGGCTCAATTTCATAATGTTGGCCAATTTTCAAGGTATAAATGCTCACATTAAAAGTTTAGCAATACTTCTCTTTCCCTCCCACCATCTCTGCCCATTAACTTCCTGCCCACCCTTCCAGGTCAAGCTCAGCTATCACCTTTTCCTGGACACCTTTCTTGATTTCACAGTTGAAAGTAGTTTCTTCCTCATTTGATCTTCCACATTTGATCTTCACATTTGATCTATATCTCTGATGCACTTTTTTTGGCTCTATAATTTCACTGATTCCACTGGGTATCCCCAGTGAGGAAACACCTTCTGCCAATGCCAAATCTCCAACCACACTTCAAATTATAGTCTTAAAGAACTGACTGGGACACTTCCGAGAAGGCAAGTCAAGGTCCATGGCTACTAGGCCAGTATATGTTAGAGGAGAAATATGAACCTAGGTCTTCCTGATTCTGAGACTCTGTAAATTCATCTAAAGCATCTCCAGGCTCAAGCTGGGCAACAAAGGTCATATAACTTCATTCTGTCCCACGTGGCTTTGATTCCTTCCCCTCAGTGCCTCAATTTTCATACCATATAGCTGGGTGATAATGAGTATTTTTTAGCAATATCTATTACTCTCTTTGTTCTTAAATTTTTAAGGATCAATGTTACACAACCTGGTAATTTGGGGTAATAATATTGTCCAGGATAATGCTACTAGACTAGTACAGTTTATTTATTGAATATCCAAGGGTATTTTAGGGGCAGCGGCAGCAGCAATAGTGACTATTTCTCAGCCTACAGATTGTGGGGGAATCCAGCAGCTGACACTGATACCCCCCACCCCCACTGGAAGCAAAGAACTACCTTGTCAAAGAGCTCAAACGTCAAGTAAATAGCTGGGAAAAAGAGCAAAAACCAGAAAAAGAATCAGACTATAGAATTTTTCTTTGGTGATAAGGAAGACCAGAATATACAAACAGAAGACAACAAGTCAAAGCTTCTACATCCAAAGCCTCAAAGAAAAATATGAATTGGTCTCAGGTCAGAGAAGAGCTCAAAAAGGATTTTGAAAATCAAGTAAGAGAAGTAAAAGAAAAATTAGGAAGAGAAATGAGAGTGATGCAAGAAAATCATGAAAAACAAGTCAACTGCTTGCTAAAGAAGACCCATAAAAATGCTGAAGAAAATAGCACTTTAAAAAATAGACTACAAAATAGACAATTGACAAAAGAGATCCAAAAAGCCAATGAGGAGAAGAATGCCCTAAAAAGCATAATTGGCCAGATGGACAAAGAGATACAAAAGCTCACTGAAGAAAATAATTCCTTAAAGATTAGAATGGAGCAGATGGAAGCTAATGACTTTATGAAAAAATCAAGAAATTATAAAACAAAGTCAAAGGAATGAAAAAATAGCAGACAATGTGAAACATCTCACTGGAAAAACAACTGAACTGGAAAACGGATCCAGGAAAGATAATTTAAAAATTATTGGACTACCTGAAAGCCAGGATCAAAAAGAAAGACATCAACTTCCAAGAAGTACCTTTCAGGAAATTATCAGGGAAAACTGCCCTGATATTGTATAACTAGAGGATAAAATAGATATTGAAAGAATCCACATCACCTCCTGAAAGAGATCCAAAAAGGAAAATTCCAAGGAATATTGTAGCCAAATTCCAGAGCTTTCAGGTCAAGGAGAAAATATTGCAAGAAGTCAGAAAGAAACAATTCGAATATTGTAGAAATACAATCAGGATAATACAAGATCTAGCAACTTCTACATTAAAGGATGGAAGGGCTTGGAATATGATATGCCAGAAGTCAAAGGAATCTTTGAATTAATTAATTAATCAAAGGATTAAAACAAAGAATCACCTACCCAGCAAAACTGAGTATAATTCTTCAGGGGAAAAACTGGTCATTTAATGAAAAAGAAGACTTTCTAGCATTCTTGATGAAAAGACCAGAGCTGAATAGAAAATTTCACTTTCAAACACAAGAATCAAGAGAAGCATGAAAAGGTAAACAGGAAAGAGAAATCATAAGGGACTTACTAAAGTTGAACTCTTTACATTCCTATGTGGAAAGATCATATTTGTAACTCTTGAAAATTTTCTCAGTATTAGGGTAGTTGGAGTAATTATAGACAAATAGACCGAGGGCACAGGGTGAGTTGAATAGAAGAAAATAAATGTCTAAGAAAGTAAAATTAAGGGGTAAGAGAAGAATATATTGGGAGAAAAAAGGAAGAAATAGAATGGGGCAAATTATGTCACATAAAAGATGCAAGAAAAAGCTTTTTCAGTGGAGGGGAAAAGGAGCGAGGTGAGAAAGAATAAGTGAAGTTTATTCTGATCACATTTGGCTTAAGGAGGGAATAATATGCACACTCAATTTGGTATGAAAATCTATCTTACACTATGGGAAAGTAGGAAGAAGGGAATAAGTGGGAGTTGGTGGGAAGCTAGAAGGGAGGGCAAATGGGAGGAGGGGTAACTAGAACTAAACATTTTTGAGGAGAGATAGGGTCAAAAGAGAGGATAGAATAAATAGGGGGCAGGATAGGTTGATGGGAAATATAGTTAGTCTTTCACATATGACTGTTATGGAGGTGTTTTGCATAACTACAACCTATATTGAATTGCTTGCCTTCTCAGTGGGGATGGGTGGGGAGGGAGGAAGGGAGAGCGGTTGAAACTCAAAGTTTTATAAACAAATGTTAAAAATTGTTTTTCTACTCAACTGGGAAATAAGATATACAAGCAATATCTTGCCCTACAAGAAAACAGAGGGGAAGGCAATAAGAGAAGGGAGGGCAGACTGGGAGAAGGGGTAATAAGAATGCATACTGTGTTGGGGAGAGCAGAGGTGAGAGATGAGGAGAAAATTTGGAACTCAAAATCTTGTGGAAGTGTCTGTTAAAAAAAATAAATTTTAAAAAAATATAATTTGATCAACTCCTTATTGACATCATGATGATGATGATGATGATGACGCAATGACATTCTAATGTGCAGTGGTGTCACCTTGGCAAAACCCTCTCCTAAGGGCAGATGGGTAGTGCAGGAGATAGCTGGGTCTGGAGTCAGGAAGACTCAAGTTCAAATCTGGTCTCAGACACTTACTAGCTGTGTGATCCTGGATAAGTCATATAAATTCTGTCTACTTCAGTTTCCTTAAATGTAAAATAAGAATATTAATGTCACCTGCCTCACAGGGTTGTTATGGGTAACAAATGAGATAATATTTTTTTTGGAGGGGGAAAAGCAAGGCTGTTGGGGTTAAATGACTTGCCCAAGGTCACATAGCTAATAAGTGTGGTATCTGATAATATTTTTAAAGGGCTTAGCACAGTGCCTATTTTGCATAGTAGGCACTTAATGAATGCTTCCTTCATTCTTTCCTTGAGCATCTGCAGCAGAACTGCCTGTTCTCAAAGGCAGAGAAATGTAAATTCAAGTAAGCAGGATCAAATAGGAAGGGCTAAACATGGATTTTGAGGGTGAGCTATGTGGTTGTTCATTCTTTGGTCTCCCAGAGGATCAATGACATCAGGATGATGTCTTGACTTGCATGTGAATTAGAATTAAGTGTGGCAAAGCTGAGCCAAGTTATCAGCCTCACTCTCTCCTCCAAAATCACTGGAGTCCAATGGGAAGACAAAAGTAAAGACGGCTGAGGAAGGTCCAGGATGCAGTGGGCGACTTTGGCCTTTCTATATTAAGGTTTTTCCCAGATAAGTTTGTCTGAAGCAACACCCATTCAATGACTAAGGGTTAGGTGAGCATTGAGACAAAAGATGGCCTAGTTTACTGGTCTAGTTTACTATCACAAAAGTAGAAATCTGGAAGGGGATGACCCTCAGAGTTTCTCCCAGAATGGGAAACAATTGCTATTTACACTCATTCTAAGCCATCAAAATGAGAGACCCAAGGCTTGGACTGGGGGCAATTACTGGCCATTCAATGAAAGCCAGAGTGATTTTGGGTTTAAAGGCCATAGTTGAGTAGATCCATTTGAATCACAATGGATGTTTTAAAAGTCTGTTTTTTCAGAGCTGTATTTCAAGAAATCCTAAATGAAAACTGTGCAGGGTTAAAAGCAAATTGTCCCACCATTTTGAAAACAAAACTAAATAATCTAGCCACCAAACTGGAAAATATCTTAGGTGGGCTATGAATAGACCCTTGGAAGGTGGAGGTAGTGCTGTGGCTGGGAGCCCCCATGTCTATAAAAGGTCTCCAAATATTTCTGAGAATCCTGGGTTAGTGTCACCACTTTATCTCATGCTTTTCCATCTTAGGATCATGAGAGCTTGCTTTATCTGGTTCAGATTCTATAACCAGTAGAAGGCAAATTCCTGGAAGAGACTCTTTCATGTTTATCTTTGTGTCACTAGCACCTTGTACAATACTTATTAATTCATAAAATATAAATTAATAATTTTTTAAAAAAGTAACTGAATTGGAAGGGATCCTAGAGAGCAAGGCCCCTCTCCAGAGCTGGGAAGGGATTTGTACATATCTGCAAAAGTAGAAATTGGTGGAGCTAGGATTCGGCTCCAAACCCTCTGGCTTTAAATCTATTTCCTTGCCACTATATCCCCAACCAAAGCCTTCTTTGGGATTCCTGCTGTGGAGAAGACTTTTAGGGAATTATAAAGAGGATTCTGCACAGTGGGATCTATGCTAACCTTTTTTCTTAGAAACAGATATTTTTGACCTTAGAGCCCCAAAAGAGTGTTTGCTCATTTTCTACTCCAACTTGCTCATTTCACAGATAAAAACATCAAAGCTCCCTCAAGCCAACCCCTCCCCTAACAGATTTTAGCTTTGGGTGCATTTTCAAGGAAATTACTCTCATCTTCCCCAAAACTATATGATTTGAGAAAATGAACTGCATTTGAGGTTTGACACTGTTGAGATTTCGGGTGTTGTACCCCAACATACCAAGACACCAGGTCCTGCTTGAATGAATTTGACACAAGCCTTCTTAAAGCCAAAGAAAAACAAAGTTTATTAGAGATTCACCACACTGGGTTGCCTCTTAAGGAGCCTAAGCATTTGTAATGCTTGTATTCACAAACAGGTCAGATAGAATCTTAGACAGAGTCTGAGCTATATTGAAACTGAGCACCTTCATGGAGACCAGATGGAACTTAAATACAGAAAAAGACTGAGGGCAGAATCCACTTGTTGCCAAGTAGTCTGGGATCCCAGTGATGATCTGAATAGATCAAACCACAATCCAGGCTGGGCAACTTAGACTTCAAGAGAATGCTAAGTAGTCAGGAATATAAAAAGGATGTTAGAATCAAAGGAAGAGAATGCTAAATGGTGATAAGATAGGAAGTATCCAGGCTGGGAGAAATGGAAGGGGAATCCAAGGAGCCCCCACCCACCCAAGGCCAGACTTTCCAGGGTCCTTCAGACAAATGTGACAAAAGTCCTCCCGATCCAAGGGAAAAAGGTCTCGGCTTGGGCTTGTACCGCATCAACACCATCACTTGCAGAAGAGGGTCCAGTTAATCCATGGTAGTCTATTTGAGTCACAAAAATCTGAATCATTTCCCAAGAATTCCCCAACTCAACTAGCAACAGATAAAAGTATTTTTTAGCCAGTTCTCTTTAGGACTGTATAGAAAAATGATCAGGCCTCTGTAATTGCTGAAAAGTCTTTTCATTGAAATAAAAAGAAAAAGCCCATTCTCCTGCTACCTATTCAATGATCATCAAGTCTGTGAGCAATGAACATTTACCGAGAGTCATGTAATCTTATAAATCCCAGCCTCTAAGTTTACTTTGATCAGGTTCCATCTTGGGGATATCCTGAAAATCATGTAAGTCCTTTGCTTACATCACTGAAACTCAGCATCACCCTTGAAAAACCTCAGAAAAGAAATCAAAGATGCCTCATGTGTAGGTCTCCATAGATGTAAATAAAGAGTTCCTAGGTTCTACATAAGCACCCAAGGTAACAGCAACCTTTATTCCACCTCACAGAAAATGTAGAAAATACAAAAAGGTCTTATAGTAGTTCCTAAACAATCCAATTTTCCTCTCACTCTCTTTCTCTCTCTCTGTCTGTCTCTGTCTCTCTCTCTCTCTCACCTTTGCTGCCCTTTGGTCTGCCTTCTGAATGGGAAAAAAACAAGACAGCTGGGTCTTTGATGAAGAATTAATTACTAAATTAATTACTAAGCACTGTGGTGGATTCTTGGAAAGACAAAACTAAAACAGCAGTCCCTGGCCCTGAAGAGCTTCCATTCTATTGGAACGGGGGAAGGGAAACAGTGTGTGATCAAATCTGGAGGATACAAAGTAAATTGAGAGGGAGGGAGCAGAAAACCAAAAGGAATTAGAGGTGACTTCCCAGAAGAGATAGCACCTCGGCTGAATATTAAAAGAAGACAAGGATTTTGGATACGTTAATGTGTATAAAGTACAAGGACAGTGGTGGGGATGTAGAAGGAGACTGAGAGGGAAGTTCTTTAATTAGGGAGAGTGACCTGAAAGCTGTTAATATATCCACCACAAGGATTTGGATTAGCTGGCATGGGCTAAATTAAGTGATCTTCAAGGAGAGGTTGCTGAGTGATAGGTGGCAGAGGGAGGGTCTGGAAGTGGCAGTGGGGAGCAAGGAGTAAGCCTCTCCACAGCTACATGTGTCATGGGACATGACAGAAGAAGCAACCAGCCCTGGAGAGGGTGACCAGGTATCTTCTGGAGATAGCCAGTTACTCATGAGGGTAAGAAGGTGAAAAGGATAGGGTAAAAGTCATCTACAATGAAGGGCAGTTTGCTAATAATAGTACAGCGCTCCCAAAGGGCACAAAGGAAAGACCAGAAAAAAGGAAGTAAAGGTCTGGGAATGAGCTGGATGGAGAAGAGGATTTAGTCCAGACAATCTCACACCTACATTTCTGTGATTTAGTTGTTTTTCAGTTGTGTCTGACTTTCTGTGACCCCATTTGGGATTTTCTTGGCAAAGATACTAGAACGGTTTGCCATTTCCTTCTCCAACTCATTTCACAGATGAGGAAACTGAAACAAACAGGGTGAAGTGATTGTCCAGATTTGTAAGTGTCTGAGGCCAGATTTGAACTCATGAAGATTAGTCTTCCTGACTCCAGACTGAGCACTCTGTGCACTACGGCGCCACCTAGCCACCTTTACAATTACATATATCTGACTGAATCACTGAAATGATGTTATAAAAGCAATAGGCCTCCGTGGTCAATCTATTTGTAAGACCATTTCTCCTCATCAAAAGGAGGAGTAGAAGTGTCTCTACAACTGCATAAAATGTGAATCCAGAGCTGAAAGAGATTTCAGAGTTCAGTTGACAAATGCGGTAACAGAAGTCACCATACATAGGAAGTGACATATTTGGACTCAGGTCTTGTAACTCCAAATTCAGCCCTCTCTCCACTACATCACACTGCCTGTGGTCAAGTTTATGTCCCCTTGGTGTGAATCACATTTTGGTTGACTGTAGTTGACTCTCCACATTAAGTTTTATCTGTCTCCTGCTCTAATCTGAGGACCAGTCACAGAGCAGCATCCCCAGGGAATGGAGGCAGGACAGCCACTAATTCCTAAAATAGTGTGAAAGGTAGTGGAGAGAGGGCTAGACATGGAATCAGGAGAATCTGGGTTCAGGTCCCACCTTTGACACTGACCAGCTGTGAGATCATGGACAAGTCACTTACTCTCTGAGTATCCATTCTCTCTCTCTCTAAAAGGGGTTAATAACATTGACTGTCCCTATCTTACAGAGTTGTTCTGGGGCTTGAATGAGACAACTTGAATTAAGTGCTACACAAACGTTTTTGTGGGGGTGGGATGAGGGGTTGATCTGTGATTTCATCCATGTAGGAGTTCCTCATAGAAACAAAGAATGCAGATCAGCAGTTGTTCTGTCATTTAAAGGTCAGTTTGGGGGCCCTGAGAGGTGTCATACAGACCATGTGTCAGAGGAAGGATTTGAACTCAGCTCTTTTAGACTCCTAAGTCAGTGTTCTACACTACCTCCCTGCAAATTTGAAAGTAATATGTAAATTTCAGTAATCATCTTCATGGTAGTATGGTATAGTGGATAGATAGCTGACCTCATGTGGAAGCAATGAACATAAGCCTGGACTGACTGTGAGAGGCAATGAAGATAGAAGAGTGGGTTATGAGGTCACAAAGAATCTGATATGACTGAACAACAAAGCTGACTTCAGATCTAGGAAGACCTGTGTTCAAATGCTAGCTCCAATATTTACTGGCTATGTGACTTGGGCAAGTCAATTAACCTATCAATGCTCTAGGTCAGTGGTGTCAAACTCAAATTGAAAAGGGACTCAGAACTGATGGAGTCTGAATGTAGATCAAAGTACTCTCTTTTTTTTACTTTTTTTTGGTTTTGGGGGGGTTTGGTCTATATTCTCCTTCACAACATGACTAATATGGAGATACATTTTGTATGATTGCACATGTATAACCTATATCATTGCCTTCTCAGTGAGGGGTAATGGGAGGGAGAGAATTTGGAACTCAAAATTTTTTTAAAAGAATGTTAAAAATTGTCTTTACACATAATTGGGAAAAAAATATTTATTAAAAGAAAAAAAAAGAAAAGGGACCACTAAACCATAATAAGGATCCCTGCAGCAATTGATTTAGAAAACCACATACGAACTTTATTTATGTTCTATTGTATTTTTATTTATTTTGTAAAATATTTTCCAGTTATATTCTAATCTGGTTCAGGCAGCACTCCAGAATATTGTGGGAGGAAGACCTAAGGGGACACATCCACTCTAGATAGCTCTCTCAGAGTATAAGTTGCAGAGAAGGTGCCAATCTGCATTGGTAGAGGGAATTTCCCTATATCCATGAAATCACAGGTCCAGTCCCTCTCCCTGTTATCACCATGAGGACAACAGCTTGGCTCTTCTGCATCTTGGAAAGTTTGGCGGTTAACAACAGGATCTACCACTTTTTAAAGCTGGGAAGGAGAGAGCACCTTGCAAGAGTAAGTAACAAGCAGTTCTAAGTCAAATGAATAGCCAACCACAGATCTCCAAGGGGAATCTTCGCAGGTGGAAATCCAAGTCTGGCTGAGCACAGGAAACCTCTGGATTGACTGACTTTCCAAGAAGCTAACAGATGAATCCTAGCGTTAACGACAGGGATGGGAGCAAGCTCAGGAGAGGAACATCAGCGGTCACACTCCCCGTTATCACTACGGCAAGAGAAGGTGTTTGAATCAACTCTACTTTGGACTGCATTGGTTTCAGGGCCAGCTCGATCCTTCCGCAGGTATATTAGAGAAGTGGGGAAGGGGGCAGCTGGGAAGGCTCTGAGAATCTGACAGCCATTAACTGTGATGGCCTGGGGTTTTCCCTTCCTGCCTCCTCTTTTGCCTTTCTCTCTGCTGTCAGCACTTAAGCACAGTGTTGAGCATACAGCAGGCATTTGCCTAATAAATGTTTAGAGTAGCTAGGTGCTGCAGTAGATAGAGCGCCAGGAGTCAGGAAGACACATCTTCTTGAGTTCAAATCTGGCCTCAGACACTTCCTAGTTATGTGACCCTGGGCAAGTCACTTAATCCTGTTTGCCTCAATTTCCTCATCTATATAATGAGTTGGAGAAAGAAGTGGCAAAGCCCTCCAGTATCTCTGCCAAGAAAGTCTCTGCCAAAGGGAGTCACAGAGAGTCAGACATGACTGAAGAACAGCAACAAATACATTTTTATTGACTAATTGATTGCACATGATCTCTGAGGAAGGCAGTCTTTCAGAAGCTTTTCTGGCGTGTCATCTTTCCCTGCAAGTTTTGTATGTCCTGAGCCTCAGGACACAGAGTATTTATATTTAGAAGGAAATCTGAACAGAGCTTAAACCTCTATCCCTGGGGTGAAATGCCCAGCTATGACCATCTCCACGACAGACTCTGAAACATAGGACTCCTTCCCATTGTTTAGGGAGTAAACTCAATGGCCAATAGATTCCACCTCCCTTTGTCATTGGTCATCCTGTCAGTCCTTGCTTTGTGGCACATACCCCAATCCAGACCCATACCTGCCTCCATTCTTGGCTTAAAAATATAAAGAAATCCCTAGTGAAGGAAATCTGATTCTCACAGACCCAGGGGTGATGTCCAGTGAGCTTAGAAAGGTATGAGTTAGAAGAGTGTGTTTGAAGGCCAGCCTACAACCTTCCTGCTTTGATCAGGGGAAATATTTCTTCAAGAATAGCCCATTCAGACCAGACTCCAGGGCCAGGGAGAAAAATGTCACCACCAACTTCTGGGTTCCACGAAGGATGTGCTGGTGGTCACAGCATGGAGATCTCTCCACTAGAAGGAAAGCAGTCTGGGTGAGGCTGGAAATCAGGGCAGGGTGACACATGGCATTCATATATATGTATATGTATAAATATATATACATATATATGTGTGTATGTGTGTGTGTGTGTGTGTGTGTGTGTGTGTGTGTGTGTGTGTGTGTAGCACCTACTATGAGTCAGGCACTGAGCTAAGTGCTTTTTACAAATACTTCATTTGATGCTCACAACAACCCTGGGGGATAGGTACTGTGTTATCATCCCCATTTCACAGCTGCATAAACTGAAAGATCTGAACTCAGGTTCTCCTGACCCCAGAATCTCTTTGTTTAGCTCAGTGGTTCTCAAAGTGTATCTGGGGACTCATAGGGCTCCCTGAGACCCTTTTTAAGGGGACCACAGGTTCAAAACCAATTTTAGAGTAATTTGAAGACATTTTAATTGGTAATACAGTAATATAGTAGATATAATTCATTTGAACAGAAGCTCTTTGTAGGTAAGAGGGTTTCTTAATAATTTTTAAGAGTGTGAAGGGTTCTGAGACCCCAAAGCCTGAGAAGCGCTGCTGGTACTGCCTGACTTCCCGCCTCGCCCTTTACTGCTACCCCTGACTTGGCCTCCTGCCAGTAGCCTCTCAACCCTCAGCCTGGTGGGAAGCCATTGAGGTTTGACCCCTGCCTTTGTCTCCTCTACCACCTTCTACCTCCGGAGGGTTCCTCCACGTTGACTTTCATCTGATGAGTGTCACTACGTATAAGACACTGAGGACAGAAAGCCAAAACCAAATGAACAGCTCCTGGATTTGACAAGCTTATAGATAGTAAAAGCTGACAAACCATGCCTTACATGGTGTTTCCAATGGAGTCTCCTGACAACCCAGTAAGTTAGGTGCTAAAGATATCATCTCCCCATTTTACAGGCAGCTGGAGGTGTAGTGAGCAGAGCACTAGGCCTGAAGTCAGGAAAACCTGAGTTCAAATCCAGTCACAGTCACTTACTAGCTGTGTGACCCTGGGGAAGTCACTTTACCTCTGTTTGCCTCAGTTTCCTCATCTGTAAAATAAGCTGGAGAAGGAAAGGACGAACCACTCCTGTATCTCTGCCAAGAAAACCCCAAATGAGATCACGGTCAGATACGACTAAAACAACTGAACAACAACAAACGTCCCAGGGCTGTTGTGAGGACCAGTTGAAATATTTGTGAAGTGTGTAGCACACTGCCTGACACACAGTAAGGGTTACATAAATGTGACCTATTATTATGACAGGAGGGGAAGCTAGGGATCAGCGTCCAAAGTGAGGCCTGAGCCTGGGAATCTCTTTTTTCCCTCCCTCCCTCCCTTCCTCCTTCCCTCCCTCCTTCCCTCCTTTCTTTCACAAGGCAATCAGAGTGAAGTGGCTTGCTCAGGCTCATATAGTTAGTGAATGTCAAGTAGCTGAGGTCAGATTTGAACTCCAGTCTTCCTGACTCCAGGGGCCAGTGCTCTATCCACTGCACCATCTAGCTGCCCCCAAGCATAGGAATTTCTTTTTCTTTCTTTTTCTTTTCTTTTCTTACTTTTTTTTTTGGCAAGGCAATTGGGGTTAAGTGACTCATCCAGGGTCATGTAGCTAGTAAGTATCAAGGAAATATTTCCCAGTCAGAAAATAGTTGTTGAATGAATAAACAGTGGCATCTCAGGCTCAATGTTTTAGGTCAGAACCTGTGCAGCACTCAGAATTCTGTTCTTGCATCAACCTGTGACCCCTTTAGCATTAGCCACTCCTCTCTTCTTACTCTACAAACCACAGCCTCACCTCACACTTTCTATTCCCTGGTGATGCTTCTCCAGATAATTCTATAAGTTCTCCATAGAGGATACCCCCAACATGTTCTAGGCTTCCATCTAGTTCAATGACTCCTCAATATCATTGTAGCACTCAGGTTATGGTTCATCACTATACAACCAGCCTGTAGCCTTGGCAGGCCGTAGAGGAGGCTTCCTGGAGGACATCTCTCACAATACTCCCAACATGCTAACTGTAACTGGAAGCATGCTGGAGCTGACATGTACCCATTCTGCACCTTTCCCTTTGGGTCACTGGCAGTTTTCAGTTTTCATTCTTAGAATCATAGGTTCATGGCTAGAAGGGACCAGAGGCCACCTAGTTTGACTCCCTCACTTCACAGATGAGGAAAGTGAGGCCCAGGGTGATTAAGTAATTTGTCCAAAGTCACAAAAGTAGGAAAGGTCAGCTTTTAACCCACATCCTTAGACTCCAGAACCAGGGCTCCATCCACTGTACCCCACTGTCTCCCTCTTCTGAGGGAGTGATATGCCATGATTCCCGCTTTAGAATACATCTGGATATGTCTTTGTCTGAACCCGTGACTTCACTAGTAACGCCAACTCCTTTTCATCAATACAGATAGTCTTAGAACTCCCTTGAATGCTAAGGAGTTAAGTGATTTGTTCAGGGTCAACACAGCCAATGTTTCAAAAGTGAATTGAATTCTTCTCTTGCCATATTGCTCCAGCAGTGGAATATTAATGTTAAAAAGGGAGGTTTTGTGCTTGGGAGGTTGAGAATCATCTAAACTACTCTATGATTTCTGTGATTTGATTCAGCCTGCCCTCCCATCATCCTCTTACTCAGTTCTGGGCCTCTCTCACTGACCAGCTCAGCCAAAGCAATCATCCTTGTCATCGAGGCCATTCTGAATGAAATTTAAAAGGAAGAGAGATTCCCTATATGCAGTGAGGTTTCCCCAGTGCTCCTGCTTGGGTTAAACTCCAAAGCTCTACAGAACGTTTTTAGTGACTCTGTTTTTCAATGACCACAAAATTCATCTGCTAAACAAAAAAAGAAAAAAAAAAAGAAGGAAACATCCACAATCAAAGCATGACTGGCTTAGTCATAGGAGGATGTGGTATGAGTCAAACTCTTTTCACAGATCAAAGTGGATTTGGATCCCCTAACAGACAAGTAGTTAAAGGATGCAAATGAACTTTTTCCAAAGAAGCAATTCCCCTATCAAGAGACACCTGAAAAAAAAGTTCAGTATTCACTGAAAACAGAGAAATTCAAATTACAACAACCTGAGGTAGCAGCTCACACCCACCAACCTAGAAAAAAATGATACATGATGGGAAAATTCATTGTTGGAGAGGTTGTGGGAAGGATAAGCATGTCAATTCACTGTTGGAGGAGCTGTTAATCCTTCACTCAACCTGAAAAATAATATGGAATACAAGAAGAGTGACTAAGTTATTCACACTCTTTGACCCAGAGATTACATGACTAGAGTTATAATAAATACCAACATTTATATAGTGCTTTAAGATCTGGAAAGTGCAGAATATCAAGGGAATCGATCAATGCAACATGGCTAATGGCAACCTAGCAGAACCAGATTTCAAACTATATTACAAAGTGATAGTTATCAAAACAATCTGGGACTAAGAAACAGTGGTAGATCAGCAGAACAGAGGGCATATAGAATATATAGTAGTAAATGACCATAGGAATCTAGTGTTGGAGAAACCTAAGGATCCAAGCTTTAGGGCCAAGAACTCATTTATTTGACAAAAATTGCTGAGAAAACTGAAAAGTAGATTGATTGACAGAAAGGAGGTATTGTCTAACTTCTGACACTGTAAACCAAGATAAAGTCAAAATGGGTACATGACTTGGATATAAAGGGTGATATCATAAGCAAATTAGGGGAACATGCCATATCTATGGATAAGGGAAGAATTTGTGATTAAATGAGAGAGAGAGCGAGAGAGAGAGAGAGAGAGAGAGAGAGAGAGGAGAGAAATCATGGTAAGTATAATGAATAATCCTGATTACATGAAATTAAAAATAGGTTTCTCACTTAAAAAACCCAATGTAGCCAAAATTAGAAGGAAAGAGGTAAACTGGGAAATTATTTTTATAAAAAGTTTCTCCGATAAAGGCCTCATTTCTCAAATATATAGGAAACTGGGTCAAATTTATAAGAATAAAGTCATTCCTCAACTGATAAATGCTCAAAGGATACCAACAAGCAATTTTTAGAAGAAATCAAAGCAATCAAGAATCACATGAAAAAATAATCCCAATCACTATTGATTACAGAAATACAAATTAAAACAACTCTGAGGTATCATCTCATACCTATCATATTGGCTAACATTATAGAAAAAGAAAATTACAAATGCTGGAAGAGATATGGAAAAGTAGGGACACTAATGAAACACTGTTGGAGCTGTGAACTGTTTCAGCCATTCTGGAGAACAAGTTGGAACTATGCCCCAAAAGTTATAAAACTGTACATATACTTTGATACAGCAATACCACCACTGGATCTGCATCCCCAAGAGATCAAAGAAAAGATAAAAGGACCTATACATACAAAAATATTTATAGCAGCTCTTTCAGTGGTGCCAAAGAACTGGAAATTGAGGGGATGACCATCAACTGGGGAATGGCTGACCAAGTTCTGGAATATGATTTTGAATACTATTATGCTATTGTAAAAAATGATGAGCAGGAACTCTCATCCAGAAAACCCTGGGAGGATTTATATGAACTAATGCAAAGTGAAGTGAGCAGAACCGGGAGAACAGTATACACAGGAACAGCAATATTGTATAATGACTGGCTGTGAATGACTTAGCCATATTCAGCAACCCAATGATCCAAGACAATTCTGAAGGTCTTATAACAAAAATGCTACCCACTTCTATAGAGAGAAGTGATAGAGTGTGAGTGCCAGTAAAAGCATCCTTTGTTTTTTTTAAACTTTCTTCATTTTTCTTTTGGTTTATGTTTTTTTTTACAACATGGCTAACATGAACATATGTTTTGCATGACTGCACACATATAACCTTTATAAAATTGTTTGCCTTCTCAATGAGGGGAAAAGGGAAGGAGGGAGAGAATTTGGAACTCAAGTTTTTAAAAAACAAATGTTAAAAATGGTTTTTACAAGTAATTGGGGGAAAATGAAACATTACAAAAAGAAATGAGGATCAAGATGTTTTCAGAAAAATTTGGAAAGACTTATATGAAATGATACAGAGTGAAATAAGCAGAACCAGGAGATCATCATACATGGTAGCAGCAATATTGTAAATATAATCAACTGCAAAAGACTTAGCTACTTTGATCCAAGACAATAAAAGATTTGTGATAAAAAAAAATTTTATCTACCTCCAATGAGAGAACTATTGAACTGAGTGCAAATTGAAGTTTAATTTTTTCACTTTCTTTATTTTTATTTTTTTTTGCAACACAGCTAATATGGAAGGATGCTTCATATGATTTCACATGTATAACTCCTATCATATTACTTGTGTTCTCAATGGATGGGAGAGGGACTGGAGGGAAGGGGAGAATTTGGAACTCAAGTTTTTAAATGATAAAAATAATAAAAATTTTGAAAGGATTTGAAACATTTATTACATATCTTATCTGTGAGGTAGGTACTATTAATATCCCCCTTTTCCAGATGAGGAAGCTAAGTCTGAGAGAGGCTAACATAGCAGGCCCTTAGTAAATGCTTGTTGGTTTACTGATTTCCAATTCTGAGGCTCCCTGAACACTAGTCCGGGAGTTTTTAGCCTTTTCTGTGCAATGGACCCCTTTGGTAGTCTGGAGAGGTCTCTATGAAACCCTTCTCAGAAGAATGTTTTTAAATGCATAAAATGAAATACATACAATTAAGAAGGAAATCAACTAAAATATAGTTATTAAAATATTTTAAAAAAACAAGTTCCCAGACCCCAAGTTAAGTAAGATCCATCATGCAGGCAATGCCACCTACTCAGGGGTCAGAGTGAAGCACTGACTCTTGGCAGAGCTCTGACCTCTAACCGCTGTGTACAACATGCACAGGACAGGATAAACAGAGTGGTGTTAGAATACCGGGGTGCTAGTCACTCAATGAGGATTTATTACGCACCTACATTTATTAAGCTTCACACACACACACACACACACACACGTATATATACATATACATATATATATGGACAGGAGAGAGGACAGAGGGGTGAGAGAGAGAGAGAGAGAGAGAGAGAGAGAGAGAGAGAGAGAGAGAGAGAGAAGGGAGACAGAGAGAGAAGGGGAAGGAAGGGACAGAGTGAGAGATGGAAAGAGATCCAAAAGACAATCTCTGCTCTCAAGGAGCTCACAGTCCAATGGGGAGATAATAAAAAATATGTTGAAATAAGAAACACAGAATAAACTGGAAATAATCAGGAGAGGGAAGGTTCTAGCCTTTCAGAGGATTGGGAAACACTTCTGGTAGAAGGTAGAATTTCATCTGAGATTCAAAGGGAGCCAGGGAAGCGAGGGGGTGCGGCTAGGTGGCACAGCAGATGGAGCACCAGGCCGGCAGGTGGGAAGACCTGAGTGCAACTCTAACCTCAGACACTTAGTAGCTCTGTGACCCTGGGCAAGTCTGTTTGCCTCAGTTTCCTCATCTGTCAAATGAGCCAAAGAGGGAACTGGCAAACTGCTCCGGTATCTTCGCCAAGAAAACCTCAAATGAGATCATGAAGAGTTGGACATTCCTGAAACACCTGAACAATGAAAGGGAAGTGAGGAGAAGCAGATAACATATTCCAGGCAAGAGAGAATGGAGGATGGAGTGTTTTGAACAAGGAAAAGTAAGAAAGCCAGTGTCACTGGAGCACAGCGTACCTAGGGGGATGTAAGGGATAAGAAAGTTGGAAAGGTGGGGAGGGCTAAGGAGCAGGTGGCGAAAGGGGTTAAACATCAATTATTCAACAAGCCCACAAGGATGATTCCCTAACCCTATGGGGTGAGGCCTAGCTCACAGAAAATGTCCCTGCTGCTTGGAGACAGATTGCCAGAGCCCCACAGACATCACAAATGCTTTGAGCAAAGCCTGCTTTGGGGAGAAGCTGTTTGCAGCCAATGTCTTCACATCTCCAGGAGACAGGACAAGATCAGTGCAAGGTTGGCCAGCAACCTGGGATTTCACCTTCTGTTGGAGGTGGGTAATCTGGCTTTGGACACAGGGAAAAAGCCAGGCTGAGCCCCTCTCCTCCCTTGATTCTTTGGCCCCTGGCAGGAAGCAGGGGAAGTATGAGCTCATTCTCAGACCTGGCCTGAGTAAAGCAACGGGCAAAGCAGGAAAGCAGCAGGGTTCCCTGGGGCTCTTTCCTGGCTCAGATCCCAGGTAACTCTGTGCCGTGCCTTTGATTGCTTACTTCCCCAGGGGTTTGTCTCAAAGATCTCAGCCTGTGAGAGCCCCTAGAGAGCACCTAGGGAGTTCAAGGTCCTCCACAATCTGGTGCCACCCTGCTGTTCCAGGTGAATTTTACAAACTCCCCTCCCTACACTCTGTGCTCCAGCCAAACTGCACTGCACTGCACTGCTCTCTCTTTGTCTCTCTCTATCTCTGTCTCTGCCCTGGATATGGCCTGTCCTCTCCTGTCTTCATTAAATTCAATTCAACAAACATTCATTAAATACCTACTATGTACCAGGCACTGTGTGTGGCACTGAGAATACAGAGACATCAATAAAACTGTCCTTGTCCTCAAGTTTACAATTAATACAGGGAAACGGCATGTATGCCAGCAAGGGAATGCCTATATATATATATATATATATACATACATATATATGCACACACACACACAAATACAAAGTAATTTCAAGAGAGAGACACAGTGCTAGCTCTGAGGAGTTTTTTATATGTATGTATATTATATATTTATATATAATATACATGTCTATTTTAAAATATATTTATATATAGAAATATATAAAAACCCCTAATAAACTTTTAGGGAGTGGCTAGAGTGCTAGACTTGGAATCAGGAAGACAGGAATTTGAATATACTCACTAGTTGTATGACTGGGCAAGTCACTTCACCTCTGTCTGCCTCAGTTTCCTCATCTGAAAAATGGGGGTATTAATAGCACCTGCCCCCCAGAATTGTGAGGATCAAATGAGAGAATATATGTACTTTGTCAACCTTAAGGTGCTATACAAATTTCAGCTACTATTATTATTATGAAAGAAGCTGGGGGTTCTACCAGAGGTGAGGAAAGCGTGCATCCCAGATGTGAGGGATTCCTTGTGGAAAGTCATGACCATGGGGACAGGGTGATAGTTTCCTGACTAACTGGTGGCAGCGAGACTGGTATTGCAGAAGAAGAGAATAAGCTCCATCAGCTTTTGTTTACGCCGTCCCCTGTGTCCCTAACGGCCCCCATCCCCACGTCCCTATGCTGGATTCCTAGCCTAAGAGCCCAGCGCTAGTGCCACCTCTTCCAGGAAACCTCTTCCCTGTTAGTCCTCCTGTGGCACTCTGCTTTTTAAATCTCCAATTCAATTACCACATAACATCATCTACTAAACTTTTCTGCATTGGCGTCCCAGACTAGACTATAACCTTCATGAAGGCAGAAACTTTGGCTTATCTAAATCTTCTATCCTTCCTATTTGGATAGCTCGCCAGGACTCTGCAGGCCCTTGAAAACTGCCTGTGGTAGTCTCTTGTATGTGTCGCCCTATTATTGACAATAATAAGTGTAACAGCTCATAGTATACCAAGCTTCAAAGTTCATGAAGCCCTTTATATACCTTCTCTTTTTTGATCTTTATGATTGCCTGATGAGTGCATTTCCCAGGAGCTCTGGCCTGGGGATTTCGTAAAAGTCCTGGGGTCAGAAGATAGATTCTCATGATCCAGGGAACTCCTGGGGTCTCTCCGGAAAGTATGGTGAGATCAGGGGCGGTCAGGGGGCAGAGTAGATACAGCACTCTGTATCTGTATCTGTAGAGTCAGGAAGACCAGAGTTCAAATCCAGTCTCAGATACTTAGCTCTGTGACTGTACCTGTAGGTAAGTCCTTTCACCTGTTTGTCTCAATTGCCTCATCTGCAAAATGGGGGTAGTAATAGCTTCTACCTCCCAGGATTATTATGAGAATCCAAAGAGATAGCAATTGTGAAGCATTTAGCGTAGTGCCTGGCGCATAACAAGCATATATAAATGTTAGTCATTATGGCGTTGGAGGGAATGGCTCCTATATGGCATACGATCTGCTGACCAGCACTGACTTTAAGGTGAAAGAAGTCAGGGATTGAATCTTACTTTCAATTTCAATTTAGGGTCGGAGAACTGCAGAATATGACCAAAGATGCTGGCAGGGCATAGCCTGACTGTCTCCAGTCCTGATCTCATGTCCCTCTGGCTCCATTTCTCTTCCCACTCAACTAACTAAGGTAAACCCATGGAAGAGTCCTTACCTCTCAGTACTTCTTATCCTTTGCATCTCCCATGTTCATACCTTTGCATTGACTATTTCTCACACCTGGGACAAACTCCCTTCTCAAAGAATTCCTCATATCCTTCAAGACTCAATTCAAGCACCATCTTCTAAATGAAGGCTTTACCAATTAATGTCTTTCCCCCCACCCAACCCAACTGCTAGTACTCTGCTTCCAAAATTCATACTCAAACCACCTTGAATTTACTTTGCAAGTGTTCTTTATTTGTTCAGTCATTTTTCAGTTGTGTCTGGCTCTTCATGATCCCATCTGGCATTTTCTTGGTCAAGATACTGGAGTGGTTTGCCATTTCCTTTTCCAGCTCATTTTACAGATAGGGAAACTGAGGCAAACCAGGGTTAAGTGACTTCTCCAGGGTTACAGTGTTGGTGTCTGGAGTCAGATTTGAACTCAAGAGAAATTAGTCTTCCTGACTCCAGGCCTGACACTTTCTTCACTGTTACCCTAGCTGCCCATTCTGTATCTATTTAATTTACACACACACACACACACGTGTGTGTGGATACATATTTACATATGTAATACATATATATGTACACACACACATATACAAGGAGTCTTTTTCAGTAGGAATAGTTTCATTTTTGTCTTTGTATCTCTAGCACTTAGCTTACACAGTAGCCACTTCAATTCTTGGTGCCTGGTTGATCCCATGCTCTCTCTCAGAAATCATGTCTACTTTCATAGCTTTGACTCTCAGGTGGGTGATGCCTGAAGCAATCCCTTCAATCTTAACCTCTCCAGTTCTGTGATTCTAACTTGATACCAGAAACCTCCACCTGTACATCAGACCATCACCAAAAGTGAACATATATAACATCTTATCCCCAAAGCCAGCTTTCCTTCTGGACTTTCCTATTTTTGTCAAGAACATCACCATCCTCCCAGAACCCCAGGTTTAAAACTTCAGCTTCATCTTTCCTTCCCCTTTTCCTTTTCAGCTGTAAAAATTAGGTCGCATTCATAAAGATCACACAGTCAACCAAAGGTGTGATCAAGCCTGGAGCCAAGTCTCCTGGCTGTCACCTTAGCTTGTTTTATTCCTGGGTCTCTTTTATCCCACTTGACTCATGACTTGCAATCATTTAACCTCCCTGGGCTCCTTTAGGAATTCCAGGCATGGAATCTCCTGCTTTATACTGGTAAAGGTTCATTCTTTGTCCCCTGAACTCCTAGAGTTTACTGAGGTCTTCTTTTCAACAAACATTTATTAACCACCGACTATGTGCCAACTGAGCAGCAGAGTGATAGCAGTGAGAGATTCAGCCTTAGCATCAAGGAGACCTAGATTCAAGTTGTGTCTCTGATACAGAGGGCTGTGTGACCTTAGGCAAGTCAACTAACTGGCCTCTCAGTTCCCTGGACAATTCTCTAAGATTATAAATGGAAGAGAAGGTTCTGACTGGTATTGGTAGAAGTACCTCCTGAGTAGCTCTCTATACCCATGAAATCACAGGTCCACTTTAAACACAAAAAGTATCAAACCCTGTACTATGCATTGAGGATAAAAAGACAAAAATGGAACAATCTCTGCCCTTAGAGAATTTCCATTTTAATAGGGGGAAATATGCATAAAGTAAATGCAAAATATTTATAAGTCACTTCAGGGTGCATTGGTCAAGTAACAGCTAAATAGGCTTAAACGCAGGCTGGCCACCTACCTTTTAGAAAACTGAAAGGTGCTCAAGATGTTCATGCTTTCATCCTTCAGGTTATTAGAAAGAATGAAAAGTAAGTAGTCCTTAATGAAAAGGAAGAAATGGAGGAAATAAGGAAGGATGGAGAGAGGGAAGGAAGGGAAGAAAGGAAGGAAGGAAAGAAGAAAGGATGGAGAGACAGAAGGAAGGAAGGAAGGAAGGAAAAAATAACATAGGTGCTTCACTGCAAAAGCAAAGGGTCTGAAGAAGAAGGAATCCCGACCTGTGTCAGGAGTCTGGATGGAGGCAGGAAATAAGCATTTATTAAGCACCTACTATATGCCAGTCTCTGTACTAAGTACTGAAGATACAAATAAGAAAAATAAACAATTCTGACCCTCAAGGAGCTTACAATCTAATGGGGAAGACAATACACAAAAGAAAGGGAAAAGAGCATCAGAGAGTATCCTTGAAACCAAGAAGATGGAGAAGGAGGAATTAACCGGAAAGTTCTAAGGCCGCTATAAAGGAATATATGGGGAAGAATTTATTGTTCTGCCCTCCAGCCCTCAGAGGGGAGAGGTGCCAACTGAGGGTGCCAACAGCCAGTGAAAATGCCTACCTCAGTATGTGTAGACCCCTTGGATTGTGTTCTATGAGTGCTTAAGCTTTGGTTTAAAGCTCTCCTCAGCCATGTGATTACCAGCTGTGTGACTGTAAGTCATGCAACCACTCTGAGCTTAAAAGAGCTTTAATTTTAATTCTGTTTAATAGAGATGATAACGATACCTATACGTACTAACCTCCCAGAGATACTGCAATGGATGTGATGAATAAAAAGCCAGCCTCTGGACCAGGAAAACATGATTTTATGAACTTGGGCAAGTCACTTAATCTCAGTCGCAGGCAATTCTCCAGGCTAAGATGCTCAGGGGTCAACCTATATTGGTAGAAGGATGGGGAAACTGAGTCCCAGAAAAGCTAAGAGAGGTACCTGCCTGTCAAGTGACCTTTTTATCAATCCTACAGGTGGCCTGAAGCTGGCCTCCTCCCCACAAACTAATAGCTAGGATTTATATGGTGCCTACTATGTGCCAGGCAATGTAGCTAAACATATTACAAATACTGTCTCAATTTTTCCTATCACAATTCTGGGAGGTAGGTACTATTACCACCTCCATTTTAAAGTTAAAAAAACTGAGGCAAAAATAGGTGAAGTCACTTACCCAAGGTTGTATAGCTACTAAATGTCTGGGGCCAGAGTTGACCTCAGGTTTTCCTGTCTCCATGCCTAGTGTTGGCAGCTATTCCAGTTCAAGAACACAGCTGGTTAGGCCTAGGTAAGGGAAATGAGGGGCACCGATGAGGAATGGCCTCAGTGGCAGACCTCAACATCCTCACGCTACGGACCAGAGCCAGCCTTGGCTAAATCATGCCATCCGCCACCTCCAGCAAACATCCCAAAGGTAGCTAATCCCTGCTCTATGCAGAGACACATCAGTATCCTCCAAGAGAACAGAGAAATATAGCCACCAGCCCAAAGGGTGCTGAGAGTGGGAGAGATGAGCACAACGTCCCCTTGGGTCTTCCTCCTCTCACACTTTTGCACACAGACTCGCCAAGTGGCACAGACAGGTTTTTTGAATGGCCTCTTATCCCACCCTCAATTCACAGCATTCCTGCAGAGTCAGCATTTATTTAGATTAAGGTCTGCAAAGCATTTTACAAATATTATATCATTTAATCCTTACAACTACCAGGGAAGGTAGGTGCTATAATTACGATTTCCATTTTACAGATGAAGAAATTAAAGCAGACAGAGTGATTTGCCCAGGGGCACAGAGCTACTAAGTGCTTGAGTCATAATATGAACTCAGGTATTCTTCACTCCAAATCCAGCACTCAGTTCACTTTGAGACCGAGTTGCCTCCTAACGTCACATGCTCTAGAATTCCTTCCTGCATTGTCCTTCAGAGCCTCTGCTCCAGGAGGACATTTCCTACTCATATAGGCTAGCTGACACATCACTTCAGAAGTAGGTTGTGAGACACACCCATGAGAAAATCCACATCTTTTGCATCTTATAAAAGAGCTTCCCAAAAAATGAGTGATAGAACCATAACACATTACTAAAGAAAACTGAGATGTGGGAATATGAGATCCATGAGATAATGATAAAGGTGGATTTCCCATTGTATGTTTCACATTGTTGTTCGGTCATGTCTCTTCTAATTGTTTTTAGTAGTGTCCTACTCCTCATGACCTCATTTGGGGTTTTCTTGGTAGAGATACTGGAGTCGTTTGCCATTTCCTCTCCCAGCTTATTTTACAGATAAGAAAACTGAGGCAAATAAGGTTAAATGACTTGCTGAGAGTCATGCAGCTAGTTAAGTGTCTTAGGTCAGATTTGAACTCAGGAATATGGGTCTTCCTGACTCCGGGTCTGATGCTCTGTGCACTGTATTTCTCAGTTAGTGTCTTATCAGAGGCAGAGTCCTAGACAAGGAGGACTGCTGAGCAGACATTTGCTAAGCATCTTCTATGTGTAAAGCACCCTTCAGTGATGAGGCAAAAACAGCTTTCATCCTAAAGGACTTCCATTCACCTAGGCCAGTAGTTCTCCAAGTGTGGTCTAGGGATCCTTTTAAAGGTCTGCAAGGTTGAAACCATCTTCATAATAATGCTGACATTATTTGCCTATTAAAAATTTCTCCCTTATCCAGCTACATATTTGTGTGAAGCTAGGTTTTCTTCAGATACTTCAACCAAAACAACTTCTTGCAACAGATTATATGCAGAAGAAATTAGGAGAATCCAACTGTCTTCAATTAAGATAGAGATTTAAAGAGATTTGCAAAAGTATGTAAAAGAATAACATTCTTCTCCCTAAAATTTTTTGTTTCTGAATGTACTTATTTTCATTAAAATGTTACCGTTATTTTAAAATAAATAAATAAATGTTTAAAACGTAACCATTTTATGGGGGATGGGATAGGATGGAGGGAAATATAGTCAGTCTTTCACAACATGACTATTACGGAAGTGTTTTGCATGACTGCACATGTATAATCTATATCAAATTGCTTGCCTTCTCAATGAGGGTGGGTGGTGAGGGAGAAAGGGAGAGAATTTGGAACTTAAACTTTTAAAAATGAATGTTAAAAATTGTTTTTACATGTAACTGGGAAATAAGTGTAGAAATATATAAGTACAGAAATCTATCTTGCCCCACAGGAAAATAGAAGGGCAAGGGGATAGGAGAAAGGGGTTGTGTGATAAAAAGGAGGGCAGAATGGGGGAAGAGGTAATCGGAATGTATGCTATCTTGAGGTGGAAGGAGTGGAGAGATGGGGAGAAAATTTGGAACTCAAAATCTTGTGGAAGTGAATGTTGAAAACTAAAAATCAATCAATTAATTAATTAACTGAAAAATTTTTTTAAAGCTAAACCATTTTAACTTCTAATACAACTAATATCAATAGCTATAACCCACATAAACAAAAGCTCCCTGGCAGGTTCTCAATAATTTTTAAAAGTGTGAAGGGCCCCTAAGACTAAAAAGCTTAACAACTACTGTCTTAGGGGATAGACTATGGAAACAGATGTGACTGCAGAAATAATTTGAGAAGGGAAGAGAATGCTAACAATAAAGGGGAAAAAAGGAAAAGTAGATGACCTAAAACCTGAAGGAAGCTAAGGATTCTAAGAAGGGGAGGAAGGGATAGAGGAAGTGTATCCCCAGTTTGTGGAAAAGGCTGCATAGAGCTGAGAGATGGAATGTTGTATAAAGGGAACAAGTTTAGATAGACCATACGGTGCAGGGGTGGGGTGGGGGTGGGGGCCAGGGGCAGGGCACAGTCAGTCTAGAAAGATAGTCTGGAGCTGAACTGTGAAGGACTTTCTAGCTCTATCAGAGCAGCTTTGTCTTATCCTAAGAGAAATTAGGGAATCTTAGAGAAACTTAGGGAGTTAGTGAAGATTCTTGAGGTGGAGAGTGATGAGGTCAGGCCTCTGCTTTGTAAGATTATTTTAACACTTTGCCGAAGATGGAGGCAGAGAGGTCAATGCATATCATTGAACAATAAAATCTTCAAGTGAAAGGTCCCTTGGAAATCTTGACATCTTTGCTCTGCTTGAAATAGAAATCCCTCTACAATGTTCCTGAGAAGCAGCCATCTAACCTCTACTTGAAGACTTCCAGTAATGGGGAACAGATTCTACTTTTGAACATTTAGGAATGACTTTCTTCATATGGAGCTGAGTCCTTCCTCCCTTCAGCCTCACCGTACCACTGTTCCTGCTTGTGCCAAGAAGCCTAATTTCCCTTCGTGACAGCCGTTCAAACTTACACAGAAACACAGAACGTCAGAGTTGGAATACACCTTAAGACACCTCTCATACCTTCCTTAGGTCTTCTCCAGGCTAAAAACATGCCACAAATCCTTCAACTGATCTCATATCCTTATATTCTTATTTCTACCTTACCTTTAAGACCCAGTTAAAACAGAACCTCCTTTCTGAAGCCTTCTCTGATTACCCAGAGGGAAATACTCTTTGCTTCCTCAGAATCTGAACAGCACTCTGGGTGTAACTTTCTTATGTCCTAACTGTGCTCTATTTAGTATTATAACTGTGTGTGTGTGTGTGTGTGTGTGTGTGTGTGTGTGTGTGTTGTTCCTTTGCCACACTTAACCCTCCCTCATACCATGGGTTCCATGAGGCCAGAAGCCATGTCTGTTTATTTTTGTAGCCTTTCCCGTATCTGGCACAGGGCACTGCTGGATAAATATTTGTTGAATAAATGTTACTCTTTAGATAGACATCTCTGCAAGGGAAATGACCATGACTAATCTTTACCACATCCCTTAAGCCCTTACTATATTCCCCCTGAAAAAGGAAAACTGTCACCCTGTGCCTGAGACAGGCCTTACCATCATGGTTGGCGTTCCCCAGTGTCCAAGGCTCATCAGAGTCAAAGTGAGTGTCTCCACCAATCCCAGGGCCAGGGAAATAGGCATGGGCTAGGAATCCCCCTTCGCCATCAAAAGGGGAGCTGTCCCCATGGAAACCAGAGGCAAAGAAAATCATGATGTCAGCTTCCTTGCGGTCACTTTTAATCTCGTGGTAGGGAACTTCCTCAAACGTCAGTGGAGTGACCTTCTGCCAAACGTCAAAAGCCTGGCGGATGGCTTTCCGTGTATCCAGCTCGCCTACTTTGGGGGTGTAGTTGTGAATGCTGGTGAGAAAGGAAAAGGTCAGTGAGGGTGAGGTAGACCCTCCCAGAGCTAAAGATGAGGCCATGAGGATAAGGCCTAATTGTCTCCAGGCTTGACCTCTCTTTCCTGCAGCAGTCCCGTTCTCCTTTCTCTCTGGATCCACTTCCTCCATCCTTCTCTCAACGGTATTAATCAGATTAAACCCTCAACATGTGAGCCACATCCACCATCTCATTTTATCTTCAGGGGAGGGGAGATATTGTAGAAGCTATTAGGAGGCATGCTGGGGTAGAGTGGGAGGTAGGCTGATCTTGGGGTCAGTACAATCCCCGTTCAAAGACTGCCTACGGGTGTTTGCTGGCTGTGTGACCATGGGCAACTCAATCTCTAAACTTCAGTTTCCTAATCAATAAATCAGAGATAGTAATATCTACTTCACAGAGCTGTTTTGAAGCTCCAGTAAGATAACGTAGACAAATACTTGCTAGATCTCAGAAGGCTAATATGAATGGGAATTCATACACAGCAGACAAAAACGGAGGCCTAGAGCACCCAGGAGACTTGCCCAAGCTCACACAGCAAGTCAGAGGGAGAGGCAGGACCAGACCACAAACCTCCTGACAGCTCCCAAGGCTCTCCCTAGCTGTTCCACTCTGCCTCTTAAGGAACAGAGACCAAGTTTTCTTTTTTCCATTTGGTTCCTCTTAAGTTTCCATTCTGGGGTAAGCTTGGTTAACTGTGGGCCCTGGTCAGAGCTCCTGGAGATATCCAGTCTGGATCCTGGCCCTGAGCCCTGGCAGCTGGTTGGGAGAGCCCAAGTTTACCCAGCTTCTGCTTCCAGTCATAGATCACATAATCTGAACTGGAAGGAATATCTCTGATGTTGCCAAATCCCATTGGTACTTGAACAAAAATTCCTTCTTCAATACTGGAACAAATGGTCATCCAGCCTCTCCTGGAAAACCTCCAGGAACGGAAGGTTCACCTCTGAGGTGGTTCATTGTACTTTTAGGCAACACATATTTTCAGTGGGTTCTCCATTCCATAGAGTGGAAATCTGCCTCCCTATAAAATCTATTTTATTCCTAGTTCTGCTCCCTAGATCAATTAGAACATCCCTCTCACATAGTCCAAGATACTTGAAGACAGCAATCGTGCTGCTCCCCAACCCCTCCCTCTGCACTGTCTTCCCCATCTCCAGCTCCTTCAACCAATCCTTCAATGACATGATCTCTAGTCTTCAAATTATATTAGCCACCCTCTTCTCTTTTTTTTTCTGTAGCCATTGGGAGCTTTATTGATGCAAAAGCAGCAGGCCTGAGATTTAGCAAGGAGCTAAACAAAGGCAGTGATATAGGAAAAGGACTGGACTTATGTGGGATGAATTTTCAGGTTTCCTTGTGGGGGTTGGAGATCTAGGATAAGTGTTGCAAGATAAAGGCACAGGGTGAGGACTATGAATGACACAAAATAAGGAGATCCCATTCCCCAGGATGAGGGATAGGGATGAGGAATTATATGGTACTGGATAAGGGGAAGTTTTGTGGTAAGGGGAGACTTTAAGGCACCAAGTTGGGCTTTCACAAAGCCAATCAATATTATTTTTAACTCTGAGGGCCCTGTTTCTATCCGCATCATTTTCCCACTCAATCACTAGATAGGAGAATTCTTTTGGGGAAAAGGGGGAAAGGTCACTGTCTTCAGTAGCTGCTTGCTATGGAACAGGGGCAAAGAGTCCACTTCAGGGGCCAGAATAGGCTGAGGGGGTGATCAGTGTGGGGTGCAGAATGCAGTGCCAACTGAGTCCGGGGTGGAGGTGGCATCAAGGGCAGGGGTTGGTATCCTAAAAATTGCTCCTGCCTCCTGCTTGCTTCTCTGCCCCAGCACTGCAGCCTGCTTCACCGTCCAACCCAAATGCTTTTGGGAGAGGGACAAAGGCACTGTCCCTGTCTGAGCGTGGGTGAGGAGAGTAAAATGAGACTTAAGCAGAGTCCAGGGGTTGAGGAGAGTGTACAACAGGGATACTTGGACAGTATACTCTAGGAGACACAAATCTCCTATCCCAGTGGCAAGGACAAAATCATGAGTCCAATTAATATTATGGTGAAGAGGGAGATGGGAGAGCTAGTTTAAAATGTGAGTGAATTCACTTAGACCTTCTCTGTAACCAGTGGGAGCTTTACTGATGCAAAAGCAGCAGGCTTGAGATTTAGCAAGGAGTTAAACAAAGGCCTCACCTTTCTCTGAATGCTTCAGAAGATATGCTCTCTGACCCAGACCCAACAACCCCCAGAATTGTGCCTTGTGACAGACACCAGGATCAGACCTATCTGATCCCAGCATAAGCTTGAGCCCAACCCTATAATATATTACATAATAATAGTGTATATGAATAGCACCTTGCCTATCAGGGTGGGACTGGTAGGGGTTGGGGTTAGGGGAGGGTTAGGGATAGAAGGCAGCCAAGTCCTATCAGATTCAGACTCCTAAGCAGAATCTCCTAGCTGAGTGCATGAGACCTCAATCAGGTCAGAGGCTGGGACAGACTCAGCGACTTGTAGGGTACCAAACTGGAAAAGGTCTTAGCTACTGTCTGGTGGCTCTAGTCCAACTCCATTTTACACACCAAAAATATGAGACTTGGTGAAAAGGGACTTTTCTCACACAGATAAAAGGTAGCAGAGTCAGGAGTAGACATGTTCTGCTGACCATACTAACACCCACATCCCATATCTCTGGCTCTTCTACCCCACTGAGCCTTGATTCTGTCCTTAATGAGGATGAGTATCAGATCGCAGTTAGCTCCAAGGCCCGAGAGCGACCTTCTCCTCTGGATGTAAGAGTGGATCCAGACCCCCCCCAGGAAAGAGCACAGGGAGGGTGAGCAATGCTTACCTGTATGTGATGTGTTTCTGCCTCCACTTCTGCCCCGTCAGTGCATAGCGCTTGTTCCTGCGTCGGCGGCTCAGGTGAGGGTGATCAGGGACACCACAGCGAGGCTTCTTCATCCACCTAGTCAGAGAGAGCATACACATACACACTGGCCAGAGAGCTTAAGAGACAGGCACCAAAAGCAAGGATGGAAGGGCCCTTAGGATCATCTGGAGAGGCAGAGCCATGTAGTGACAGGACAAGCACAGATCTGGAAGACAGGAAATCCAGATCTGAGTGGCATAAATGATAGGGCACTGGAACTTGGGAGTTAGGGAGCTCCCACCTCAGACACGAGCTGGGCAAGTCTCAGTTTCCTCATGTGTAACATGAGGGCTTTGGACTCAACAGTCTCTAAGGTCCTTCCCAGTTCTAAATCAATGATCTTATGTTCCTGTAAGTACCACTTTTGGCACTTGTAACTTGTGGGCATCTGTTCAAATATGTATAGCTCTCTGAGGGTAGGGCCTAGGGCAGCTAGATAGTCTAATGGAATTGCACCTCGGACATTTGCTCCTTGAAAAACACAGGCCCAGCTTCCTGATTTATAAAGTAGAGATAATAAGAGCACCTGTCACAAAGAGCTCTTCGGCAAGACTTCAAGTCTATGTAAATACTGGTTACCGTTATTATTATATCTTTGTATCCCTAATGCCCAGGACAGTGCCTAGTATACAGCAATGACAGTAGGCTTGATGACTGATGGATTGCTATGCCCTTGGGTGAGACATTGGAGTCTCCCAGTGTCCAAATCTGTAAAATGGGAGTAATAACTCCTGCTCAGCTTCTGCTACAGGGCTTCTAGGAGGCTTAAATGAAAGGGGTTTCTAACTATAATTGTGGGATATTACTGCCCTTAATCTTATAGAGGAAGAGACTGAGAGGAGCAATTTGCTCAAGGGCACACAGTAAGTTAACAGCAAAGCCTGGACCACAATACTGCTTTCCCATCTTTCAGAAAAACTTGCATCTCATCTGGTTCCCACAGCTCAGAGTGGTTTTCCAGGTCCTACTCTGAAGGGAGGAGAGGTTCAGCTCCCATGTCTTTCCTTTCCACTGCAGCCCATACAAGCAGCGCTGTGCGCAGGACAATGGGCCATCTGGCACTGGTGTCAAGTTGTTCTAGTATAGGTGGCAAGAAACGGCCTTAAGAATGCTTCCCTTTTCAGGGAGAGTCTGTGCCTTGGGTAGGTGAGGAGGGTTGTCATGGAATCTGGGGGCTGGCCTTCAGGAACTCAAGTTTTGTCAGCTCACCCAGGGAGATCAGGTTCTAGAGAATAGACTTCCACTAACCAACCCCACAAGACTAATTAATAAACTAGATGACAGTGTATTAACTTATGCTGAAAAGTACTCTTGGCTGGCTCAAGTATCAAGTTCACCTAAAAGCTCAGGGTTCTTCCTCTGGTGGGTTGGGCCACTCAGGAGACCCAATTACAGGAGTCAGAAGGTTACATGGCAAGCAGAGAATCAGAACACGGGGAGCTAACTATTCTTAAGGGAAATTTCCATCCAGTTGTGCTGTCGTGCTCCACTCCAGGGACACTGATTGTCTAAGAAACTGATATGAAGACATTACAACTGAGTGGCACAGTGGATTAAGCACTGAGCCTAGAACCAGGAAGACCTGGGTTCAAATGCAGCCTCGGAGACTAGTTGAGTGACCTCTAGGCAAGTTACTTCACCTCTGTCTGCCTCTGTGTCCTCAACCGTAAAATAATGATGATGATGATGATGGCACATTATTTCCTAGAGGTGTTGCAAGGATCAAGTAAGATCACATTTTTAAAGGAATTAGCATGGTGCCTGGCATACAGTAGGCACTTAATAAATGCTTGTTTCCTTCCTTCCTTCCATGCATGAAAGAAGGCTAATAAAAAGGCAGGGAGATGGATGATAGAGCAAGAAGGCCAGTTTGGCTAGATCACACAGTTCTGGAGAGAAAGGTTAGAGCTAGGTTGTGAAGGACTCCCAAAATCACCTCATCAAGGGAAGACTCCTATGGAAAGGATTTTGAAAAAGCTGTGATGATTTCTATTGCATTAGAGCTGGCCCCATTTATGGTACTATAAAATAATAAGGCTGTGCGGGCTTATCCTTTGTTCTGTCCATTGGAGATAAGAATGGAGTAGAGGTAAGTTCTAATTTGAGAAGATACCTAGCAATTCTTTCCAAAATAATAATAAGGTTTATCAATGCCTTTTGTTTGCACATCAGACATTTCCAAGTATGCCCCCTAACCCCCAAATAAGCCATCCTTTGTAACAAAAACAGTTAAGCAAACCCACTGAAAAGTGACTAAACAATAACCACCACCACCTAAACATCAGAGGCAACCTCTATTTGGAAACTAGTCTGTCCCCCTCCTCATGCACTGACTAGGTCCATGGTCTCCCTGAATGGGTTGTAAACCCTGGGAGAGCAGAGCATGCCTTCTGAATGTTTGCAACCCTATAGTCAGTGAGTCAGTCAATAAACATTTATTAAGTTCCTGTTATCTGCCAGGCACCATGCTAAGCATTCAGGAGACAAAAGAAAGGTAAAAGAGCTCTCAGGGAGCTCACAGTCTAATGAGGGAGGCAACATGCAAACGATTATGTACAAACAAACTGTAGATAAGATATATTTGAAATAATCAACGGGGAAAGGCATTAGAATTACAAGAAATCAGGAAAGGCTTCCTGTAGAAAGTGGGCTTGGCACACTTAGTGTGTACTAGTGGGAAACTGACCAGCTCTAATAGGCTATCTAAGGGTCCGAGGCTGGAAGGTGGAAAACCTGTATTCTAGTTCCAACTCATCCCAAATGCACTATGACCTTGGGTAAGTCACCCTCCCTCTAGGCTACTGTTCAGTTGTTTTCAGGCATGTACAAATTTCATGACCCCATTTGCGATTTTCTTGGCAGAGATGCTAAAGTGCTTTGCCATTTCCTTCTTTAGCTCATTTTACATATAAAGAAACTCAGGTAAATAAGGTTAAGTGACTTGCCCAGGGTCACAGAGCTAGTAAGTATCTGAGGCCACATTTGAGCTCAGGAAGATGGATCTTCCTGACTCCAGACCTGGCACACTACCCACTGTGCCACCCAGCTCCTTCCGAAGGTCTCCATTTCACCTCATCTGTAAATCAGATATAATACTTGTATTAAAGCCTTCATGGTGTAGTGGCTAAAGACTCAGCCTTGGAATCAGGAAGCTCTGGGTTCAAGTTCTATCACTGACATATACTGGCAATGTAGCTATGGGACCAGTCACTCAACTTTTCAGTGACCTGAGCAACCGGCGAAGACTCTAAGTCCTGACAGTAGCAAAGGAATCAGCCTTTATACAGACCCGACTACGTGCCAAGCCAGCGGTGCTAAGCACTTTTTACAAATATCCTATCATGTGATTTTCCCAATACCCCTGGCAGATAGTGCTATTATTAGCCCCATTTTACAGTCAAGGAAACTGAAGTAACAGAGGTAAAGGAACTTGCCTGGGGTCACACACCTATTAAGTGTCTGAGACCAGATTTGAACTCAGGTCCTCTTGACTCCAGGCCCAGTGCTCTATCCACTAGGCCACCAGCTGCCTTTGAGGCTTTCCACACCAGAAATTCCTTACACTGATGAAACCACAGGGCTAGACCAAAAAAAATAAAAACAAAAATATTTACTCTATCTCACAGGGTTGCTATGGGGGGAAATGCCTTTTAAATACAAGCCTTAGATTGTTAGTCAAGCTCCCTTGTCAATCCCTGAGCTTCCTCTTCAAACCATAGATCAATCCAGGGGTTCCTTTGAAATGTCTCTCTGTGCCTCAGTTTCCTCACCTGCAAAATGAGGAGAATACTCAACCTTCACCTTCCCAGCGCTCTCAAAGGCACCAGAAAGAAAACTAATTATTGACAGACAGGCAAGTGGGAGACACTTTCTTCTCTACCCAGATCATTCCCTCTGCTTCCTCCCACCATCTGACTGCCCTTAGCTGAACCCCAGCCAATGTACCTGTGTCTTTCTGGAACAGAGAAGAAACTAAGGCCAGGTGGCCCCTCAGCAGTGGCCATCTCCCTGCCATGTGAGGCTCTGCTGAGCTGCACCATACCAGGACTCAAAATAGCCCCAGCTTCTTTAAGGCAGCCTCAGTTGATCTAGGCTTATCTCAATCATAGAATATCAGAGTTGGAAGGTGCCTTCGAGATCATCTGCTCCATCACCCTTGTTTTATAGATGGAGAAACCAGGTCTCAGAGAGAGGAAATGAACTACTCTTACTGGCAGTACTGAGAGGTAGAACTCGGTACTCCTGACTCTTTGACTCTCTTTATTCAATTCAACAAGTATTTATTAAGTAACTACTAAGTTCCAGGTCCTGTGTGGGGCATTGGGAAGATAAAGACAAAAACAAAATGTCCCTGCCTTCAAAGAACTTATATACTATGGGGAAATGCTATAAGTTTATTTATATTTATTTATACATTACATTTATTTAAATTATTTATTATATTTTTATCCAAAATAAATTCAAAGAGATTTGTGCGGCAATACTAGTGACTGGAAGGATGGGGGTGTTTTGTAGGAGGTGGCACTTGAATTGAGTTTTGAAAGGAGCTGGGGTTCCAAGAAGAGGAAGTAAAGAACATTCCAGGCCTGAGAGATGGCTAATACAATGTCAATGAGGTAGGAGATGGAATATCTCAGGCTAGATATGTATCCTTCTATTGAGCTATCATCTTTTATTATTGAGTCCCCTCCCTGGATAGAGAAGGTTGTGTTCTTAGCTCCTTGGGTCAGGAAGGACCCTCAAAGTCAAGGTGTCAGAGGAATCTAGAACCAAAGCTTAAAGCCTTGTAGGAGTGGTAGTTTCACAGGAAACAACAGCCCCTGAAAGTGATGTTTCTACTTCTGCTGGTATCACTAAAGGAGGCAGCAGGTGCGATCACTGGACGTCAGGAGACCTGGATTAGTGTCCTAGCTCTGCAACTTACTTCTAGTGTGACACTGGGCGCAGCACTGCACCCGCTTCGAGCCCCAGTTTCCTTGTCTGTGGAATGAAGATAATTACACTGTGAGATATGAACCTCCCAGGGTTATTCTGAGGATCAAGTAAGGCCATGGATGCAAGGCACTAAATAAAGGACAAGCATCATTACATTAACACTAGAAGAGAACAAATTATTTGCTACCTGTGCAACATCACACAAGCCACTTCCCTTCTTGAACCCCATTTTCTTTATCTTAAACAATAAAGAGAAAATTGGATCCCTGCCTTCACAGAGTTGACAGTTTGTTGAAGGAATAAGATACAAAACAGCATTACACACAAGAATGTATGATAAATTCATCAGGCAGTTGCAGAACAAAGTCCACCAGATGATCTCCAAGTTCCCTCCTAGCTCCAAATCTAACGAGTACATCAAAGTATTGACTTTTTTATACATTATGATAAACGAATGCTAAATGTATTCATAATTGCAGTAGCTTCATACTCTGCAGGTTCCCTGCATGGCTACTCTCCCAAAGAGTTCCTAACTTGTGCTCTAGTTGATAGATCTGATAACAGGAGGAATATTCTTACTTGTTAAGGATTCATGTGAATCATTCATTCATACATTCATTCATTCATTCAATTAATATTTGATGAGGGTTTAGCACAGGACCTGGCACATCGTAAGCACTTAATAAATGTTTGCTAATTGGCTGATTACTTGCTACATACAGAGGCCTATGCCACTTGGGAAGATGGAGAAGAATAAGAAAGAGGCCTTGATCTCACAGAGCTCATGGCTGAGTGGGGGACAAAAGAACCCATTCAGTAGGTCTGAAGTCTAAAAACAGAAAGAGTTCAAAGGAAAGAGAGCTCAGTGTGGACTTGGAGGCGGGGCAGGTATTGGTCACAGAAGACTTCACAGAGGATACAAGATTTGAGCTGAGTCAATGAACTTGGAAGATTTAGGTGAGTGGAAGTGGGGAAAGAAGAGGGCAGGAAAGAAGACCCTGGGGCCCCAAGGAAGGAGCAGGCATGGAATGTGAGAACAGCAGAAAGGAAAAACATGGAAGGCTTCTTTCCTTGTCATGTCCAGAGGGAAGTTTGAAAAGCTAAGGGACACAATGTCCCATGGGAATCTTACTCGATTGTTGTCTGATCCAATACTCCTGTGACAGGAATCCCATAAAACTGCTGCATAGTGGTGACCGCTGACTGCAAGACCTTCCCTGAGGGCATCGTGGGTACCCGGGCATCATAGGGAAGCAGATAGCCGTAAGACTTTAACCAGCTCTGTAAAAAAGGAAAGACAGATGGAGATGAAGGAGGCAGATCCAGAAACTGGAAAAGACAGGGAAAGAGAAGAAGAGAAATTGACAGAAAAGTCCTAGCAAGGAGGGGGCAGTAAGGAGAGAGAAAAAGAAACATATATACACATATAATATGTGTGTATGTGTAGTGTGACAGATAGAGAGGCAGAGAGGGAGACAGAGACAAAGAGAGACAAGAAGAGAGGCAGAGAGAACACAAGACGAATTAGGATCTCAAAGGTCTGACTTCCTTGAAAACTATGGGTTCTTTTAACTGAGGCTGAATAACCCCCCCATGAGAAAGGTTATTGTAAAGATTTCTTCCATCTCTGAGACTTTATGATTCTAAGTGTGACTAAGAAAAAATATAATGCATTTGTCTTTAGGTTCCAGGCAGGAAAATTACTACTGACTGGAACTTCAGACAGATCACCCAACACAATGACTGGGTTCCAGTTAGGAGGAATCATAACTAATGGGGGGTGGGGGAGGATGAGCATGGAGTGGGGTGCTCAGGAAAAAAGACCCTAAAATCAATGGCACAAAATTAATGAACCAAAGTTTATATACACTTTACTCATGAGGAGTCCCTTAATCCTTAACCCATGGCTTTATGATGCTGATTTTACGTACAATTCTAACAAGCTAGGTTTGTCACATATTTGATTTCCTAAATCATAAGAAATTTAAAATGAGGAGAGAACTGTTAGAGGCAAGACGGTCACAGCAGCTAGAACAGGAGGGAGAGGATACAAAAATCATTAGGAGAAAAAAAGACCCAAGAACTCCCAAAGCACAGCAACCTTAAGTCAATCATTGCAGGGTCAAACAGCTACTCAAATTAGCCTCACTGCACCCTGTCCTAGCACCACCAATTTTCATCATGGTTGCACATGCTTAGTACTTTCAGTAAGAAGGGAATACATGTATGATCCATAATAGAAAGCTTTCTACCCCCCAAGGGCTCTCCAGATGATTCATTCCTGAAAGGCTCCAGAGAGCCCTGGCTTTAATACATCCTGTTCTTTAAGAGTTATTTTACTAATTTATACATTTGTGCAATCTGACAGGGTTGTTGTGGGAATCAAATGATGTAATGTATGTAAAGCACTTTGCAGATCTTAAAGTACTAAATGACTGTGAATTGTTCTTACTGGCTGAGTGAAGAGCTATTTGATCAGCATTAGTGACCAAGTGCAGATAATTTAGTTTATTCTGAATTATGTCAAGTATATATGGTTTGTCTCCTCCTTAAATCCTTCTCTGATTTTGGCCCCCCAGCTCATTCCCCCAACTTTCTCAAAAACTTTAGTACCTGAACTCACTGTACTCTTTTCCATCTCATCCCCTGCCATCATAGTGAGGGGCTATAATATTCATGCTGATGGTACCTCACTAATGCTCTGACCCCACAGTCCCTCAATCTCTTTAATCCAATATCATCTGTCAACTGGTCTCAACTATGTCCTAATGCCAATGTATTCATTTACACCACTGGCCTCTCACTACCTTCCAGAACTGTGACATGTCCAAGATACAGACCTTTGAAATTCCATTCTTCTATCACGACCTCCTTTCCTACCTCTTGTGCTCTCTCCTTCACATGAAACCCAGGGCATGGGGGAGAGTCCAGGCAAAGAAACATAGAAAGGAGGTGGAACGTTACATAAGCAAAAGTAAGATGGCCATTTTGGGTAGACTGTAGAGTGCAGGGAGAAGAGCAATGTATAATTGATCGATTACTAACACTCCTTATCGCATTCCCCCTTCCACTGGTCCTCTCCTTTTGCTCCTAACTACACCTAAACCCAAATTTTTAAAGCACCAGTCTTCTATTGCACTTGGAATATAGAGACCCTCCAACATGAGCTCTCCTTGCTTCCCTTCCTCCATTCTTTGACTTATCAGCATCATCACCCATTCCCTCCTCCTCCCTTCTGATCCCAGAAGTGAGGTTCTTGTTCCACCGTAAGGCTAATTCCCCTCCTCAGAGGTCCTGCTTTCATTCTTGTAGGCATAACCAATCTTGCTTCGAATACGAGCCCTTGTGGTATTCTCCTACGGGCAGGCTCGGGTCTCTCAAATCTTAACACTCATCACTCCCCTCCCCCTCCCTCCTCTTTACTGACAAATAATTCGAAGTTTGCTTCCACAGGGCACCTGCACTTTCACATCACCCTCGACCTCTTGCTACCTCGTTGGCCACTTCATTCCCTCTCATGGCTTTACTTCTATGTGGATAACTTGTAAATCTCTATCTCTAGCCCTTACCTCTCTTCTGAGGTATCTCCAGGCACCCACCTGGATATCTCACATGACCAAGCTTAACCCAGTCTTCATTTTCACAATCTTGTGTTACTCTTTGACTCTTCCCTCTCTCTCATTTCTCATGTCCAATCAGTTTTCAAGTTCTCTAGATTCTATCTCCACAGTCTCTCTCACATCTGTCCCATCCTTTGTTCCTAATGCCATCACCCTAGTCTAGGTCTCTATTACCATCTGCCAGGACTAAATGAATTAGTTAACTGTTCTTCTTACTTCCACTTCCTCTACCTTCCTCCAATCCCTCCTTAATACCAGAATAATCCTCTCACTCCTAGATCTGATCATGACCGCTCCTGTGCTCAAAAATCTTCCATGTGTTGCTATTGCCAACCAATTAATACTCAAGGTCCTCTGACTGGCATTCAGGGCCCTCCATGACCTGATACCATCCTATCTTTCCAGCCTTATCTCATATTACTATCCTCTAGACACTCTATGCTTCAGCCAACCTGGACTACCCTTTGTCCAACAAACATACCAACAAACATACTCTCCTGAACATTTGCTCAGGCTGCTTCCACTGCCAGCAATGTTCCCTTATTCTTTACCTACTGAATCTATACATATCCTTTAAAATCTAATTCAAATGCTGTCTCTTCCACGAAGCCTTCCTGTCACCAATCCTGTTCTTCCCTCTCCATTTCCTGCCTCCCAAATGTTGGCAATGATCTTCCTCTTGGACACAACAATTTTTTTTTGCACCTTTCTGATGTACTTATACATTATGGTGTTTATCTGAATGTGTTATCCTCCTGCAAGATTGTGAGTTCTATAAGAGAAGAGACACTATGTTATTGAAACCTTATACCTACCTTAACACCTAGTATACTACTCTGTATACAGTAGGCATTTAACAGTTGGTTAGTTTAATTTCTTCCTAATTATATTTGGTAAAATACAAGTTACAGCAATCCCTAAAAAGGCTTCTAGTACCAACTCATCTCAGACTATATGTCTGTCTTCTGATTACCAGTCTGGGTAAATGTCTGCTTACTAGAGGCCTGGCCACCAAAAGATAAACTTCTCTGGTCAAAGACCATCTACTGATGTGTGAAGGGGTTGGTATCTGGACCACACTAATGGAACCATGGATCCTATTAGAAGACTCTAGGGTCATAATTCTAGAGCTGAGAGGGATCTCATAGAAATCTTATCTGCTCTAACCCTTTCATTTTACAGATGAGGACAAAAGAATTCAGAGCATCTCACTCAAGGTCCCAGAGGTGCCAGGATCATTTGGAGGATTTCAATACCACTTCTAGCTAATAGATAAAATTAAACTGATAATGTATCAAAACAATTTGTAGGCTGACCATCCATCCATCCATCCCAATCCATTTTTTTTTGTTGTTGTTATTGTTCAGAACTTTATTAATCTGGTTAGGTCTGACAACGGCTACTATCCCCATAATCTATACTGTAGGGCATTCTGTAAATTGCTAAAGCCCTTGGCTCCTACCCCCTAAAAGCAATGGATTTGGATTCAGGAGACCTGAATTCAAGTCCCAACCATCTGTGTGACCAAGAGCAAGTCACTTAACTTCTTTGAAGCTCAATCTCCTTATCAGTAAAATGGGAATGATACTTGCACACAGCATTTTTGTGAGGAAAGTGCTATCTAAGCCTTCAAGGGCTGGAGAGAAGTGAACTATCAACTCCACCTTCATCATCATTATCACCCTGCCAAACAATAGCACCAGTAATTATTAAACACTAGCATTGCTTATCCCTTATGATAAACATGCTGGGACCTCTTAGCCAAAGAGGTGTTTAAACTCTAATAAAATGAGATCCTAATAGAAAGTGTTAGTGCAGGCCCTGTGGACTTAAAATTTATACTGCATATAGGCCCCCCAGGTGCATTCACTCAGACACATACAATTTACTACTGGGGAGGCACTTGGGAACTGTATAGAGCAGAAACCTATTATGTTTTGTAATTAAGATTGTTTCTAACAAAACTCAGCAAAGGAAAACAATCCTACTTCAGGGTCAGAATTTAGATTTAGCTAGAAGGGGGTCTTCAAGGCCATCTAGTTCATTCCTTTCATTTTTATAGATAAGGAAATTGAAACCTGTAGAGGTTAAGTGACTTGATTAAAATCACACAGGAAGTATATGGCAGAACAGAGATTCAAACCCAGGTCCTCTGAGTCCAAATACCAATATGGTGCTTTGGAGTTTACAGCACGCTGTGTAAACATCATCTCATTTGAACTATACCATAGCCTTAGGAAGAAGTCAGGGATTATTAACCGAATTTTATAAGTGAGGAAACTGAGGTTAAAAAGTGATTTGCCCACAGGCATACCAGCCAGGAAATGGTAGGGCAGGGTCTTGAATTCAGAACTGAGGACTCGAAGCTCAGGGTTCCAGTTCCTATTCCACTCTATGTTAGCCCCTCTCCACAAGGGGTTCATGGTCTGGTAAGAGAGATAGGGGATGGTAAGTGATGTGAGAGTGATCTAGATAACATGCTCAGTGGAGTTACTCTGGCCATTCTGCAGGGATTCAAGATTCAGTGTGGTGTGGGGAGCCATAAGAGGATGAGGCAGTTACAAAGGTTTACAAGGGGAAGGGGAAGGTGTTGAAATGGGGGCGTGAGGGAAGAAGCTAAGAAGAGAGAGGGAACGTTGAGACCCAGAAGGCCCAAGTTAAGAGCATAATTCATGCAGAGATCAGAGGACAGAAGGAGGTGGCAGGAGGGAGGGAGGGATGCTGATCACATGACAAAAGAAAGGCAGGATTTCAAAATACACCCTGTGGATACTCAATCATAGGATTTAGAGCTGGAAAAGACCTTGAAGATCATTTAGCCTAACCTCCTGCTTTTACAGAGGGAGAAGCTAAGGCTCAGAAAAGGGAGTGACTTTTCCCAAGTTCATATAAGTAGCAAGCAGCAGAGGTAAAATCAAGCTCAGCTCTCTGGGCTCAGCCAATGTCCTTTTATAGTATTTCTTTTAAAATTGCATTAAATTACTTTTTTCAATAAAGAATAATTTATTTCCTTTCCTCCCTACCCCCCCATATCTCTTGAGAGAGAGAGTGAGAGAGAAACTTCTAGTAACAAATACACATAGTTAAGTAAAACAAATTTCTAGTGTTCCTTCCACTGTGCCATGAAGATATAGCCAGGATCTAATGCCAAGAAATACAGGAAAACCAGGAAGCAGGATTTAGAAGATGGGAAAGAGAACTACGTCAGAGGGTGGGTGGCCTTCTCAAACGCTTCAAGGCCAATCATCAGAACTCAGAGTAGTCCAGACGGGAGACTCCAGGGGACTGCACCCAATGCCTATAGCTAGGGTTATGACCACAATTTCAACACTTCATAATCCACCTTCTCCAGGAAAGGGGACTAAGAAGGATCACAAAATCTTATATTTAGAGCTAAAGGAATCTCAGAGGCCACCTAGTTCAATCCCTTAATTTTTACAAATGAGGGAACTGAGAGGTAGGGAGGTGACAGGACTTGTCTAAGGTCACACAAATAGAAAAGGACAAACCAAGAATTTGAACCCAGGTACTCAGGCTCCAAAGCTAATGCTCTTTCCATTGTACCATAGGCAGAGGATTCAGGCAAACTCTTGGGTTCTTCCACCTATAAGGCAATATGAGTAGTAGGAAGAACCCTGGGAAAGGAGTCAGGATTTCTAGTCTTGGCTTTATAAATACTCTTTACATGGCTTTAGGCAAGTGACTTCTCTCCCTAGGCAGGTGACCCTGAGACTCAACATGGTAGAATGTGAAAATTACACAGGATTTCTAGTCAGAAGACCTGGATTTTAACCCTATCTCTGCTACTTCTTTCTGTGGGACCTTGAGCCAATCACTACTTCTCTGGGCACCATTTCCTCATCCATAAAATAAAGGGATTGTACTAGGTGACTTCAAAGGTCCTTTCCAGCTTTTAGAATCATGTTTTATGTTCTAAGGATCTATCTAGCTCTACCATTGTATGTGCTAAAAAGTTCCTTCCAGCCTGGAATTCTGTGATTATAAGGGCCACAACTCAGCAGAGGTGAGGGACAATAGGATGATGGATTCAGACCTGGAAGAGATCTGAGAGGTCATCTAATTCAACTCCCTTTTTTTTTTGCCAATAAGAAACTGAAGACCAGAGGGGTTAAATGATTTGCCCAAAGTCACACAAAGAGTAAGTAACAAAGTAAGGAATCAAATCCAGATTCTTGAACTTCAGATTCCATGAACCAGAGGAAAGGCTGCCTCTTTGAGAACCTGTTACTGTTTATTGATTAGGCAAGACTCTCATTCATGTTGAAACTGAACACTTTCACAAAAGCAGAAGGAAACCATCTGAAGTCTAAATTAGATTATAATTACACACACACTTTGTTGAATAGAACTTACCTATTCCTGGATCTATCAGACCTTTCAAGGTTTCATTATAGATTCGTACTGGAGATTTTGTTATCAGGATCTGGTTTACCTACCCAAACTCCTCAGAAACAGCCACAGACTAAGCTGTTAGAGGGAGGCAAAATTCAGCTCAGTATACGAATTGTTGCAGTCATTTTTTCAGTCACGTCTGACTCTTCATGACCCCATTTATTGGCAAAGATCCTGAAGTGGTCTGTCATTCCTTCTCCAGCTCATTTTACAGATGAAGAAACTGAGGCAAATAGGGTTAAGTGACTTGCCCAGAGTCACACAGCTAAGAGTGTCTGAGGTCATACTTTAATTCAGCAAGATGACTCTAAGCCTGATGCTGTATATATACAATATACTACCTAGCTGCCCCACTACAAGAAAACATTTCCTAAATATCAGAGACATCCAAAAATGGAAGGAGCATGAGCTCTCTGACATTTTAAGTCATGGCTAGATGCACATCTGTCAGGGATATTAGAGGAGTGATTCATGCTCAGGTGTAAGTTGGACTAGATGAGCCCTACAGTTGCTCCCAGCACCGAGAGTCTATGATTTAAAGTCACAATACTTGTTTATTTCCAACAACCGTTTTTCTTTTCCTCTTCCTAAATCTTTGATTACAAAAAGAAAGCTCCAGGTCATTCTTAGACTCTGACATCTAACTTGCACCAAGCTAACCTCCTAGTGGGAGGACTAGAATTTCCATAGGGAGATTTCCACTGGGATCTGTACAACATCTTTGGTCTATGTCCACAAGGCCACAGCAAACACCCTTACTTGGGTCTATAGGGAGTTCAGCTGAGGTAATACATGATGGTAGTGAGAATGGGGTGGGGGGGAATGGAGAGGGGTAAGAATATTTTTCACATAGTAAGCACAAAGGATGCTAGCTCTTCCTATAGTTCAAAGCAAAGCCAAAAAATTGGAAAGGAGACCACCATCTACCCTGCCCCCTTTCCTTCACAGTGATAACCAATACCAATTGTCAGATAGCCATAACTCATATCTTTTGTTTGAAATTATTAATGGATAGGAAAAATAAGTAGGTAAGTCAAATGTGGTTTAGGCTCCTTTAGTATTCTCCTTTAATAAATGAACTAGAATTATCTTCAAGATAGTTTCTATATATGGCATTCTATGATCATAGATACCAAAGGTATTAGGAAGTTTTAAAATGTTAATAATTACAATAATTATGAATAACAATGAGAACTGTGACTTAACTGAACAAGCACTGAATTGAGAACTCCTAAGTCTGCTATATGATATTGGACAAGTTACATCTCTCTGTGACTCAGTTCTCTCTGCCATACAAAAGAGCTGGTAATACATGTCTTGCTTCCTTTATAGAGGTTAGAAGGATCACATGGCAAAACTTACATAAAAATGCTAGCTACAACTGAGTCCCAGGCCTCATTCCCTCTCACTTGGACTACTGCAAAATTCTCTTAGTCTTTAGTTTCTAACTTTTCTAAACCATCCTTCAATAACTGTTTAAGTCGCCTCTTCAAAAACTATTGATGGATTGCCATTGCCTACTGAATAAAATTCTAATTCTTTTGCTTGACATTTAAGGCTCTCCAAATTATGACTATACCCTTCTTAGCTTTATTTTACTACCCTCCATTATATGTTCTACTGGACTCATACTGCATAATTCCCCTGAAGATGTGGCACCCTCTCCCACTACCAGACCTCCCTGTCTTTTTTCACAGTGTTACCTAAGCTTGGAATGCCCTACTCCCATCTTCAACTACCCATTTTTCAAGGCTTACCTCAAATGTTGCCTCTTTCCTAAAAGTTTTCCTGATACCCTCCAGATAGAATGAATCTTTCAAAGATACATAGCAGCAACTATTTAATAGATGGTTGATGAATTAATTGTTTTGCAAATGGTAAAACACTATACAGATGTGAGGTATTATCCTTTATACACTGCTGCTAATTAAAACTTGTGAAGATATGAAATATGTTCTTTGGGAACTTAAACCTAAAAATGTGACCTAAAAATCAGGATGAGCTGAACTAATTTGCTAAACCCCAAACTGAGTCCAAATATTATTTTAACTGAACCATGAATGAAACCAAAAGTTTATTTTAAAGGAACACTAGGGAATCAGATCAAACTGGAAGCAAGCCTGGATGTTTTTTTTTAACACAAACGAACTGGAAAAAAACTGGAACATTTCAATATTCTATGGAGTTGCCCTATAGGGAACAAGATTTCATCAGGTTCGAAGTATTGAAATCAGGTGCCAAGATAATCCCTCTTCCTACTATTTTAGGGGTAAACATGGACTTTTCACCTAACACATTTCTGAGTGCACTTGTTGAAGTTTCAAAGACCAAAGGAATCAGAAATACAGTGGAAAGAGCCTTGAATTTGGAATCAGAGGATCAAGGTTTGGTTTACTATCTTACTAACTATATGACCTTGAGCAAGCCATTTTCCACTTTTTTAGGGTTAGGGTTAGGGTTCCACATCTGAAAAATGTGGATAATATTATTTGTACCACCTACCTACCTCACCTTAGGGTACCATCTACCCTACTGTGAGGGGGAAAAAAATCTTTTTTGAATCTTAGAATTTGAATATAGTTGTTATCAACCCTCTTTATCTTGCAAAGGAGGATTCTGGGCACCAGAGCAAGAAAAAAAGATTTGCCCAACATTATATAGTGAGTCAGTTTCAGTACTGGAACTAGAACCTAGGTCTTCTTCTTTTACCCTGTCCAGTGGTCTTCCCTCTATCCCACGTAAATTCAGCATAAATACAAGAAAACCTGTGAAGGGGGGAGGGTATAAACTTTAGAACTCATCACCTGCAAGAAGTGGTTGAATTTGAAGACAAAAAGAACTTTAAATTTGGGTAGAAAATCTCTAGACGTTTGAGGACTCCCTAAATTCTGACTTCCAGTTTGGAGGGCATTGCTAAGCCCTCCTCCAAATGAGCCTCCAATTTATGGACAGTTATCCCAGAAACAGAACGCTGGGCTCAGCTGGGGAAGGAAGCCGCCATAGAGTGAGGCAGAGAGAAACCGAGAGTCCAGGAAACTAAAGATGAAAGCCTTCAAGTACAGGTTCTCCTCTCTCCTCCAGGCCTCCTCTACTCCCCACTTTTCTCCCCCGAGTCCAGATGGTGGTGGCCCTTGTCTCTGTGTTTTTATAAGGTTCCCTTTACTCAAGGCACCAGCTCAGGGCTCATTGCCCAGCTCTAACAAGCCTTAGCCCCACACAAGGGAAACGCCAGGAGCTGCCTCTGTCCGTGGTACTGAAGCTGGAGGCTCCCTCCTGTGCGTCCTGGAGGCGCGCACAATGCCTCGGTTCCGAGTCCGAACCCTTGTGTTCCAGTCCCCACAGACTCCCTTCCTTTCTCCATCCCAGCACTCCGTCCCCACTCAGGATCCGGCTCGTAATCCCAACATTTCTGCGAACCCCAGACCAAGCGCGACCCTGACCCCAATAGATCCCCCCCACCACCACTTGCCACCTTTCACAACTCGTGACCTGGGTTCCAGAGGTCCTCCCTCAGTGGGCCCGTTACCGTGTCCGCCACTCTTCACGTGCTCCCGGCGGGCTGAACCCCCAGGCCAGAACCCCGCCCTGGTCCCCAAGTCCCGGGGCCTCTCCGCGCGAGTCTAGCAAGCAGGGCCCTGGATCGGACTCCCCCTCCCCGTTCATATTCCCCCTCCCTACAAAACCCCAGGCTTGGATCTCTCGCCCCTTTCCCCACTTCCCTAGGACCCAGCTCGTACGCACCTGGCCCGCAAAGGGCGCCTCGTGGGCCGCCCCCGGCCCCGCCGCCGCCGCCTCTTCCCTGGCCCCAGCCCCGGCCCCGGCCGCCCGCACGGCGCCCAACAGACAGCAGAGCGCGGGCAGCCAGGGGCTCCGGCTCCCGCTCCGGCTCCGGCTCCGGCCCGGCCCGAGGACGCGGCGGCCCCGGCTTCTCAGCATCTCCGCGGCGGCGGTAGCTGCAGCGGCGGGGCCGGGCCGGGGACGGCGGCGGGGCCGGGCGGGGGCGGGGGCGGCGGGGCCCGGCTACGATGGCGGCGGCTCCGGCCGGGTCCTACCGCTGCAGCCGCTGCGGAGCCGCCGAGTCACGGCGCCGCGGACACGCGCCCGGCCCTCCCGCCTTCGTCCCCGCTACCGCGGGCGCGTCCTCGTCCCTGCTCCAGTCTCCTCCTGGCGCGTTCCCGCTTCTCACCCCAGGCTCAGCCCCACCCCTAGTCAGGCGCGTCCCCGACCCCACCGGGCCACCCCGGCGTGACCCGTCCTGAGAACTGGGAGTACAGCTTGGAGGACTTGTAGCCCGGATCCACCAACTCCCTCCACCCGGTGCAAAGTCTGCGGGAATGTACTGGGGAGGGGGCAAGGGAGATCCCTTGGGAGAGAGTCTGTGGGGAGCCCCTAGGGAAGAGAAACGCGTGTGTTTGGAGCTAGGGAGGCACAAAGATTTGAGGCAGTCCCTACCCTCAGGGAGCTCACAATTTAGTTGGGAAAATTGTGGAAAGGAGAAAAGGGTACTAGAATTCCGAGACTGGCTCTACTCAGAGCGGAAGTGAATGTTATTCCCCTCGATGGTTTGTTTTCTGACTCTAAGGAAGGGGCTCTCGATGAAGACCAAGGCTGTGTGGGAGCTGTACTTGGAGTCGGTGAGATTGCAGCCGGCCTTGAGGAATCAGACTTAGGCTAGTGGAGATGAGAGCGGGATGAAAGACCCGAGGTAGAAACGCGTAGGTCATTGTTTAGAGTAAAAGGGAAGAGTGAGAGACGACTCTGGAAAAATGGTTTGGAAACAGAGGAAGGGACGGGATGACCTCTTCTTCAGGCTCCTTGAATGCCATTCACAGGAGTTAAACCTCATCCTGTAAACATGCAAGAGGGTGACATATGCCAACCAATGCTTTATTTCCTATCCAATCCCATGCTTTCCTTCCCAATTGAGTGCCTCCCTCTGTACTGCTGGAATAATAAATAATATAGAATTTCAAAGCTTACGAGATCCTAAGATAACCTCACCCAATTCTCTCATTTTATTTTTCATTTTTAAATTATCAGTACAAGTTCTTTTAGTACAATATACCCAAACACTACTCTTCTCTTACAAAGTATGTTCCCTGAAAATAGTTTATCCATTGTTAAGAGAAAAGAAAACACTAACACTAACTGCTGCAGAGGTTTGTTGTCTCTTTGGTTAAATTTATATTGTTGTGGTCATATATATTTTTCCTTTAGTTCTGTTTTCTTTATTCTGAATTACTTCAGACAAGTCATCCTATGTTTCTCTGAAAATTTCCCATTTGTCATTCTTTAAAATATAGTAATATTCCATTATATTCATATGTTATAGTATGTTACCAATGACTGATGATATATTTTGCTTACAGTTTTTTTAATCAAAGATAACACAGCTATGAATATTCTCTATACAATGGATCTTTTCTTTCTAATTTCATTTTAAGTTTTGCCTTTTGTTTTTACATGACAGTCCTTTCCTGATAATCCTTCCTGCAACTGTTCCCACATTTGGACAAGACAAAACAACCAAGATAGTAATGAGGCCTAACCTTGTATTCCACATATCTAATTCTACATTTCTCAGTGGTAGAAGAGAGTCATGTTTCATCATCTGTTCTCTTGTGTCAAGATTGGTTATTACAATGAATCAGAGTTTAATTATCTGTCACAGTTATTTTTATTACATAATGTATTGAGTATTGTGCATTTTCCTGGTTCTGCTTATCTTATCCTACATTAATTCATACGAATCTCCCTATGCTTTTCTGAATTTCTCATCTTCATTGTTTCTTATAGAAAATTATTATAATCACTCCATTCTAGTCATGCATCACAATTTGATCAGTCATTTCTCTGTCATATTGTTTCCAATTTTTTGTTAATGTCTTTTCTAGTCACCAATAACCCCCATTATGTTATAGGATCATAGTCTCATACCTATAGAGCTAGAAGGTATCTCAGAGACCATTTAGTACAAACTCCCTATTTTACAGAAGAGGAAGCTGAGACCCCCTGAGGTTGTGATGGGTCCAAGCTCACTCAAGGATTTGACCCCAGATTCTCTGATCCCAAATTCAACACTGTTTTCCTGTTAAAGATGAAGAAACTAAGGCTCGAAGATAGTTCCCAACATCCCTCAGCAACAGAGCTGGGATTCAAACTCAGTTCTGACTCCAAGTACAATTCTCTTTTTACTACCCTTTAATACTCCTTCAGAAGTCCCAGGCCCCAGTCTCCAAGTCAAAGAGCATGAACAGTTCAGTAATTTTTCTTTCCTGATTCCAAATTGTTTTCCAGAATAATTTAATCAGTTCACATTCCAGCAGCAGTGAATAACATACCCATCTTCTTACGTTCCCTACACCAATGTTTTCCCATCTTTGCTAATTTAATGGGTATAAGGTGAGACTTTAAGCTAACAGCGTGATTTTATCCATTTTAATTGATGCTATCCCCCTTTTTCGTTACTGTCACTTCCCAAAGTCCTCCACCCCACTTCTTTTGTAACAAATAGGTACAGATAAACAAAACACATTGTCCTTGTCTGAAAACATATAAGTTCTGAAGTTTTTCAGTGTTGTATTCTTTTACATTATTGTAGTTACCATGTAAATTGTTCTCTTTATTTAGTTTACATTATTCTGCATAAGTTAATACTAGTCTTCTGAAGTTTCTCAAAATTTGTCACATTCCATATTGTTTATAGTGCAGTAATATTTACGTATGCTCATATACCGGAATTTTTGTCAGCCCATTCTCCAATCAAAGGACATCCAATGACCTCCTTGGAATATAGTTAGCTGTGGAATATGTAGGTCAAAGTGATTTGATCCAGTAACTTAATAAAAAAGCAATTTAATAATACAATTTTTATTCAGTTCTGCTTATTTGATTCTGCTTCAGTTCGTATATCCCAGGCTTCTTTGGATTCCTCATATTTGTCTTTTTTAAATTGTATAATAATATTCCATTATATTACTATGGCATATGAATATGCCTTATGAATAACCTATGTAAAAACAGAGACATGTCATGTATGAAGAACAGCAAATAAGTCAACTTTTTCAACTATTCCCCAGTCAGTGGACAATAGTTTTATTTCCAGTTCTTTAGCACCATAGCAGCAAGAGTACTGTTATAAATATTTTGGTATTTATTGGACCATTGTTTCTGTGTTTGAATGTTTTGGGGAATTCAAAAACCAGTAATGGAATCTTTGAGTCAAAAGGCATGGATATTCTAGGCATTTTTCTTAAATAATTCCACAATGAAATAATGGTTGGACCACCTTATAGGTCCATCAGCAATGTATGTATCTATCTTCTCATAATCCCTCTAAGTATTGACTGTTGCTGTCTTTTGTTACCTTTTCCCATCTTTGTCGATTTGCATCATGTAAAGCAAAACTTCAGAATTGTTTTATTTTGGATTTTTTACTATTTGTGATTTGGAATATATTTTCATCTGCTCATTTATAGTTTGCAAATCTTTTTTATTTATTTTAAAATGATCTTATATTTTAGTTGACCTAATGCTTTTTTTTAGTTTTATTTATTTATTTTTGGATTTCAACATTCATTTCCACAAAATTTTGAGATCCAATTTTTCACCCCATCTCTACCCTTCCCCTACCCAATAACACCTTGCATTCTGATTACCACTTCCCTCAATGTGCCCTCCCTCCTATCACACCCCACCCTTCCCTTATCCCCATCTTTTTTCTGTAGGGCAAGATAAATTTCTATACCCCATTACCTGTATTTCTTATTTCCCAGTTGTATGCAAAAATAATTCTCAACATTCATTCCTAAGACTTTGAATTCCAACTTTTCTCCCTCCCTCCCTCTCCACCTATTCCCACTGAGAAGGCAAGCAATTCAGTGCAGGCTATATATGTGTCATTTTGCAAAAGACTTCCATAATAGTCATGTTGTGTAAGACTAACTATTTTGCCCTCCATCCTACCCTGTCCCATCTTTTTTTTTTCAATAGAACACTCTCACTTGATCTTGTCCCTTCCCAAAAGTATTTACTTCTAGTTAGTCCCTTCTCCCATTTTCCCTCCCTTCTATCATCCCCCTCACCTCACTTGTCCCCTTCTCCCCTACTTTCCTGTAGTGTAAGATAGATTTTCATACCAAATTTAATGCACATGTTATTCCCTCCTTAAACCATATGTGAATAGAGTAAGCTTCACTTTTCCCCTCTCACCTCCTCCCTTTTCTCCTCCATTGAAAAAGATTTTTCTTATCTCTTTTATGAGTGATAATCTACCCCATTCCATTCTCCCTTTCTCCTCCCAATGTTTTCCTCTTTCACCCCTTAATTTAATTTAATTTTTTTATGGACATCTCTTCTGATTCACTTCAACCTATACTCTCTGTCTATATATATGTGTGTGTATGTGTGTGTGTGTATAATCCCTCCCCCTATCCAAATACTGAGAAAAGTCTTAAGAGTTACAATATTATCTTTCCATGTAGAAATGTAAATAGTTCAACTTTAGTAAGTCCCTTATGATTTCTCTTTCCTGTTTACCTTTTCATGCTTCTCTTGATTCTTGTGTTTGAAAGTCAAATTTTCTATTCAGTTCTGGCCTTTTCATCATGAATGCTTGAAAGTCCTCTATATCATTGAATGACTATTTTTTCCCTTGAAGTATTATACTCACTTTTGCTGGGTAAGTGATTCTTGGTTTTAATCCCAGTTCTTTTGACTTCTGGAATATCCTATTCCAAGCCCTTTGATCCCTTAATGTAGAAGCTGCCAGATCCTATATTATCCTGATTGTATTTCCACAATACTCAAATTGTTTCTTTCTATCTGCTTGCAATATTTTCTCCTTGACCTGGGAACTCTGAAATTTGGCCACAGTATTCCTAGGAGTTTCTCTCTCTTTCAGGAAGTGATCTGTGGATTCTTTCAGTATTTACTTTGTCCTCTGGTTCTAGAATATCAGGGCAGCTTTCCTTGATAATTTCATGGAAGATAATGTCTAGGCTCTTTTTTTTGATCATGGCTTTCAAGTAGTCCCATAAATTTTAAATTTTAAGCCCTATAAATTTAAAATAGATCTCTTCTGGATCTATTTTCCAGATCAGTTGTTTTTCTAATGAGATGTTTCACATTGTCTTCTAATTTTTCAAACTTTTGGTTTTGTTTTCTAACTTCTTGGTTTATCTCATAATCATTAGCTTCCCTGAACTTAAGTCTCTCTTTTAAAGAACTATTTTGTTCAGTGAGTTTTTGAACCTTTTTTTTTTCCATTTGGCTAATTCTGCTTTTTAAAGCCTCCTTTTCCTCATTGACTTTTTGGACCTCTGATTCCAGTTGCGTTAGCCTCTTTTTAATGGTGTTATTTTTCCTCAGCATTTTTTTGGTTCTCCTTTAGCAAGCTGCTGACTTGCTTTTCAAGCTCTTCTATGGCCTCGGCCCATTTCATATTCATTTTGGAGGTACTGGAGGCAGAGGCCTTGACTTCTTCTCACAGCATGCCTTGTTCTTCCTCATCTGAAAGAATGGAAGGAGACACCTGTTCACCAAGAAAGTAACCTTCTATGGTCTTATTTTTTTTTTCCCTTTTTCAGGCATTTTCTCAGTCAGTTACTTGACTTCTGAATCCCTTGTCAAGAGGAGGGTCCTAGTGCTCCTCCTCCCCCCAG
>CM053769.1:354146164-354237805 GCA_028658325.1 Potorous gilbertii
GGGGAGAAAATTTTGGAACCCAAAATCTTGTGAAAATGAATGTAAAAAGTTAAATAAATACATAAATTTAAAAAATTAAAAAAAAAGAAATTATAGATGAAAATTATCCATCTTTTTAGAAACAGAGAGAAAAAATTAGCCAACTCTATTAGAGGGCAAAATGGAAATGGAAAAAAAATCCATTGATCACCTTCCAAACAAAACTTGAAAAGGAAAAATTCCGGGAATGTCATAACCAAAATTTAAAGCTTCCAGGTCAAAAAAAAATACTGTAAGAATACAGAAAAAAAGTTCAAGTTCCATGGAAGTACAGCCAAGATCACACAAGACCCGGTGGCTATGTGAGAAAACATCTTGGAATACAATATTCCAAAAAGCAAAGAGATAATCTTACAAACAACAATAGCTTATTCTGAAAGACTGAGTACAATTCTGCTGAATAAAATAGATATTTAATGGAATACAAGATTTTCAAAAATTCCCAATAAAAAGATTCCATAGTGCAAATACTAGAGTCAAGGGAAGATTAGAAAGGTAAATTTACTTGAGGAATTGGAAGGGCCTATACTAACGAAATGTTAATATTCTAGTGGAGAAGTAGCACCAAATGTCCTTTCAGTACCTTAATGTCTTCAAAGAGTTTTGAGGATATTAAATACAGCAGAGGACCTGGAAGTGGATAGGTCCTGTCATGAAAGTTTTAAGAATAGGGTGGGGAGAGAAATAGATGGTAAAAGAACTACATTGGTATAGAGAGAAGGAAGAAGGGGTGGACCTTTTTATTTCTCATAATTGGGCCCTATGAGAAAAATGTACGAACATAGAAGAGGGTAAAGGGAGCAGGCAACAGATGAACTTCACTCTTATCTGAGCTAGACTGAAGGAGATTAAATATGGGTGAGCACACACACATACACACACACGCACACATACACACACACAGTTTGGAGTAGAGACAGATTGTACTCAACAGGAAAATAGATGGGTTTAGGAAACAGGAAAGATAAAAGGAAGAATAATGCCTGGGTGGGAAGAATACAAGCAAAACAAACATAAACATTGGAAGGTGTATCCTAAAAGGGAGCAGAGGGGAGAAATTAAAAGAAAAAAAATAATTTGAAACTAAGAGGATGCTTATCAATTGGGGAGTGGTGAAAATAATTTTGATATATGGATACAATAAAGTATTCTTGTACCACTAGAAAAGATGAAATGATTTCAGAGAATCCTGGGAAGACTTCTATGAACTGATGCAGAATAAAGTGAGTGGAATTAAGAGAATAATTTATATAATAATATCATAAAAATTGTAAACAAAGCAGTGACCAACCACATCTCCAGAGTACCTATGATGGAAGAGGTTACATACTTTTCAACAGAGAAGTGATAGGTTCAATGTGCATAAAGAGATATCGAGCATGACCACTATGAGGATTTGTTTTACTTGACTGTGCTGGGTTTTTTCTGTTTTAATTAGAGGGAGATTTGATGAAAATATGAGAAAATATCAATAGTGATGTTTAAAAAAAAAGGAGGCTTTTGAAACATCTGCTTGATGCATAGAAAGAATCCAAAAGGAAGTCCAGACAAGAAGGACAGTTTTGAAAAATAATGTGGTACATACCTTTAAAAGAAGATAGTAGTATAGAAAATAAACTTAGTTTTCTATATAATCTTTTTTATGTTCTACTTTTTATGTAGAATAGGCTTTTTGGTGGTTTTAAGTCTAGAATAGCAAATTTTAAAAAATTTAAATATATTTCATGGACTTATATAATCTCCTACCTGTGAATACTCCCTATAATGGTGTATTCACAACCTATCACAAATCCACATGATTTTTGTTTATATCCTCTCAAAAATCTTTCATATAGAATCTGCCTAGATTAGAGCACTTCCTCTAGGTCATGGATTCTTAACCTGGGATGTGAACTTAGAAAAAAATATTTTGATAACTGTATTTCACTATAATTGGTTTTATTTGAAATCCTCCTCAGGAAAGACTGACAAACTCTGAGTGCAGATTGAAGAATTTATTTTTTTACTTTCTTTATGTGTTTTGGGTTTGTTTGTAGTTTAGGTTTGTTTTTTTTATTTTTTTTGGAAGAATGTTGATAAGTTGGAAAATGCCCAAAGAAAGCAAATCAGCATAATGAGAGGACTGAAGACTATGCCATATAAGGAATAGTTAAAGAATCTAGTGGTATTTAGTTTGGAATTTCGTTTTAGGATAGCTATGAGAGCTGCCTTCAAGTATCTGAAGAGATATTATATAGAAGAGGGACCACATATTTTCTTCTTGACCTCAGAAGGCAGAACAAAGAATAGTGGGTAAAAGTTGTCAAGAGGCTGGCATTGACTTGATGTGAAGACAAACTTCCTGACAATTAGAGATATCATCTTGGACAGTGATGGGTTTCTTCTCATAGGAGGTTGCAAGCAGAGGTTCGATGACCATTTGACAATGATGTCATAGGAAAGATTCTTGGACAAATAGCAGTTGAACTAATCTGCCTCTGAGGTCCCTTACACTACACTGTTCTGTGATTTTACAGATGACAGATACGAGCTTCGAAAGAGAGAATTTTAATTATTATCTATTCTCAAAATTTGGACAATTTGAGTGGTTTAAAGAGTTTCACCTATCCACAGTTTTCCTTTCCACATTCCAGGGGTGGGTTTAGGTACATAGCACCACCCCTGGTCATTCTCGCCCTCAAAAATAATCTAGAAAATCTGTATAAAACTTTTTTGGCCTTCTCTTTGTACCAGAGAAGTCTGAATCCTTATGATATTAAGAAATAAAATATGTTGATACCATACAACCCTATAAATATATTTTACACATTTTTAACTTTTTCTGTCTTGTCTGTTGACCTTTGCCTCTTCTGTAAAACTCCCCAAAATTCCCATTTAATTTCTTATGCCAATCAATGATATATTGAAACTGTGATTAGGAAAATCGCAATGTGGAAGGGATAAGTGTAAATGGAGGGAAATTGTGGTGCGTATTCCCCAGATTATGACAGGCAATTAGATGGACAATTCATTGCACTTTCCCAGTGATATGTGTGTGCATAATACAAAGTCTATCTATTTTACACAATATGCTAATTAGCATATTGTGCACATGTTATATTCATATATGGATACACATATATGAATACACATCTACTATATATGTATATGTATGTACACACATCTGCATAATAATGTATCTGGGAGACAGTAGGAAAGGATGATAAATTCAGTCCATAATTAAACAGGAGGAGAACAAGTGGGATTGCTTTCAGGAAATTGCCCACCCTCTAATTTTCCCAGATTTTGAAGTTCCTTTAATTCTTTCAGAAACAAATGTCCATCTTTTGAAAAAAATGGATTTCTATAGATATCTTTTGTTTTTACATTGCCTAGATTTCTCTCTGCATCTTTCCTTTTTTCCCCCAGCAGAGATCATCCTTTATAACAATTTTTTGGGAAGGCAATCAGAGTTAAGTGACTTGCCCAGAGTAAGGGTCTGAGCCTATATTTGAATTCAGGTCCTCCTGATGCCAGAGCTGGTGTTCTATCCACTGTGCCGCCAACTGCCCCAATTAAAAAGAAAAGAAAAGAAAAAGAGGAAGAAAAGATTTTTTTAAGCAAAACTGCTGAACAGATAAAAAATATATGATGTTTTATGCAGTGTCTCACTTTTGAGAATCTTGACCTTTGCAAAGCATGGCAGAGGGGATTCTCCTCATCTTTCTTCTTTGGGATTAAGCTTATTATTTATAATTTCACAACATTCAATTTCAATTATTTTGTGATGGTTGTTTTTTCCCTTTGCATTGTTGTAGTCATTGAGTATATTGTTTTCCTGGCTGGCTCTGCTGACTTTAGTTTGCATCAGTTCATCTAAGTCTTTTCATGTTTCTCTGTATTCATTCTACTCACTGTTTCTTACAGCATGTTCATGTGCACTGGTTTAGTCCATCTCCATTCACAGTTTCACTTTAAAAAAAAACACCAATGTTGTATATAACCTATATCATATTGTTGCAGTCTTGGGGAGGCGAGAGGGGAGGGAGGGAGAAAGAAAAAGTTTGGAATTCAAAATCTTATCAAAGTGAATGTTGAAAACTTTCTTTACATGTAATACCATACAACACTATAGATATATTTTACACATTTTTAACTTTTTCTGTCTTATCTGTTGGCCTTTGCCTCTTCTGTAAAACTTCCCAAAATTCCCATTTAATTTCTTAAAAATACTATTTTTAAAAAGCTCAATGTTGTTTAGTGGCTGAGGAAAATGTAGTATTCTTTATTGTCCCTGAAGGATTAAAAAATGAGTGTTATTCAGAGGTCAATGGAGACATGAACAACGGATGTGGGCAGGCTTTGATATAAATAATAAGTTCAAATTAATTAAATGACAATAATAGCTTCAAACAACAAATAAAGAGCTTTAGAGAAACATATGGGGGAGGAGATGGACTTGGCATGTTGCAAATTAAATGGAGGATATCGATAGAATTACACAGGATAGATGAGCATTCAATTGGCATCATTGGCAAAAATATCCAAATCTGGGAGGTCACAAGTCATTTTGAATAGAGGAGTTTGAGATTTGAACATAGAATGTCATAGTTGGAAGGAACCTCTGAGTTCAGCAATTCCAGACCATGTGGTACCACAAAAAGAATGCTGCTCTTGCAGTCAAAAGAGTTCAAATGTATTTTTGTCACTTATTACCTGTTCGACCATAGCAAGTCGCTTACCCTCTTTGGGTCTCAGTTTCCTCATATATAAAATGAGAGGGCTAGACTAGATGACTCTGAAATCCTTTCAGCTCTAAATTTATGATTTACAGATGCTGAACCTGGGATCAAGGGTGGGAAGAGGACTTAAAATTTACTCACCATGATTGACAATTAGGGAAAGCTAAATCCAGGGACAACTAACTACATTTGGCCTGGACATGCTAAGGGGGCCACTTACAACACATGAAATATGTTTGTTTCCTACGTCATCAGCAGCTGGGCCTGCAATGCACTGGTCTCTGGGCATCGGGCCCAAGCCAAACATTCTGAAGTCATTTCTCAGAAAGGGGATGCATTTCCAGTCTCTGTATGGTCTCCCAGAGAGCACCACTTAAACCAAGGAGTGTAGAATCATCAAATGTTAGATCCAAAAGAGATGCTGGAGATTACCTAGTCCAACCCCAAACCCCCAGTCCCCTGCCAATTTTACAGAAGTGGAAACCAAAATATCTAAATGGTTTATATGAGGTCATCTCAGTAGGGACAACTGTTCACATACACGCACAACCACTCAGTAATTCTCAGTCTCTCAGGTGAGAATCCATCCTTCTTCTTAAAGGGTCAGAGATCAGAGACTGTGAATGCTGAGCTGCTCACTCCTTGTGTCCTGCAGATATGTCCTTAAGATTTCTGGGAACTTCACTCAGTACTTATGTATATGTGGATAGGGAGTGGGGTAACCTTGGCATCTTCATGGTCCAATTCTGTCCATGCTGGAGTCTGCCCACTGCCATCTCCCTGTGTGCAGTGTGCAAACCTTAAAAGGCATAAGTAATTGTAGGACAGAACTTCATGAGTTCATCAATACTCCTCTTTGTTGTTCTTCCTTATCTATTTATGATTGTGGGTTCATAATAAAAATTAATTTCTTAAAAAAAGATTATGCATCAAGGTATGAACTGAGGAGTGTCTTTCTCCTTACCTCTCTGTCCCGAGGTACCACAATCTATCCAGTGATCAAATGAGAAAAAGGTGAGGGAAGAGAATAAGCAATTATGTAGCACTGTGCTAAGCACTTTACAAATATTATCTCATCAGATCAGAGACTAGGAACCTTCAGCCTCCAGACCACATGTGGGCCTCCAGGTCTTCAAGTGTGGCCTTCTGACGGAATCCCAACCTCACAGAACAAGTTCTCTAGTAGGAGTTACGTGTGGCCACAAGGCTGCAGGTTCCCTACCCCTGTACAATCCTCATAACAACCCTGCAAGGTAGATACTGTTTTATCCCCATTTTATATTTGAGGAAACTGAGGCAAACAGAGGTTAAGTGACTTGCCCAGGGATACACAGCTAGTGTCTGAGCCTGGATGTGAACTCTGGTCTTCTTGATTCCAGGCTTAGTGGATAAATAGATGCATGGAGGTGCCACCTAGCTGCCTCTTTTTTTAAAGTGCACATAGTAAGCATTTACATGCTTGTTCCATTTCCCCTTCCCAATCCCCAGCTCTCCCTCTTCCCCTTCTTCTCACACTGCCTATCAGCCCCAGTTATTCAATAAACCTTATTTCCCACACATTTACTGAGCACTTACTGTATTGGAGGCCCTTGGGAGAAGAGGAGCATGCAAGACAATCTTCCCTCAAAGTCTGGGAGAGGAGATAATTAACATTTCAATATATGGGAAATCTGGACCCTACCTGCAGATCCCAATTCCCTCTCACTCTTTGAAGTAAAATACTTTCCTAGTTGCTGCTTTGGCCAAAAAGTAAAAATAAAATAAAATACAGCCCTGGTGACCAAACCTCTGATGCACAGTCTATCTCTGTTCCAGTATGGGACAATTTCTCAGCTTGGTAAAAATCATCCTTCCCCTCCCCTTCAGAGCCTCTACTCCACTAGCATGACCTTCAAGGACGCAGAGTCACCTCCATAACACAATGAAGCATTGGAGGAAGATTTTTATTATAATGATATGTCAAATTCTTAGGATGCTTCAATTTGATGAATCTTGTAACACCTCTGTGAGAAAGGCCCAGCAAGTATTATCATTCCCATTTTATAGATGGGAAAACGAGGTCTCATAGAGGTAAAATGTTTAGGTTTATTCAGCTAGTTTCTTTCAGAGGTGGAGTTCAAACTCAGATCATTTGACTCCCTGTTCACTGGTAAAGTGCTTTGCAAACCTTAATGTGATAATCAATAAATATTAGCTAATACTGTTGCTATTGTTATTATTGCAGTCACATGTCATTTGGGGACTGACCAATAAGGGTCTGATCCTCAGAACATGTGCAAATTTCCCCTTTCTGATTGGTTTTATCAGTCATGTACAATATTCCCTGACTTGTTTTAATACAGTATGTGGAACCTTGGTGAATCTACTCCTGACCATGAGTATCTGTGAGGTTTGTATTATGGTAACAAAGAGTTTTCTAATTGGCCAAGGCTATACACAGGGTACACACAAAAAGTTGAAGAGGATAGGTTTTTCACTCTCTTCCATGGTGGCTTTTGAGTGAAGAAAATTTCTGTGAATATTCATGTGGGAAGAAGGATAAAGTCTTTTTTTTCTTCCTACCCAGCCACCATGTATCCCTGAGCATATGGTGCTCTGTGTGTGCACGTGTGTGTATGCGTGTGCATGCATGTGTGTGTATGTGTGTGTGTATTCTTTCATGATTTTAGCTGAATAAGTACAGAGAAAGACTGGCCCAGGTTACTCTCTTGTGAACTTTGAGAGTTCAAAACAGTCATTAGCAACCAGAGTCAATAAAAGAGATTCCAATAGCCAATAGCAACACTAGCTGAATCTGCTAAGTTAACCTTGAGAAACAACCTGCTTGACCCAGACCAGTAGCAGACTGACCTATCCGCCAAGATGGTGCATCCTGGAAGAATGTTTAGTTCATCCCACTGAGCAAAGGAGTAACTCATCCATCCAGATGACAAGCTCCAAACAAACTTGGTGGGGACTGTGAAAGGAAAAAAGAACTCCCAGGATCAATAATCTCAAGATACTTTTTGGCCCCCTGTGTTGACTAAAGATATTTATATTTACTCACCTTTGTACTTTGAGTACCCACTATCTCCAGGGATCTTGTCTCTTTGTTGTTCAAGGAAAGAGTGAGCCTGCTAATTTGGAAGGATTGTATTGCATTTTCTGTCTTCAGTAAACTTTCTCAGTAAATATCCCTTTCTAAAAATTCTCTGATATCAACTGGTTGATAAAAATTGTGGAGAGCACACTAGATGGGGGCTCATGAGTGACTGTATTAGAAGCCATAACCTTTCAGGATTACCCTGACAATTCTTAGAGGCCAGGTTGCCCTTACTTTTTGGGGAATGAATCTGCCAGTTCAGATGAGACTTGGGAAAATAAGCACAGAGAGGATGTTGCACACACAAGGCAGAATGAAAGGAGGGTCAAGAGAAACACAAATCAACGACTGTGGGAGCTCAGAAGAGAGGTCACTTCTGGCTGAAGGATAAAAACAGGCTTCCTGGAGGAGACAGCACCTGAGCTAAACAACTAGCAGGATTTCAGAAGGCAGGGATTCTGGTTGCCACCTCTTTAGGCAGCATGTCATGGAGAACCTTGAATGCCAGCGCCTGAATATCAGGGCTTTAGCCCCTAGCCCAGATCCTCAGTGTTGTTTCTTTCCTTTCTATCAGACCAACAAGCAACAGTGATTTCATCAGTGTTGGGAAGATCGGTCCAAAAATTGATGACCTCTGGTATGAAGTATGGAGCTTAGAACAGGGGAGACAAAATTCAGGCAGTGGGATAACAGAGTAGGATACGTAAAGGGGCCTCCTCTCACCCTGAGTGCCCAGCCCAAGGGCTCTTCTTCTGTTCCATTTCTCTTCTCAGCCCTCAGCCCAAGTGGAGAAGTGCCTATGCCTCCGGTCCCTGGGGTGTTTTCCTCATACCATTCTGACCAGGCCTGTGTCCCTGGGCAGACTATGAGGTCAGCAGACTGAGCCCTGCTACCCTTTCTTTCTCTAGCACAGGAAAAAGAGGGGCTATATCGCTGTGATTTCCAGACTCTAACAAGGATCCACTGGCCCCCTCCCTTCCTGAGAAGGTAGGGTGGGTCATACTGGACTGGCTCCCATTCCCAACAGCCTAGGGACAAGATATCACTTTTCTCAGAAAAATAATAAGACATTTATTAATAATAGTTATAGTAACAATAATAGAAGACACACAAATGTTTGATGTTTGCAAAGTATTTTACAGATACTCCTATCTAATGAAATCCTCACAACAGCCCTGTGAGGTAGGTAATGCAAGTATTATCCATATTTTGCATGTGATAAAACTGAGGACCACAGAAATGGAGAGATTAGCTCATGTAAGTCACTGGCAGAACCGGGATTTGAATCTCCTAGGCTGCAGATTCCCAGTGATGATGGTAGGGGAATTTGAGCCCCCCAAACATTTTCTCACTTTCAAGAACTTTCCAGACGCTGTCCTACTTCCCTGGTAGAACTACTGAGGGAAGCTGGATGAGAAATGGGACTCCTAATTTAATTTTGCAAGAAAAAAAGGAGATAGGTTTAGATGTCACTTGTCCTTGATGTAGGAGAGGGCTCTTGGTTACTTCAAAGTCTCTGCATGTTGGGAGGTGGGGGGAGGGGGTAATAGTGTTCTGTTATTAAAGCAGACAAAGCCCTTCAAATCCCACCTGCCTGAGAAGTGATTTCCCACCTAGAGTTCCAATTAATCCAGTGGTTCCTCATGTTATGTTTCTATCATTCTGGCTTCAATCAGAAGGGATATTACCACTTCCATGGCCCATCAGAAAGCAGCAAAAAGAACATCATGTTTGGAACCCTATTTTCTGCTATCTACTGTCTTTTTGAGCTTGGGCAATTGTCTTAAACCTCTCAGGACCTCAGTTTCCTCATATGTAGAATGAGGACTAGATGATCTCTAAGATTGCTCAAGCTCTAAATTCTGTGACCCTACCATGCTTAAACTGAACACCCCCAAGATTCCTACTACTTATCAATTTGGGGTGTCTTTTCATGTTGTTGTCCTTGGACGCACCCATGGTGCTACATCTCTGTGCTACATCTCAGGAACTACAGAGTTCCTGAGGCCAAAATCTCTGGTGGGAGAGCAAAGGAACCAGAGAAGGGCAATGTCCGCCACTCCTTCTTGGATTCATAGAGCTTCAGTCTCACATGGTTTTCTGGGCTGGGATGACCAGCTTTACTTTTGTAGCAAGGAAGAAGATTAGCTCCACCTTCCTCCTGTGCACAGGAAGATGCCAACAGCCACACTGGAAATGGTGAAGACACCCATGATGATGCCCAGAATCAGCATTGTGTAGGATGGAGAGACCCGAGACACTGCAGAATATGAAGGGATCAGCTTTGAGTCAGAGGAGGAACAAGCAGTATTAGGCACATGGTGTTTAGCAAATCTCTGCTGAATGAGAAGAGGAATGAATGGACTGGCCCTGCCAAGTTTTGGGGAGGTGAGCCTGGGGAGACCTTGGCAAGTTGCTCACCTATACCAGAGGCTTCTGATCTCCATTTCTCTTCTGCACAACCCAGAGCTTAGCTGCTTGAGAGGGCTCTTGCCCAGGATACCTGGGAGGGGAAGGGTCCCACAGGTGGTACATAGTACTAATGCCTTGGGGACACCCCACACCTGGACTGAACCCTGTAGTCCATTGATCATTCCCATCCAATCACATACCTGGCTTGGAGAATACTTTCATGTGCTGCTTCAGGAAACCCACACAGGTGTCCTGTAAGAATTCCAGAAGCTGGAACCTGGTTTGGTCATAGTTGTTTAGTTGTTTCAGGGTAAAGTTGTATAGCTCTGGGGGGTAGCTCTGGTCTGGGCTTGCTGACCACAGGACCTTCTCTGGCTGGAAGCTCACAAAAGAGCTCCCATTCAGGGCCACTTCAAAGAAGACATGGGCATCTTTGCCATCAGGAGGCAACTCACAGCCCAGATTGCAGCGCAGGGTCAGTGGGACTGCAGGGAAGGAAGCCAGGTCAAGGACTTGTGGAGGGAGAGGAAGCCAGGTTTTGGAACAATGGAAAGGACTATGGGGAGAAGCCAGCTAAAGAGCTTGACCTACCAGGACAGCTCTCAGCCTCTGGATCAGGTCATGAAAGGTCTGCCCAGCTAAAAGAGGTCCTCAGAGACATCACTTGGTTTTGGTCTCTGACTTCTATTCTTCCCAAGACAGGGGTCTAACAAGTCTTAAGGGCAGCAGGGACCAGATGCCAAGCTCCCTGCCCCTGGGCCCTAGGGGTTTCTAGTCATTTGTCCTCCCTCCAGAAGCAAGCTCCATTCCCATCCAAAGTCCTTTTCCTCAGAGAGACCCTCCCTCTTTCCAGCTTGGCCTTCCCCTCCACTCACAGGCCACTTTGCGCTCCTTGCTCACCACCTGTACTAAGCCTTGGAATTGGCTGAGGTAGTTGAGCAGGCGCCCCTTAGTCTGCTTCCAGTGCTCAGGGGACTCCAAAGGCTTCAGCTGCTGGATGGTGATGTTATGGCCACTGCCTTCCAGAGTGTGAGTGGTCAATCCCCCAAGAGAGGCGTTGCCCCAGAACTGCACTGAGGATGGGTCCCAGAAGTGAGAGATCTGGAGTATAATGAAGCTCTGAGAACCTACATTGTGAAAGACAGATAAGAGAATGGACAGATGGACATCAGTATGGGCTCCAGGGGTAGTCTTTGTGTGCAAGTGTGTGTCTGGTGGTGATGGTAGTGATATGGTGGTATATATCTGTATGTATTTACATGTATGTCTCTGAGTATATATGTGACCCAGGAATAGATATATGGAGATGCATCTGTCCCTGCCTATCTGTATCTCTGCTGTAGGGTCTATTAAAATTGCCTCTGTTGCCCCAATTCATTTTGCCTATGCCCAGACCTCCAGGGGGCTTCCTGTCCTGCTCCTGGACAGACTCAGTCTCTACTTGGACCATCATCTGCACCTGCTCCTCACCAGGACCCAGGACTCCATTCCTATTATCAGCTCTCTCTGATAGCTGAGCATTTGTTCTACATTGTCAGGCCTCAGGCCCCCACATCACAGATCTCCATACCAAGCCACTCCCCATGGGACTGCTAGTGCCCTCTTATGTACTGTCTTCTCCTATTAGAATGTAAGCAGGGACTGTTTGGATTACTTCTATGTGTATCCCTAGCAATTAGCACACAGTGCCTGGCACATAAGTGCATCATCAATGTGTCATCTTTCTTTCTATCTATGGTATCTGGTTATGTAATTTCCATGACCTTTCTCACAAGATACATAAGTATATTTTGTTTCTTAGAATTTTTGTAACTGCAAGTGTCATACTTTCTCTGGGAATGTAGAGAAATTGTTTACTAGAGAATGTATACATGGATTCATACACTTATACTGAGGTAGATTAATAATCGAGAGTCAATACGGTATAATGAATATTGAGCCTGCCTGAAGGTCAGGAAGTCCTGGGTTCAAGTATCCCCCCTGATCATACACTGGATGGATGACCCTGGATAATTTACCTAACCTCTTAGTTCCCCAGGAAAGTCACAAAAACAATGAATTTCTGAGCAGGTGCAGAACTATATTGAGAGAGTTTCCTCGCCGGGAGTTCTTTACATGAATGACGCTATAGATCTGGTTCAAAATTATTAATAATCTCGGGATATTGGAAACATATTCATCATTCATCCCCAGAATATGCATTAGCTCCCACATACAGAATCACAAAGAGTACTCTTTCAAAGGGATTTGAATAACCAACCAGAAACCACCCTTCTGACTGTGGTCAAGCAATTTAGAGAGAAAACTCCTTGAAAATGCTTATGTCTATCCTAATTGTTTAATATCCAATATATCCAAGTTATTTTAATTGCTTCTTGCTATTTTTTGCTGATGCCCCTGAAACTATCTAAGATCTCCTCATGCTCCAACAAATATAACTTCGTAGATTGGTGTATATCCACCTGGGCCCAAAAGGCTTCAGAGTATATGATGTCCTAGGTAAAGTTTTCACACCCTTCTTCCCCATATTGGAAAATCTCAAATAGACAAAATAAATGGTCATTCCAGTCCTATAGAATTATCCCCTCTGAACCAACTGCAGTAATGAAAGATCTCAAAGAAGAAATCTAGAGGCAACGTTAACAGGTAACACTTTGCTTTCTGATCAGTCAATGCCCAAAGCTCCTGCTCCTCCACTTTTTCTCCTGTCCTCCTATTTCTTATTCTTTCTCTCCCATTCTTTTCTATCCTTCCTCATCTTTTTCTCCTCTTGTCCCCATTCTGTCTCCTGCTTTCCCACCCTCTACAGTCCTCCTAGTGTCTTTCCGTAACTGTTTCTCTTCCTTAATCCTCTTATGTCACTTATATCTGCCTCTTCTCTCCCCCAAATGCCCTATTTGTTTTCCATTCTTTTTCCATCTTTTTTCCCATCCTCTACATTTTTCCTCTCTTTCCCTCTCTTGTCTTCCCCAGTTCTCTTCTGTCCTTCCCCATTTATCTCCAGTTTTTCCTCATCTCTCTCCTGTCCCTCCTGATGTTTCTTTCATTCTCTACGTTTGTCTGTCTCTCCTTATGTTTCTCTTGAGTGCCCCATCTTTCTTTTGAATATGTCTGCCTTGCTTCCCTGTCCTTGTTTCACTCTCCCCAAAATTTCTCCTCTATTCCCTAATCTCTCTCTTGTCCTCTACCAACTCTCTTGAGCCCCATCCTATCCTTTGCCATACACATACCCCCCCCATCTCTTTCCCATTTTTTGCCCCAGCTCTCTGCAATTCTGCCTGTGCTTTTCTGGACCTGCTCCCTGTTTCTTTCCTGTTTTCCCCCAACTATCTCCCATTCCCCCTATCTCTGCCTGTCTTACCTACTTCTCCCCTATCCTTACCCATTTTCTCCTCTCCTCCCTTATCTCTCCTAACCTCCCTCAACTAAACCTCATCCTTCACTGTCTTCCTACCAACATCTCTTCATCTTTTTTCTGTTCTCTTTCTTTTTCTTGTCCTTCTGTATCTCTCTTCTATCCTGCTCCTGTCATCCTTCTATCCTACTGTCCTGTATCCTTCTATCCTTCTTCATCCTCCTCTTTTCCTCCCTCATCTCTCTCATCTCCCCTCTCTAGTTCCTCTCTCCTCTTTCTCCTATTCCACCTCCTCTGTTTTTCCCTAACTTTCCCTCAGTTTCTTTCCTGTTTCTCCAGTCTCTCCCCTAGCCTCAGAAATCATACCTCCTCCTCCTTCCATGACTAGAGATAGATACAAATACTCCTCTGTGCTTCCTGCCCGCTATGTGCAATGAGGGTCAACTCTAGACAAAGGCAGATGACTACAGTGCGGGGGGAGTTCACATACTTACCTTCCATGGCCCCCTGGCAACAGATTACCCAGCTGAAGAGGAACAGAAGTGGAAGCATTTCTCTGGAGCTGGCTGCAAGCAAGGGCAAAAAGGTCCTCTCCCTACTGGCTCAGGCGTGCTAGGAGATCCTGTGGAAGCTTGCCTGGAGAGCAAAAGGAGAGTGGAAGGGAGGGAAAGAGACTGGATGTTGGCCAGGGATGGGAGGAGGAAGAGGGTGTGGAGTTTGCAAAGTGTTGTTCTAACACTGCCTCATTTCCTATCCAAAAGCCTCTTCTCCCCACCCTGTGCCCCACCCCTATGCCCTCCTGCCCAGGCGTGCTTCCAAAACTCCACTTCTCTAAACTTCTGGGTCTGCCCTGGGGAATCGGGGGAGGTTAGGACAGAGACTGAAAGTTCTGGGTAGGACTGAATTCTGGGTGTGGGTTAATGGGGGTGGTAGTGGTGAGTAAAAGCTAGAGACAGACATTCCTACTCCGGATCCTTGGTGCCATGCCCCTGAGTCATCTCAGCAAAGGTGGGGAGACCACCTCTCCCTGAACTATTTCCCCTTCCCTGTGCTACAGAGATAAGATAAGGGGCCCTTCTCAAAGCTGACATCTGGGGACCCCCAAACCCGGGAGGTTTCCAGCAGCACCAAACATATTCTAAAGCCCCCTCTTGCCTCCCAACCCTGCCTTACTCCCAATATCTCGCTAAGGACACTGAAAATGATCCAAATGGGCTGAGAGTAGGAGTGGTCAGGTGAGAGGTGGAGGGGTTTCTGGGCTTGGTGGATAAAATTCAAAGGATGGAAAACTTGAAGTGTGTGAGGAGATCAGAGAGAATATAAATGTTGAGATAAAGTGGACATGTGGGTAAGATAGGAGGTAGGAGGGATGAGAGCAGTATGGAGAAATAATAGAGCCTTGGACTGTAAGTCAGGAATCTTGGGTTCTAGGTTGAGATTGATTGTTGATGGAGTCTATGACCTTAAGCATGTTACTTCCCCTCCCTAGGTCTCCTTCCTACCCCCCCCCCCATCTATAAAATGAGGGGATTGAACCAGATGTTCTCTAAAGTCTCTTCTAGCTCTTACAATCTATGTTCTAAGGTTCCTTCCAACTCTGAATTTTATGTGCTAAGGTTCCTTCCAGTTCTTACATTTTCTATGTTCTAAAGTGTTTTTTTCACTCATATCATTTGTTTTGAGGTCCCTCACTGCTTGGATTTCTAGGATTAAGAGGTATCATCAGTGGAGTGGAATGGATTAGAGACTGCTTTTATACATCTAGACCTTTAGTTAAGAAGAGAATTAGGTGTTATTTCACCAGAGGCCAAGTTCTGGGACAGGAGTTTGGGGTCAACTCATGGTGTCAGGAACCCATGTCCCCATTTCAGTAAAGATCCAAGAAGGAAGCCAGTGGTAGGATTTTCCACTGCAGGGACTGCATGCAGGGGCAAGATAAGGGTGGCAGGAAGCAGAACAGAGCAAATCTGTGCCAACATTAGCAGGGGGCCCTGAGACATGTGTTCCTGCAAATCTCTTGACTGGAGAAGAGAGGCCCATGGTTGGGGGAAGGGGAGGGAGCTGGAGAGGCCAGGATTATACAGCTGCTGGAGAAGAGGACCTGAGCTAAAGGAGAGTCAACCAGATCAGAAGGAGTAAGCAGATCCCTGACGTAGTCACAATGATCACCAGGCTACCAGGGATGTCCCAAAATGTAACTTCTGCCAGAAATGACAATTATATGGTTTATTCCTTGTCCAGTGAATTTTGCATCATTTCAAGCCACCAGCACTCATCTGGTCACTGCTCTCCCTCCAGCTCATCATCTGCTTTTTCACCTCTGAACTTTTGTCCACCCTGTTCCCTATATTTGAGGTACTTTCTCCCTATCTCAGTCTCATAATACTCTAAGGCTCTGATCAATGATAGCTAAAATAATAACAATAACTAGCATTTATATAACACTTCACAAATATCTCATTTGATTCTCCCCTAAATCCTGAGAGGTAGGAGCTAGTATGATCCCCATTTTATAGTAGAGCAAATTGAAGCAGACAGAGGTAATGTCACTTGCCCAGGATCACCTGGCTAGTAAGTACTTGAGGTTACATTTGAACTCAGGTCTTCCTGATTCCAAGTTCAGACCTCTATCTACTATATCCCCTTGTTTCCAAATGGCACCTCCTCTAGGCAGTTTTCCTTGATTGCTCCTATTGGTAATAACCTTATCCCCTCTGATCTCACATGGCATTTGCATTTGCAACTTTTGTATTTGCAATTTGCATTTGCAAATGGATCTACTATAAAACACTATGTCATAGCTATCTTTCTTTGTATTTCATCCTCCTTCTAGATCATAAGTTTCATGAGGGCAGGGTTCCTATCTTATCCAAGTTTCCAGCTGCAGGACTCTTTGACCATAGCTGGACCATGGAATCATAGAATTTAGAGTTGAAAGGAATCTTAGGTGTTTAAAAAGAGCATTTTTGGAACTAGTCTCACAAAACTGATTGGAAAAAATAAATGCCAATTCATAATTAAATGTAGGGGTCAGCTAGGTGGCACAGCGGATAAACCACTTGGCTTGGATTCAAAAACACCTGAGTTCTAATCTAGCCTCAGACACTTATGACCCCGGGCAAGCCACTTAACCCTGTTTGTCTCAGTTTTTCATCTGTAAAATGAGTTAGAGATGGAAATGGTAAAGCACTACAGTATCTTTGCCAAGAAAACCCCAAATAGGGTCATGAGGATCCACAACTGAACAGGAGCAACAAAAGATAATGAGATATATAAGCACTAAACAGACTAGATACTCATATCAGCTAGTCAACACATCCTCTCTCTAATAGGAAAATCCACTTAGAGAAACAAATTAATAATATAAGAATGATTGAGGAATGACCTTCAAATGTATTGTCATCTGACTATGATGCAATATCTCCTTTTTAAGGTGAGTCCTGATGAGTCAACTGGATATTACTTGCTTGGAGTTCTAAGTCTGATACTTATTAGTTCAGTGACTCTGGGCAAAAAAAAAATCACTTAACCTCTCTGGGCTGAGGTTCCACATCTGTAAGGGAGGAGAGTTCTATTTGGGTTACTGAGACACTGTGCTATAGAGGAAAGAGCACAGACTCCAAAATAAGAGGGCCTATGGTCAAATCCCAGCTTTGTTACTTACTGTCTGTGTGACCTTTCTTTAAGTCAAGTCGGCTCTCTGGGCTTCAGTTCTTTGATCTGTAAAATGATGGAGCTGAACTCCTAGTGACCTCTGAGGACTTGTTCAGTTCTAAATCTGTGATCTTACCTCAGAGCTTCGGTCAGGAAATGGCTTTATGAATGTGACTTATCGTTATTATTTTCACTATTATTTCTTGAATCAAGTAGGGACTTATTTCCATTTGTTGTTTTTTTTCAACACCTAGTAAAGTGCTTGTTCCCAGTAGAGGCTTAATGCTTTTTGACTGATGTTTGCTGATCTCAGCATCCTTTTCCTGAATGATGCTGGAAAAGCATCTACAATGTCCTTTTCCTAGAGTCCAAGCAGGTCATTTCCTTCCGCTGTGTTATTAATTAGATCCTATCTTTTTTTTTTTTACATTTGTTATGTACCTCATTGTATACTCATATCAATGAAATGGCAGAATCATAAAAATATTGAATTCTGTTTGGGGATGAGTATCTCTCATGTCTGAGGATAAAAGGGAGGCTTCTAAGGAGAAACATTTCTCTGTCTATGTGGTTTGGGAAGTTAGCCTGCTCTCCTTGATTGAACCTGGGAGATAGCTGTCAGAGTCCAGCCAAAGCCCAACAAGAGACAATGGGTGGGTGGAGGGAAGGAGACGCTCCTGGAGCAGAAGCTCAGATATGAAAGCAAGGTTTAGAACTGGAAGGAAGTTTACAGGTCATCCAACTCTCTCATTTTATAACTGGAGAATCTGAGGTTCAGAAAAGTCAAATGATTTACCCAAAGTTACACACAGCACGTAGCAGGTGTGGGATTTGAACCCAGGGCCTCTGACCCTAAATCCAACATTCCTACAGGAAAGTAGAGGAGAGGAGTCAAGTGGAGTGAGGGGGATGATAGAAGGGAGGGTAAATGGGAGAAGGGAGTAATTAGAAGTAACTACTTTTGGGGAGGGACAAGGTCAAAAGAGAGAATAGAATAAATGTGGGGCAACATAGGATGGAGGGAAATACAGTTAGTATTACACAACATGACTATCATGGAAGTCTTTTGCAAAACTACACATATATAGCCTGTATTGAATGGCTTACCTTCTTGGTGGGGATGGGTGGGGAGGGAGGAAGGGAGAGAAGTTGGAATTCAAAGTATTAGGAACGAATGTTGAGAATTGTTTTTTCAAGTAACTGGGAAATAAGAAATACTATCATGCCCTACAAGAGAGAAGATGGGGATAAGGGAAGGGTGGGGTGTGACAGAAGGGAGGGCAGATTGGGGGAAGGGGTAATCAGAAAGCAAAGTGTTATGGGATGGGGGGAGGGGAGAGATGGGGAGAAAATTTGGAACTCAAAATTTTGTGGAAATGAATGTCAAAAACTATAAATAAATAAATATACATTTAAGAAAACCTCAAACAAACCTAAGCATGGTGTTTAGCAGATATCAGAAACATAAATGTTTGTTCAATTAAAATGAATTATGCTCTCTAAAAAAAAATAAATAAATCCAGCATTCTTTCCTGCGGCTTTCAAGTAGATATCAGTAGAACATTAGGTAGAGTAAATAAGAAGCTGGGCAGGGAAACAAAAAACAAAACTACAGATCTAAGGCACCAACCAACAGCAAGAGACAAAAGAAACTAAAATGAAAAAGACAAATGAATGGGAAAGATGGAAAGAAAAGCTGGGCTTCAGTACATGAAAATAGGAAACAAGGGTTAAGGGATGAGAAGCCAGACCACAGTGTCTTTTTTGAGCCGGAACTACTGGCTTTGGGGTCAGAGAACCTGGGTTTCCATCCTAACTCTAATGCCTACTCTGTATAACTCTGGACACATCACTTAGTCTCCCTGAGCCACAGTTTTCTCAGGTATTCAATGAGAGGAGTTGGACTGGAAGACCTCTAAGGTCTCTTCTAACTGTAGATCCATGACCTTCAGACCCAACGCCCTCACAATGCATGAAAAAACCAAAGCCCAGAGAGATTTAGTGACTTGCCTGAAATCATCCAAGGAGTAAGGGTCTGACACCAGATTCTGAACCCATTTCTGATGACTTTTAAGCCACTGATCTTCTTGCTTCACCATGATGCCTCTAGCCTCATGGTGGCAGTTAAGGCCAACCAGATTCTTGAAGATGGTAAGTCAGACCTCTGAGGATATCCTCTACTCTTCACTTATATTCACAATTCATCTCAGAGTAGGTGACTTTAAAATAATTCAGATTTTATGAGGTGCCCATGATTAGCACTGGCAGACTTCTACAGCTGCTCAAAATCTTTCTTTCTCAGTTGAGGCTGTCTTCTGTTTGGGACCATCAGGGGTATGCTAGTAAATGCTTAACAACTGACTCTCTCCCACCCCACTAAAAAAAAACCCCAACATACAGAACACACTTTAAATGTTTTGTTGTTCAGTTGTTTCAGTGATGTCCAACTTTTCATGACCTTATTTGAGGTTTTCTTGGCAAAGACATTGGAGTCATTTATCATTTCCTTCTCTAGTTGTTTGTTTTTTCCCCAGGCAAATCTAATTTTTTCTGACCCCATGCAGGGTTTTCTTGGCAAAGATACTAGAGTGGTTTATCATTTTCTTCTCCAGTTCATTTTACAAATGAGAAAACTGAGGCAAACAGGGTTAAGTGACTTGCCCAGGGTCACATAGTTAGTAAGCAGGCTAAATTTGAATTCAAGGAGATGAGACTTCCTGACTCCAGGCACTCTGTGCACTATGGCGCCACCTAGCTGCCCTTTAAAAGGAGGGTTATAACAATTATAGTACAAACTTCACAGAATTTCTATTAGCCAGGAAATTACTTTGGAAAAGGTAAATAAAATGATTAGTTTTTGTTAGTAACACTGACCTTAGCACAAGAGATGCCAGAGCATAGTGGATAGAGAGTGGCCTGAAAGTCAGGAAGATCTGGGTTCAAGTTTTGCTTCTGATACAAACTATATGACCCCGGGCAAGTCACTTAACCTCTCACTGCCCTAGGCAACTACATTGGTAGAAGGAATTCCCTTATTTCAAATTCCTATTAAAGTGGCATCATAGAAATTATCCAAAAATAAACAAACAAATCCAACCTAAAAACCTCTTGAGGAGGCCAGGTCTTTTTAATATTAAAATTTTAAAATATTAAAGGAGGAGCACTTGGAGAGCCAGTTCTAATCCCCAGGGAGAGGTAATATCTTGGAGGTCCCAGCTTTCATCTGGTTAGGTATTACCTTGGGTTTTTCCTCTTTTCTTATCTCGTCAGGCCCTGCCTCAACTTTAGGGGTGCCTTGGGTCCATTCCTAGTCAGGATCAGAGTCAACAGGGGCATAAGGACTTTTTGCCTTGATAATAGGAATTCAAGGCAAAGATCACCTATCTGCCTATGTCTTCTTAACTCCTCCCTTTTTGCTCCCCTGTAGTGTTATTTAATGACTTAAGATTTATAAAAACTTCAAAGTATTTTTCATAGTTTTGATGTGATAGGTGTTAATTTCCAAGGGCATGAGAGGATTTCAAAGGATATATGAGACAGACAGACAGTCAGATTTGACTCATCCTGATCCAACTAGGAGTGAGTATTGGAGGGCTTTCTATGACAGGGTTGAATAGGGGAGGTCATGATCAACCCTTCTGTCTTCCAGCTGGGTGTGTGGTTGATGAACTATCCAGGCAGGCTCAATAACCCACTCCCTGAAGGAAGACTCAGCTGTACCTGCAGATGATGGTTCTAGGAGAAAACCAAGGAGATGGACAGCAGAACAGTTCTAGAGGGAAAGAGCAATGGAGGAATGCTGAACTTCAGGTAACTATAGCTGCTGAGCTAGAGAGGAATGACAGCAATAAGGCAGCTCAGGAACCATCCCAAGGGAGTCAGGGCACAACTTGCTAAGAAGCAGTGATGCAGGACTGGTTGCCAGAAGTTGGAGCCAAGAGGTATTTCAGCTTCCACAAAACCCTTTCTCACTTCAGAGGTTTCCAGGGACACTTTCTCCAGGGGTAGGGGAGTCAAGAGGAGAATATATATATATATCCCTTCCTAGGTAGGAGCATTGAGAATGAATCTATTGCTCGTATTTCTGTTAGTTACTTGCCTTTTTGGCACAACTGGGATAGCAAGAGGTTTCAGAGTCTTGCTTAGACCATACAAATTGCCTTGTTTTTTTTATAGGCCCCAAGAAGCCATTTAATAACATGGTTAGGGGAGGGGGTAGTTGCTCACTTTTGTCCTGAATTTCTGTTATCCAGTAAAAAGTTCCTTATTCCTCTCACTATTTAGAAAGCATGATTTCTGCCACAGTCTCCTAGTAGACTCCTATTGACATTACGGCAGGAAACATTTGTGGTCACAAGTTAATGGAGTTCAATAAGTCAGGACTGCAGGAAAAGAATGCCAGGAACCACCTTTCCCGGGTTTGGATTCTTCTGACTTACAATGCACATTGACTTGTGAACTTTGGAGCCAGATCACAAGAGGGCCTTGGATGCCAGGCTAATAAGTTGGGATTTTATCTTGCCAATAATGGGGAGCTACTGAAGGGTTTGCCCATTTTTTGCCTAGGGAAAGGGATTCTTTTTAGGAAATTAAATCAGGTGGCAAGAAGGGATTTGATTGGGCAGATAATGGAAATGGGGAGAGCAAATTGAAGGCTAATGCATGACTCTGAGAGACAGTAGATGAGAGCCTAGTTAGGAGTGCCAACTGTGAGACTGGAAAGGAGCCAAATGAAAGAGAGATTGAAGAAACAATAGGAAGAACCTGGTGACTGACTGAACCATGGGGAGTGAGACAGAGAGGGAAAGTCTACAAAGTTTCTAATCTAGGTGGATGATATGGATTTTTGAAATTTAGTCTGAAGACGCCAAGCTAAAATGGAATGTCATTGCTATCTTCAAATATGAAACGGGGAAAACCCAATAGATAAGAGATCAGAGGATATGAGCAAACAATTCTCATGAGAATTACAAACTATTAACAACTATATAAAAAAGGCTCTAAATCACTAATAATAAGACAAATCCTTATCAAATCAATCCTGAAGTTTCACCTCACACTCTGCAAGTTGACAAAGATAATGGAATATGGAAATAGTCAATGTTGGAGGGGTTGTGAGAAGATAGGCACACTAGTGCAGTATTGGTACAGTTACGAATCAGTAAGACCATTTTGGAAAGCAATTCGAAATTATTTAAAATGACTAAAATGTCCAAACTCTTTGAATCAGAGATTTTGCTACTTGGGTTGTGCCACCATAAGCCATCAATAAGAAAAAAGTTCCTATTTACAGCAAAATATTTATGGTAGTATTTTTTTGTGACTGCAAAGAATTGGAGACAAAGTAGATGCCCATCAATTAGGAAATGCTCAAATGAATTGTGGTACATGAATGTAATGGAATATTATTGCTATATGAGTGATAAATAAAATAAATACAAAGAAGAGTGAAAAGATTCACATGAAATGTTGTCAAGTGAAATATTTAGAGCCAAGAAAACAATATATACAATAACTACAACAACGTTACTGGAAAGAATAGCCACACAACAATTAAAAGCAAATGCTGTAAAATTACAAAGAACAAACTGCTCCAAAGAAGAGATATGAGAAAATCTCCTTGCTTCCATTCCTTTTCAGAGATGAAAGATTCATAGTTTTGATAGATTTTGTACTTCCAAATATATTTTCAGACTTTTTTTATGTATTGATCAGCTTTGCTAGTTTTTTTCTTTTTCTCTTTTTTTCTTTAAAAATGTTATTTGGGGGCAGCTAGATGGTGCAGTGAATAAAGCACCAGCCCTGGAGTCAGGAAGACCTGAGTTCAAATCCAATCTCAGACATTTGACACTTACTAGCTGTGTGACTTTGGGCAAGTCACTTTACCCCAACTGTCTTGTCTTCCCACCCCCCAAAAATTAAAATAAAAATGTTATTTGTTATATGGGATAACTCTTTGGGAGAGAGATAGATATGGAGGAAAATTTTGGTGATGTCAAAAAACAAAGCAATATATTTTTTAAACATGGCTGGATAAGAGAGATTCATTATGATGGCCTCCACATAAAAAGGAAAAGTGGGCAAAAATTATAGAAAGGTGGGTTTCCATTACAGAAGAAGACAAACTTTCTAGCAAATAAAGCTAGCTGTTCGTAAGTAGAATGTCTTTATAGATAGTGAATTTCACACTCTTGGAATGGGAAGCTTAGATGATTATTTGTCAAAAATATTACAGAGGAGATTCTGTTTTCAGGACCCTATTAATCTCACTGCCTATTAAGATCCTTTAGAGCTGTGATGTAGTGGAAAGTGCATTGGGACTTCCTGGAAGAGGAAAAAGAGCAAGAGTTTAAAAGAAGGTAGAGCTCTGTGATATTTGCCTCAAAAACAGCAATGAAAATGCCCCAAAGAAGAAAACCACCAGAAACCCTTCAGAAATATATTTGTTGATTATAGGGGGAGAAAACACTTAAAGAAATTTTTAAAAATTCTGACACAATAATGAAAAAAAGTCATGGATTAAAAGAGCAAAGACGAAAACATCAGAAGAAAAATATATCATACCAACAGTCAGTCCAATAGTATCAAACTCAAAAAGAAATAAGGACCAGTAAACTGTATATAAGGATCCCTACAGTTACTTATTGACTTCGAAAACCACATATGTTGATATTTTTCTTTATTATTATCACAGCAACACTTTAAAATCAGATAGGAGATACATTTTAATCTGGTTCAGACCATACTTGGGAGTATTGTGAGCTGAATGAATCCTTCAGGTCACGTTTGACACATTTGTTTTTGTCAACAAACATTTATTAAGCACCTACCTTGTGCCCAGTACTAAGCTTTGGGGATACAAAAAATGATAAAAGACAGTTTCTTCTCTCAAGGAGCTCACCAACAGGAACATCAGAAATGGAACTAGAATTTTCTTGCGATATAAGAAAAAAAATTAGGAGTTGTTACACAGTCACTATTTATGTTCTTGTAAAATTTTTTTTTATTTATTTTGAACTTAAATACAAAAAGAAAAAATAATTTTCATATACACAGCACAACACAAAAAGAGGATTCAGTATGAAACCATGAATCTCCGTTTCACACTTTTTATTTAAAAAAAAACCCAACAATGATGTAATAAGTACTACACATGGTTTTCAAAACTACCCTGCTTTTCTGTGCTTCCTTCTGAGTTTTCTTTTCTTCTTTGCTATACACAAGAAAACATGTTTTGGGGTTTTTTTTAATACATTGACAGAATTAAATGAAGAAATGGAATTAGCAAATATATTACGAAACAAAATAAGGAAAGATCTGGGTATGACTAAGGAATTTCAGCCAGGATGATGATGAAAGTCAGTAATTTAGAAATAGCATTAGAAAACATTTTTTTAAAGACAGACTTAATGAAAAATAATAATTTTTGAAGAATAGAATGATGGAAACATTTGTAAGGGGAATAATAGCTTTGAAGGCAGAAGTTTCGAGAGAGGACTTACTGATTTTCCCTATCCCTTTGAAATATTTGATGATTTTTTAAAGACTTTAAGCAAACAAGAATGACACATATATTTATCCCCTATCTCATAAAACTGAAGTGCTATGTGTGGATTCTGTGAGGAGTCATGTTGTCTGTCCTTGAGGTGGAAAAAAACAAAATAAAGAAATTTCTCTGATTCAGACTGAAGTTAAGACTTGAGTCTTATTGTGGAGAGTGGGAAAGAAGTATTTCATAGTAACTCCCTGAGGTATCCTTTTGGGAGGTTAAGTGATTTCCCCAAGGTCACATAAATAATAAGTGTCAGAAGAGGAATTTCCATTCTGATTTCTGACTCCAACGTCAGAGTGATGTGCCATGAGGAATTAAAATAATTGAATGATTTTATTACATGGATTTTCCTTACAGTTATGGATTTTTAAAAAGAATGGTTCAATTAAATACTTTATTATTTGATTTCTGCTGATTTTACCTGTCTATGGATAAAATATGAATTTCAGTGGATTATAGACAAGAACATATTTATTTCCCTTCCTCCACATTGAATCTGACCATGGAATAGGGGCTTTCAGGGTAGAATGGATTTCAACTGTCATATGTTAAAGGAAACAGAAAAGTATACTTGGCAAACTACACAACAGAAAATGATTTAAATCTATGCAAACAACAATTACATTTCTGGAAGATGGAGGAAGGAGAGGAAAATTTAAGAGATATCCCAAAATACTATGAAGAAGAAAAAAGTCTGACTACTACATATAAGGGGACCATCCAAGGATATTCCCTTGAAATAATGAAAAATATGAATTACTTGCAAATTGACAGAATTCATAGGATGCTGCTGAGATCGGTGAATCTTAAATTCAACTTACGTAAGTCATTGCTAACCTTCAAGATTGCAGTGACAAAGGGATAATTTTTTTTATAAACAGTCAAAAAGGAAAACATCACATATCAAAGAAACAACAATTTGATAGTCAGAACTTTACACAAAAATGAGAAAGGACAAAAGCTGGAACATAATATGTCAAAAAATGAGATACTGGACTTCACCTCAAAATCAACTACCCAGCAAATCTAAGCAATCTCTTCTAAGACAAAAGAGGATTATTTAACAATTCAGCAAAACCAACAAAAATATGGAGCATGAGGTGTAACATCAAGATAAATACTAAACTCAATAGTTTAACTAATATCTCATTATGATCACTGCGGGTCACAACCAACAACTGTAGTATTGTTTTGATTAACAAGTGAATGACACAAGCAGGCTTGGGAAAAAAAGGCAGAGAAATGAGAACAAATTGATTTGGAGTATCAAAGGGGGATCTTACAAAGAATGACAAAAAAGAGAGTGGAGAGGGGAGAGGGTTTGGGAAAAGGGAAAATGGTTCGTTATCGTTGGAGGTGGGGGAAATGTCAGAGGGATATTCTCATTTCAAACAGAATGGGAAAGTTCAAAGCTTTGTAAAACTTATTGTTAATACCATAAAAATAAACAACTTTCAAAGATTTAGAAACTCTAATCAACACAACAGAAACCACATTCCAGATGATGAAACATGCTATCAACAATTAGACAAAAGAGGTGATGGACTCAGAACGTATAATGAAGCATACTTTTGATTACATGAAATTGATAATTTTTACTACAGACATATTAATGTACGTAGGATAAGAAGAGATATGGTCAAATAGGGGGGAAAAATCTTTGTACTAAAGTAAAGTAAGCAAAGCCAAGAAAACAACATACATAGTAACTACAACAATGTTGTAGTAAAGAACTACCCAGTAAACAAAACGAAACAAAACAAAAAGTGAATTTAACAAAATTACAAAGATCAAGTAGGACTTGAAGAAATAGAAGTTGAAGAAACCTTCCTAGAGGTGGGAGGTCTATAGGTGTTAAACATTGCACATATTTATTTTGGGACTTTTTCAATGTATTAGTTAAGCTGATTTTTTTTCTGAAAAAATATTATTTGTTACTTCGAACCACCTCTATGGGAGAATGGAGAAGGAATTCTTGGGGTAACTACAATGAGGTAAGAAACAGAAGACACCAATAAAAATTTATTTTAAAAAAGATTGAAGCATTTTTTCCCCATATAGCTAATGTAAGAATTTGCTTTGCTTGACTACACATATCAGTAACAGGTTTTGTTTTTCTTGCATTATCAATGCGTAGGGGAGGGAGATGGGGGAGGACAAGAATTTGGAACTGAAAATAAAACTAAATTTTAAAAAGAAAACATTGTTTTATTTAGGAATATATGTAGGAACTGTGTTTAGTATTGAATTTTTAAGGTAATTAAAATTTTAAGGTAATTGAGAAAATATAGTAAGATAATGAACTGCTCTGTCTGCCACAGCAATGGAGACGTAGAAAATTCTTAGCTCTACAATAAACAGAAGAAATTGTTTTGTAAAGCTGAATTTTAGTACATAAAAATAAATTTTACATTACAAGAAAGTTATTCATTCAAAATGAAAAAGAAGGAAACAGATCAGGAAAAAATCTTTACTAAAGACATTTCTAGTAAATGTCAGACATTCAAAAGGTACAAGGAATTGATAATTTTCTTAAAGTAAGAAGCATTATCTAATAGATAAGTAATCAAAGGATATGAATTATCAGATTTTAAAAGAAATGCAAATGGTCAAAGAACCACCTGGGAAAAAATATCACTCTTATAATTAGGGAAATGAAAATTACAACTCTATAATATCACTTTACATTCATTAAGTTGGCAAAAAGTTAAAAAAGGATAAAATTCAACACTTGTCAGGGTTTTGGAGAAACAGAACCACTCACATTTCTTGCTGCAGCTGTAAATTGCTGAAATCTGTTTGGAAAGCAGTATCCTATAGTACAATAGGAGATACAAATTCCTTTGCTCCAGTCACCCCATTGCTAGGACTGTATCTTAAAGATATCTTTGGAAGAGAGAAGGCCTAGCTGTACAAAAATATTCCTAGCATCATTATTCATAACAGTAGCAAACTGGAAAAAATCTATGTCTCCAGGGATTGTGGAATGAAATGACTTAACAGATTGTGTTATATGATTGTAAGAGATGTTATTGCGCTTAAAGCAACGACAAATAGGAAGACTATTAAGGAACATGGAAAGATATAGGGAGCATTATGGGATAAAGAAAGCAGAACCAAAAATACTACATATACGTTAACTACAAGTATAACAGTCACAAGATCGGGGAAAAATACACACAAGAAAAAGAAAAGACCACTTAGGGACTCAGAAAGAAACAGACTGACTTTTGAATATTGTATCTTATTAATGTTAATGTTTAGATAGAGAATGTTCCATTTAAACAAAATGTAACTAATTGGAGGGGATGGTTTCATATGTAGTGCTACTGTTTAAATTCTTATTTCTGTATTTGTCCACGTCTGTGGACAACTTCCAAGGTCTCCTTCCAGCTCTCGGTCTAGTATTCTGACAGTTTTAACCGTCTCATAAGGGATGGAGGAGGAAGGAACAAGGAGATCTCAGCAGGACAGACTCTGGAAGCTAGCAGCTGGGGGAAGCTCCCCTAGCCTTCGGGACCACACTTCCCGGTTTACACTGCGACCCCCGTTGCATGCTGGGTCTTGTAGTGGCCTGCGGTCCGAGGCGCGCAGACGCAGCAGGGAGCCCAGGAGACCCCGGAAGCGCGGCGGAGGCGGCTGTGGGGCTATGCCGGCGTCGCCGACAGCACCTGTGCCCCATGCCCCGGTGCCCGCTCTACTCGCTCTGCCTCCTGTGCGCTCTGCTGCCCCTGCACCACAATGCGCCCGAGCCCGAGGGCCCCGCGCCCGATCCGGCCCACTACAGGTGAGCACGGGAGGAGGCGGGACAGGACCGCTCCCTCCCACCCCTCCCCCAGGTCCCACACTCCCCGACTCTGTCCCTGAGCGCCTAGATACTGCCGGGGGCTGCGGCTCTCCCGCCTGACCTTTCTGCTCCTCCCCTCCCGATCCCTCCCCGGTCACCGTCCTGATTTTTCTCCTTCCCTCTTGATCTCTCCTTTCGCCGCCTGATTTCTTATTTTCTGGTCCTGCCCTAGCCTGATTTCTTGCTTCCCCATCGTCCCCTTCATGCCCCTTCTCTCGTTTTCCCCATTCTTTCTTGCCTCCGCCCCGACCCCGTCCTCTCCCTTTCTCGCCTTCTTCTCCTCGTGCTTCCCACTTTCTTTCTTGCCCCAGGGAGCGAGTCAAGTCCATGTTCTATCACGCCTACAACAACTACCTGGAGAACGCCTTCCCCTACGACGAGCTGCGGCCGCTCACCTGCGACGGGCTGGACACCTGGGGAAGGTAGGACTGGAGGGTGGAGTGGGGCGGACCGAACCCAGGGTTAATCGGGCTGCCGACTTGGCCAAGTATCGGGAAAGGAGCCTGAATCCTCAGGTCACAGCCTCAGGGACCTGGTTCCGGCAGACTTCTCGGCTGGCGGAGCTGAGCTGTTTGGGGCGGGGATTCAGAACTGTACTAGCTATTCTAAGCCCAGCATTGAGTCACTCAGTGTCAGAGCTGGTGGAGCAGTTAGAAAAATAAGTCTCCTGCTCTTACCCCTCTCGTTGTTGGGGGAATGGAAAGGGCTGGGGAAACTGGGGCCCCCAGGAGGGGTGTGACTTGTCCAGGAATAAACAACTTCAGTGATCTATTGGAGTTCTAAGTGTCCTGGGGAGGCACACACATGAAATAACAATCTATGACAGCATGACGTTCTGCGAGATCCTGGTTAGTGCTAATATTGTAATAGAACATTTGTCTTGGAGAGAGGAAATCTGGATTTCCTGGAAACTAGGTACCAACATTAGGTCTGTAACCTTGTCCAAGTCACTTAACATCTTTTTAACCTCAATTTCCACACCTGTTTTACCGAAATGGGGTTATTTATTCAACTTCCTCTTCAGTTAATCTGGGCAATTTATATTTTTTTAAAATATTCATCTCTCTCATTTAGATTGTCAAATTTATGGGCGTACAGTTAGGCAAAGTAATTTCTAATTATTGTTTTAATTTCCTCCTCGATGGAGGTGAATTCACCCTTTTCTCATAGCTGTTTAAAAAAAAAAACTTAAGTGCCTGTCTCACTGATTGGTTTAGAATAGAAGTGTTTTGTACACATTAAAGTGCTATGAAATGTGATCCCTTAGTAGTATAGGTTTAAAAGTGGTCAGTGGATAGGACCAAATGCCAAAGAATATGAGACATAGTCATCCTTCCTCCTGGCAGTCAAGAAAAGCAGTGTTACGTGTTGTTTGGAGCTGCCTGAGAAGGACTTGAGATCTGTCTCTCGAAAGACTGGTATGATTTGCATGGGGTAGGAGAGGGTGAGGGAAGTGAACAGTAAAATAGTAGTTTCATGAGCAGAGCTTGTGTGGTTGTGGGGTGGGGAAGAGAAGACGCCACCGTAAGTGCTATTAAAGTGAGGTTCTGGCCTGAGTGTTGATACTGGGGCATATTGGGCAGAGTGCAGAGGTCTCAGTTGCCAGAACTGATCTAATAGAATTGATCTGTATTTTGTGTGCGCGTGTGTGTAATACCCTGTCCTTCCCTGATTTTTTTCTTTCCATTGATTATTCTCTCTCTTTTGCTTGTTTTCTTTATCTTTTCCATGCTGTACTCAGCATTCACTTAGGGTTTGAATCACTCACAACTATAGAATTGCTTCCAGAAAGCAGATATTATGATAGGGTGGGCTTTAAATCTGCATAGAGGGGGACGGAGCTAGAGTAGCTGAGGCCCAGAGATATTCCCTGTATCTCTAAAGGATCCTCAGTAAACAGTGGAGGTGCTTCATTTCTCAAATACATGGGACCTGAGCCAAATTTACAAAAATAGGAGCCATTCTCCAATTTATAGAGGTTATGAATAAGCAGTTTTCAGAAGAAGAAATCAAGTAGTTATTTGAAACAATGATCTAAATCACTAATAATCAGAGAAGAGAATATTAAAACAACTCCTTAGATACCACCTCACATCTATCAGATTTGCTAACATGATAGGAAAAAAATGTGACAAATGCTAGAGGGGATGTGGAAAAATAGGTACACTAATGCATTGTTGGAGTTTTGAACTGTTCCAACTATTCTTTAGAACAATTTGGAACTATGCTCAATGGAATATAAAACTGTGTATATTCTTTCAGCAAGCAGTACCATTCGGTCCGTACCCCAAAGAGATCAAAGGGAAGGACCAAATGTACAAAAACATTTATAGTAGCTCTTTCTGTGGTGGCTAGATTTGGAAATTGAGAGGATGCTCATCAGTTGGGAATTGGCTGAACAAGTTATGGCAAGTGATTGTGCTATAAGCAATGGCAAGGGGATTGGTTTCAGAAAAACCTGGAGAGATTTATATGAACTGATGAGCAGGAGAACATTATGCATAGTAAGAGTGATATTGTAATGATAATCAATGGTGAAAGACTTACCTACGCTGATCAGTACAATGAATGTTGTAGATATCACAGTAATAAAGAACTCTTGCTGACAAATGCTTTTCACCTCTAGAGAGAAAACTGATGGACCCTGCAAATTCAAACCTTTTTTTCACTTTATTATTATTTTTTGCAACATTGTTACTATGGAAATATGTTTTGTATGACTTCAGATGTATAATGGGTATCATATTATTGCCTTCTCAATGTGTGGGGGAGAGATTGAAGGAGGGAAAAAATTTGGAACTCAAAATTTTAAAAAAATGAATGTTAAAACCTAAACATTAGAAAAAGAAACAAAATGGGAATTTTTATCCTTTTGCAGTTTTTCTCTGACACTGATAGATGCCCTGGACACCTTGTTGGTAAGTGTATTTTTTTGTCTTATTTCCTTTCTCATGTTGTTCTTTCTTCATTGAGTTTATTTCAGTTAAAAACAATTCACCCCTGCATGTTTTTCCTCTGATTATTCAGAACTGATAATATCAAATCACTCAATTGAAGCTGTGGAGAATTAATCCCACTTGACTAGCTTCTCTTCAGGAGAGTGTTTGTGATCCTGGCAATTCTTTGGGATCTGCCCCAGGAAGGGGTATCAAAGCAACCCATAGGGCCTACCAGCCTCAGGTTTTGTTAGCTTTTAGAAGTCCAAGGCAGTTCTGTGGGCAGTGAGGGAAATGCAGAGAAGAACATGTGATTCTGATCCTCATTGTACTTAGAGTTTTGATGACGTAACAAGACTGCCTTTCCACCTTACCCCTAAATCAGGAAAGTTAAACTGTAAGATACAGAGTAATATATAATGTAATATAGTAAAACACAACATAACATAGCAATATAACATAACATAATATAATACGAGAGGTTATAAGACATTCTCCACTCAGTGTCCAGTGAATGCTACACTATTGGTACTATGTATGGTTCAGAGATGTCAGAGATCCCTCCGGATTGGAGGACCCAAGATAGTTTCTTTCAGGAAGGTTTGGATCTTTACCTGTGCCTTAAAGGATAGATAGGATTTGTGTTGGCAAATTAGGGTAGATGCTTTACTTGCAGGAGGATCAGCATGGGGCATTATTTTAATGAGGACGATAAGACTTGGTCTGGCCAAAATTGTATAAAGGAGAGTAATGAGGGAATCAGGCAGAAAGGTAGGTAGAGCACATGTTATTCAAGGGGAGGGGCCCTCGAATCACATGGCAAAGAATAGCCACAGTGTCAGAATCAGGGTTTGGAGATTAATTTGATGGGTGAGTGCCTGGGCACTACCACTGCCTGTGAGGCTCCCTGGATGAATAGAGAGGCAGAAATCAGATGGAGACTCTGCTATCCGATGTCTGATCTCCCTGCCTAATTGCTCATCCTGGAAGGGTGACTGTTGCAGTGATCTGAACTAAGTGTTGAGGACAGGAACAGGGAAAGATTTCCTTTTCCTGACTCTTAAGTATTTTCCTTACATAGCTCATCAATTTGGCTTTGAGATCTTTTCTTCTATTAATTAAGTAGACAGCAACCGTAGCACATTTACAGAGGGGAAAGAAGCAACCTGAGAGTAAGGGAGGAAGTACCAGGGCAGGGCTCAGAAATCTGGTGTTTTGTTTCTTTAGCTCCCACTCCCTCCCTGCCCCCAATGGCTTTACCTCTCCTGGGATTTCCTGTCTTTGTTCTTGCAGATTTTGGGAAATGTCACTGAATTCCAGAGGGTTGTTGATGTGCTTCAGGAAAGCGTGGATTTTGATATCGATGTCAATGCCTCCGTGTTTGAAACCAACATTCGAGGTAGGTGCTGCCCAGGAGACCTCAGACACTCAGAGCCCCTGGAAAAGGGCCTGGGTGTTTCACTAGGCAAGTTAAAGGGAGGTGGAGGAGAGTTGACTTCAGAAAGACAAGAAATTTCAAGGAGCCACCATCAGACCCAGTGTCTGGGAGAGCAACCCCTTCTTGTGGAAAAGGGCCAGAGAAAGGAGATACCTTCATTTCAGACATCACAGGATTAAAAAGACCATAGGCTTTCATCCTCATACTTCTCTTACTCTTACTACTGGTGTGACTATTAAGTAGGCCTTTAACCTCTCTCAGATTCAGTTTCCTCATTTATTAAAAAAAAAAAAATGAAGGAGTTGGGCTAAGTGGTCTCCAGCGATCCTTTCCAGCTCAAATTTTATGATCCTGCTAGATGATTTGGCATGAATAAGCAATGGAATTTCTTGGGGCTAGCGCTTAATTGGGCTGTTTATTCTTCAGTGGTTGGAGGCCTCTTGTCGGCTCACCTGCTGTCCAAGAAGGCTGGAGTAGAGGTGGAGGCAGGATGGCCTTGTTCTGGGCCTCTCCTGAGAATGGCTGAGGAGGCAGCTCGAAAGCTTCTTCCAGGTAGGGACAGGCCTTTGCCCATTTCCTGGTGTGAGCATGGATCACTTCTGTTTGGTATCGCTCACCTGACATAGTGGGTCTAGATGTAAGTTGATTTCTTAATGTAAATGGTTCTCCCCTCTTCCTCTGGGCCAAGACAGAAAATATGTGGTGGGAGGAATGAGTCTTGATTGCTCTGAAGACTTGCTGTTACTTTCCTGGAATTGGTGTAGGGTTGAGTAAGCTGACTTCATTAATGTTGGTGGGAAAGGAGTATTGCTTAAGGAGGTCTTAATAGGTGTAAGTCCTTTGCCTTGAATAAGTAACTCTTTACTCCTGCCCTTTCAAGTCTGCTACCCAGCTGTAATGGAAGGATGGTATACAATACAAGTCTGTGGATACTGAAGTTTTTTAACTGTGTATAAACATGGACCACCTCCCCCATCCTCCACAATTCCTCCAACACACACACACACACACACACACACACACACACACATACACACATCATACAGGCATTTCTTTATTCTCTTAACATGCTACTTGCCTCTGGCAAGAGTAAAGCCCAGGTCCTAGGCATTGTAGCACTGATAATGTACTCAGCAGCTTCCTTTTCAGTAGTATATCCTGTGTGATTCACTGTGCTGGGATCCTTGCCTGACTGTTTCTTTGTTTTAGGACAATGTGAAATTCTCCAAACATTTCCATTGTTACCTTTGGCCATAACACTCTCCTGGGCCTATTGGATGGTGAGATTCTCTAAGCCTGTTGCCATTTGGGTATTTGAGGAAGTATAAGTTCTTCTGGTTGGAAGAGGAAATCCCCATGAAAGCAACATGCCTGCTAGCTGCAGGCAGGTAGTCTTGTTCCTGCCCTTGGACTAACATACCCTTTTTCTCAGATACTGATGCAGTCTGTTGCTCTAGTGTCAGCTTCTAGTGTCCTGAGTGGGAGGCCCGGCCAGTCAGCCTTGGAGTGCTCTAAGGTGTGAGATTTGTCCTGAGTGTGGCCCTTAGCTCTTTACCCAGACTCCCAATTTCTGTGGTTCAGCTTTTCAGACCCCTACTGGGATGCCATATGGAACAGTGAACTTGATGCATGGTGTGAATCCCGGAGAAACTCCTGTGACCTGCACCGCTGGTATAGGGACCTTCATTGTAGAATTTGCCACCCTGAGCAGCCTGACTGGTGATCCAGTATTTGAGGACGTAGCCAGAAGGGCCCTAAAGAGCTTATGGAAAAGCCGGTCAGATATTGGGCTGGTGAGTAGGAGGATACTCTTCCTGTTTGACTCAGTCCTGACACATTGAGATGGCCTCTGTGGCAAAGACTTTGAACCAGGAGCTGAAGCCAGGCCAAGGAAAACCTAGAGAGACAGAATGTAGAATAGTACTTGACTCTTTATTTCGGCTTTTTCTGGAGTACTTAGGACTCTTAAAATACACCACCAAATTAGAATGGGTGTATGCAGTGGGATAAGGAAAGTGCAATTCAAAGACTGGAAAGGGTCCTTGAATGTTTTCATCTTCAAATTTCCAGGGCATTTGAGGGAAGAAAGTTTCCCTGTATGCCTACATTGTATGTGCCCTGTAAGTGGGGGTGGGAAGCTAGGCAGATGTTATATGAGGTGGCAGGAAAGGCTGGGTTGTGGACCCTCTGTTCAGACCTGCTTTTTTCTCACAGGTAGGCAACCACATTGATGTGGTGACAGGCAAGTGGGTGGCTCAGGATGCTGGCATAGGTGCTGGTGTGGATTCCTACTTTGAGTACCTGGTGAAGGGCGCTATCCTACTTCAAGACAAAGAATTGATGTCCATGTTTTTGGGTAAGAAAGATTCCATCTCTCTTCATGTGGGTGGAGTGCCTGTTCTTAGAGGCTCCAGCCTTTGGTTCTGAAAAGCTTAATTAGTAACTACTTGTGACCTTCAGGCCTACATGAGGGCTAGGACCTGTTTTTTTAATGACGAAATTTCCCTACAGTAATACATTATCACAATATAAAAGGCGTCTCTTGACCTTTACACCAAACATGTGGCATTTCCCAGATGACAGAAACCAGAACTTCAAAGCTGGTGACTGATTGCCTCTTACTTTTTTGAGTTGTTTTTGCTGGGAGGAGAAGATAGGACTTCTCTGACTCTGTTGAATAGGGTTGTTGGTTTTTCTTTCCCCATAGCTCCCTCTCCTCTGTCCCATATTTGGTGGGGAATTTGGGAGCCTGACTTGTTCTGAGCATCCTCCTGGAGTCAGGTGACCCTAATTTGTGTTGCAGCTGAAACTTTATGTGGCGTAAGTCTCTTCTCTGGTTGGGAGCCTGTCAGATTTCCTTTGACAAACTACAGAGATTGTCTAGGTTTCTTTTAAGATTATACTTCAGTAATGTGTAATTTTGTTCCTGTTGGTACTCTCTACTCCAACCTAGATTGCAACCTTGATAGTAGATGTTGCCTAACGTGGGAGTTAGATGACTTTCAAGCATGTCTGTGGCCAGACACTCTGTGGGTCTAAGACTGTCTGGGCCTCAAAACATAAACCTAGAACTCATGCCATGGCCTTATGCTTGAATTTTTTCTAGCTTGTTAGGCCCTTTATGAGCTCAAGCTGGGCAAGGTGGCTTCCCAGCTACAAAGAAGCACTAGACGAGGAATCTGATCCTAACACTGGAACAAAGGACTCGACTATAGGAAAGCTTAGACCATCAACAAGAAGAGCATGAAATAAGGAAACTCAGGCATGGTTTCTGTGGCTTCCGGCTTTGTGGGGTCTAAGTCCAAGAAAACTGAGTCCGTACCCTCCTACCTACCTTGATACTGTGAGAGAATGGATAGAGTGTTGGTACTAGTGAAGACATAGAAAACACATGAACAATTGATGTAGGTTTTTGATAAGAAAACACATGAACAATTGATGTAGGTTTTTAATAAGTACTGATAAGGCAGTAGGGGAGATAATCCGTGGGAATGCTACTACTGTCTTTTTCAAAACAGAAGCCTCTGAGCCAGCAGGGACTTTAGAAGTCATCTTTTCCAACCTTTCTCCCAGTGCAAGAGTCCCCCAGTACAAGAGTTCATGGTTGGAGCAGGTAGCAGGCCCAGGAGTGGGGAACCTGCAGCCTTGAAGCCACATGTGGCCTTCTGGGTCCTTGGATGCAGCCTTTTGACTCAGTCCAAGTTTTACAGAACAAATCCTTTTATTAAGGGGATTTGTTCTGTGAAGTTTGAATTCAGTCAAAGGGCTGCACCCAAGGATCTAGAGGGCTACATGTGGCCTTGAGGCTGCAAGTTCTCCACCCTGGATTCTAGCCTGTGCCATTGCTACACAGTTCTTACTGTTAGGAAATTCTTCCCTTTTAGGAAATCACTTTCCTCTCTTGAATTTAGCTCTCCCCTCTGGGATAAGCAGAATGAGGTTTATCTCCTTTTCCACATCACATGAGTTAGGTTCAGGGAGGGAAAATGACCAGGATAAGCCGATTGCAGGTCAGGTTGAGAGGCAAGTGAAGACATTCTTGGCCAGGCTTGGAGAAGGGTCCATATTGGAGAAGAAGCAGAGAATGGCTCCTTGATTCCCTTGCCCTTTGTCTGCATGACAGCACCTGAGAAGAGAACTGGATAGGGCATGTCAGCCTTAACTGTGGTTTTCTGTACTGGAGGCTGTTCTGGATGAAATATTTCTGAAGTTTGACCATTTTACCCCTTTACTTACTGAATTTTGAACCATTACAACGCCATCCCAGGTTTGGCAGCTCCTTGTTGGATTATATTAATGCAACGATTCCCATTCAATGATGAGGGCTGTCTTCCTATTCCCTGACATGACTAACCCCATCTCCACTGCAGAGTATAATAAAGCCATTCGGAACTACACCCGTTTTGATGACTGGTACCTATGGGTGCAGATGTACAAAGGGACTGTTTCCATGCCAGTATTTCAGTCTCTGGAAGCCTATTGGCCAGGTTTACAGGTAAGAATGCTTATCTTTCAATCCCTGGAAGCCTGTTGGCCAGGCTTGAAGGTGGGAATGATCCAAGTTGTAGTTTTACTGTGAAAACAAAAATGTAAAGGTTTTTTTTAAAAAATAAGTTTTTATTGGTCTTTTTTTAAAATATCCCATTAGTTTCCCCCAGTATCCTTTCTCCTCCTCCATCTAGAGAACCATTCCATTAAATAAATAATATTTTTCAAAAGATAAAAAAAATGAAAATATCAACATAACTGATAAATACATCAAAAAAAATCTGAAAATATATGCAGCGGACATTGCTTGTGGACCTCCTGCCTCTGCCAGAGGGTGGACAGGGAGTGTCTTCTCTTATCTCTTCTTCTGAGCCATGCTTGGTCTTTATAGTTTTGCAACATTCACTCTTGGTTTTCCTGTTGTGTGTGGTTGTTCTTTATGTTCACATTGAACATCACATCATTTTGCCTCAGTTTCTATAAGACTTTTCCATCCTTTGAATTCCTCACATCAAGAAGTGTTTTTCTGTGTAGAATTTGAATTAGTTAGGTTGCCTTTGTATTCAGGGTAGCCTGAGGTGAAGGAGTTGCAGGAGTCATGGGTTTTAGGCATAATTTCCCTCCACACACTTGTTGATCCTGTCAAACTGGCCTGAGATCCCTGTCCCTGTACCTTTGCACAAATTGGCTTCTGTGCCTGAAATACACCCTTTTTGACTCTTAGCATCTCTAGTTCCCTTCAAAGCTCAATTTAAATTGAGGCCTTTCCCAATCTCCAGCTGCCAGTGCCTTCTCTGCACCCCCATACCTTTATTTTATGTATATTAAGTATATGTGTGCATATATATATATGTGTGTGTATGTGTTTGTATACATATAGACACATGGACATATATGGATATATGTGTTTGTATTTGTTCATACACATAAATACATGGCTGTATGTGTATACATGTGCATATATAGACACATGATATACGGGTTTCTAAATGTAAACATTTAGATGTGGATATATATGTATGTACATGTCTATCTGTGTGTATACAAACATAAATATATCTTCATTTGTGTCTATGAATATGTATATGTATATATACAAACACACATACATGTGCACATATCTATACACACACACACACACGTTTCCCCTTAAAATATATGTTTCTTAATGATGAAGCTGCCAGGTTTTTGTCTTTAGATCACTGCCCCCTCTCTATACCCTCCCCTGCCCAATACAGTACCTCATACTGGGAAGCCCTGAAGAAGTCTTTGTTGATTGATGGGCTAGTTCAGAACTAGAAGGGTCCTCAGAGTACATCTGGAGCAGCACCTTCTTTTTTTATCTTAACCCTTACTTACTTGTGTCTTCATTTTCCTAGCAGACCCTTAAGAGATCTGCTGAGAAGGCTGGGGTTTTTTCTCATCTGGGAGTTCCTAGGTAGTTCCCCCACTAAAAATTTTCTACGTGAAGTTTATTCAGAATCTTCTTGGCCCAAGGAGAAATTGTGTCTGCAACAGCTTTCTCCTTGTGGTGTGGGATTTCTGTCAGCTCTTCTGGGGTAGAGAACAAGAAAGGAAAAGGAGCTAAAGTTAACCTTTAAAAATGGGGGACCCTCTTCTGGTGCCTGTAGGGCCCATTTGTTTATCTTCTGCAGCACTTAGCACAGTGCCTGCACATAATAGGTGTTTCATAAATGTTTATTGACTGACTTACAGAGTATAGATGGTACTCATGATAAAAGAGCTCACATTTACACCGAATTGTAGTTCACAAAGTACTTTCTTCACAGTGGCTCTGTGCAGCCAGTAGGACAGGTACCATCTCCATTGAACTGATGAGGAAACTGAGCTTACTGAGAGGTAGGATGATTTTCTGGTGTTCCTACAACTGTGGATCCAGGTCTTTTGAATCGAGTCAAACAATGGTGGTATTGCAGGGAAGTGGAGAGAGTTCTGGACTGGGATTTTGGAAGACTGATGAAGTCACTTCACTTTCCTTTTCATCAGTTCCTTCCTTACCTGTAATAGGAGAAAATTAGATTGAATGGCCTCTAAGATCCCTTGCAGCATTTTATCTAGGCTCCTAGGAATCCTGAAGTGGTCTCTGTGTGACTCTCAACAAATTACTGAACCTCTCTGAACCTGTTTCCTGGGGGTGAATAACGTAGCTGCCTCATAGGGTCATGAGTATCAAATGAGCTAATGTCTGTAAAAACCTTGAAGCATTTAGCTGTCTTTTTTCCATTAAATATTTGCTATTATTAATATTATTCCTTTGTCCATGGCACCATCTGCCTCTGATTTTCTTTACCTGATTCTCTAGGCTTGGCTCTGGTGGTGTCAGCGAGCTGGCTAGACTGTGTCACAGATCATGTGACTGAGTAACTTGTCTCTCTTTGCAGAGCCTCATTGGGGACATTGACAATGCCATGAGGACATTCCTCAATTACTACACTGTGTGGAAGCAGTTTGGAGGGCTGCCAGAATTTTATAACATTCCCCAGGGCTACACCGTAGAGAAACGGGAAGGATACCCACTTCGGCCCGGTGAGTGGAAGCATCAGCCTGGCCTCTCAGCTGTACTCCTAAGCTCTCCCAATACCAGCTTAGCCAACCAGGGTCCAGAATAAGCTAAGGGAGTTAGGAAATGACTGTAGGAGGTGCCATGGGGATTGGTGGAGATGGTGAGAAGAGCAGAGCTCCCAGCTCCCCCTTCTCTCCGGGGTAAGGTGCTTACCTCTTACATCTTCCTCCCCCTGGATTCCAGACATTTACAGTCAGTTTTTAGCCAGGTGGAGATTCTCAAAAAAAAAAAAAGGGGCGGGGGGTGCAGAGTTACAGGCAGCTCTGGGCTTAAGATGTTTGATGGGCGTGAGAATTGGCTCAGGAATGGGTTAAATTTTTTCTAAGAGTGTAGTTAGCCTAAATTGACACTTTTTTTTTTTTTTTGGCCTTTTCAGTTAAGGGGTTTCCCAATCTTTCTTCCATGAGGGCATTTGCTTTTAAAAGATAGTCAGGAGAGAGGGAGTTTATATAACTTCACAGACAAATAGATAGCCTTCAAGTTAACTGCCTGAAGGGAGTAACTAAGACCCCTCACCAGAAAACCAAGCACTGGGATCGAGGATGCCTGGATTCTAAATACAGCTCCTTCCCTGACTCAATGTGTGATGCTTCCTCCCTAGCTCAATTTCCCCTATGAACAATGAGAATGTTATATTTAGTTGTCTCTGAGGGCCTTTCCAGCTCTTACACTCTGTGATTCTGCAAAATGCATAGATTCCCACAGCCCCTCTGAGTTCAGGCTAAGTGTTATGACCCTGTTCAGATGGAGAAAATGAAGTGGAGGGCCTGGGATTTAGTACATGTTCAGAATCATAGAACCACAGAAATGTTAGAAACTGGAGGGAAACTTGGAGATCATTGAGTCTAACCCTCTATTTTTAGAGATGAGCAAACTAAGACCCAGAGAGGTTGTGACTTGCCCAAAGTCTCACAAAGAGTTAGTAGCAGAGCCAGAAGTAAAATCCAAATCTTCTGGGTCCTAGCCCAGTGTTATTTCCACTGCCCTGTGACCAGCAATGGCCTCCCTGTTCCCCAAGGAGGAAGAATAGAGAGCCTGGGTGGGGTGGAGGTTGAAGAAGGGGAAAACTGAGGTCAGATGAGGGCTTCCATTTCCCAGACAGCTTTATTTCTTTCTAATGGAGAAGGAATGAAGTTGAGGTAGGGAGGTATCACCTGAAGAGACTTCAGTGTCCCCTAGCCTAGTTCCTGTTCACCAGGGGTCAGATTGTTGCCCTGACTTGGTAGGGGTGTTTGTGTGGATGTATGTTGAGAATGGGAGGGCAACAGAGGGACAGATACCTTCTGTACAGGTCACAAACTTAGTAAATTGGAGACCTGATTTGGGAATTTTGTCTCTCATTCTTGTGCTCTAGACTGGCCAGCTTTGGAGCTGTTTTTCACCCTCTTCCATCCTTGTGATGGATCAGAAAACATGGTGGTGAACACTGTGACTTCTGTGCCCAGTATCTTTGGGCAGGTGGACAGCACATATAATGGGAAGGTTTGACTAGTGACCTTACATCCTCCCAGACTTACCCTGACCCCAACCCCTATCCCCTTGTGAGAAGGACTCTGCTTTGGATTTTGCAGAACTGATTGAGAGTGCAATGTACCTCTACCAAGCCACAAGGGACCCCACTCTCTTAGAACTCGGAAGAGATGCTGTAGAGTCCATTGAAAAAATCAGCAAGGTGGAGTGTGGTTTTGCAACAGTAAGTGTTTCTGAAGATTCAGAGGTCTGGGCCAGCATCCCCTCTGGCCGCTGCTGAAGTCTGAAGGAGCCTTGTCATTCACTACCTGAGAAGCACCTGCTCTCTGTGAGCACTGAGTCCTTTTTCCTTGTGCTAGCAAAGGAGCCAAGGGAAGTAGTGTGTGAAGCTCTCCCCTATGCCAGGCATAAGCACCCTTCTCATTTCCACCTCCCAGAATCCCTTATTTCCTTCAGAACTTGACTTAAGTGTTGCCTTCTATGTAAAGCCTTTACTGATCCCTCCCAGGTGCTAGTTATTTCTCTCCTTTCTCTCTCCCCCATCCTTGTTGTTGTTGAGTCACTTCAGTCCTGCCTGACTCTTTGTGATCCCATTTGGGGTTTTCTTAGCAAAGATACAGAAAGTGGTTTGCCATTTCCTTCTCCAGCTCTTTTTACAGATGAGGAAACTGAGGCAAACAGGGTGAAGTGATTTGCCCAGCCCAACTTACATTTTTATATATTTTGCATGCATTTCGGTGTGTATGCTCTCTCCTCCAGAAAAGTATAAACTCATTGTGAGTAGGTATTGTTTCATTTTGGTCTTTGTATGCCCAGTATCTGGCACAGTGCCTGGCAGTTAGTAGATACCACCAGACTTAGAGGATCTGACTGGGTTCTAGTGCCAGCTTTGTTATTTACTGGCTGTTCTGTCTTGTGTAGGTCAATAGACATCTTTTGAGCCTCAGTTTCCTCATTTGTAAAGTCCCTCTCATTCCCCCCTTCATGTTTGTTGTGAGAATCAAATGAGATTTATACATAAAGGGCTTTGTAAGTTTTTAAGTACCAGTATGAATTGGAGCCACTCAGCCCTTTCCCTAAACCCAAAGACTTGTTGCCCTGGATCGCATAACATTGTGAATAGTTTGGAAGGTAGCCCAGCCTTTTGTAATCCTCAGTCCTTGTGTTCATAACACGAGATTGTTGTTTGTCTTATGCCTTGGCAGTGGAGGGTGGACTGAACAGCAGCATGGATGGATTTGAAAAAGTTATATCCTCTCCCGTAGCATTTTGTTTCATGCATTTGCTATATGGGCTGTCGGAGATAACTGACTACATTAGGCAGTCTGCCTTGCTATAATGCAGCCTAGCTGTTTAAGAGGGGTGGATCAGTGGGTCCCTGGAGGTGCTTCCAGCTGCAGTAGTTGAGGATAAGAACTGCCTAACCAGGCACCACTTCTTAGGATTTAGAATAGCACATGATCTCCTTACTGAAAACAGAGGCATGAAAGTCAATATGTAGTAGAACTTTTGAACCAGATGCAACTTTAGGGAATCACCTAATCCAGTGGTTCTTAACCAGGGGTCTGTGGACTTACTTTGTTAATATTTTGATCATTGTTTCCATCTAATTGATTTCCTCTGTAATCCTACCTATTGTTTGCTGCATTTAAAAAGATCTTGCAAAGGAATACTCAGCTTCACCAGACTGCCTTACAGGGTCTACAACACAAAAATGATGAGAACCTCTGATCTAGATCAGCCTTTTACAGAAAAGCAAACAGGCCCAGAGAAAGGAAGTAACTTGCCCAAGGACACAAAATTAGTAGAGCTAGAATAAATGCAAGTCTTCTGACTCTCAGACCAGGGCTCTTTTCCATTGTAGCACAGTGATCTACGTGGAAGTGGCTAGTTTTGTGAAAGAGAGGAGAGCATTTCCAAGGCATTTTAGATTCCAATCCGAGGACTCTTTGTAGGAACAGTATTATGAGTCCCCTAATCTTATAAGGTGACTGTGAAGGGAGACAGTTTGTTTGACTAGTTGGGGGGTAGTTCCTTGGCTCCCTAATGGCAACAGAATCAATTTCAGACTCTGATTACAACTATATTTCTCAACTCTTCTTATACTGTCCCATACAATCTATTCCTTTTCCTTTTTCTATTTTCTTTTCTTTTTCAATTAATATACCTATCCCCAATTTACAAGAAAAAAGAAACACAAAAACCTTGTAACAAAACTTTGAGTCAACCGAGACAAATTCCCCCATTGGTTATGTCCAGAAATGTAAGTCTTATTCATCATCTTGAATCAGTCAGGAGGTAGGTGGTGTGCCTCATCATCAATTCTTTGAAATCATGGTCAGTCATTACATTGACCAGAGTTCTTGAGTCTTGCCTTTGTAACGTTATTGCATAAACTATTCTCCTGGTTCTGCTCACTTGACTCTATATCACTTTATTCAGGTCTTCTTAGTTTTCTCTGATGATATCCCTTTGTTATTTCTTATGGCACAGTAATATTCCATTGCATTCATATACCGTAATTTACTCTCCCATTCCTCAATTGATGGGCATCTCCTTAGTTTCCAGTTCTTTGCCCCTACAAACATTTTTTTGTGTATATGAGTTATTTTTCTATTTCTTAAGGGGTATAGACCTAAGAAGAGGTATTTCTGGGTATTAGTGACTTTGGAGGCATAGTTCCAAATTGTTTTCCAGAACAACTGCTCCCCCAACAGCCATGCGATCTATTCCAATCCATTCCATAGCTAAACTGACTGATCGTCCATCCCCCAGATATACTCCACTGCCTTTATTCATGTCTCATTCCAACAAGTTGAAATTCTACCCAAGGAGGGGAGGCAGGAGAGGAGAGCATTTGGAACTCAAAATTTTTTTAAAAAATGGTAAAAAAATTTTTTGCATACAATTGGGAAAAATAATATTTTAAAAAAATGAAATTCCATTCAAAATTCATATGCCACCTTTTCCCATGAAGTGTTTCTTGATTTTCTTCCTCTTCAATAATGACTTGCTCCTAGATTTTTTTTTTTTTAAAACCTAGCACTGTTTAAACCTCCAGTATGGGTATTTTAGTGTCATCTTATCTAGACTGTAAGCCCCATGAGGACAAGAACCATGCCTTATTCATCTTTGTAGCTCCCATAGTATCTCCCATAGTAGTAGCTTAACATAGGTTTAACATGCACTGTTGTTGAGGCTCAAACTTTATAACATTTTCCCAGAGCTTAAATTCTAAAAGTCGCCAGTGTGGCTTGTCAGAGATGTTGAGGTTCTCATTTGGCTTCCACTTAGGCTAGATAACCTCTGAGATTCTGTCTGAATAGTCCAGACCCCATCAAACCCATGTGAAGGAAGAGAAGGAAAAGTCAGCCTGGGTAGTGATTGCAGGATTGAACACCTGTTTCTGACGACAACTTTGTTCTAAAGTTTCATAAAGAGCACATGTATTTTTGAAAAGCTATTTTCTGCCCAGTATTTGCATATATTAAATCCTCAGCACCAAACTCTCAACTCTCTCAGCTCGTCTTACAAATGGTGGTTTGTGCTCCCCTTTGAGGCTACTCCATGTAATAGAAAGGTCTCTGGTGTTAACAGTGGAGAATATGCCCCAGGGCTGGCATTTTTCTGTACCATGCTACTGACTACATGCCCTACCTCCATATCCAGGAAGAAGGCTCAGTTCTGGGGCCCTCCTAGATTGCATTGGTAGATTGATGCATCATCCTGTCACTTATTACCTTGGCGATTTCACCTATCTGTTCCTCAGCTTCCCAATCTGTCAGAAGAGGGTGGAAGAGATGGTCTCTGGGCCCATTTCAGCTCTAGATGATCCTAATCTACCATGATTGAAGATTCCCTGCACTGCCTTAGTATCTTTGAATGCCAGCACTAGAAGGGATTTCAGATGTTACATCTAACACCTTCACTTGGCAGATGAGGAAATTGTGACTTAGAAAGGAGATATGACCTGCTCAGTGTCATTGAGTCCACAGACACTTGAGAGACTTCTTACTCTTGCAAGATCCTGTGCTGGGTGCTATGGAATATGAAGATTAATTTGGCAAACCCTTATCAAGCACTTGGTATTGGGGGCTTATTTACAAAGCCTTTCCCTCAGGGAGCTCACGGTAGAGTGAGCACAGGAGGCAGGAGAAAAAACACACACAGATAGCGTACTCTGATTTGTGGCTGTATCACCAGAGTGGTTTTAACAGGGAGCTATGAGTGTCTAGATGAGGGAGTGCTTCCACCCAGCCTGGGAAGGGTCATTGTAGGCCTTATGCAGGAGGTAATGTTTGAGCTGGGCTTAGGATAACAGAAAGGATTTTGGAGAAATGAAGATGGGGTGGGGTAAAGGAATGTACTCCTAGGGAGCAGTGAGTTATTATCAGAGATATGAACAGAAACGAAGATTCCTGATACTTAGGCCAATTCTTTTTTTGCTGTGTGAGGTACATACTCTCTCTCCCTCCCTCCCTCCCTCCCTCCCTCCCTCTCTCTCTCTCTCTCTCTCTCTCTCTCTCTCCCTCTCCCTCTCTCCCTCTCTCCCTCTCTCCCTCTCTCTCTCCCCTCCCCCTCTCCCTCTCCCTCTCCCCTCCTCCTTCCCCCCCTCTTTCCTCCTTCCTCCACATACTCCTTCCCTCTCTCTCTCCTCTCTGTGTGCCTCTCTGTCTTTGTCTTTGCCTTTTTCTGTCTCTTTCTTTCTCTGTGCCTCTCTCTCCATCTCTCATTTTCCTGGTTATTTTCCAGCATATTAATGGAATTAAGTTTCACTCTCCATTCAAGCACTAACCAATTAGATTACCCTATTGGTTTTAGAATGTGGAAGAGCTTTGGTATATGCTTATGATGATACTTCACCTCCTCTTTTTCCTTCTCCCAACCTCTGTAAGAAAAAGGGAGGAATCCGTATCAGTTTCTCTCTTGAAGTCTTGTCCAGTTCAGTTTTGGTAGCTGACTCATGGCCAAAAGGATTTTGACCATATAGATGTCAGATATAGTAGCTCAGACTTGGTACCATTACTTCAGTAGTTCTACTTCATCTGTTTTGCCCTGCCTGTACTAGAGCTAGGACATTTCCCACCACTGACACTCATGTTGTTCCACATCCAGCCTTGGAGCAGACTAAAAGGGATCGAAAGTTGGAAAACTCTTCTCAGTTTGTTACCGTCCCTAGGCAGTTAGGTCATGGGGACTTGGGATTCATTGCTGCCCTTTGGAGGTGCTCCAAGACAGAGCAACAGAAGAACAAGCCCTTGAGTTCCTCAGCTTTTGCCAAACAGCAAAAGAACAGTTCTTGGTTGTTCCAAATCCTTTCTGAGTCACATTTATGAATAAAGCTAGAAATCCACTGTGAATTGATTGTTAAAGGAAAAGCACTTTTCTAATCCTAAACAGTTGAAGTGGATCTGACTCATCTGTGCCAGTAAACTCAATTAGCTTGTTCAAGTAACTTGAAAATCAAAAATTGTTTCAGCAAGAGATTTTTGAGATAGATATAGTATTCTACCTCTTACCTTTACTGACTTTCTCAGTTTGTTCCAACAGTTGAATGGAATCCCTGTGTCTAGTGATGATCTGACTTCCTTTTTGTCTCCTGTCTTGTAGATTAAAGACCTAAGAGATCACAAATTGGATAACCGGATGGAATCTTTCTTCCTGGCTGAGACTGTCAAATATCTCTACCTGCTGTTTGACCCAACCAATTTCATTCACAACAATGGTTCCACCTTTGATGCAGTGATCACACCCTACGGGGAATGTATCCTGGGAGCTGGAGGTTATGTCTTTAACACTGAAGCTCACCCCATCGACCCTGCAGCCTTGCACTGCTGTAGGAAACAGAAGGAAGAGCAGTGGGAAGTAGAAGACTTAATGAGGGAATTTTACTCCCTTAAACGAAACCGAAAATTCACATTAAGGAAAACTACTGCAAGCCCTAGCCGTTGGGAAATCCCAACAAAAGGGAAAGATGCTTCAGCTTCAGAAAACCAAGTAGAGATGAATGGTAAAAAGGGCTCCAAGCGTAGTGTTCCACTTCTCAGGTGTCCCAGCCAGCCCTTTACTTCCAAGTTGGCGTTGCTTGGACAAGTTTTCCTAGACACCCCATGACCACATGAAGATTTATTTAGATGTTGAACTCTAATAAATGTGTTTGGTTTTGCCTCTGCTGTTTTTTCCCTCAAGAACCCTCTCCCAGGACATTTATGATAATCTAGTTTGTCTATGATAATCACTTTGTAGGTGGGGAAAGGTGAGGTCCAGAGAGAGGGGGAGGGGCGCACTCAAGGTCAAGCAGTGACTTAAGGACTGAAATAGGGGCTGCAATCTTAGAGACCTCCTGTGACACTGATACCCAGGGAAAGGGCACAGGAGTCGTGCAGTAAGTTAAGGGTAGAGCTGGGTTAGGGTTAGGGTTAGGGTTATGTGCTGACTCCCGGTCACTACTGGTTTTTGTCACACAACCTCCACTCAGATTCCAGATTTGCTTGTTGGAATCTTAGTAGAAATTGTATTAGCACAGAACTGAAAAATAATCTCCAGGCATGAATCCAAACTATTTTGGTATACATCAGATGTGGCTACTGTTTTTCTTGGTTTTAGAACTTTTTTTTTAATCAGAGGTTAAGCTTTCAGAAGGCCCAGGCTACCAGAGTAGCCCAATTATTAGACTTTAAGAATTAGGCCCCAGTGAAGAACTTTTGAGAAAGTACGAAAGGTCATGGGAGGTCAGCAATGTTAAGGCTGGGAATTGGCTTGGGAATCTGAAAAATTTCATAACTTGTCTGTGTGGGGGAGAGGCAAAGGAAGTATCTCAAGTAATTTGGAAGAAAAAGGTTACTAAATATTAAGGAGAGTGATGGGACTTGGTGGGATGTGGAGGCAGAAGATTGCACACAGGTGAATGTGCCCTTTCGGAGCTGGGCCTGTTCCCCAAACCACATTCTGGGAACATTGCACAGATCAGCAAGTTACAGTGTTCTCTCTGCATGGAATTCCATCCTCCTGGATCTCCACTTCAAAACTCCTGCCCATCCTTAAAACTCTAGTTCTAGTTAAAATGCCAGTCTCCTCTAGGAAGCTTCTCCCACCCTAGATTAGCAATAATTTTCCCCCTTCTCCCTATTCATAAAGGTCGCTGTACCTCCCTTAGGGATGCCCAACTTCTATTCTGGTTGCTTATGAATGTTCCATAGCCTTCTACTAGACTTAATGTGCCGAGCACCAGGTACCATGGGAAATGTGAGGGACCTACCTGCTGTGACTAAATTTAAAGACAATAAATGGGTAAATGAGTGACCATTTTAGGCGTCCCTACAGTAATCCCAAAAAGACAAGCATTGCTTCCAAACAGTTCTGAAACTCCTAATTTTCTCACTTGTTTTTTCCCCCAGGCCTTATGTGTTTTGTCCTGGCTTAGTCTTCCTCATGAACATCTCTGGTCACATTATTTAGCTGTTAAAAACCAGTCTTCCATCGCTGACTGAATTAAGTTCAAATAACAACTTGTCATTCAAGGCCTTTCCATCTGGCTCCAACCTACCCCTCTGTGCATTGTCTACACCACCATCCCCAGCCAGACTTGGACCAAACCCTCTTTCTTGAACACACCTTATTCTTTCCTTTCCTCATTGCTTTTGCTCATGCCTGAAATGTTCTCCTTCCCCCACCCATCTATCTCCACCTTTTCAAGGCCTACTGGCCTTTCAGGGTCCAAATTAAATACTACCTCCATAAAGCTTTAGTTCTTCGTAGCTAAAAGTAATCCCTTTTCTGACCTCTGTTTCAGACCTTTCGAGTACTTCAATTGTATTTCACATGCTGGTCTTTTTTGTCTGTCATACCCAGCTATTAGAATAAACACGAAAGCAGGGCCCAGTGTAGTTAACTTATGTAGTTAAGCTCCTCAGCACCAGGTTCCGTAAACAGTGAGTACTTGATCAGTGGGTTTTTTTTTTTTTAAATAAATGGTTTACAGAATTTATGAGCCTTACTCTTCCCCGCCTCCAAAAGATCAGTCTCATCATTTTAGAGTTATTTTCCCTAAAAATGTTATTTCCAAGCTTAATCACCTACCTTTACCAGACATGATTTCAAATTACACTTGGCTGTTTCTGGAAATCAAACCCTTTCTCAAAGGATGAATATCTGTCACGATGGAGGATATTCAAAACAATGTCTTGAAGAAAGTTCCAAAAATGCTTTGAGGGATGGCAGTCTCACTGGATTGTATATGGCAGGGGTAGGCAATTTGTAGCCTCCAGGCCACATGAACAAATCCCCTTAATAAAAGGATTTGTTCTGCAAAACTTGAATTCAGTCAAAGGGTTGTACTTGAGGACCTGGAGGGCCACATGTGGCATGGAGGCTGCAGATTCCCCCCTCCTGGTATATGGCCTCAAATGACTACTTTGAAGAGGAAGGCTATCCTTTGGATATGTATGTTATATTGCATTTTATCAATATAGATTTCATACCCATAATGCTTTGTAAGCCTGAAAACACTAAATCACATGTTAAGGCAAAAAAAAAAAGTGGAATAAAGCACTGTTGTATTTTTTGGGAGGAACTGGAAATCTGGACATATGATTTTAGGTGGGGGAACTCCTAGTGTGGAAAATTCCTCCACTATATCAGCAAGCCATCTGTAACGTAGAATCTTGAGGCATAGCCTGGGATACCGAAAGATTAAATAACATGCCAGTGGTAGTTAGTCTGTGTAATAGACAGGACTTGAACACAGGTTCAACCTTCTCTCCACTACACTTTGTTGCTTCTCTATTTGTATAACAAAAATAATTGTTTCATATTTTCTGTAGCCTTTTACAAAGGTTTATATGCCATTTGATCTACACAACAATACTTAACAGATGAGGAAACTAAGACTAACAGAAGAGATGACTTGGTAGGAGCCTGGAGTAAGGTTTAGAATATTGAAATGGAAAGGAAAGGACATTAGAATTCAGTGACATTGGATATGAGGGATACCAAAGATGAAGAAATATGCTTCCATGTGAGTTAGGGACCAAGTCTTGCTCTCAGGCATACTCATGATTTGAGTTAGGTCTTTAAGAGACTCGGTTATGGGGCCTTGTCTGTGTAGTTAAAGTAAGTTAGCAATTCACTAGCCAGTGTAAAGGAGAATTGGATAGTTGTATTATCACTGTTTTATATATGGGGGAACAGACTCAACAAACCTGCCCAGTGACTTGAGCTTGAACACATACTTTCTGACTTAAGGCCAGTTTTCTTTCTGCTGTATCACATGTAGGATGGAGAGTTTGCTTTCATGGAATTTATATTCTAGAGTCTGAAAAATCCACTCAGTTTGGATTATTAGGAGAGAAATGAATTCATTTTCCAAATGCCATTTTGCTGCAGCCTCCACAGCTCTATCGTGGGAAATCAATGAATACTATTTGTTTTGCCCTCTGGTGGCTAAATGTTGCAGTGCAGTCTCTGGGAGAGAGGATGTGGCTGCTTGAATACACAAAGTGATAGGACAAGGACAAGGAATATCAGACATCTAGTCTATCTCTTGTCCCTGTTTTTTTTTTTTAAAACAGATGAAGAAACTGAGGCACAGAAGATATAAGTGACTCATCCAAGGTCACATAGCTAGAAAGTAGGAGAACCTGTAGTTTTTCCCTTTATTCTGATTCTTCCTATACAACATGACTAAAGAGAAAATATGTCTAATAAGACTGTACATGTATAGCCTATATCAGATTGCATGACATCTTTGGGAGAAGGGGAGAGGAGAATGGGAGAAAAAAATTGAAACTCAAAAATCTTATAAAAGTGAATGTTGGAAACTATCTTTACATGTAATTGGTAAAAATAAAACACTATTATGTGTGGACAAAAAAATAGGAGAACCAACCAACCAGGATTCAAATCAACGTTTCCTCCAGATCCCAGTACTTTTTCTATTGTCTCATTATTTCCTAGTCACATCATATGTCTGAGAACTGAATGTGAAATTCTGTATTTTATTTTCCCCCAATAACATGTAAAAATAATTTTTAATATTCATTTAAAAAATTTTTGAATTCCAAATTCTCTCCCTTCTTACCTCTCCTCCCTCATTGAGAAAGTAATTTGAAATGAGTTATACATGTGCAGTCATACAAAACATATTTCCGTATTAGTCATGTTGTGAAAGAAAATAAACCAAAAAAAACCCCCCAAAACTTAAAAAAAAGTATGTTTCAATCTGCATCCAGACTCATTCAGTTCTTTCTCTGGGGATGGATAGCATTTTTCATCAGAAGTCCTTCAGAAGTGTCTTGGATCATTGTATTCCTGAAAATAGCCAAGTCATTCACAGCTGGTCATTGTACAAATAGTGCTGTTACCATGTCAAATTTAAAATTCTATTTTTAACCAAGGGACTGGTCAGCTTAGTGGAGCCCTGGGTCAGGTGAGACACTCATTCAACATTTATTAAGAACCTCCTACATTAAGAGTACTGTGTTAGGCCCAGTGGGGTAAAATAGGGCAGGGGAGAAAGACACAAAGAAGATACAACCTGTGATCTCAGGGAATTCAGATTCTATTATGGAAGAAAAGATATACACCGAAATGACTCTACTATAAGGCTTTATTTGGCAGGGGCCACAAGAGGTATAGAAATTCACAGGAGGTAGGGCTTTTTAGGGGAGGCAGTTAGGGATCCCCAGTAGCAGCTCACATTTCTATATCACTTTAAGGTTTACTTTAAGGCTATCCCGTGAGGTGGGGAGTGCAAGGAGCCCCAAACCCATTTTACAGATGAGGTGACGTTCAATGAGTCACAGGGCTAGTAAGTGGTAGAGGAAGTGGCATCTGAGCTGGGCTTTGAAGGATGAGTAAACTATTACAAGCAGAGATGGAAGGTTGGAGAGGAGATTGGAGAATGCTGGAAATGGTGGGAGTGGGTGGGGGGAGACTCTAGGAAGAGAAACAGCAACACATTTTTGGACATGGTCATTATAGGAAATTGTTTTGCTTGTCTATGCTTATTTGTTACAAGGGTTTTATCTTTCTTTCCTTCCTTCTTTCTTTCTTCCTAGGGGGGAGGGAGAAAAAATAAATAATTGAAAAAATATTGAATTATAAGAGAAAGTCATGAAAGGGAGTGGATGTGAGACTTTGAAGGTGAATTGGTACCCAACTGAAGAGAAATCAAGGGATGGTGGGAAAGAATTTCTTCCATATAGTTTGTTGTTGTTTAGTCATTTTCCAGTTGTGTCCAACTCCTTGTGACCCCATTTGGGTTTTTCTTGGCAAAGATATTGGAGCAGTTTTCCCTCTCCAACTCATTTTACAGATGAGGAAACTAAGGCAAGCAGGGTTAAGTGACTTGCCCAGGGTCACACAACTAGGAAGCATCTGTGGCTGTATTTGAACTCAGGAAGATGAGTCTTGACTCCAGGCCTAGTGCTCTATCCACTGTGCCACTTACTTGCCCCTTCATATAGGAGGCATTTAATAAATTTAATAAACGTTGAATTAAATTAAGCCCTGGACTTGAAGCCAGAAAACCTAGGGGGTTCAATTTCCAGGTCGAGTGCTTACAAGCTATTTATCGCTCAGTCAGTCACTTATCCTAGCTAAGCTTTGGTTTTATCCTATGTTAAATGGGGAATAAGAACATCTGAACACAGGGCTCTTGTGAGGAACAAATGAGCTGTTCCTTCATAAAGTGCTTTGTAAACCCTAAGCACTATAGAAATGTCAGTTCTTTCTTTTCAGGCCTGCACATTCAGGTTTGCACATTCAGGCATCAGAATGAAAATTGTATTTGCGGTTGTTTTTCGTTATTGTTGTTAAGATACTGAAACCAGGACCCTGCTTGCTAGATCATTAGGGTGAGCCTAGGTTCTAGGTTGCTAAGTGCTTTTTTTCAGCCATCCGCCCATGTGAGCAGGGAGGGGTTTGTGGGGGCAGATATAAGGCCTACACCTCAGAGTCACTAACCTCCAGGAGGAAGCACAGATTCCCAGTGGCTGAGGTTGGACCTTGGACTGGAGAAGATCCAGATCTGATGTCACTGTTCTTTATTGCAGGAATCAAAGTTACCAAAAGGTGGTGGTGCCTGTGAGCTGGCTGGTCAGAGATCAAGTCCAGTCAACAAGCATTTACCAAGCATTTACTATGTATCAGGGGATACAAGACAACATGCAAACTAATAGACATTATGTATATAGTCTATATATATGTGTGTATATACATATATGTGTATGTGGGTGCATATATATTCATATGTACACATAAATATACATAAATGTATATTAAATTTTTCTTCTCTTGGCTAAATAACTCCAGTTACTTCAACTGATCCTCCTATGGCATGGACCTCCTTAATCTTAGGGACTTCCTTCTGAGATTATCTTCAAGTTTTCATATATATAGATAGATATAGATACATACACACATATATACACATACATGTAGATACATACACATATATGTATAAATGTTTGTATAGACATGATAAATTGAAAATAGGCTAAATTGAAGAAGATATATGATAAATTGGATGTGTATCTCTGATATATAGATATAGCTATTGATTTATATACATTATATATAGAGAGATAGATGATATATTCAGTTGAAAGATAGATAGAGATCAGTTGAAGTAACTGGAGATGTTTAATCAGGAAAAGGGACATGTTAGGGGTCTTCAAATATGTGAAAAGGTGTCAAGTGGAAGGTTTAGATTGGTTCTGTTTGGCTCCAGAGCTAGAAGCAGGTTAAGGAGAGAGAGCATTTATTAAGTGCCTATTATCTGCCAGGCACCATGCTGAGTGCTTTACAAATGTTACCTCATTTGATTCTCAGAACAACTCTGGGAGGCAGGTATTATGACAGATGAGGAAACTGAGGTCCACAGAGGGTAAGTGAACTTGCTCAAGGTCACACAGTAAGTATCTGAGGCTCATACCTTCCATCCACCCCAAAACAACCACTTCAATCTCTGCTAGCATAAGGCAATTTCTACTTCCCACTGCCAGCACAGGTAGTGGAGAACCTCTTAAGAGCAATCCTTCCTTTGACATAAAGCCTCCTATCTCCCGCTGTATCTGTCCTTAAGGGCATAGGAGTGGCTTCCTTTACTCAAGGTTGAACATTCTGACTGCTAATACCATTCACACCCCAAATTTATCTATCCTGAGCCAAACTCTCTGCTGATCTGCAGGCTCTAATCTCCAACTGCCTTTCAGACGTCTCAAACTAGATGTCCAGTAGACATCTTAAATTCTATGTCCAAAATGTAACTCATTATCTTTCCCCCTAAACCCCACCTCCAATCCCCATCTTCCCAGTCCCTCAGTTTTGCAGCCTATAAGTCATGCTGGATTCCTCACTATTTTTTACCCTCCCCCCACCATACGAAATCATTTATTGTCAAGGTCTGTCAGTTTCACCTCAGCAACATTTCTGGCGTACACCTGTGCAAGGCCCTCAGCACCTCACACGTGGTCTATTGTAATATCCTGCTGTGAGTCGGCCCGCCCCAAGTCTCTCTCTACTCCAATCCATCATCCATTCAGTCATAAAAGCAATTTTCCTAAATCAAAGGTCAAATCCTGTCCTCTCCCTACTTAATAAACTCCAGCAATTTCCTATTGCTTCTAGGATTAAAAACAACAACCCCTCCATTTGTCATTCAAAGCCCTTCATAACCTAGCCCCCTCCTTCCTTTCCAGTCCTTCTTACACCTTACTTCCTGCCACGGACTTTTTAATGACTGTTCCATGAACAAGACACTTCCATCTCTTGACATCTCTTGTACGTTTTCTCTGGCTGTCCCCCATGCCTGGAAGGCTTTCCTTCCTCCTTTCCAGCTACTAATGTCCCTGGCTTCCTTTAAGTCTCAAATAAAATCATAACTTCTACAAGAAGGTTTCCCCAACTTAATCCTAGTGACTTCTCTCTGTTAATTATTTCTTATTTATCCTGTACATAGTTTACTTTGTGTATATTTGTTCACATGCTGTCTCTTCCATTAAATTGTAAATTCCTTAAAGGAGGAGACTCTTTTACCTTTTTTGTATCCTCATAGCTTAGCAAGTTCGTGGCTCATAGTAGGCACTTAATAAATGTTTACTGATTAATTGCCTTTCTCCGTGTCTGCCTCACTTTGCCATCTAGATGCTTTATAGATGGAAAAGCAAGAGCTATCTAGAAGTGTAGTGGGCTGCCTCAGGGAGTCAGTAGGCTCCCCATTCTTCAAGCAGAAGCTAGAAGGCTACTTGTTAGTGAATTTGAAGGGGAGGTTCCTGTTCAGGTACAAGTTTAACTAGATGATCTTTCTGACTCTGAGAGGCTGTGATTATATGGTACTTTGAATTTATAGCATAACAGGATTACATATTTTAAAACCAAAAGGGAACTAATCTAATTTTTTTAATGTAGCAGGAAATCTAATTTCTCTCATTTTACAGATGAGGAAACTGAGACCAAGAGAGGTTAGTGACTTTCTCAGGGCTGGCCTGAGGTTTTGGAGATAGGGATTTGAATATAGTCTTCTGCCTCTAAAGCCTACCTCTTAAAAAAAATATTCTATTTGCAGGTCTGAATTCTTTACCTCTACCTACTTCTCATACTGAGAAAGCAAGAGAAACAAAACTAGTTACAAACCTGTATAGTCAGGCAAAATAAATTCCCCCATTGGCTATGTCAAAACAAAAGTCCCAATCTACATTCTGAGTCCATCAGTTCTCTATCAGAAAGTGGGATAGGATGTTTCATTATAAGTCATCTGGAACTATGGTTGCTCATTGTTATCAATCACTTCTTAATTCTTTCAAAGTTGTTTGTCTTTGCAATATGGTTGTTATATAAAATTGTTTCGGTTTTGCTCATTTCCCTCTCTCTCAGTTCATGCATCTCTTCCCAGGTTTCTTTGAAACCATTCCCTTCTTAGTAGTATTCCATCACATTCATATACATAATTTCTTTAGTCAACATATAAGGGTGATGGGCACCCTTTTTTGCTGCCATGAAAAGAGTTATTGGAAACAAAACTATAGACATGGATCCTTTTCATTTGATCTTTGATTTTGAGATCTTTGATTCCTTTGGTATATGAGAACTATAGCAATACTGCTAGATGAAGGAGGGGCAGAATTTCAAAGAGTGTGTGTGTGTGTGTGTGTGTGTGTGTGTGTGTGTGTGTGTGTTGGAGGACGGTGTTTGCCCATGACTGACCCTGAAGCACGAATCCTCCACCTCTAATCCCCTTACCTCGTTCCATCCCCCAGATCACTGAGCGCCTGTGGCGCCCCATCACTCCGACGCACCCGAACTACATTTCCCAGATTCCTCCGCTGCGCACACGCACCTTGCGCTTCGGCCCTGGGCCACCTGGGGTCGCTGCGGCGGCCCCTCCGCCGCTCCGTACAAATCGCCACTAGCCCCGGAGGCCGCTTCCTGTTTGTCCTAGGAGGAGCCATGGCGGCGGCGGCTGTTCCCGGGGCCGGCCGAGAGCGGCGGGCGGCGGCCTGGGGCTGGGGAGGCCGGCCGTGCTCCGGGAACATCTTGGATCAACTCCGGCAGGGCCAGGTGACGGGCCAGGGCCTGGCCCGGGGCGCGCAGGTAGAGCCTGGCAGGCCTGAAGGGGCGGGGCCTGGGCTGTGGGCCCGGGGCAGTCTGTCTGTCCGTGTGTCAGTCAGCTAGGCAGCCGGCAGTGGGGCCGGGGCAGCGGCCAAGACGGGTCCCGGGGCGGCGGCTCTGGGTGTCAGCACCGGCGCGTGACTGCCCGCTTGCCTGGCCGGAGAGGGGCGGGCTGGTCCGTCGCGCCTGGAGCCGGGGCCACTCCGAGGGTCGGCGGGTCACTCGGTTAGTCAGCGGGGCTCAGGGACCCCGTCAGGCCGGGGAGTAGAGGGCAGGCCCAGCTCCCCTGCACGATTAGTTTGGGGGCCCAGGCCCAGCCCCCACCCCGAGAGGTGGCGAGGAAAGGCGTCTCGTCTGCGCTGGCTGAGAGCCCCCTCGACATCTGGAATGGGAAAGGTGGTGGGGCATGGGTAAGACTGATCATGACAGAGTGTCGGGAAAGTGACCCCAGGGGAAGAATTACTCCCTATTCTGACCCTTCTTCCCAAGAGTGACACGGAATAGTCAGTAAACTTTTACTAAGTACCTACTATGTGCCAGGCACTGTGCTAAGCCCTGGGGATATCAAAAAAAAAGGCAAAAGGCAGTCCCTACCCCCAAGGAGCTTACTGTCTAATGAGGAGACAACAAGCAAATAAATATGTACACAAGCTATACGCAGAATAAATAAGAAATAAGAGAGGGAAGGCACCAGAATTAAGGGTAGGGAAAGGCCTCCTGTAGAAGATGGAGTTTTTAATTGGGACTTATAGGAAGCTAGGAGGTTGAAGATGAAGGAGAGCTTTTCAGGTATGGGGAGGAAATGGCCAAAGCCAAGAGACGGAGTATCTTGTTCATGGAACAGGAACGAGTCCAGTGTCACTGCATAGAAGGTTAAGGTTAAAAACACTGTAAAGGTGTGTGTGACAATCACTTTATTGGCTGAAAGGATGGATTGAAATGGGGAGAGATGTAGCACACACATCCACCAGATTATTCCAGCAGTCCAGATGTGAAGTGGTGAGGACCTGCATAAAGAGCCCTGTAAGTGTCAAAGGAGAGAACATGGACTTGCCAGAGATGTTGCAAAGGTGGTATCAACAAACCTTGGTAATAGATTCGATATCTGGAGTGAGAATGAGGAATCCAGAGTGACATGTAGGTTGCTAGCCTGAGGGACTGGAAAGATGATGATGCCCTGGACTGTAAGAAGGAAGTTACCTGTGGAATGTTTAGGGGGAAAGATAATGACTTCCATTTTGGACATGTTGAGTTTATTCTGTTGAATATCTGGTTTGTCTGAAAGACAGTTGGAGATGGGAGATAGGAGGTCGGCAGAGAAGTTAAAGCAGGATGGATAGATTTGAGAATCATCTACATAGAGAAGTTTAAATCCATGAGAATTGATACGATCACCAAGTGTTCTAGTACAGAAACCTGAAGTCTGAAAAAGGATGGCACTGAATCATCTTGAAGAATGAACTCTATATGTTGAATGTTATGTTGGGCACTCAGGGAGGGCACAAAGTTAAGGTGCAGTTTTTCCTTTTGGGATACAGTCTTGTAGAGGAGATAAGAGAAAATAGAGATGACAGTAATGTGTAGATGAGGGCATGAGAGGTGCAATGTTTAATGTGAAGTCTGAATGAATCATAGTATGGTGAAAAAGGTACCTGTGGATTTGATTCTTAGTTTAGCAAAGTTAAGGAAATTCTTAATCTCTCAGGGTCTCAGTTTCCTTATCTACAAAATGAAGAGGTTGGACTACATAATCCTTAAATTCCCTCCCAGCCTTATCATTCATTCTCTGATTGTCATTTGCCACATTGGGCTATAGTGAGGCCAACTTTTTATAATTCTTCATGTACTATATAATTTTGAATTAATCATCATTATCAGCCTGAGGAGATTACCCCCCCTCTCTCACCAATCTTCAGTCTTCCCTTTCCTAATGATGCTTCCTTGCTGCTCTCCATGATACTCCATGTTTCCCTCATCTTCCAAAAATCCTCCCCTGATCTGTTGTCCATCCCTACTAGCTCTCCTTTCATAATTCTTTTTCTTTTTTTTGTCATGGAAAAACTCTTTGAGTATTACATCTACAATCAGTTATCTAGTTCTTTTCCTTGCACTGTCTTCTAAACTCTGGTTTCTGACCTCATCGTTCAACACAAACTGCTCTTTTCAAAGTGATCTCTTAACTGCCAGATCTAATGGCCTTTTTACAGTCCTCATCTTCTTGACCTTTTTGCGGCCTTTGTCAATCGCCTTTTTTTTTCTCTAAGTTTTCATGACACTGCTCTCTTGTCTGGTTCTCCACCTACCCTTCTGACTGCTCCTCACTTTCCTTTGCTAGATCTTGGTCTAGATTGCACCCACTGCTTGTGGAGCCCCAAGGCTTTGTCTAGGACCTTCTACTCCTTCTGTACTATTTCACTTGGTAATCTGATTAGGTCCCCTGGGTTCCTGATTCCCAGGTTTATTTATTCAACCCAAACATCTCTCCTGACCTCTAAGCTTTCATCTCTAACTATGGGAACTCTCCACTGGATGTACCACAAACATCTTAAACTCAGTGTGTCCAAAATTGAATTCATTCTCTTTCCCCTCAAATCTTCTCCTAGTCCTAACTTCTCTATTTGTAGACACTACTATCCCCCCTAGTCATTTAGGTTTGCAATGTTGGGGTCATCCTCAGTTCCTCACTCACTACCACCCCCATTCGATCTTTTGCCAGGTCCTGTCCATTCTACCTTCTCAAGATTTCTCATACATGCCTCCTTCTTCCTTCTAACACTTCCATCATCCTGGTGCCTATCACAATCTAGCTTCAACCTACGTTTATAGGTTGATGTCAAATTGCTCCCCTTTTTGTGTTCTAGCCAAACTGACCTGTTTGCTGCCCATGGTGTTACACTCAAGTATTCCATTTCCTGTCTTTGTGCTTTTGTAGAACCTGTTCCTGATACTTGAAAAGTTCTCCATCTTCATCTCTACTTTTTAGAATCCTTACGCCATTCCAGAATTCATCTCAAATACCATTTCTTTCTGCATGAGGCTTTAAAAAATTTTTTTACTCCTTCCCCACTTCTTTGGGTTCCCCTCCTGCCCCTAGCCACCTCCCAAAATTGTATTTATTTTTATTTTCTTATTTATGTATATGTTGTTTTCCCCCCAGTAGAATGTTTTATTTTTTTATCCTCAGCACCTTGCACAGTAACTAGTGTATGTTAGCCCTTAATGAATGCTTGTTGTATTATGAGCTGAGCTTTCTGCCCGGTGTTGTACATGATACAGAAGAAATTACGTCACAGCGAAAAGCACCATTCTGGAAATCAGAAGACCTGGATCCTAGTTCTGGTTCTGCCACTGTCTTGTAGTATGATCTTAGGTAAATCACAAATCTTCTCTGTGTCTCAGTTTCCTTATCTGTACAATGGTCAGGTTTGATTGGTTACTTTGTTACAACCTCTCTCAGCTATTATGAGAAGTTTGTATAAGAGAAATTCTCTGCCCTCCAAGAACTTACAGTCTTATTGAAGATTGGAGATTAACATGCGCAGAACAGTTGGGTAATAATACAGTTTGTATTTGATTAGGTGCCGAAATGAATATAGACAGAAAGTGCTGTAAGAGTGAAGAGAAGGCAGAAAAAGCTAGAGTGGTCAGAGAAAAGTGGAATATACTTTGAATGGTGGGGATAGAGGAAGCATTCACAAAGGGCAAGATGGGTATCATGGCTCCAGATTATAGACATCCTAAATGTCAGGGAGAAGAATTTGAACTTTATCTTGTAGGGAATCAATGAAAATTTTTGAATAGGCAGAGCCATGATAGATCCGTTTATTAGGAGGATAATCAGGGTTTTGTGAAGGATGGATATGAGGGGAAGAGATTAAAGGCAGGGAGTCCAATTATGAGACTATTAAAGTAGTAGTGTGTTGATTATAAGAAGGGACTGTAAGAGAAATTTAGACTCAGAAGAAGAAAAGAAGAATGTGTAGGATTTTGTGACCAGTTGGGTATTCTGAGGAAAGGAAGACCAATCAGGGCTCCAAGGGTCTGGAACTAGATGACCGGGAGAATTAGGATGCTGTTGTCAGAAATAGGGAAGTCAGGAGGAAAACCAGTTGGGGAGTCGGGGGGTGGGTTTGAGACAGGGACAAAGTTTAGTTTTTAGACACTATTGACTCTAGTTAATTACTTCCTGTTAGATTTTTAAGTTTAGAATTCAAGGTTAGATGATAAAAGAGAAAGGCTTTCATTTAGTTTTCACATTTTTCATGGTAAAAACAGATTGCATTTGTGAGAAAGTATGAAACCCCCCACATACACGATCAGTCTCAATTAGCTTGCTTCTATCCACTTTTATAAATGGATAGAATAGTGAAAGAACTTCAGTTTCCTATCTGTGAAGTGGTATTAAGTGCTACCTGGATATGCATTATTGCACTTTCAGTTTGAATTTGGTTTCTGAGGCCCTGGGGTCCTCTTTGAATGACTTTTTTTTTTCTATGACTGCCACTCTAGCCCCCCTTATTACCAGATGCCTAGCCTGCTGTAATAGCCTTCAAACCAGTCTTCTGTAACCTCTGTCTTCCCTTTTCTCTTTAGGGTAAAATCAAACTCTTTTGCAGTCAAGGCCATCCAATATGTTACTTCTGTCCTACCTGTCCAAATATTATCTTTCACTCCTTTCTCACAGTCTGTCAGCATACCATACTTAATCTTAAGTCTAATTCAGTTCTACTAATATTTAGTAAAGGATATGAGACTAGGAGGCAAGTTAGCTGAGTTTGAGTCCTGTCTCTTTTATATGATGGTCCTACCCAGTTATTTTCTTTCTAAACCCTCAGTTTCTTTTTCTCTTAAATGAGGCTAATATTTGCAGACTTACCTTATGGGCTAATATGAGGATACAGTGGGTAATTTTTAAAATTAAAATTTTTAAAATGCTTTGTAAACTAAATCAGTATATAAATATAAAATAATCATATTATCTTATCATTTATTCCTCAAGGCCCAGCCCACATAGTTATCCTGAAGACATTCCTAATTCTCTTCAGCCCACATTGCTCTATCGCCTTTGCACACCCATAGGTGTCTGTATCATTCATTTTGGCACTTAGTCATACATTGCCTGATGTTCCTATGTTTAGGTCTTATGTCTTAGATACAGCTGGTGGCACAGTGGATAAGTCCTGGGTTTTGATTTGGGAAGACTTGAATTCAGATTAGGTTTCAGGCACGTATTAGCTGTGTAACCTTAGGCAAGTCACTTACCCTTTGTTTGCCTCAGTTTCCTCGGCTCTAAAACCAGATAATAATAGCGCCTGTTTTGCATGGTTGTTGTGAGGGTCAGATGGGACAGTATTTGTAACAAGTCTTCAACAAGGTACCTGGCACGTCATAGATAATCATTAATGCTTATTTCCTTCCCCCTTTCCTTATTTCTCCAACTAGATTATAAACTGTTTAAGAACAGGAACTATGTCTTCTTTATCGTTCTCTCCTAGCATGCAGCACAGTGCTTCCTAGTAAGCACGAAATGAATAAATGAAATAAAGTGTAATTTTAGTACTAGAGGGATTAGCCCAGGAGTTCCAGAAGAGGATCCCAGGCCTTCTCTTTCGGAGGAAGTCATCGTCCCCAGCTGCCAAAAAGCAAGCTTCAGTTGAGATATTTCTGCTTCTAGATTATAAGCACTTTGAAAACAAGGAGAGACTGTCTCCTTTTTCATCTTTTTATCCTCAGTACTGTTTACACAGTAAGCACTTAACAGGTTTGTTGAACTGAATTATAACCTCACTTGTCCCACCCACTTTCACATTTCATTGCCTTCAGTTTATCCCTGTTGGTGCTCCCAGTATTCTTCTGGTGTATTTGCAACTGTCTCTACCGGTTTCTCTTCCCAAAATGATAAGACCATAATTACAATCCTTAGTTTATTCCAGTATATCAGCTAGTATTCTTTCTAAATAAAGGATCGTAGAGTATTGAGGTAGAGTTAGAAGGTGCCCTTCAAAGTGATGTGATCTACCCTTGTCCTTATTCCTGACTGGTTTGTGGGAAAGCATGGTGAGGGTGGCTTCAACCTTAACATAAGGGTTGTAACCAAATACCATAAACTTCTCTGTATAACCTGTTAGGAGCGCATGACATCCACATGCATTTTTCTTGAACTTATATGTTCGATAGGCTAACAAATGCCATATATTATCAGTGTGTAAAATAGAATGATTTTTATGTATACTAGAACTATCCCTTTAGGCTTCAAAGAGGGCCTCTTATTCTGGCAAGTAGGTCTACTTTTACCCCATACATACTTTTGATAATTTAGTCATATTTCCTTCCAGCTTTTATCTCTATTGGCTGAAGAGGTTTAATTTTCTTAGTTTATTCTCATGTAGAAATTCCTCCATTCTCCCTCTTGGGGAGGGCCCATTAAGAACTATGGATATACATAATTTTGTACAGAGAGAAACCCCTAGCAAATGCTTTTGAGTAATTCAATTTCTTTTAATCCGGGAGTTTTCACTGTTATAGTATTATACATTCTTCTGTGAACCTTTTCATTCTCCATTAGTTGTCAGGGATTTATGTTGGTGTTTCAAAATGCCTTCTGTGGATTTCGTTGTGTGGTACTGTGCTATCCAATAGCTTTCCTGCCTACCATGGTCCAAGATGGAATTTATTAATGTATTCAGACACTATCTTCCATATTTATTTGACCCTGTGCTTAGCATTGTGGGGAATACTAAGGTGTATGTAATCTAGTCCTGGTGCTAGAGGAGCTTTCAGACTAGGTGGAAAGGTAAGAAGTACACAGCAGATAACCATAATGCAAGGCAACATACAGGGCAGTGGAGAGAGCAGGTGGTACAAAATGTAGAGAAGGAACCAATTACTTTTTTAAAAAATTATTATTATTTTGTTTTCAGTGTTCTGCAATCACTTCCATATATCAGATTTTTTTCCCCTCACTCCCTCCCTGAGATGGCATACAGTTTTATATAGGTTCTACACATACATTCATTCCTATTAAACACATCTTCACCTTAGTCATATTGCATAGAAGAATTAAAACAAATGGGAGAAATCATAAAACAAACCAAAACATAGCATAAAAAAAATGATCTGCTTCATTGTGTGATCGAGTTCCATAGTTCTTTCCCTGTATGTGGAAGGCATTTTGCCTTAAGAAACCATTGGGAATTATTTAAGTTCTTACGCTGCAATGAAGTACTAAGTCTACCAGAAAAATTCCTCACACACTGTGGTTGTGGCTGTGTACAAAGTTCTCCTGGTTCTGCTCCTTTCACTCAGCATCAGTTCATTTACGTCTTACCAGGCCTCTCTGAAGTCTTCCTGTTCATCATTTCTTATAGCACGATAGTATTCTATTACATTCATATACCACAATTTTTTCAGCCATTCCCCAATTGATGGGTATCCCCTTGATTTCCAGTTCTTGGCCACCACAAAGAGAGCCACTATAAATATTTTTTGTACATGTGGAACCCTTTCCCATTTTTATGATCTCTTGGGAATATAGTCCTAGAAGCATTATTGCTGGGTCAAAGGGTGTGCATATTTTTGAGAACCACGGGCTATTTCATAGAGGTGGCATTTGAGCTGGACATTGGAAAAGGGGTGGAATTTTGATAGATGAAAAGTATTCCAGTAAGAAAGGAATGTCATGAACAAGGGTGCTGAGTGCATCTGGAAAATTACTCTAGGTTAGTCGCAGTGGATGGAACTAGTGGGGAAATAGAGGTGGAGCCAAGGACCTAGTGGGTTGATTATAAGATTAGAGCTGGAAAAGTTGAGACCTTAATGATAATCTCACCCTCACATTTTAAAGATAATGAAACCCATACTTAGTGGAGCTAAGAGCTAGAATTCAAAACCTGGTTCTTTTCTTCCAAATCCAATGTTTATATCTTGCTGGTATTCCTGTTTAGCAAATGGGCCATAACATGCATAAAAATAACTAAATACAATATGTAAAGTAAGCCCCTTGGGGAATTCCTTTGGTACCTTTTTGTCTCTCCAGTGCTTAGCACTGTTGCTTGCACATGGTAGGCGTTCAGTAAATGTTAATTAGTCTACTAATATTTCCATTGTAGATTAATTCTTTTAAATAAGATATTATGCCTTGATTTAAACTGATAGAGCCTTTTAATAAATCAAAATGTATTTGGATTTACATAAACATGCTTGACTTTCACAGGCCTTGAATTTCTAATTCTAACAGGAATTTCATGTGTTAATCTGGAATGAATAAGGTGATCTGGATGATTTTAATCTCTGTCACTTGATTACTATGTGACCTTGAGCAAGTCACTTTCTTTGTTCTGGGCTTGTGTTTCTACTTTGATAAAATGAGGGTGTGAACCAGAAGATATTTAAGTTCACTTCTAGTTCTGAAATTCTGTTTTGCCTTAGTAATAAAATTGACAAAGCATTTGGAGTATAAGTAGGGGAAGAACCATAATTCATTAATTTACCTTTTTTTTGTACCAGTATTTGCCTAGTTGAATCCATCTTATTCTCTTTACCGCAACTAGGTGGCACAGTGGATAGAGTGCCAGACCTAGAGTCAGGAAGACCTGAGTCCAAACCCAGCCTCAAATACTTACTAGCTATGTGACCCTGGGTAAGTCACTTAACCTCTGTTTGTTTCATCTGTTAAATGGGAATAATAGTAACACTTATTTCTCAGGGTTGTTGTAAGGATCAAATGAGATAATATTTGTAAGGCATTTAACACAGTGCCTGGCACGTAGTAGGCTCTATGTAGGCTAGCTGTTATTATGTATTTACTCAAACCGTTTAAAAGTTATTCTTTGAACTGGGTGTCTTATCCCAGGTTTGTCTGAGCAAGGGGTGTGCCCCTCTGCCATCTTTGTCAGGGGCATCTATCCAGAGAGTGAGTGTTCATGTTGTTTCAATTGCAGATCACAGAGGCTTTTCTGAAAGAAAGAGACAAACAAGCCAAATGGAATGGGATCCCTCTGTTACTTCAGAAACTATATGTGAACAGCCAACCCAACAGCGATTTCTCTAAGTGCCAAAGCATCCTCAAGGTAATGTCAGCAGTCTCTTGGAAAATGTTTTGTTTTGACTATATGATTTTAATCCTGTTTTATACTTGTGTTATTTGTCACATTTGTTATGTTTGAGGAGTATGTGATTATTCTTAATATAAATAACACTTAAAAGATAATAGATATTTACATAATAGTTTATAAAGTGAGAGTACATAATTTTGTTTGATCCTTAAAACAACCTATGAGGTTAACAGTGTAAAATTGTTGTTCCCATTTTATAGATTAGGAAAATGAACCTCAGAGAGGTGAAGGGACTGTTGGTAAAGTCATATACATAAGCTAGTAAATGGAGGCTCTGATACTAAATCCAAGTCTTCTGATTCCAGTCGAGGACTCATTGAAATATACCATGTTGAGAAGGCCAGTTTTGACCAAACTCTCCCCAGCCAGTCTCCTTGTTGCAGTATAGCCTCTAACTTAGAGGAAAAGGGATGCAGTCTAGGAGAGTCTTGGAAATGGTAAGGAAAGGGATGAGGCAGTGGCAGAGGGGTTTGGTTATATTTGGGTGGGGTTGGTTTTTAGCAGAGGAAAAATTCTTCTTTTTAGGTCAGTTGAGGGAGTGGGCCTGGGACAAAGTCAGTGAAGGGGAGAAGAGATGATGGAATTCCCTTTCTAAAATATTGTACCAGATCTGGGATTTTTAATTCGTGACACCTACTCCAAAGAGCAACTAGGGGCTTGGAGTCAGGAAACCTGAGTTCAAATTTGGCCTCAGATACTATGTGACCCTGGGCAAGTCACTTCACCCTGTTTGCCTCAGCTTCCTCATCTGTAAAATGAACTGGAGAAGGAAGTAACAAACCACTCTAGTATCTTTGTCAACAAAACCCCAAATGGGGTCATAAAGAGTTGGAAAAGGCTGAAATAACTGAACAACAAAATTCCAACTGGAGATAAAACATTATCCTTATAATTTTATCTTAGTGTCTGAATTAAATTTAATATCCAAATGAAAATTTTATCTTAATGTCCAAACTTATATTGAGGTTAAACTTTGATATTGCATCATATAACGTTTATGTCCATCAGAAAATATTTAGTACTAGATAATTATCATCATTATCTGCAAGAGGGATAAGAATAAAGACTTCTGATAGCGTGTGTAGGCAATATTATATGAGGAATTTTTGAACCAAAGAGTGAGATGGACAGGGTGATTTCCCAGACTCCTTTCATTGCTGAGATTCTGTGATCCCCAACCTACCAAATCATACAAAAGACTTAAACAGATGTAGTTACAGAGTGTTGCTTAGAGAAATAACAAACAACTTAAAGAGTTCATGGAATATTCAGTGCTCATGGCTAGGCTGTGCCAACAGAATAAAAATGACAGTATTACCAAATTTAATTTATACTTTTAGCACGATACCAACCAAATTACCAAGGATAAACTTAACAGAATTTGATAAAGTAATTACAAAATTTACTTGGAAAAACAAGATCTAGAATATCAGTAATGAAAATAAATAGGTATGAAGGAATCATTACACTTTTAAACCTCAAACTGATGAGCTGCAGTCATCAAAACCATTTGCAATTAAATTACAAAAGAGCAGTCAGTCAATTGATGGAATGGGTTTGACAAAGGAAAATCAGAAACAATGGAATTCAGTAACCCAGTGTTCGATAAAATGGGGGAAAACATAAATTACTTAGGAAAAAACTCCTTATTTGATAAAAACTGCTGAGAAAACTGGAAAGCAGTCTGACAGAAATTAAGCTTAGACTAACACCTTACATCATTTTCTACAATACATTTTTATTAGATATACAACCTTAATATGAAAGATCATATCATAGAAAAATTAGAAAGGAATCAGATGCTAGATCTCTCACATCAAAGGATAGGAAAGGTATTCTTAGCCAAATAAGAAGATAGAAGCAATTACAAAAGACAAAATAGAAAACTTTGGTTACATGAAACTGAAAAGTTTCTGAATAGACAAAATTAATGCTTCTGTCATAAAAGATGTAGTTGAATGGGAAGAAAAATCTTTCTATCACATTTCTCTGGTAAGAGTTTAGTATTAGAACATAATAGACATTTAATAAATATATAGGATTAATAGCCATTCCCTAGTAGATAAGTGGTCAAAGGGTATGAACACACAGTTCTCAGAAGAACTACATGAAAGAATGAATGCTCCAAATCATTAACAAGAGAAACGCAAATCAAACCAACCCTGAGATTTCATCTTAACCCTTGCAAAAAGGCAAAGATAACACAAAATGGCAATCGTCAGTTTTGGAGGATTTGTGAAATGAAAGGCATGTTAATACGTTGTTAAGAGCTCTGAAACATTATAGCCCAAGAGTGGGGAACCATGTGACCCTCTAGGTTCTCAAGTGTGGTCCTTTGAACTTCACAGAACAAATCCCCTTAATAAAAGCATTTGTTCTGTAAAACTTGGACTTGATCAGAAGGCTGTACCCAAAGACCTAGAAGGCCACATGTAGCCTTGAGGCTGCAGGTTCCCCACCCCTGGTATAGCCCTTTGGGAAAGAAGTTTGGTATTATGTACATAAAATGACTAAAATGTCTAGATCTTTATGAACCAGAGATTCCACTGTTGGGCTTATTTATACCCCAAAGAAGTCATTAATAAGAAGTATTTATAGCAGCATTTTTTGTGATAGCAAAGCGTTAGAAACAAAATAGATGTCCATCAGTTGGGAGTTAGCTAAATAAGTTGTGGGGACATGACTCTAATGGAATTTTACTGTGCTGTAATAAATGATATGTATGAAGAATACAGAGAAAGCATGGAAAGATTTACATGGACTGGTGCATAGTGAAATAAGCAGAGCCAAGAAAACAATGCACACAGTAGCTATAATAGAGTAGATAGAAAGAATAACCACACACCAAAAAAAATCAAAAGCAAGTACAACAAAGTTATAAAGATCAAGCAGCACTCAAAAGAAGAGATGTGAGAGGACATCTGCCCACAGGTGTTACACATATTATGTTTTTGGACTTAATCAGTGTGTCAGTCAGGTGTGCTGGGGTTTTTTCCTCTTTAAGAAAAATACGGTTTGTTATATGGGATGACTGGGAGGAGGAAGGAGAAGATTCTGGGGATAAATATGATGATATAAAAGACAGAAGATAGCCATAAAAACTTATTTCTTAAAAAAAGGAACCTTTTTCAAGTCAAGGATTGTTTCACTTTTGTCTTTCTATTCCAACTGCCAAGCACAGTTCCTGGCATAGTAGTCCCTTAATAAAAACTTTTTCCTATTGAAAAAAGAAAAAATTGGATGATCCCTTCTACAAAAAAATGTACACATGGTTCCTCTTTAGTAGAAAGTCCAGTTTTGAAGAGAAGAGAAGAGCTGTTACTACTTAGAGCTGGTGGCTAAAGGCTTTGCCTGAATTCACCACTAAGAATGATTCCTCAAAGAGGCACATTCTGCAGAGTTCCTTTTTATGAGCATCATTTCCATGATGTGTATGATGCTTGTTAAGCTAACCCCACTGTCACACTACAAAACCCTACTATAATATCGTTTGGCCTTTCACCTGAGATGCAGGTGAGGTAGTTAACAACCACTCAAGCTGGCATTCAAACCCTGTAGCCTTAGCTCCTCCAGGTGTCAGTCTGCTCACTGCTTACAGAGCTGGCCCTGAACTAACTGCCTGTAATGACATCATTCTTTCTGATTCATGTATTCAAGAAACCATTTAATATTAGGTGAGGTGTGCCTGCCTGTATGTATAGTCTTCCTGCCGAGGAAGGAGAGGAAGCTTGATTGAAGTGGAGTGGATTTGGAGTCAGAGAATCTAGGTGTGAATCTAGATTTTGTTATGTTACTTTACTTGTATGACCCTGGGCAAATCATTTAACTTCCCTGTATCACTTCCTTATCTTTAAAGTGAGAAAGTAACCTCTAAGGTTTCTTTCCAACTCAGAAATCACAAGATCATATAATCCTACAAACTCATAGTGTTGGTAATTTATTACAACACTGTATCTTGTCATTGGCTTATAGATCCTCCCATCAACTCTTTGAGGCAAAGTAGGTCATTTGATGAATGAAGGAATGGCTAAGGGACCTGCTTATATTTATCTAAGTAATGACAGTCAGGACTAAAATTCAGATCTTAATGCAGCTATCTGAGTATGGTGTTCCCGGAGTATTCATATTGGAATTAAAATGACCATTAACAAGACAGTGCAGTAGAAAGAATCCTAGGAGTCAGAGAGTTGGTTTTGAGTCCTGGCTCTACCATTGAGCTTGGTGATCTTGTGCAATTTATTTTACTCCTGAGTCTCAGTTTTTTTCATCTGTAAAGTAGAGATGATACTGTTACTTCTCAAAGGATTAGTTAGGATCAAATGGGATTGGGTATGTAAAGCACCAACCATCTTAATGTAACCTGCTATTAGATACAGGGTTTACTTTATAAATAATGGTCATTCAAAATCAAAAGCCTTTCTTTACCTTTCTGTTTCTCAAACAGGAAATCTCTCCACTTCTCTCTATGGAAGCTATGGTGTTTGTTACAGAAGATAGAAAATTTTCCCAAGAATCCACCTTCCCCAACACATACACTTTTGATTTGTTTGGAGGCGTAGACGTAAGTTTGTTTTGATTTTCTTGGTATTGGGGTCTGTGTAACTGTTGGACATGAGGACATTTCAGAATTTCACTTGAGAGAATTTCACTTTTGAGTTCACATCTTTTAGATATGAATAGCTTTAGCTGTATGTAGGCTTTTGGACAGCACAAATACATGACATAGAAATGATCTTACTCTCACTATTAAAGTAGTTAAAAATCTCTGTTCCCATCTCTGCATATTGAAATCCCTCCCTTCTTTCAGGGCCCTACTCAAGATACCACCTGCTTGAAAACCTTCCCTGATCCTTTTGTCAAAGTAATCTCTTGCTCTCTCTCTGTCTCCCTCTCTCGAGTATTTCATAGCACTTTGGATTTCTCATTTGCATTTAATACATTTTTTCTATTTGTATGCATTTTAACCCCTCTATTAGGTCATAGTTTTCCTTTGTATGTCATCATAGCATGGCAGTCACTGTCCCAGCAAAATATGTACTCTGAAAGGTCCTATAAAGCCAGAGATCCTTTTGAGGGAATGGATTAAGTGATGGGACTATGTGTGTCTATTGTCCTGGTACCAGTTCTCTACTATGTCATGCTGCTTTAAAAAAAAAAAATTCAAATTTTAGAGGACATTTCACAAAAATGGATAGAAAACAACCTAATAATTTCTGAGTACATTTTCAATAGCTTCAGTAGTCTCTACAGAAGAAGTCTATTTAGAATCATAGATTGTGGGCCGGAAGAGACCTCTAAAAATCATGTCCCTTGCCTCTGCTCTGACAGATTTATTTCAGCCTGAAAACTTGACATCATTGCAGGGCCGTAGGTGCTCTTCTCACTTGTGGAGCTTCATTTTCCTTTTAACAAAATGTATTCTCTGCTTTCCAATTTGAGTCTTCCAGTCTTTATCCTAGGATGAAAAGGCAACAGCTAAATAAGAGTTAGTTGTTCTGTCTTTCAGCTTAACAAATATTTATTAAATGCTTGTTATGTGCAAAGGCCTTCTGAAGGGAACTGGGGAGACAAAAACAGATAAAACACAGAACCTATTTTTAATGAACTTAACACATTAATTTAGCAAGGCATGGAGGGGATGGACGTGTACACAAATGATACGATAAAATTAAAAAAGCATGGTGTGGTGAGTAGAGCACTGAACTAGGAATTAGGAAAACCTGACTTCAAATTCTACCTCTTGGACAAGTTACTTAATCCTTTTGGGGCCTCAGTTTCCTCATCTGTAAAATGAGAAAGTTGGACAAGGTGACCTTTGAGTGGGAAGAGGAATGATGAAAGGAGAAAGTAAAAAGTGTAAAGGAGGGATCCAGGCAAAATGCAGAGAGAAATTTGAGAAGAAAAAAAATGGCTTTCATCAGGGTTTCTATATTTTCTTATGTGTGCTGTAGGTAGAGATTATAAAGCCTTAGTCAGGGAAGTCTACTTTCCTTAAATCCAGGATCTGACTATATCTTGAATTTTGTCCTTCCCAATCATCAGTTCCAAGATTACATTATCACTTTCTCATTTGCTCAGCAAATATAAGTAAATACAAAGCAATTTTTAGGGAGTGGCACTAACATCTGAAGAGATTGGCACAGGTCTCATAAAGGGAGGTAACATTTGAGCTAAGTCTTAAAGGGTCCCAGGGATTCCAAAAGGCAAAAGTCACAAAGGAGTGTGTTCCAGGCACGGGGGATAGCTTGCATAAAGGCATGGAGGTAAGACTAAATATTATTATATACGAAGACTTCAAATTCTCCAAAGATGACAGTCACTTGAATATCAGCGGTTAGTTTTTCCTCAGTGCTAAGATAGTCTGGCATCTTTGAAAAACTTACCCCTCCATCCCACCACTTACTCCAATTGCTCTCTTTAATTTTCTTGTTTTTTTTAATTTATTTTCAGTGTTCTCCAATCACTTCCATATAACTTAGATTTTTTCCCCTCCCTCCCCCTTCCCTCCCTGAGACAACATACAGTTTTATATAGGTTCTACACATACATTCCTATTAAATACATTTTCACCATAGTCATGTTGCATAGAAGAATTAAAATGAATGGGAGAAATCATGAAACAAACCAAAACATAACACAAAAGAAAATGATCTGCTTCATTGTGTGATCGAGTTCCATAGTTCTTTCCCTGGATGTGGAAGGCACTTTGCCTTAAGAGACCATTGGGAATTATTTAAGTCCTTGCACTTCAATGAAGTACTAAGTCTACCAGAAAAATTCCTCTCACACTGTGGTTGTTACTGTATACAAAGTTCTCCTGGATCTGCCCCTTTCATTCAGCATCAGATAATATAAGTCTTTCCAGGCCTCTCTGAAGTCTTCCTGTTCATCATTTTTTATAGCACAATAGTATGCCATTACATTCATATACCACAAGTTATTCAGCTATTCCCCAATTGATGGGCATCCCCTTGATTTCCAGTTTTTGGCCACCACAAAGAGTACTGCTGTAAATATTTTTGTACGTGGAGGTCCCTTTCCCATTTTTGTGATCTTTTAGGGATATAGTCCTAGAAGCAGTATTGCTGAGTCAAAGGGTATGCACATTTTTATAGCCCTTTGAGCACAGTTCCAAATTGCTCTCCAGAATGGTTGGATCAGCTCAGGTCCACCAATAATGAATTCGCGTTCCAACTCTCCCACATTTTCTCCAACATTTATCGTCATCCTGTTTGTCATGTTAGTCAATCTGATAGGTGTGATGTGATATCTCAGAGTTGTTTTGATTTGCATCTCTCTTATGAAGGGAACTAATGAAAAGAAATGCTAGGGAAGGTAGCCTAGCTCTACCAGATCTCAAATTGTATTATAAAGCAGCAATTATCAAAACCACTTGGTGTTGGCTAAGAAACAGAAGGGTAGACACAGTAGTCAATGAATATAGCAATCTACTGTTTGATAAAACCAAGGATCTCAGCTTCTGGGATAAGAACTCACTGTTTGACAAAAATTGCCTGAAAAATTGGATAACAGTGTGGTGGAAACTAGGCATAGACCAACGCTGGACACTGTACACAAGAATAAAGTCCAAATGGGTACATAATCTAAGTATAAAGATTGATACTATAAACAAATTAGTGGAGCAAGGAATAATGTATTTGTCAGATTTATGGCAAAAGGAAGAATTTTTGACTAAACAAAAGATAGAAAGCATTATTAAGTGCAAAATGAATACTTTTGATTACATTAAACTGAAAAGTTTTTGCACAACCAAACCCAAGGCAACCAAGATTAGGAGGGAAGCAGAAAACTGGGAAAGAATTATTGCAACTAGTGTCTGTGATAAAGGCCTTATTTCTGAAATATGAAGAGAACTGAATCAAATGTACAAGAATACAAGTTATTTCCCAATTGATAAATGGTCAAAGGATATTGAATAGGCAGTTTTCAGAGGAAGAAATTAAAGCTATCCATAGTCATATGAAAAAATGCTCTAAATCACTATTGATTAGAGAGATGCAAATTAAAACAACTCTGAGATACTCTCTTAATTTTCAAGAGACAAGATTGTTGATTAGGCAAGTCAAGCATTTATCCGATTCTCTACTTTTAGCAGAATTAGACTTCTGGCTGATATCCAGAGAGTTGAAGTCTTTCATTTGCTACTGCTAACGTGGTTACAGTAGACATAAAATTTTAAAATCTTTTCCATTTGTCATATATAGTTTAAAGGTCAGATTTTTATTAACTCTTATAGGGAAGGTGTCCATAGGTTTATGATGAAGGAAGCAAATTACTTCTTTCCTGGAGAAAGGAATTTTGTTCATGTTGTCATTTAATTATTGGGTGTTTTAGAAGATTTATATTGGGTATGGGACCATTAGCTTCATTTTCTTATTTTAGTTTTCAGTCCTAGAAGCCTTTACAATGGAATCAGAAAGAGGGAAATGACTAGAACATCCTTTGAAGATCAGTAATTCTTACAGCTTCTCAGCGAAGTGGGGGTCACTCTGCCATTCTAGCTAGGATTTGGTGATGGCAATAGCTTGCTTAGGAAATGGCAACCTTGACAAGGATAGTAGGTTGGCTTCTAGTGTTCTTTACTGTTTTTGTTGTTCAGTCTTAAGTCATGTTTGACTCTTTGTAACCTTATTTGGGGTTTTCTTGGCAGAGGTGCCGGAGTGGTCTGCCATTCCTTCTCCAGATCACTTTACAGATGAGGAAACTGAGACTAACAGGGGTAAGTGACTTGCCCAGAGTCACACAGCTCATCACAGGATCATACAGTATCTGAGGCCAGATTTGAACTCAGATCTTCCTGACTCCAGGTCTGGTGCTCTATCCACTGTGCAACCTAGCTGCCCTGTTCTCTCCTACAGAGCTGTGCTATTTTAAGATCATAGAATAGCTGCAAGGTGCTGGTGGGATTTCTGTTCTACCCCCTGGATTTCAGGACACGTTCTTTCTCAGTGCTCCCTGATAAAGGCAGGATGGTGTAGTGAAAAAATCCCTAGCCTTGCAGTGAGGAGACCTGGATTCTAGTTCTGGCTTTTTCACTAGCTAGTTGTATGACTTCTGACAATTTACTTTCCTTCTGGGATTCAGGCTCCTCACCTCTTACACGAAAGGGTTAGACTCAGTGACCTGAGGTCTCTTCCAGCTCTTTATATGCTGTGATTTGTAAAATGTTTTGCCCCAGTTATATATAGAACAGTCACTGTGAATTACATCAAGGACAGAAAAACCATTGAAATTTTAAGTAGTAAAGGTCACATCAATAAACTCTCCTCCCTTAGGCAGTTGCTTATATAGCAGTTGCTTTGAAATATGAGGCACTTAAAATATCACAAAGTATTAGCTTCATTTTTGTATGCTGTCAGAGTTTGCCTATGTCTTGGGAGCCAGCAGGGCATGTGAAGATTATTTAAGTCCTCTGGTGAGCTGGGTGCCATATAGAGCTTAAAATTGGTGGGCTGTTCCCATGGTACTGATGGGAACCTCTTTTATTTCTTTGGGGTTTTCTTTTCCATATATTATATGCTTTCCTCCTCCTGGGGCTTCATTAATTCCAAACTTCTGAGTTGTGTATCTTCTCCTACTTGCCCCATGGCAGTTAGAATTGAACATAATTAGAGAGGAGAAAAGGAAAGAAAGGAAGGAAACAGTAACACCAATTCATAGAATATGATATATATTATATAAGTTATAAGGGACCTTAGACATCACATAGTTTCCCATTTGACAGAAAATGTCATTTGAGACTTGCTGAAAGTCGCTCACAGAGCTGGGATTAAAATGCTGGGTTCAGTGCTCTTCCCATTATGAAGAAAATGTGTCATTGTTTAGAATGTACCTTGCCCCTACCACAGGGCCATAGCTATATTTCAAGCTAGCTGTCCTGGGTTTATTCTTTGCTTTAGCCCCTTAATGCTATATTGGTCTCACCAGAATTTCCCACATCCGCTCTGGAATTTGGGCCTTTCCCCAGATCGGTATGTACTTCTCTGACCTTCTCTCAGTAGGCTCTTTCTTGCTGAGCCTCCTTGCTGAATCAGCTGCCTGCTTTTAAAAATACTTTCTAATGTTAGTCTGCAACTAATTGCCATCGCTCTCTCTCATCTCAGGGTATTGGAGCTGCTTTGCTAAATCCATCTTTGGAGAAATCTCAGGAATGTTGATTTGTCTACTAGAGTGGAAGTTAAAATTCTGAGCCCAAGGAATTTGTCTGAGTTAAGCTGAATGAGGAATAGTGCAGAAGCAAATCCTGTTGGATCATTTATTACATGTATACTAAGCTCCTACTATGTTCAGTTATGTTCAGTGCATTGTGTTAGGCCCAGGTGGGGATACAGAGATGAGTAAGATACAGCCCCTGCTTTCAAAGAGGTTATAATCTGATAGGGTCAAGAAAACATGTAACACAGAGGCTTGATAACAGATTAAAACATGACAAGTGCAATTTAAGGGGATAGTGCTAAAATGTCAGAGAGGGAAGCTGTGACCTAGTCTAGCCTTACAGGCAGAGAAAGCATTTGAGCTGTATGTTGAAGAGAGGGACTGCAGCAGATAAGAATGGAGAGGGATATGAGTAGGGAGTGAATAGGGATTTTATAATTACGGTTGACAATGCAGGCTATATATTCCTTTGACCATAATTGTAGCATTGTGTATCACAGTGAAAGCAGAAACGAGAACTTAACAGTAGGCATCACAGAAATAATCTAGTCTGAAATATCCTCATTTTATAAAGGAGGCTACTGAGGTGCCTAGAGGGTCAGTGACCTACTTAATGCCATGTGTCTTATTTATTGGTAGAGTTGGGATTTGGTTCTGTTAGCTATAAAATTGAGGATTATTTTTCTCTGCTCTGTTTGTCTCATAGAGTTGTTATGAGGATGAAATAACAGAACTAAAAGTATAAACTGTAAAACATGAAACAGATGTGATGGATTATTGTTATTTCATTGTGCTGCCTATCATGTCCTTGGATATGTGTGGGAGGGTCTAAAAAGTCTTGGGAAGAGCAAATTGAGCCCTGACCTGACTCAGACAACACTAGGCCATAACTTGTACTTTGAAATACTTTGTAGATTTAATTCAATTCTTTTTTTAATAGCTCCTTGTGGAAATTCTTATGAGACCTACACTTACTACTCAGAAAAAGAAACAGAAAAGTAAGTGAGCCCATCATTGTCTCTTAAGCCCTTGTTTGTTGTCCTTTCCCCCACATCAGTTCTAAAATCCTAACACCCTTAGCCTCTCTGACTCCCTGGGAGAATTCTGTTCATGTGTTAGGAAGAATTCATTGCTCTTAAACCCTGGTTGTATTGTCTCAGGAAAAGAAATTTTGACAATTAATAGTATTTGTAGGTAACAGGATTAACTATTCAGAATTTAAAAGTAAAAAAATTGATTTCCTTTCCCCATAGATGCAGGTCCTTAGAAGAGATTATGTAGCAGCTGATAGAACTGAAATGTGGGACTGGGTTTCAACTCTTTTATCACACGTGATCAGGGAACCCTGTCCTGTATAGCATAGTCAGCTGTTAGTATTGGCAGGCACATCAGATCCTTCAGTCTAGCCCCTTAATCTGATAGAAGAAACTGAGGCCCAGAGAAGGGAAGTATTTGCTCAGTTATTCAACAGTATAATGGAAAAGCCAGAACTAAACATCATCCTTCATGACTTCAAGCCCACATTCCTTTCACTTTATCGGTTACTAAAAAATTCAGTTAATCAGATTTTCTGCCCTGGCCACTGTGTTTTCTAAGTATACTGGTTAATTAATTGTTGTTTTCTTGTATATTAATTACTATGTACATATATAAAAACAACATGAGATACTATATAATACCCCGGACTTGGAGTCAGGAGACCCTGGTTCAGATCTTACTTCTGACATTGGCTACATGTTACCATGGACAAATTACTTAACTTCTGAGAGCCTCACTTTCCTTATCTGTAAAATGGGAAATAATATGGGAATAGTATTTAAAACATGCTTTTTGTGAGATTTTAGGTGAGATAATGTATGTGCTTTGCTTTGCAAAAAGCTTTGCGAACTTTTAAAATAAAAAAACAACAGCATCAGTTGCTATACTGTAATTCAACAAATCATTAAAGTGCCTACTATGAATAAGACATATGTTTGATGGTGGGGATTCAAAAACAAAGATGAGAGTCCCTGCTCCCAGTTCTACCATAACAAATGCAGGTAAATATAATACAGTATAAGAAATGACTGAGTAGTCAAGGAGACAGACAAAAATGCTAGGAGAGTTGGATTGGAGCAAAAGCTAACCCCTGTGGCTGTCTTGGAAGGCCTTCCAGAGTAAGTAACACTTGAACTAAGCCTTAGAGCAAGTTAAGGATTCTCAAAGACATAAATGAGGAGGAGGGTGTTCCAGGCATATAGGATAGCCTGTATAAATTGTAGAGATAGACAGTTGTATAGATAGGGACTGGAACATGGGGCAATATAAAATAAGACTGAAGAAGTGGATTGGAGCCAGGTTGTGGAGAGCTTTTTAAATACTAGGCCCAGAAATCTGTATTTTGTCCTAGTGGCAGTAGAGAGCTTCTGATGGCTTTTGAGTAAGGGTGTGACGTGTCAGTCCTATGACTGTTTCATCTCAGAAATGAGTCTGAGGTGAAACAAGTATCTTTATAAGGTTTTACTGTAGATTCTTTTTGGTTTGCATGTGGAGCTAGGAATGTGTTCAGATCAGTGGTCAGTTTCTAAGGAAGATGAGACTTGAAAAGAAGGTTTTTAAAGTGGTCAGACTGTACCCTGGACTGTGCTCTGCTGAAAGACTTATTTTGGCCACATGGAGTGGCTAAAGGATTGAGTAATGGGTTTGCTTTATAGTCTAGCAGAAAAATTAAGGCCTATAAGGCTGGCTTCCTGTTTCAGCTTATTGTAGACAGAATTTTTCTTTTTCTTTTTTTACTAGTACAATGTTCCTAAAGGAGCTGACTTAGTGGGGAGACTTTGAGTCACTAGGGTAATGTTGAAGCCTGGTCTTACTGACTGTGAGCACTCCAGTTTTCTTCTAAGGAAGCAGTAGCGGTAGTTGACATGGAAGTAGCTTATGCTAGAAGTGGCTGTCAGCGTTCATTTAAATCTTTCCATTTAGTTCTTTCCTGAATTAAAATAAACACCACACCAAGGGCTGAAGGCAAACATATTCCTCTGTTGAGTAGCCATTTCTGAACAAGCAGACTGAAGTAAACATCACATTTCATTTTCATCTCTTTAAACCCTCTAGTGTAATACTTAGTGCTTGCGTAGGTCTAGAAGATAAAGATTTGAGGATAAAAAAGACTAGGTCATATACCCCAACCAGAAATATTGAATTGTGAAAAAGGGAGAAATTTAGAGAGGCCCTGTGGGAAGGATGCAGTTTTCTTTTTTTGGAAGTTTTTTACTGGTGTTGCTGATACTCTAAGGAAGTGAGTGGTACTGTGGACCGATGCTGGTTTGAGTTTCTACATCTTATGATGTAGACATTCCCCACCTAACCTCAGTCACTCGCTTTGTAAAAAACACATTACAGGAAGTAGTTCAAGAGGAATAATATCAAAATTGTAACGGGAAGTTGACTGACTGTAAGGGGAATTATTATTGGGACTTATCACTCATCAGCTGGCCATTGTCCATCTTATTTATATCTCTGGTGATCTGGCAAATGATGTGATAGTCTGTTTTTGCAGAATTACAGTGAAGTCAGTTTAAAATGCCTTGAAGATGTTTATTGTGAAGTGACATCTCTCAGCCCAGTATTATGTCAGGTCTGTGCGGTCTTTGACCAGCTCCCTAAATGCTCCTTCCTCTAGTAAGTGAAGGCTATGATAGAAAAGACCAGGGCTTGAGATTTGGTGTCTACTCTAATAGCCCATGAATTCCTAGAGGATTAAAATTCTTTATTTCATTCAGAAGTGTTGGCATAATTTCTCTTAAGAGCAAATATCTAGAGGGATTTCCTTACCTGCCACATAGGCCACATTCTAGCACAGGGTAATGGTAAGGACAAAGGTTCTGAGATTATGGATTAAGACACTTGGCACAGAATTAGATATAACTTGCATTAGGTAGACCACTCATGGGGATCAGAGAGAGGGAGAAGAAAATACCTTTTGTTACTAAGTAAGCATTTATTAATTGCCTTCTGTGTGCTGGGCACTGGGAATACAGAAACAAAAACTAAACAGTACCTGTCCTCAAAGTAGTAACAGCATGATGTTAATGTTGACTGGGGTTTGTGTATATGTTTATTTCAAAATATACTTTACTGTTGTTCACAGCCATATTTGACCCCCTTTGGATTTTGAGTTTTGCAGCTGATAAAAAAAAGAAAGGTTAATTTTGGTATTATGGTTAACCTCCATTCTTGCCTAATCTCTTATTAAAGTGATTCATTCCAGTATTACTAACCAGTTACTTTTTTTTTCTTTCAGTAAGTGATGATTTGACTAAGGATTGTTTAAGCATCTTGTATAATACATGTATTTGTGTAAGTATTTCTGCTTTGAGGACCCTGATTTATGCTTCATTAATAAATTAGCAAGTAGGACTTTTCTAGTCCTTTGGCCCAAATCCACATGTGATACTTTTGTAAATTAGTCACTTTATATTTTCAGGAGACATCAAAATTCGTTGGAGTCAGGTGACAGTTATTTCCCATGTCTATCAATGATAGTCCGTCAGCTTCCATGATCCTGAGTTCTGATCTTTTTCTTTAGAATATGCCTAAGCTTGGGATTGGGAATGTTATCTTTGGTTCCTAGTTCTTCAAGGATTCCCATGGTTTTGGCTGATTTTTGAATTGTCTTCCTTACTCTGACAGTAAAACTGTTAAATAGAAGAACAACGTGAGTGCCTTTGCTTCACCCAAGGAGACCACTAAATGCAAAATAAATATGATTGAGTTTATTTGCCTTGTTATTTTTGCTATTATTACTATTCTTTAATGATACTGTGCCTTTATAGAGTGATTTGCAACATGCATTACCTCACTTGACCCTCACAAAAACCCTTTAAGATGAACAAAGCTGTAGTTATTAACCCTGCTTTTCAGATGAGAAGATAGAGAAGATAGGGTTTGTCGTATAACCGAGTGGCAGACCCTAAGATAGAAGCCAGGCCTGAGGAGTACTTTCAGTGCTCTTTTCCTTTTGCCTTCCTGTCACCTTATATTGTACTGGTCTCTCTTCACTCTTCTTGCTGGCACCCTAAGTGTTTAACTTTATAATCCTTAAACATACCTATGTACTCTTCATCGATACTCTTGCCTTTTGGCTCTTTGCTTAACTTAATCCTATTCCCTAGATTGAAGCATATTTTCCATTTGAGAATTATCATTGAGCAGAATTTCTTTGTTTATGTATTTGACTAAATTTTCTTAAAAGATTTCAGGTCTCTTTGACATATAGAATTATTCTTGCGTCTTGTTGGGAGGAGAACTAAAGAAAATTTAATAGGATTATGACCCTGATATGGGACTCTGCCTGAGGATAACAGTTTTTTATATTGGAGGTGTTATATCTCATCTAACGGAACTTGAACTTGGTCATGTAGGGAGCATTCTGTCCCAATGTTGAATGATGAGGAAGTATAGGTGTGGCATCCTAGCTAAGCTGGCTATACTTGTTTGCAACGTAGTCCAAGTACATTTTGGTGGAGTTGACCATGTGTATCTAGCAAGAGTATGTTGGCATCACCACCTTTATCCAGTGTGACTGTACTTTAGCCAACATTTCTCATTTCCTTTTAACAGACTGATGGAGTTACAAAGCGTTTGGCAGAAAGAAATGACTTTGTCCTCTTCTTGTTTACATTGATGACAAATAGGAAGACATTTTTACAGACAGCAACCCTCATCGAAGATATTCTGGGTGTTAAAAAGGTGAGTTTTGTCTCAAGATTGACTATCTCTTTGGCATTGATCCTTAGACTACAATATGGTAATTTTGAGGTAATTTATTCATTTGTTTATTTATTGAGTGCGTACTATGTGCTGCACACTGTATTGAGCACCGAGCTTTGATGGATTAGAGCTAGCTAAGACATGGTCCCTATTCTTGGGATGCTTGTGCTCTAACAGAAAGGTTATGCCACACATACTTTCCTAGGTCAAACAAAACTAGTCAGCCAACATCTGTTAACTGCTAGCTGACCATAACTGCCATGCTTGGAAGCTCTCTGATGTTCTGGGCATAGGGAATTCCTGGTGTGGAAGCTCCCTTCACCAAACTCTCTGCAGCTTAGCTAACAAGTCTTAGGGAGGTACATAGTAAACGCTATATAAATGTTAGTTGTTATTGTTTTTATTTCATGGCAGAGCTGACATTGGAGTTAGCATTTGAAAGATGGGTAAGGTCACACACACAGTGCACCAACTGAACTGGTCTAAAAGCTGTTCCCCAAATTCAGAGTCCCATCTCCTACCTCTATTGCATTCACATAGGCCATACTCCAGATTTCTGGAATTCACTTCCTTCTCATCTTCTGCCTCAAAAGGCTCAGTTCAGCTGTTGCCATCTATTAATTTCTCCCCAGATAAAAGTGCTCTCTTTCTCTTCAAATTTCCTTAAAGACGTTGCCAGGAGCTTGATCATAGAATTATGAATCAGATTTGGAGCTGTTCAACTCTCTCACTTTCTAAATGAGGAACTGAAGCATAGAGAGGTTGAGTGATGTGCTTCAGATTTCATGGGAAGAAAGTAGGAGAGTTGGATTGTAGACCCAGGTTCTGTTATTTTGAATCCAACATGCTTTCCACTATATCATACTGCTTCATAAAAAAGTTACCTAGAATTAACAAAAGAAAAGGATGGAAAGGAAGGCATAAATGGTATTCTAGGCATAGGGAGACAATGTTTAGAGGTGGGAAAGTTCTGAATATATACAAGGAACTGTTTAGAGCTCCTGTAATGGAGTAGAAAGCTATTAGAGGTAAGGCCAGAAAGTCAGTCAACTAGCACTTACTAAGTGCCAGGAGCTCTGTTAAGTGTTGCGCATAAAAAGAAACACAAAAATAGTCCTACCTTCAGGGAGGTAATATTCTAATAAGGGAGAACAACATGAAAACTAGGTACGTACAAGTTGATGGAAGGCAGCCTGAGAGAAGAAGGCAGTAGAAACTTTGATAATGGGAGGAGGGCTCTGGAAAGGGGGAATTTAAGTGAGTCTTGAAGGAAGCTGAGGAAGTTAAGACGCAGCATTGAGAAGTCAGAACATTTCAAGGCACAAAGGACAGCCAGAATAAAGTCACAGGTAGGAGATGAAGTTTGAGAAATAGCTAGTATGCCATTAGGGCTACATTTTATTCTTTTTGCTAATATCTTATTTAAAATTTTTGTGTCTATATTCATTAGAGAAATTGGTCTATAATTTTCTTTCTCTGTTTTGGCTCTTCCTGGTTTAGGTAATCAGAACCATATTTGTGTATCATAAAAAGAAATTTGATAGGACTCCTTCTTCCCCAGTTTTCCCAAATAGTCTTTATAGTTTTTGATAGAACTCACTTGTAAATCCATCTGGCACTGGAGATTTTTTCCTAGGGAGTTCATTGATGTTGTTCAATTGCTTTTTTCTGAGATGGAGTTATTTAAGTATTCAACTTCCTCTTCTGTTAATCTGGGCAGTTTATATTTTTTAAAAAATCATCCTTCTCATTTAGATTGTTGAATTTTGGGGCAGATAGTTGGGCAAAGTAATTTCTAATAATTGTTTTAATTTCCTCATTGGAGGTTAGTTCACCCTTTGCATTTTTGATATTGATAATTTGGTTTTCTTCTTTTTTTAATCAAATTGACCAAAGGTTTATCAGTTTTACTGGTTTTTCATAAAACCAACTCAGTTTTATTAGTTCAGTAGTTTTCTTAATTTCAGTTTTGTTAATCTCTCCTTTGGTTTTCAGTATTTCTAATTTGGTATTTACTTGGGGATTTTCATTTGGTCTTTTTCTAGCTTTTTCAGCTGCATGCTGAATTCATTGCTCTCCTCTTTCTCTATTTTATTCATGTAGGCATTTAAAGATATAAACCTTCCCCTAAGAACTGCTTTTGGAGCATCCCATAAGATTTGGTAGGGTGTCTCATTATTGTCATTCTCCTAAATGAAGTTGTTGATTGTTTCTATGATTTGTTGTTTAACCCACTCATTCTTTAGGATTAGATTATTTAGTTTCCAATTAATTTTTGATTTATCTTTTCATGGTCTTTTATTATATATAATTTTTATTACATTATGATCTGAGAAGGATGCATTGACTATCTCTGCTTTCTGCACTGGATAGAGTTACATTTTAGAAAGTAAAGAGGACAGTAAAGTGTAAGAAGATTGAAAAAGTAGCAAAGGAACAGGTTCTGAAGAGCTTTTTTTTTTTAATTAAACTTTTTTCCCAATTACATATAAACAGAAATTTTTATTGTTCATTTTTTAAAAATTTGAGTTCCAAATTCTCTCTCTCCTTCCCTCTCCTCCCTCCTTGGAGAGCAAGCAGTTTGATATAGATTATACACGTGCAGTTGTGTGAAACATTTCCATGTTAGCCATGTTACGAAAGAAAATACAAATAAAAAATAGAATAATAAAGTTTTTAAAAAATATGCTTCTATCTGTATTCAACTCTGGAGGTGGATATCATTTTTCATAATTCCTTCAGAATAGTCTTGGATCATTTTGCTGCTGAGGATAACTAGGTCATTCGTAATTGTGATCATCTTACAATATTGTTGTTACTGTGTACAACGTTCTTCTGGTTCTGCTTATTTCCCTGGGCATCAGTTCATGTAAGTCTTCTGAATAGCTTTAAGAGCTGACCAGGATTTTATATTTGAGGAGGTAATCAGGGAGTTATTAGAGTTTGGTCTGATCTGCACTTAAGGAAAATCATTTTGGTAGTAAGGTGGAGGATGGATGGAAGTAGGCAGTCAGATCAAGTAGAAAGGTGATCAAAGCCTGAGTAGGGCCAGTAACCATGTGAGTGGAGAGAAAGTATATGGGAATCATTGAGAAGGTAAAACTAAGGAAGTTCGGTAGTAGATTGGGATCAGTGAGAGCACTGCAGCTGAGAACCTGAGTGACGGGGAGGATCGTGGTGTTCTTGTCAGTAGTAGGAAAGTGTACAAGAGTAGAGAATGAGTTCTGTTTTGGACATGTTGAGTTGAAAATGCCTACAGGGCATCCAGTTCATGGTGTTCAAAAGGCAGCTGATGATTTGAGACTGTAGCTCAGGAGAGACTAGTACTGGTATATAGATGTGGGAATCATCTTCAGAGATAGTAATTGAATCAGTGGGAGTCAGTGTGGTCACTGAATGATGCAGTGTAAAAGGAAAAGAGAAGTGGGTTAAGAAGAGAGCATTAAAGTGGAACCCACAGTTAGAGGTTGTGACATCAATAAAGATACAACAGAAGAGACTGAGAAAGAATAGTCAGGTAGGAGGAGAGCCAAGGGAGAGCAGTGTCACAAAAACCTGGAGAGGAAATGCTGCAGAGGATCAGAATTGAGAAAAGACCAGTAGATTTGACAATTAAGAGATCATTGGCAAGTTTGGAGAGAGTGATTCGAATTAAATGATGACATCAGAAGTCAGATTGCAGAAGAGTGAGAGGAAAGGAAATGGAGGCACTTAGTGTCGACAGCTTTGTCAAGGAATGTAGCTGAGAGAAAGGGAGAGGACTTGTGAGAAGATAGCTGGTGGGGTTGGTCAGACCAACTGAAGATTTTTAAGGATGGAGGAAACTTGGGAAACTTGTAGGTAGCAGAGAAGGAACCTAGAGAGAGGGAGAGATTGCAGATTAGAGGGGGACTGGGGTTGATAGGGAGGACAATTTGCTGTAAAAGATGAGAGGGAATGGGATCAAAGCTGCTTTTAGGTAGGATGGCCTTGAAAAGTGTGACCCTGGGCAAGTCATTTAACCCCAATTACCTTACCAAAAACAAACCAAAAAAAGGACTACTGCCTCTTCAGTTGTTACAGGAGTGAAGAGGGACTGGGAGACATCATGGAAGGTGTCTGAGTGATGTGAGGTGAGGGGAGGAGGTGCTCTTGCTGGATGACAAAGGGCGAGGGATTCAAGAGTGGAAGTGGGGAGTTGAACTGGTTGGCCAAGGGGTCAAGATAAGGAAGGAGGAGGTGGTGTAGTCAGTGTAAGAATGATGACTTGGGAACAATCTGAGAGAAAGGGAATGAAAGTCTCAGTGAAGAAGAGTGGAGCGTGGATCAGAAGGCTTAGGGAGAGATGAACCTATAGAAAGCTTCAGTCAGATGAGGAAATTTCAGAGCGCGTGAATATGGGCGTGGAACCCGGTGGTTTAAGGCAAAATCAAAGATATGACGGTCTCTATATAGAAAAGCAGGGTAGTATCAGTTTGTGGAGGACTTTGAGTGCCAGCCTAATGAGTTTGAGATTTATTTGTCATCACTGAATGAGAGCTTAGTTCATGGAGTTTCTTAATCTAGGTGGGAATCACTTAATGTTTAGCTTTATAATTTTAAGAACTCGGTTTTTTAAATTCATCTGGGAATGACCAGGAGCATTGACTCATCATATCTAAAGCTATGAGAGACTAATTTATAAATCAGGATGCCAGTTTACTATGGTAGATATGCCTTTCTAGTAACCTAGATTCCTCTTAGAGTGGATTACTTCTAGATAACTTAATTGCACCCATTTTATATTGTTTCTTAGCTCCAGTTTCATAGGGGACCATTTTCTGACTCTTGACAAATTTTGTGCATGCCTCTTGATGTGGGGCCCACAGTCTCCTGTACATGACATCTTCAATGAACAGATTTCCTCTTATTAGTACTGAGGTACACAGAAGGGAATATGTGGGTAGCTTGTGGTTATTATTTGATGGTAAGAGATCTGAGAGCTCCCCTTTCCTAGTCCTCTTTACCCCTGTTTTTCAACCATGCTCCCATTTCATTGTCCCTGCTGAATTCTCCCTAGGCCTGGTCCTTTGTTCTGATGTGATGAAGCACAAATGGCTAATTGTCTTGACCCAAGCTTCATATGAGTGGGGTGTGTGTGTGTGTGTGTGTGTGTGTGTGTGTGTGTGTACTCATCCTTTTACAAAGGGCCCCAGGCCAATACATTGTACCTTTAATGAAAGGGCTTTATTCTTTACCATTTATTTTTTCTAGCTTATGAAAAGGGAGGAGTAGATAAAGTGGGGGGAAAGACCTAAAGACAGGTGTCTGTGGTGTGGTAGGAAGCACTAGTGAGGGAATCAGAAGACTTGGGTTCTCATGCACCTCTGTCACTTACTCATTATGTAACCTTAAGTAATTTCTCTTTATTTCTTTGCCTTTGTTTCTCCATTCACAAAAAGAGAGAATTGTCCTAAAACCATTCTGGTGCTAATGCTCTGTGATTTTTTTAATAGAGGTACTTCAGAGTCCTCTTAATGTTCTTTGGCACCTGAGCTAGGAGGGAAAGGATCATGCTAAAACCTTTGTCTCAAGTTACTGGCTAAGGCACTCAATATTCCTTCTTCATCAGCCCTCATCTATTTTGAAAGCCTGCCTTGTTCAGGAAGACTTTTTCTCCCTTCTAGGAGGCATCTTAATTCTTCTAGAGTTTGGAGGTTCCTGTTGTAAAAAGCTAAGTCTACTGATAGGTACACTGTGCACTACACTGTTTGATTTTTTTTCCCTTAAAACAATTAAAAGGTGATCTGGATTTTTTTTTTTCCAAACCAGTTTTCCTTTCCAGTTCTCTCACTTTGTACAAAAAGCTGCAAGAAACAGTCCTTCTCCCTTCATGGCAGGAAGAGCCTAGCTTTCAGCCTTGCCTGATATCAGTCTACCATGTCAAGAACTCTTGCCCTAGACCATGTTTTCAGGGATAGCTAAATCTGAATGAGGTAAATAAATCTTTTTGGTTATTTATATTGTGAAAAACACAACTTTAGTTTTTGTTCCTTAAAAATTTTTTTGACTTTTAAAAGGTGATTTGGATTTTTTTTCCATATTGATCTTTCTTCTCATCCCTCTATAGCCCATTATTTTCCTGCTCATCATCCTCCTCATATCCCAAAGGCTGCAAATTCAGGGCAGAACTTAATAGCCAAAGGCCATGGATACACAACATTCCTCTTTTCATTATCTAAGATTGTTTTCTACCCTTTACTCTACCTTCTTCTGCTAAGGTGGAAAAATAAAATTAAACGTGAAATGCCAACTTTTAAAGCCCAAGTATCACACAGAGGAAGTCTGGCTTGTGACTCAGTGACATTTCAGATGTTGTAGGCTACAGAAAGGGGCTCTGGTTGAAAGGTGCTGGCGCATAAAGCAGAAATTTATTTTGCTTGACTCTTAAGTATTTTGATTTCTTTGTCTTAGTGGGAGAAAGAGGAAATGGGAGAGAGAAAAGGTGGATCTTTGTTAGGAAAAAAAAGTTTAAAAAAAGTTTCTGGCAGAGTCATTTTTAAAAAGTAATTTATTTGTTTTCAGTTTTCAACAGTCACTTCCATAAGTCTTAAATTTTCTTCCCCTCCTTTCCCACTCCCTCCTTGAGATGGCATGCAGTCTTATACATACATTCTCATTAAACACATTTTCTCATTAGTCATGTTGCATAGAAGAATCAAAGTGAATGGGGCAGAGACATTTCTGATTGAGAGTGGGCCATGACCAAGAGCTACTGAATATTAGTGGCTATCAGCATACCCCTTTCCTTACACAGTAAAAGCGAGATTGTTCTGTCCATACTTCCCCTTATACTTACTTCTCTCTTAGTCAGAATTTCTCCTCCTAGTGGATCACTGTTTGGCAGAAAGTTAGAGAGTATGTATCCCTTTACCCTAAAAAAAAAAAATCATAGTTTTCTGGTTTGCTCTATAAAGTAAGAGTATCTGGGAAAAACTTCTTTTGTGTTTTTTGCAGGAGATGATCCGGTTAGAGGACATCCCCAACCTTGCTTCTTTAGTGTCCAGTTTTGATCAGCAGCAGCTTGCTAACTTCTGCAGGATTCTGGCTGTCACAATATCAGAGCTTGACACTGGAAATGATGACAAGCATACGCTTCTTGCCAAAAATGCCCAGCAGAAGAAAAACCTAGGTCCTACTCGTGCTGAAATCAACCAAGGTAAGTGACCTGGCTCTCTGATCATGAGGCTTTAACTCACCACCCCCTTTCTGAGACATCCTGTTCTCAAAACATTTCTCAAGTTTCAGATGAAGGTCTCACGTTCTCCTTTTGACAAGTCATCTGTTTTGAAAGCCTGCTTTTCTTCAGTAAGACTTTTTCTCCCCTCCAGGAGGCATTTTAATTTTCCTAGAGTTTGGTGGTTCTTGTTCCAACAAGCTGTACTAGTAGGTACACTGTGCTAGAATTACATTTGTTGATTTTTTTTTTTACCTTAAAATAATTAAAACTTTTAAAAGGTGATTTGGATTTTTTTTCCGCTATCAGTTTTCCTTTCATATTCCATAACTGGGAGCTTTGTAAGATTATCATTTAAAAAGTATAGCAGAGATACGGAAGAGAAATCACCTACTATGTTCAGGAGACTGTTAGGTGCTTGTCATACTTAATACATGACTGAAATAATATTTCCTCCTGAAGGAGTTTACATTCTCTTGGGGGTATAAAACATGTAGACAGTAAATTGAAGGAGTGAGAGTTCAAGGAGGTAGCCCCCAAGAGATGACTGAGGTTTAAAGCAAGTAAGGATTTTGAGGAGGAAGTATATTCTAGACTTGTGGAGAAGTGGGAGAAGTCAGGCAGGTACAGTTTGTGTAAATAGATGCAGGCAGGAAATGAAATGTTCTGGAAATAGTAACCTCACTTAGCTAAATTATAGATGCAGAGTGCCTGAGAGGGGATAAGGAGAAATAAATCTGGAAAGGTAACTTGGATCCAGACTCTGGATTGCCTTAAATGCTGGGCCAAGGAGCTCAGATCTTATTCTAGAGGCATTGGAGCCACTTTTTTTGAGAGGGTTACTAAAGTGTTTTGATCTGTGCCTTAATAAGGTGGTCTAGAGATTTTTCAGAAAACTATTAAAATGGAAATAGGAGGCTGTTATAGTTTGACTGAAAAGTGATGAATTGCTTTAGGAGTAGAGAGAAGGGAATAAGTGAAAAAGATGTTGTGGAAATAGAATCCACAAGACTTGTTAACTGGACATTCAGATATGAGGGTGAGGAATAACAGAGTTTAGTATAATACAGATGTTTCAACCTTAGATGATTGGGAAAATGTAGTTCTCAAAAAAAAAGGCATGAGGAGGAAGGTGACAAATTCCATTTTGGCCATGTTGAATTTGAAGTGCTACTCAGACATCCATGTAGGAATGTCCAGTAAATAGTTGAAAATATAGACCTAGAGTTCAGGAAACGTGTATATGCACACACATTTATGTATATTTGCACACATGTGTATATATATATATATATATATACGTATATATATATGTATATATATGTATACATACATGTATATGTTTACATGCATATGTGTATTGATTATATACACATTTTTAAGTCATGTGCATTCAATTTTCAACCCATGGCAACTATTGAAATCACCAAAGAGGAGAGGATCTATAGAGAGGAGAGATTAAGACAAAACAGTGGGGATAAACAAGAAGGCACGTATAAATACAGGAAAGGTGAAGACTAACTTTAGGATTGTATTTGTTAGACGAGAGTTCTATACTGATAATTCTCAAATCTATGTTTCCTGCCTGAAACTCTCTACTCACCTCCAGTCTCATATCTCTAAACTGCTTTTCAGATATCTCTAGATGTCCAATAGACAGCTTAAGGTCAGTATTCCAAAATAAAACAGTATCTTCCTAAATTTTCCCCACCTCCGACTTTTCCTGTTACTATAGAGGATATCACCATCCTTCCAGTTCCTCAGGCTCAAAAATTAGTATTCATCCTGGAATCTCACCCTCCACATCCAAGGTCTTGCCAAGGCCGGGCAATTTCACCTTTGTTAACCTCTCTGGTATAAGCCCCCTTCTCTCCTCTGAGACTGCTACCACTCTGGTGCAGGCTGTCATCACTTCACAGCAGATTATTACCTTCTGGTGAGCCTGCCTGTCTCAAGTCTCTCCTCACTCTAATCCATTCTCCATTTAGTCACTAAAGTGATTTTCCTGAAGTGCAGGTCTCACCATGTCACCCTTTCACTCAGTAAAGCTCACTAATGCCTCTGGAATAAAATATAAAATACTTTGTTTGGCATTCAAAATCCTTTATAACCTAGCCCCCTCCTTCCTTTTCAGTCTTCTTACACACTCCTCCCTGCCACGTACTCTTTAATCCAATGATACTGATCTCTTAGCTGTTCCACAACAAGACACTCTGTCT
>CM053769.1:354238305-354316340 GCA_028658325.1 Potorous gilbertii
GTTTTTGGCAACTACAGAGTGCTGCTATAAATATTTTTGTACATGTGGGATCCTTTCCCATTTTTATGATCTCTTGGGGATATAGTCCTAGTAGTGATATTACTGGGCCTAAGGGTATGCACATTTTTATAGCCCTTTGGGCATAGTTCCAAACCATTCTCCAGAATGGTTGGATGAGCTCACAGCTCCACCAACAATGAATTAGTGTTCCAACTCTCTCACATCCTCTCCAGCATTTATCATTTTCTTGTTCTGTCATGTTTGCCAATCTCATAGGTATGATGTGGTACCTCAGAGTTGTTTTGATTTGCATCTCTCTAATCAATAGTGATTTAGAGCATTTTTTCCATATGATTATAGATATCTTTACCTCTGAAAATTGCCTGTTCATATCCTTTGACCATTTATCAATTGGGGAATGACTTGTAATCTTTTGCTAATTTTTAGTGAGGCACAAGGTCGTGAGGATCAGGCCCTCCAGCCCTGAATAAACTATATATAATCAGAGGTGAGGTTTTGCTTTGGGGCTTATTTTTTGAAAGTGGGTTAGTGTGCCAGATGAGACTCTGGGTAGCTGCTGAGAAGCCCCCTGGCTTTGAAAGCCCAGATGTTGGTGCTTCTCTCTCTAGTAATGATGTGTCTATGGTCAGACAATTGGAAGCCCTGTCTGTTGATCTTTCTCTTGGAAATTTCTATTTATATTTTCTCTGAAGTTCAGGGTGCTGATTTTTTCCCCTGAACTAAGTGAATGATATATGTGCTTGATTAAAGTAGATTGTTGACCCCTCAAAAGTTGCTTTCCTTTTAGAAAAGCAGATCTAAGAACCTGTACAGCAGGCCCTCCTGTGTATGCTGGGGTCCTTGCTATTCGAGCCAATAGCCGTTTGTTTTATATATTTGTGTTAATTCTTTCAACATCTTGCATGTCAGATCTTTATATTTGATGGAAAGGTTTTTTTTTAATACTCAACAGTTTCCCTTATCATAGCTTCATTGATTCTGTTCATGCAAAGACTTTTTAATTCTTATAGTTCAAATTATCTCTTTTCTCTTTTTTGACTGCTCCCATCCCATGTTTGAGAATTCTTCCCTAAGCATGGAAAAATGTAACTGTCAGAGCTATGTATAAAAGAAGAGTTTAATGACCAAATAAGACATAGAGAGGATCATGTGAAGTAAAATGGATAATTTTGATTACATTAAATAAAGGGTTTGCATAAACAGAACTGATACAACCAAAATTAGAAGGATGGAAACTGGGGAAAAATTTACAGCATGTTTCTCTGAAAAAGGACTCATTTCTCAATATATAGGAAACAGTCAAATTTATAAAAATATGAGCCATTTCCCAATTAATGCTCTAAGGATATGAATAGGCCATTTTCAGAAGAAGAATTCAAAGCTGTCCTTGAAAAAAATGCTCCAAATTACTATTGATTATAGAAATGCAAATGAAAACAACTCTGAGATATCATTATCTCATGCCTATCAGATTAACTAACATGACTGAAAAGGAAAATGATAAATGCTGGAGGGCATATGGGAAAATTGGGATGCTAACTTATTGTTGGTGGAGTTGTGAACTGTTCGACCATTCTGGAGGACAATTTGGAATTACACCCAGAAGGCTATAAAATTGTGCATACCCTTTGACCCAGCAATACCACTACTGGATCTCTATTCCAAAGAGATCAAAGAAAAAGGAAAAGGACCTATAGATAAAACAGTATTTATAATAAGCAGCTCTTTTTGTGATGGTAAAGAATTGGAAATTTAGAAGGTGCTTATCATTTGGAGAATTTTTGAACAAGTTGTGGCATATCATTGTGTTGGAATAGCATTGAACTATAAAAAGTGACATAGAGGATGGTTTCAGAAAAACCTGGGGAAGGCATGTATGGACTGAGGTGACGTGAAGTGAGAAGAACCAAAAGATCATCATGCACAGTAACAGCAACATTGTCAGGATGGTTATCTGTGAAAGTCTTAGCCTCTTTGGTTGAGACAGTGGTCCAGGGCAATTCCAAAGGACCCATAAGAAACCCTGTCCCCCCAGTGAGAGAACCAATGGATTCTGAATGCAGATTGAAACATAATGTTTTACTTTATTTTTCATGTGTGTGTGTGTGTTTTCTTTTGCAACATGGCTAATATAGAATGTTTTGCATGATTTAGGGTTAGGGTTAGATATATCTACATAGATAAATATAGATAGGGTATAAATAGATCTATTGATTACCTTCTTAATGGATGGGGAGAGTTAAGAGAATTTGGAACTCATAATTTTAAAAAATAAATGCTAAAATTTTTTATGGTTAACTAGCAAATGGTTAATGAAATAAAAAAGAATTTTTCACTGATCGTAATCAGGAAAGATACATTTCATATTTAAGGCAAGTATCTATTTGAAACTTGTGGTATGTAGGATGCTGTTCTAAGCTTCTTTTTCTTCAATTATTTTCCGCTTTTCTTATCCATTCTTGTCAAATAAGGAGATTCCCCAAGGAGATAATGTTCTCAGATTTTTTGAAAACTGGAATATTGAACTGAATTGTTTCTGATTTTTTCTTATCTAGTCTGTCCTACTGGTCTACTTTTCTATTTTTTTTAGTTAGTAACACAGAATTTTGACAATTGTTGATTTAAAATGTAAGTTTAAGTCTGAGAATGATATTTTTTGTTATCTTTTCATTCCTATTTTTTTCATTATTTCCCCTAAGATTCTAATCCTTTTGTCCTTCTAAATGAATTTTGCTGTTTTGAGAAACTCTGTATATATAAAGTATTCACTTGGTAGCATTGTACAGCACTGAATCTTTAAATTAGATGTCATTTTCATTAAACTGATATGGCCAATCACTAGCAATGAATATATTCCTCTAATTTTTTCTTCATTTCTTTAAAGGAGAGTTTTGTAATTGTATTTAGGGTAGTTGAGTGTTGCAAGCATAACAGGAGCAGAATTTGTAAGTTTTAATATCACAAATATCACAAATACACAAATGTACCCAGTACATTTCATGGCTACAAAGGGAAAGTCTGGAAGTAGCTATGAATAGCAAAAAGTCTTATGACTCTTTTCCTTGTCTTAATCTGTTAGGGACCATAAGAGAATCGACAACCTGCACTGGAGAGCAGTGGCCAGGAATGAAATGTCTTCAGGTGAACCAGATTTCTGTGCCTAAGAATATGGAGAATGAGAGGAAGAAATCCAGGTTGAAGGGGAGTTTGTTAATGATAAAGCAGGGATTTCTGAGAATATAGTGAAAGGGATAAGGAAGAAGGATAAAGACTTGAGGTGAGGTCACTGAACTGGATAGGAAAGAGAAAACCATGGAAAGGAGTGAGAAACAGGGCTTTTTGCCAGGGTAGATTGCAGCCCTGAACCACAAGGATTAAGGGAGCAAGAGGTAGCTTGCAAACAAAAGCAGCTGTTTGGAGTGTTCAGTTCACAGATTCAAAACTCAAAGGGATCTCCACGGCCATCTTGTCCACCTGAAAAAGAATCACTGTTACGATATTACCAACAATTATTTATCTCTACTCAAATACTTTTTTAAGGACAACCTACTACCTCCCAAATAGCCAGTTTCACTTTTGGACATGTTTAATATCTCATTTGAGAGATGTATTCCCTTTCATAGAGCCAAAATCTACTTCATTTCAACTTCTACCCAGTGCTCCTACTTCAGCCCTTTGGCACCAAGCAGAACAAATTTGTCTTCCACATAATACCTCCCTTCAAGTACTTGAAAAGAGCTATCATTTCTTCCCTTAGTACTCCAGATTAAATGTCCCCAATTTCTTTAGTAGATATTCATGTGACATGATCTCCAGGTCCTTTACCATGCTGATCACCTTCCTCTAGACACACTCTTAGCTTGTTGTTGTTCATTTGTGCCCAACTCTTTATGACCCCATGGTGGATGTTCACCATTTTCTTCTCTACTGGATTAAAGCAAACAGAAGTTAAGTGACTTGCCCAGGGTCACCCAGCTGGTAAGTGTCTAAGACTGGATTTGAAGTCAGATCTTCCTGACTCTATGCCCAGTGCTCCATCCACTGAGTCACCTAGCTGCCTCCTAGCTTGCCTATTCTTAGATTACTAGGGTCCTTAAACATCAGTGTCCAGAATCAAACACTATTCTTCATGTGGTCTGACCAAGATTTCACATTGGTGGAAATCTATATGGATTTATTGAATTATTGAAGAAAGTAGAATCTAGAGTTGGAAGGGGCCCTTAGAATCATTTTACGGATGACTAATAATAGCATTGAACATCTATATAGTGCATTAATGTTTTGCAAAGTGTTTTACATCTCATTATCATCACATGGCTACAAATATAGCGGCAATATTTGAACCCTTGTCTTCTGTTTCTAAATGTAATACTCAATACCACACTGCCTCCCAAATTTATCAGGGATGAAACCTCACAGGTATATTTAGACAGTCAGTTGGCAGTAGAAGATGGAGGAGATTTGATTTGGAAACGGTTCATAGGCAAAAGATCTGGAGATACTCGTTTACCAAATGTGTCTACTAACATTGTGGTGTAGCCCCTACACAGTTTCAGGCTACTAGTGGACATACAGTATCAGAACACTATTTGAAGAAAACTGTCTTTTTTCCCTTATTAGAGGCAGCTAGATGACTCATTGGATAGAGGACTGGGCTCTGGAGTACAGAAGACCTGAGTTCGAATCTGGATTTGTAGACATTTTGTAGCTTTGTGACCTTAAGCAAATCACTTAGCTTCTGTTTGCCTAATCCATTGGAGAAGGAAATGGCAAACTACTGCAGTATCTTTGCCAAGAACATCCCATGTGGGGTCACAAAGAGTCGGACACAACTGAATAATTGAACAACAGTAGCAATGATTATACTTCCCTTTAGTTTTTTCCCATCATTAAATATGGTTCTCAGTTCTAGTCCCTACATTTTAAGATGAATATTAACAGTTAGTTGGTAAGCACTTATTAAATACCTACTGTGTGCTAGGCACTGTGCTAAATGCTGGAAATAAAAAGATAAAAAACAGCCTTTGTTTTCACAGAGCTCAAAGTCCAGTGGGAAGACAACATGAAAACAGCTATGTACAAACAATCTACATACAGGATAAATTAGAGATAATCAGTAGGTTGAAGGCATTAGCATTAAGATGAATCAGGAAAGGCTCCTTGTAGAATGTTTTAACTGGGACTTGAAGAAATCCAGAGAAGCCTGAAGGCAAAGATATGGAGGAAGAGCATTTTGTCCTGGGAGAAAGCCAGTGAGAATGCCCCAAGTATGGAGATGGTGAATCTTCTCTGAGGAACAGCAAGGAGGCCAGTATCACTTGATCACAGACTACATAGGGGCCTAGAGATTGGGAGGTGGCGAGTAAGGTGTAAGAAGATTGGAAAGGTAGGAGGGAGCCAGGTTGAAAAGGGCTTTCAGTGCCAAATAGGATTTTATATTTGATCCTGGAGGTGATAGGGAACCACTGGAAGTTTATTGGCTAGGGGAGTAATGTAGTTGGATATGCAGTTTGGATTCATTTGACAGTTGAGTGAAAGATAGACTGGAAGGAGGAGAGATTTGAGACAGGGAGAACAACCAGTGGGTTCCTGCAGTAGTTCAGGCATGAGGTGATAAGGGCCTGTACCAGGATGGGGACAGTGCTAAAAGAGAAAAGTGAACATACATGAGAGATGTCAGGAAGGTCACATGGATAGGATATAGCAACAAATTGATTGCAGAGGGTAAGAGAGAATGAAAAATCAAGGATGACACCTGGGTGACAGGGAGGATAGTGGTGCTTTTGAAAGGAAGTAGTGAAATTTGGATGGGGGGCAAGTTTAGGAGGAGAGATAATGAGTTCAGTTTTAGACATTTTGAGTTTAAGATATACATAGGACATTCAGTTTGAGATACCTGATAGTTGGTGATGTGCATCTGGGGGTTAGGAGAGAGGCAGGATAAATATAGATCTGAGAAAAATCAGGATAGTGATGATCATTGATACCATGGGAATTGATGTGATCACCAAGTGAAATAATATATAGACAGAAAAGAACCCAGGATAGAGCCCTGGGGGACACTCACTTTTGTGGGCATGACCTGGACAAAGATCCAGCAAAGGAGACTGATAAAGAGAAGCAGGACAGAGCCATGTGTCAGAAACCTAGAGGTTGATTGACAGAGGCAGCAAAGAGATCAAGAAGGATGAGGACTGAAAAAAGGACTTTAGATTTGGCAGTTAAGAGATCACTGATAGCTTTGGAGAGGACAGTTTGAGTTCAGTGATGAGGTTAGAAGCCAGACTGTAGAGAGTTGAAAAGTACAAGAGAAAAGGAAGTGGAAACACCCATTTTAGATGACCTTCTTAAGGAGGTTAGTCACAAAATAGTCAAAGATATAGGACAGTAGCTAGTGGGTATGAAAGGGTCAAGTGAGTGGTCTTTTGTTTTTGGTTGTCTTTTGAGGTTGGGAGAGACCAAGGGTATACTTGTTTGTAGACTGTAGGGAAGTAGCCAGTAGACAAGGAGAAATTGAAGATAAGTGAAAGAGTAGGGATGATGGAGGGGGCAGTCTCCTAGAGAAGATGGGATGGAGTGAGATCACTTGTGCATGTAGTATTTTGACTTGGAATACAATAATCTAACACAGTTCTGAAGGACTTGGGATGAAAAATGCTATCCATGTTTAGAGAAAGAACTGATAGAGTCTAAATGCAAACTGAAGCATATTTTTCAAAACTTTAAAATTTTTCTTGTATTTTGGTCTTTTTAACATATGGAAATAAGTTTGGCATGACTGCCCATGTACAACCTGTCAAATGACTTATCTTCTCAATGATGGGGGAGGGGAAGAGAAAATTTTTTTTTAAATGTTAAAAAATTGTTTTTACATGTAATTGGGAAAGAATATTCAGAACTGCAAAAAAAAAGGTTTAAAAGGTTTACCTTGGTAAGAAAAAAGCCCACTTCTTCACATGAGTCTGAAATAAAGGAGGAGATAATGGTAGAATGCATCTATGTAATGAGATGAGTTGGAGGGGAAAAGAAGGGAGAGAGAGAGAGAGAGAGAGAGCGCGCCCTTGATAGATAGCCTCAATTTTTTCAATGGAATATAAAGCAGAGTTCTCAGACAAGGGCATGGTGGGGTGGGGGAACCATGGGAGCTTTAAGGAACAACGAAAAGACTTGGAAGAGCCACTGTGGCATATGAGATAATCAGTTAGTTAGGAAGTGTAAAAGGATTGTCTTGCTATAGTATGGGCCCAGTTGAATTTATGTAGCATACGTTTGTAGTGGACCCAGTCAGAATAGTATCAGGATTTTTCTCCAGCCTTGTTCAGCAGCACGTGTGTAGGAGCAAAGGCAGCAGATAGTGGGAGTGATCCAAGGTTGAGGTTTGGTAGCAGCAAAATGATAAGGGGGCAGGGGATTCAAGAGGACAGTGTAGGGTTTAACTGCTTCACTAAAGGACCATGATAGAAAAGAGAGAACAGTATAGAAAGTACAGGAGTGATAGTCTGAGCAAGAAGTGAGAAGTTGAGGAGTAGGAGGACCTGATAAGTTTGAAGAACAGAGTTTAGGGTTTCAAGGCAGAAGAAGAGATGGAATGACCATAGATTGTAATCACATAAGGATATTTCAGAGTTCATGACCTGGAAGGGATTTGTTTATGAGTGATGACAAGAACAAAGATGTCAAATTAGGATGAGAGTGACTAGGTCCTAAGGGAGTCTAGAAACAATAATAATGAGGACTGGTTGAAGATACTGCAGATGTTTTAATTTGGAGAAAGGAAGTCTGTAGGAAACATGATTGCTTTCAGAGATTTGAAGGGTTGTCATGTGAAAATGAGAGTAGACATTACATTATTTCTCCAGAAGGCTGAAATAGTTCTAACAAGAGACAGATTTTTGTTAAAATCTGTAATATAGTCTAGCAATGGACTAGGGCTTCCTCTTGAGCTACTAAATTACATGTCATTCGAAGTGTTGAGCAAGAATCTAGCTGACCCGTCAACAGAAAGGAAATAAACAAAAAACCACCAACTTAATTGGGGATTCTTCTAGTTAGCTGATTTCTGGTTATAATCAAGGTTTTAGGATGGGTTGTGTTAAAGTATATTTCTTATCCTTCTAAACTATATATCTACCCTTGTAGAAGATTGATTCCATGGATATAGCTAAAATATGTTGCCCAAGAGTATCCACTGTTGATGGGTGTACTCACATTCAAAGCTGGCTCATGTTTACAGTTCAACACTCAGCCTCCCCTATTGAATGTTTTGCTTTGTGTAGATTTTTTATGGTAGATCAGACCCAGCTTAGATATTCAGTCACTTTTTCTCTGGCTGTGTTGATGGGTAGAAACTTGTATGATTTCTTGATTCCTCTGTCATTGGGCACTGTGCTGTGATAGTCCTGCAGTGGAACTGGGAATAGGCCTTCAATACATATTCCTGTTTGCAGATTGAGCCGTAAGTGAATCTGATAATCATTCATCAAATCTATTTAGTGTTTGATCCCTTTATTCCAGTTGGTCCATTCCCTTTAAGAGGAAAAAGAATGTAATAAATGCTTACTGAACAGAAGAGTACATGGCCTTCGTGCCCCAACCAGTTACCAAAAGAAAACCATAGGGAGGCATATGTTTTCAGATGGCAGTCTGTCCATCAGGACCTGGGCTTCCTCCTGACTACTCCTTGGTTTCATGATTGCTCTCTGCTATCTTGGTTCTTCCATTCTTGTCCATAGACACCTTGCATACCCCACTCATCTCATTTTTATACAGCTTGTATTTTGGCTTCTGTTTCCATCTCTTTTCCTGGTTTTCTCATTCAAGCCTAGTTTCTCAAGCCAGTGGTAGCTGACTCTTTGTTTATCTTAGGCTGCAGTGAATGAACTGAATCAGTGAATTGGACCAGATGACCTTTAAAGTCTTGGAAATGTCACACTGTAGAAGTCAAAGTGTGCCTACCTAGTACTGTGCTGGGTGCTTTGGGAGATAAAGAGGTGTTTCAGGAATATTCCCTGCCTTTATATGCAAAATCCAACCTAGATGGAGAATCCAGACTAATGCAACTGAAAATTTAAGTGACAGTATAAGACAGTTGACAAATGCCAGTTGAATGATGTGGATTGTAAATAAGTATGGGAGATCAGAGTGCAAGTTAATATCCGTAACAAATGGATGGCTTTCACAAAGTGTACATTTGTGACGTTTTGTTTCTCAGTTTACGCCTTTTGTACAGCTACCAAATGATTGAGGTCTCTAACAGCTATTGTTAGAAATGAGTTCAAAAGAAATATGACTAGATGTAGGCAGAGAAGAACTGGTGATTTTCATTTAGATGATAAACTTGAACAGTGTTCCTAATTAGACTATTATTAATAAATCTGGAAATCTCTCATTCAATGAAGTGAATAAATCACATTGAAAAGCCTAGATACCATATCACTTTTGCTACATAAGTTGACTCAGAATTTTGGTATAAAGTAACAATTCTGGCTTAGTAAATTTGGTCTCTTTTCAAATAAAAGTCATTTCCTGTCAAGCTGGTAGAAAGTACTTGCATGTTTAAAGAGTTTGGGGGTGGTATTCCTCCTCTGGGTATCCAGTTTTCTTAATTGTAAAGATTTATCACTTTCTTTTCTTTTGCAGCAACTCTCCTGAATATCCCAGGTTTTATTGAGCGCCTCTGCAAGCTAGCAACAAGAAAAGTGTCTGAAAGCACAGGCACCTCCAGTTTCTTGCAGGAGTTAGAGGAATGGTACACATGGTTGGATAATGCCCTAGTGTTGGATGCACTGATGCGCGTAGCTAATGAAGAGACTGAACACAGCAGCCCAGGTACTCCAGTTGAAACCTATGAAACCATTGATTGGGGGCTCTGTGTAGTTGGGGTTTTTGTTTTTCTTGTTTTTCTCTCTCTCCACCCTGTGCACATTCCACTTTTATCAAATCTTTGAGCCTCCCTCCTAAAAGTAACCTTGTGGTTTAACTGGTTGATCTCTATTACAGAGAAAGAGAAAACAGTTTGGAGAGAAACATAGTTTTCTTGGACTAGTTTTTACGTGGAAATTTTTTTCTTCCAAATTTCATATACTATAATCTTGTATACTAGGATAATAGAAATAGGAACTAGGCAGTGACCTCGTGTTAGGCAATTTTCAGATGAGGAAGCTCTCTCCCAGTGCAGATCAGCATCTTCTCTGTAATTTATAGTCTTAGAAAATTTCCTAGAACATTGAAGTATGAAGTGCCTTGCTCTTACAGCCAGTAAATGTCCAAGGCGGGTCTTGAACAACCGTGTCTTCCTGGCTGTGCTTTCAAGTCCGTTATGGTGTGGTAAGATAAAGAAATTCCTTTCTGGTGCACATGTTTCTGTCCAGCCTTTGTGAATCAAGGGGCAAAGGAGAGTAATGATTTTTAGGAACCATCATACGTATCTGTTACATACCTGTTACATACCTGTTACATATCTGTTACATATCTGTTTATTCTTTTGGTTTTTATCAGAAAATCCTGTAATAGCATTTTACCATTGTGAGCTCAGCCACGACTTTCCCCAACTACCACCTCTTCCAACTCTCACCTCATTCTGTATATCCTGATGTATAAGTTGATGCATCAGAAGTTTTTCCCCCTCTCCAAATTGGACCAGTTTTATATGTCTCAGATATCCAGTGTGTCCTCAAAGCCCTGTAGTCGCCTATTTGATAATACTGAAGTAGAATATGACTCTTTGTTACGGCCATTAGAGTAGTTGCTCAGCTTTGAAGGAGCCCTTATTCAGTTCCTTCTCCATTGTGTGGTAGATATTCTTCCCCTTTCCCTGTCCCAAACTACAAAGGAAGAGAGCTGTAATGGGGCTGGGGAAGAGAGAGAACCAGAATCATGACTAGATTATCCAGATAATATTGGTGGAGCTTTGTACGCAATAGGAGCTTTGTAATCTGCCTGCTTCCTCAGCATCGATAATAGGGGTCTCAGTAGTTTTGGGGAAGCTTCTTAGGGGTGGGAGAAAAAGTAGCATTCTCAAAGCATTTCCCTCCCCATTTTGGTGGCAGCTAATGGAGGCCAACGGGGTGACATACTGATCTTTAATTGAACAGTACTGGCAGCACCCCACCTTCTGGGACTGCATGCTAACAGTAAGCATAATCATTTATAGTCAGCTTGTACTCCAGGAAAGTAGAGTGAATGTTCATAGCTCCATTAGAAACTGGAATTGATTCTTAATCTTACTTTGTTTCTTTCTTGAACCAGCACTAAATGAGGCTAGACTTCTGAAATTAAGCATGTCCTTACAAAATACAAGTCATTAGTCTTAATTTGATGGTGCAGTAGTTTGAGCCTAAATCATCAGTAGTTCTTTAAAACTCATGGTATTAGTAAATCTCTCCAGAGGAATATAGCACAGATGACACACAGGGACTGTTGATTTCCAGAAAAGTGAGTCATGGTCAGATCATCAACTACAGATGAAAACAAGTCCCCACCCTGGAAGGGATGTCTAAACTAAGAACAACAACACTACCGGTACAGTCTTAGCTGTTCATGTTTGAAGTCTAGACCATTGCTTTCAGAGGAATATCTTTACTATTTTTAGGAGAGAAACCTTTTCTCTTTAGAAATGTCTCCTTGGCCAGATGCATTGTGGAGGTTCAATAAAACTCAAGAACACTTACACAACTTGCTGTCACAGGAAGCTTTATTCAGGTGGGTGATCTCCAGCAGTGCCAGCTGCCAGCTCAAAGTTGAAGTGGCCAGTTCTGTGGGGTCTTGAGATTCAGGTGTTTAGAAAGTATTTCACTGGATTTTCCAGGAAATTTCAGTCTTCTTCTCTTTTTCAGGATACAAGAGAAACTTGTATCAGTGTCAGAGAAAAAAAGGGAGTCTAAAATCATCTGGCTCATTCCTTTCATTTTATAGTTGGACAAACTGAGAAAGACCCAAAGAAGAGAAAGGAATTGTCCAGCTTCATCATCCATTAATAGGCTGCTATATATGCTATATACCAAGCAGTATGCTAGGTGATGAGGATACAAAGACAAAAGTGAAGCAGTCCTTCCTCTTAAGGAGCTAATGTTCTATCAGGGGAGATAATCTGCACATATAAAAGACTATGCAAAATCAGTACAAAGTATTTTGGGGAGGCGGGGCACTAGATGTTAAGAAAGTAAAGAAAGGTTTTGTGTTAAATGTGGTCCTTGATCTGAGTCTTGAAGGAAATGGTTTCTGAAAGTTGGAGGTAGGTTGGAAGGGAACATATTCCAAACACAAAGGATGATCAGCACAAGGGCGTGGAAATGGGCGGTGAAGTGCCAAGTGTGAGAAACAGCAAGATGGATGTTTTGGATGGTTCATGGAGTAAAGGAGACAGTGTAATAGATAATAAACCTGAAAGAGTAGCTTTGTGACTGGGTTATAAAACTTGGCTTTGAATGCCAAGCAGAACAGTTTATATTTTATTCTATTTAGGCAATGTTAAGTCACTAGAGTTTAAGCAGTGGGGGGAAACATGGTCAGACTTGAACTTAAAGAAAATCACTTTGGCATTTATTTGGAGAACGTTAAAGGAAGAAACTTAAGCCAGGAAGAATGATTAGGGAGCTGTTGAAATAGTCCAGACAAAAGGTGATGAGGGGTTGTACTAGAGTGTTGACCATGTAAATACAAAGGAGGAATGTGACAAATGTTGTAGAGATTAAAATGAAAAGATTTGGCAACTGATTAGATACGTTGAGTGAAGAATCAAGGATAACAAGGTTGCAAATGTGGTGATTTTTACAGAATAGGGAAAATGTGAAAGAGGGCTGAGTTTTGGGGTAAAGATGATAAGTTCTATTTTGAGCTTATTGAATCTGAGGTGCTTATGGGACATCTAGTTCAAAATATCCAGTAAGTAGTTAGTGATGTGAGGCTAGATGGAGCTTAGGAAACAATCTAGGACTGGGTATATAGATCTGGGAGTTATCTGTATAGAGATGATGATTAAATCTATAGGAACTAATGAGGTCATCAAGTAAGAGAGTTTATTTAGAGAGAGAGAAAAAGGTCTAGTTCACAACATCCTTGGGAAATGCCCACAGTTAGGTAGAGTGATATGGGAGATGAATTAGCTAAGGAGATTGGGAAGGAGCAATCAGAAGGATAGGAGAATCAAGAGAAGGCAGTCACAAAAACCTAGGAGGATAATGTAGCTAATAGTATCAAATGCTACAGAGGTCAAAAAGGATGTGTTTTGAGAAAAACCATTAGCTTTGGAAATTGAGATCATTGTCAGCTTTAGAGAGAGCATTTTTTGTTAAATGAAGACATTAGAAGCCAACTTGAAAAAGATTAAGAAGTAGGAATAGAGAAAATAGAGGCAAAAAGGATAGATAACTTTTTATAGAAGTGGGGTAATGAAAAGGAGGATACAACTTGAGAGGGTCTAATGAGGGTTTCTTAAAGATGGCTAGATATGGATATATTTATATATGGAAGGGAAGGAACCAGTAGATAGACATTGAAGATTAAATAGAAGGAAGCTGAGTAAGAGGCCATTCTGCTGGAGAAGGTTGAGGGGAGAATCGGGTCATAAGTATACGTTGAGGGATAGGCCTGGGTGAGGAGAAGAGCTATCTCTTTATCAGACTAAAACGACAAAAGTAAGAAAAGACAATGATGTTAAGTGGAAGCTAGTAAAAAATGGCTTTATGTTTTCTCAGTAAAGTATAAGATGAGTTTCTTTGGTTGATAGGTTGGGAGGAGGAGTAGTTTGGGAGGCTACTTGAGAGAAGCGAAGGTTTAGAACAGCCTCTGAAGGAAATAGCATAGAAAAAAATCACCGGAGGAGGGAGGGGTAAAGGTATTGCATTAGACCAGTTGAGATTAGAGTAACATAGTTGAGACTTCATTATTGGTTTGAATTTCACAGGTAGATTTATAGATTTAGATTGAAAGGAACCTTGGAAACCGTAGGCTTCAACCTCTTCATTCTACTGATTAGGAAACTGAGGCCTAGAAAGGTAAAATGGCTTGTCCAGATTACATAAGCAATTAACAGCAGAGCTAGTATTTATTCATTTTAAAAGTTTTATTGATGTAATTGATTTTTATATAACTAAAGATTTATCGAGTACTTCTCTTTTATGAGGTCTTATAACAAAGGCATAACAGTAATTAATAGTTAACATATATGTAGTGCTTACTGTGTGCCAGGTATCTTGCTAAAGGCTTTATACTTATTATCTCGTTTGATCCTAAACAACCCTTGGAGGTAAGTGCTATTGTTGTCATTCCTATTTTATAAATGAAAAACTGGGGCAAACAGAGGCTACATGACTTACCCTGAGTCACACAGCTAGGACGTGTTTGAGGCTAGTTTTGAACTCAGGTCTTCCTAATGCTAGGCACAGAATACTATCCAATTGTGCCACCTAGTTGCCTCATAAACAGTTAAAGCTAACAATCTGAAAGTGTATGCATCATTCCAGCATGTCCACCTCTTTGTTTTTAATTGATTTTTAAAATTAGCATCTATTTTCTTTCCTTCCTACCCCACTGAAATAAAAGAGAAAAAGAAAACAAATTCCTTGTAGCAAATACACATAGTCATGCTAAACAGATTTCTTTATTGACTGTATACAAAAATATAAAATTGCCTCTGCATCTAAATCTATTACCCCTTTGTTCGGAGGGCTATAGTGTTTTCTCTTCAGTCCTTTGGGATCGTGGATGGCCATTGCAGTGATAGTTCTAACAACTCTGGATTGTTTTTGCATTATTGTTATTCTATGAATTGTACCTCTGATTCCACTCAATTTTTTACTAGTTTATAAAAGTCTTCAAAACTGTTCATTTTTATGATATTGATGTTAGAGTATAAATGGTTCTTCTTACTTCACTGTGCATCAGTTCATGTCTTTCCATGTCTCTTTGAAATCATCCATGCTTTTCTTACAGCACAATAATATTCCATCACATTTATTATATATATCATTCATTCAGCCAGTCATCAATTTCATGTACATCCCACAAAAAGCATATATATACACGCTATGTGGCAATATAGACAAAGGTTTGTCTCCATGGATTCAAGAAATCCACCTAGCTCGAGGGAGAGGGAATCATGTTGGGGACAGAATATGCTCAAAATTGGAGTTCAAACATGGTGGTTATATACCCTAAAAATTGGCTTTCTCGAGAATAGGTAATTGGTGCCAGATGTCAGAAGGGACATTACAGATCAGATGTGATAGAGAAGTCCTCAAGACCACTTATTGATACCAAACTTAGAGGGGAATTTCTTTATTAGGACTAGAAATTGACAGGGAGTTTGAGTTGACTGTCTGAGGTAGCAAAACAGGAGTTACTCAGACTGCTGCAGTCTTTCAGGAGTTTTATCCAATTAGAAGCTGCATGCTTCACCAGTGCAGTCAACCCCATAGGAACAGCACAGCCAGTGCCAAGGCAGACAACTCTACAGCACCAGTCCTGGAAAGGTCTGAATTAATCAGCATCTTGCCAAAGACCTGCGAAGCAGAGATAGTGCGACAGGATATCATGTGCATGCACAATTATGCCTCATCCTAGCAAGCCTGAAGGAAAGAGCACAGCATCTACCTGGGACCAGTTCTGACCACCTGAAAGTCACTTGGCGCAGAAACCTAGACAGGTGACACTTTGGGAGCCAGCCCACAAGGAAATCCCAAGCAGAGGGAAGAGAGTCAGAATATGAGCAATAGGAAAAAATAAGAAAAGGAAAAAAAGACTAGAGTTATCAAAGATTTCAGAAAGAAGAAAACACAAAAATCTTGAACATAAGCAAATAAATTAACAAGGAAAACAGTACCAACAGAAGGAAATATGGCCTCCAGACTAGTACAAGAGTTCAGACATATGAATAAATACTTTTTAAAAAGGAAAACAGTCCAATTCTTTATGACACAGAGGACTCTGTGGAATTTCAGGAGAACATGGAACTCACACATGCTGTTTCTGAGTAGTTCAAAAGAGAAATGAGAATTGTGAAGGCAGAATGAATGGCCTGCACAGCAAAAAATAATGGGAAGAATCGAAAAACTAGAATGTGTAAGCGTCACCAAAGAAACAAAAGGAAGAACAATAGATTGGGCATTCAGATACACAGAAGTAAAGGACAATGAAGTAGAAAAGAAACAAAAAACAAATTGAAAGAAAATATGCTCACTGTTCAAGCAAAGTGTACCGATCTTGGAGACAGGATGCATAGAGACAGCCTAAGGATTATGACTCCCAGAATACCAACAGTACAAAAAACCTTAACACCATAATGAAGGATATAATTCAATAAAACTGCTCAGAACTAACGATCATAGAAAATGAAATACCAATGGAAAGACTTTACAGATTTCTTCCAGAATAAAAGGCCAGAACTACAAACTAGGACACATAGTGATTACACTTAACAGATTCAGGAACAATTTCTGCAGTTGATTAGGGGAAAGACCAAAGGAAAAGAAACTCAAATTACATGAGTCTATTCTTCATCCTCTAGAAAACATACAAGGAAATAGAATAATGTGCCTTGAAGAGCAGCGGAGCACAAGGTGCAGCCCAGAGTGACCTGCTCTGGCAAATCTGAGCTTAATCACACAGTGAGAAAAGATGGACATTCAATAATAAAGAGAGTTTTGAAACATTTTTTAAAAAGAAAATCAGAGCTAATGAGATTATTTGTTTCTTGAACACCCCAAATAAAAGAAATGTAGGAGGAATTAATAAATGCAACAACCAAAGGGAGCAGCAGCAACAATGACCACAGAGAAAATGGTAAGAAATTTCTTTCTACATGTACAAAAGGAGACAGGCAAAAATCTTGTGAAGGTCAGTAGTGAGGAAGACAGGGGCATTATAGACAGAACCTGGCAACACCCTGCCTACAGGTGAGTCAGTGTTTTGCTCTTTACAGATCTATATTACAAGATGGAAGGGTACATGAAAAGTGAGGAAGAGAATAGGGGATAGAAATGTGTGATGTACCTGGGTCAAATCCAGGGCTAACAGTGAGGGAAAGGTGACCCCTGTGGTTTCAGAAAGAAAATTACCTACTTCAGGAGAGTAGGAGTAGGGAAGAACCAAAAAGAAGGAAAAAGGAAGAAGCCTTACTTTGGTAGTGGGAGGAGGTTCCATTGATGAATGTTTCTACAAGTGAAGAGAGATGGCCTGTGAAGGGAGAGGTAGACCTTACACTCAATGAAACCTGGGAGATTTGGTATTTGAAAAATCTATTCATCCCACATTAGGAGGAGGGGAGTTGGGATCCCTGCGAGCAGCTGGGAGGTGGAAGAATATGGACCAGAGGAGATTTTGAGGCAAATAGAATAGTGGTAAGCTGTATAATGAGTGATGTGGTGGAGGTGGGGCCTTGCAAGGGGCCAGTGTCCTCACTGACACCTGTAATCATTTACATTGTTACATGAATGAGGCACAATGGAAAGGGGAAATCCATGGGAAATTCATGGTACAAACTCTACAAGGAAATGGCAGAAACCTTGAAGGGAAAGTCTAGAATGTATGAAGATGTATGATATGTGGGGAATATAGAGACCGTAATTTTAAGGACCATGAATTAGAGAATGAGAGTCTAGAATAGGCAGGAAAAGAGGATGGATAATGCAGAGAGTAAAAGAAATCCTTTTTTTTTTTTTTGAAACAGGTGCAAAAACTGAAATTTAAATAGCTAATGAACAGGACTAATTGAAGGGGAGAAGAAGGGGGAATGTATTAGACAGAGAGGAAATAAAGGGGGTGAGAATTAGATAACCTGTAAGAAGAGGACCACTTCAAAAAAAAAAAGTAAGGTAGAGTAACTGAAGGAATATAGTATAGTGTTTACAGTGGAAAAGGGGAAAAATTGTAACTTGCAAAAAACTCCAGTATTAGAGATAGATGAAGATATAAACCTAACTTTCTTTTTTAAATTTTTTTGTTACATTTGAAGTTCTCCCGTCCTCCATCCACACCCCACATTAGAGAAGACCACAATTTGACACATTTATAAATATATGTAAAACTGTACCATGCCTCCTTTTTATCAGTTCTTTTTCTGCAGGTGGGTAGTATCTCCCCTCACAGGTCATTTCTAGTTACTCTAGTTGAGTGTTTATCCTACTCAGAATAGTTTAGTCACTATTATTCTTTGGAGCAGCATCACTGTTACTGTGTGCAGTGTTCTCCTGGTTCTGCTCATTTCATTCCCATTATTTCTTGCAAGGCTTTCCATGGTTTTCCAAAGTAAGCGAGTTCATCATTTCTTGAAGCACATTTCATCGTAACCGTAAACAATCTGTTGAGCCTTTCACCAACTTATGAGCAACCCTTCAATTTCCAGTTCTTTGCTACTATAAAGAGGACTCCCATAAATATTTTAGAATATAGCAGTTCTTTGCTTTTTGCCTTGATCACCTTGAGAAACAGACCTGTTAGTGGTATTGCTGGGTCAAAGGGTCTACACAGTTTTATAATTATTTGAGCATAATTCCAATTGCTCTCCAAAAATAGTTGATCAGCTCACAGTTCTACCAACAACATACTAATGTTCCAATTTTTCCACATCTCCTCCAACATTTATCATTTTCCTCTTCTATCATTTTAACCAATGTGATAAGTGTGACATGATAGCTTACAGTTGTTTTGATTTGCATTTCTCTAATCAATGATGATTTAGAGCATTTTTCATGACTAACAAGAAACTCCCTGTTCATATCCTTTGACCATTTATTTGACAAAGTTCTCTATATATTTGAGTTATGAAGCCTTTATCTGAGGAAATGTCTATAAGCATTTTTCCCCAGTTTTCTGCTTTCCTTCTAATTTTGGCTACATTGGTTTTATTTGTACAAAACCCTTTTAATTTAATGTATTCAACATTGTCCATTTTACATCTCATAATTCTATCTCTTGTTTATTCATAAATTCTCCTATCCGTAAGTCTGATAGGTAATGTGTTCCATGTTCTTCAAATTTTCTTGTATCTCCCTTTATATCTAGGTCATGCATCCATTTTGACCTTATTTTTGTAAATGGTGTAAGATACTGGTCTAGATTGCTTTCCAGTTTTCCCAACATTTTTTTTTTATCAAATAGTGTATTCTTATCTCAAAAACTTAAATCTCTACATTTGTCAAACACGAAGTTACTGCAATCATTTGCTCCCATTGTATGTCTACTTTGTTCCACTGATATACTTTTATATTTCTTAGCCAGTACTAGATAGTTTTGATAATTACTGCCTTAAGATATAATTTAAGATCTGGTACTGCTGAACTTCCTTCCTTTACATTTTTTTCATGAATTCTTTTGATATTCTTGACTTCCTGTGTTTCTAAATGAGTTTTATTATTATTTTTTTCTAGGTCAATAAAATAATTTTTTGGTAATTTATTTGGGATGGCATTGAATAAGTAGATTAGTTTAGGTAGAATTGTCATTTTTGTTATATTGGCTCTGCCCACCTATGACTAATTAATATTTCTCTAATTATTTAAGTCTCACTTTACTTGTGTAGTTATGTTCATACAGTTCTTGTGGTTGTTTTAGCAGGTATACTCCCAGGTATTTTATACAATCTACAGTTATTTTAAATGGGATATCTCTTACTATCCCTTCTTACAGAGTTTTATTGATGATAATATAGAAGTACTGATGATTTATGTGGGTTTATTTTATATCTTGCTACTTTACTAAAATTATTAATTTTTTAAACTAACTTTTTAGTTAAATCTCTAGAATTTTCCAAGTATATCATCATATTGTCAGCAAAAAGAGATGGTTTTCTTATTATTTCTTTATATTATATTTATAATTATATGTTTATATTATTTCATTTATTATTATTATTATTTATGTTGTCCAGTCTGCTTCCTTCCATTTCTTTTACTTCTTTCATTGCTATTGCTAGCATTTCTGCTAGCACAATTTTGAATAATATTGGTTATAATGGATATCTTTGTTTCACGTCTGACCTTTCTGGTAAGGCTTCTAGCTTATCCCATTACAAATAATGCTTACTTATGGTTTTAGGTAGATGCTTCTTATCATTTTAAGGAAAAAGTCATTTATACTTATGCTTTTGAGTGTTCTAAGGAATGAGTGTTGTATTTTGTCAAAAGCCTTTTCTGCTTCTACTGATAAAATCATATGATTTTTAATTTTGATATTGATGTAATCAGTTATGCTAATCGTTTTCCTTATGTTAAACCACCCCTGCATTCCTGATATAAATCTCACTTGGTCCCTGTGTATTATGTTTGTTAAACCTAACTTTCATAACTAAAATGAATGGATTAAACAATCCAATAAAACAAGAAGAGTGACATTGCATAAGGAAACAAAACCCTATGATCTGTTGCTTACAAGAAACACATTTAAAAAACAAAGACATACACAAAATAAAACTGAGGGAATGGAAAGATTACTGTGCATCAAATTAACTTTGAAAAGGAGAAATTGCATCATGTCATCTGACAAAGCAAAAGCAAACATTCAAAAAATAAAAAGAGATATACAATAAAACTATATTATGCTGAAAGAAACTGTAGACAACAAACCATTGTCAGCAAGAAACTTATACGTTCTAAATGCCTTAGCATCTGAATTCATAAAGGAAATATCTGAGCTACCAGAAAACATTGTTACTAACATTATAGTGACAGGAGATGTCAATATTCTTCTCAATTTTTGATAAGTCTTACAGAAAGATGAAAAGAAAATATGGAATTGAAAAAATTACTAGAGAAAACTAGAGTTAAAAGATTTATGGTATCTCCTCACTGAGACAGCAAAAGAACATGCATGTTTCTCAGCACCATAGGAATCATTTAACAAAAATTGACCATATACTAGGGTACAGAGATGTTGCAAATAAATGTAAAAAGGCAGGAATAGTTAATGCAGTCATTTCAGACCATAGTGCAATAAAAATAGTTATTGGTTCAGAGACACAAAAACAAAAGATACAGATACAATTGAAGACTTGATGAAATATTAAATAATAAGTGGGTCAAAAAACAAACTATAGAAATACCTAATAAGTATGTGAAAGAAAATGATAAATATGAAACTGTAAACATTAACTACTTGACAGGGTTAGTTAACAAAGGTCAGCAAAGTGCAAACTTCTTGTCTTTGTCTTTGTCTTTGCCTTTATGCTTTATAGCTATTGGGATCAGTTAGCCCAAGTGACTTCACATTGGAGTCCAGCCATTATAACTCTAACATCAAACAATATATAAATCACAGTTGTCATGTTTTTAGTTTTCTTTTTTTTGCCTCACAAAAAGAAGAGTTTTTATACATTATAGGATCTTATTTTTCTTGGATCTCTCTTGACTGTAAGTCTAACAGTGGTATTACTGGGTTATAGGGCAGGCACTGTTTAGTAACTTCGTGTGTAATTCCAAATTTTTTTCCATAATGTTTGTACCCATTCTCAGGTCAACCAACATCAATGTGTCTGTTTTCCTACATCCTTTATAACATTTATCATTTTTTTCCTTGTCTTTGCCAATATGACGGCTATGAGAGAGAATCTCAAATTTGCTTTAATTTCAATTTCTCTAGTAGTGATTTTGAACATTTTCATATCATTTTATTAAATAGCCAAAATTTCTACCCTTGTGAACTGCCTGTTTATTTTCTTAGACCATTTATCAATTGGAGAATGGCACTTATTCTTTTCTAATAAATATGAATCAATTCCTTGTATATCTTGGAAATGAAACCTTTATCAGAGAAACTCCCTGCAAAGATTTTTTTCTCAGTTAATTCTCCTCTAATATTGGATTTGTGCAAAACCTTTTAAATTTTAAATAATCAAAATTATCTGTTTTATCTTCTGTGATTCTCTGAATACCTTATTTGGTCACAAACTTTACTCCTATCCCACATATAGGAGATAGTAATTTTTTTCCATGTTTCTTTAATTTGCTTAGGATGTAACCTTTTATATCTAGGTTGTGTGTCCAGTTAGAACTTTCATTGGCATAATGTATGAACTATTGCTGTAAATCTAATTTTTTCCAAAATATTGTCCATTTTTCCCAGCAATTTTTTAGTTGTCCTTCTCCCACTAGCTGAATTCTTTGTGTATATACTTTTGCTTCTCTCTAATGTGCGGCTAATTCGTTCCACTGATAAATTTCTCTTATTTTTAAATTTTTTTCAATTGTTTTGAAAATTAGTGCTTTGTAATTTGAAATTTGGCATGGCTAGGCTCCCTTTATTCCTACTTCTTGTCAGTATTTCCCTTGAGATTCTTGACCTTTTATCCTCCATATGAATTTTATTATTTTTTTCTAGTTCTGTAAGATAATCTTTTGGTAGTTTGATTGGTATGACACTGAATAAATCAATTAATTCAGGTGGTATTAATCATTTTTAATATGTTGACTAATCTTTGTTTTTCAGTTGTTTTAGTTGTATCATGAGGTTTCATGACCCCATCTGGGTGTTTCTTGGCAAAAGATACTAGAGTGGTTTTCCATTTCCTTTTCCAGCTCATTTTACAGATGAGGAAGTGAGGCAAACAGCATTAAGTGACTTGTCTAAGGTCACACAGCTAGTAAGTGTTTGAAGCCAAATTTGAACTGAGGAAGATGAGTTTTCTTAACTTTGGACCTAGCTCTCGATCCACTACACCATCTAGCTGTCCAGTAGACTCATCTTACATAGAAGTAATAAATGTTTTTCTAGTTAATTTAGGTTTATAAACAGTAGTTTGTAGTTATTTTTATATAGTTCTTGAGTATATCTTGGTTGGTAGATGCCTGAATATTTTATTGCGTTTTGTAGTAATTTTAAATGATATTTCACTTTATATCTCTTCTTGCCAAGTACTATTGCTGTTGTATAGAATGCTGATGATTTGTGTGGATTTATTTTTTATCTTGAAAGTTTGCTGAAGTTATTCATTATTTCAACTAATTTTTGAGTCTTAGGATTCTTAAATTATACCATCATATCATCTGCATAAAAGTAATAATTTTTTTCTTTATCTATAATTATTCCCTCAATTGAGATTTTTGTGTTTTTGTTGCTATAGCATGCATTTCTTGCATTATGTCAAATAGAAGTAGTGATAATGTATGCCTTTGTTTCAACCCTCATTTAAGATTCTAGCTTATCTCTATTAAGTAGTTCATCTTGAGATACATGCACACACACACGCACGTCTTAGTTTTTAAAATAAAGACTAAGACTTTGGGGACTCCCTGTAATATTTATCATTTTAAGGAAAAGGTCCATTCCTGTTTTCTAGTGTTTTAACAGAAATGGGTGTTGTATTTTGTCAGAGCTAAGATTTACACCCAGATCTTCTGATCTGGTTCCCCCCTCTCGCCCACTATATCATACTACCTCTCCTACTTATTTTGCCCTTCTCCTCCTTGATTTTTCCTGGCCTTCCCAGGATACCCTGGACTAACTGGTATTCTAGCACAAGAGCTGATTGCCAAGAAACCTGTTTGGTGTCCAGGTGTGAGAGCTGCCTAGTTGTTTAAACATCTGACTGTGTCCCTTCCAAGAGGGTTTAGTAGCATTGCCAGAAAATTACCAGAAAAAAACAACTTAGGGAATAAAGGATTTAAGAAAGAGTAACAAATTCTGTTTATTCTGAATTTCCAAGTTTGCTCTTGGGGATTTGGTAAACTTTCTGGTGCTTTTATAAATTTGTCTTACCTCTATTGGCACAGGGACCCAGGTTGGAAATCTATTACTCTGAAGTCTGTACAAAGCAAATGTGACTTAAAAGGATTTGGTCTTTATAAATCCCTTTTGAAATGGGTTTCTGAGTTTACTGTGTTGCCTCCTTTAGAATCTTCAGATGAGAGTGGTGTGGCAAACACTTCCTCAAGGACCCAGCTGCCTCAGTCAATGAAGATCATGCACGAGATCATGTACAAACTGGAGGTGCTTTATGTCCTGTGTGTGCTGCTGATGGGCCGACAGCGGAATCAGGTGACTACCTTCCTACAGCAGGGCCTTAATCACTTTTTGACGCAGTGCTTAGAGTCCATGGTGTTTGTTCAGAATTGGTGCACTGAATGGCACTGCAAGGGATGTTACTGAAGGTGTTGGCTTAGTACTTTGATACTATGGGTCCCTGCCAGAATGAAAAACCAAAGGGATAGAGAAACTTGGGTCCTTTTGACACCACTGTGCCAGCTGTACCTCTGCTGCTTCTGTAGTAGGAACAAAGGTAAATAGAAGTTCATAATGAGTCAGTCTTTGAGAGCTTCTAAGGGATGGGGAACATCAGAAGATGGAAGAGGGAATATAGAGCCCTATTATACTTGGAAAAACTGGGCAGCATTCAGAGTAGCTTTCAACTATAATCATAGTCATTAAGGTTCCTAGAGTATCCTTATGTCCAGTATCCTATGTAGGACCCTGTGTAGAAGAGACAAGTGTGTTTAGCAACTCCTTCTGGAGGAAAGGAAACCATGATAGTCTCTGGTGGTTGATTTATTTTTTTTAACTTGATGAGACTCAAAGATCCATGGATATATTCCCCAGTAACTAAAGAAGAGCTTTCCTAAATAGAGAGAGGTGTGAGAAGAAAGGGTAATAGCCAGGTCTAATGTTGGAGAGGTAAATTTCCTCCTTTTCAGTGGGAAAAGTATTATTCTTAACATTGTTAATGTAGAGATGACTTATAGAAACCCACCTAGAATGTCAGAACTAGAAGAGATCTTGGGATCAATTAATCCAATCCTCTTATTTTGTTTTGTTTTTTAAATTAATTTTTATTTCATATTCAGATCTGCATTCTCTCTGTCTCACTTCCCAGCTTCCCTCCCATCCCTCTTATTTTAAAGAGGAGGATTTTGAGGCCCATAGAGGGGAAGTGACTTATCTAAGGTCACATAGCTAAATTAGTCATATAACAGCAGGACCCCATTAATGGTACCTGAATCTTCAAGGGCCACAGTTGAGCAGAGACATTCATATGATTTGACAGGCTGTTATAAGTAGTTCAGCTGCCATCCAGGGAATATCAGTTCATAAGATTCCCATGTGTTGAGAGGTTACAGAAAAACTTAGACTCAAGCTGCTGAAAGGAGCCTTTTACTAGTTCTCTGTTCCAGAAAGGGGTCTTAGCTTTTAAGCATCTATGAAATGGAAATTAATTTACTTAAGATAATTCACTTCACATTGATCTAAAACATTCTTTTGGATTCTAGACCCCACAAACTAATAGCCAGACATTTCATATGACCCACACTCAGCTCCACCCTTTGAAGCACACAGTGTATGATGATATACCCACACCCCCTTAAGTCATCCAAATGATATTTTGGAGCAAATGTCACATTTTTTTCAGGGCATGTTGCATTCAAAAGTAGGTATAGCAGAAAGAATAAATCCAGGCTTGGACCTTTTTACCCACTTTAGTGTTCCTGCCTTGGAACCAGCCAAATTCTCCTTTTTGTCTATGTTACCCTATTTCGTTAATTCTGTATATACAGTGTCCATCAGATGCTTGTTTTGTGTGTGCATATTATGGACTTGTTGTCTTCCCTAGAACAGAGAGCATTTTACCCTTGAGTCCACCCTAGATAGGCTAACAGAGGAGAAGTACATAAGCTCACCCAGCCAAAGCGAGGTATAATCCCAAATGCTGGAGGCAGGGAGTTCTGTGGTTTCACAGTCTTGTCCAAGAGTTTTGGCTATAAAATTAGAGTGTATCTGCTCTACAATCACTTTACTTAACTAGATGGAGACAAGTATCTATATTCTTAAATTTTGTGACCCTTTTCAGCACTCATATTTTAGAGCTTCCAGCTTTCAAACTCAGCTGACAGATGGACACCGACGTTGGACTCAGTAGGAGGCATCCAAGGAGAACAGCTTAGGGGAGGCTCCTGTAGGAGTCCTTTTTGACTTTGTCCCCTCCTTCTGAAACACCTGTGGTGCAGTAGTAGACACCTCTAGTCAAGGAAGTCAGGAGGACCTTCTTTTCTCTACAGCCTAGTCCCCAGGTTAACCAAGAACTTTACATTAAGGTGATCAGCTTCATGTGAGTTAGCGTAGCTAGCATGAATTTGGTTGGTCTGCTATAAACACGACTGCCACCCAAGGAATAGCTCTTTAGCCTTTGGGTCATTCATGAGAAGTTAGGATTCCTCAGGGTACATGGTAAGAAGATTTCTGAGAACAATGGCCTGAGAGTGCTCTTAATATCATTTGGTGGTGCAGAACTTTGCAAATTTAGACTCCCATTTTGTGACACTATCCCCTAGATCTACTGCTTTTTTCTCTGAAGATTTTCCACATCCATTAATTTCCATGCCCTGTATCAGTGGCTGAGTTGACAGTATTATGGTGTTAATGTTCTCTGCTTTCTGCCTTATCTAGGTTCATAAAATGATAGCCGAATTCAAACTGATCCCTGGGCTTAATAATCTGTTTGACAAGTTGATATGGAGGAAACATTCAACATCTACCCTTGTTCTACATGGACATAACCAGAATTGTGACTGTAGTCCAGTAAGTTCTTCTGTGGATCGTTCTCTTTCAGGAGTTTGGTATAAGTTTGGTGACTGCCTAGTAAAGCAGGACCCATGACCTTGAGTACAGGAGCAAAATACACAACTTCCCTTTTATTTCCTTGTTTTATCAATAATGGTATCATTTCTCAATGATTCTTCCACCCCAATGACCTCTTCCCTCATAACAAAGAAATATAATTAAGCAAAATAAGCTGACTCAGTAGCCATGTCTAACAATATCTTCGTTCTTACATTCCTGTAATCTAAACACATTCCTGACAAAAGAGATAGGAGATATACTTCACCATCAGTCCTCTGGAATCAAGGTTGATGACTGCATTCATCATAGTTCTGTTACCTCTTATTTTTCTTTACATTATTGTGCCCATTCTCTTGCTTCAAGTTACTTTATTCTGCCTCAGTTCACACAAGACCTCCCAAGTTTACCTTAGTTCTTCAGGTTTGCCATTTTGTTCAGTGCATTACTGTTCCATTGTATTCATATATCTGTTTGTTTAACTCATCTCTAAGAGATGGTCACTCACTTTATTTTCAGGCTTTTTGCTACCACAAAAAGTGCTACTATATGTATTTTTGTATTTATGGGACCTTTCCATTCAGCCTCTTGCCTCCTTAAGGGTCATTCCCAGTGCTGGTCTCCCTAGATCAAAGAGGTACATAGAGCATACTGAATTTTCTGGTGTTGTTTGAAATGGTTTTCCAGAATTATTGGAGCAATTTGCAACTCTGTCAATAGCGCATTTGTCTGCCTGTCTTCTCACAACTCTTTCAGCATTTTTTATTTTTATCTTTTGTCATTTTTGCCTATCTGGATGTGAGGTGAAACCTTAGAGAAATTCCCACTTGCGCTTCTCGTAGAATGTCTTCCTTCATTTTGCTGTAACAGTTACATGTTGATGTAACAGATGTGGAGAGTGGACTAGATTTGCCTGAGGTCACTTATCTGTCTATCTTATTTGCTTTCATAGATGTTTAATTCTTGTTGTAACAGATTCTGTAATCTATTTTAAAGACATTTTGCTTTCTTTTTCTTAGGATATCACTTTAAAGATACAGTTTTTGAGACTTCTCCAAAGTTTTAGTGATCACCACGAGTAAGTATAATCTTCATTTTGGAAAAGAATTTTATATTGGCTGCTTTTTTAAACTCATTTCTTTCCCTCCATGTCATTAACCCTAGTTCCTGATAATTAGGCAGTCAGAGTACACCCTGCTGATACGATTCTACCAAATATCCCATTCTTCTTTCTAAATATTTTTTTTAATATTGTGAATTTATTGATGTAGAGAATTCCTGCTAAGAGAAATCCTTCTACAAATGCAGATAAGCAGTTCCTCTGCAGTTTCTAGTCCCTGCCTCACTGCCTGGGACACTCTCAGAGAGGCTGAACTGATTGCTCAGGGTGACTGAGCAAGCAAATGTCAGAGGCAGTATTTGGAGCCTCGTCTTACTGACCGAGACTGGCTCTCTCTCCAACCACACTGCACCATTCTGGGTGTTCTGAGGAGCACTGTTGAGAACTGAATTGAGTTGAATACTCTGAATGAAATAGAATGAGTCCTGGCAGGGTCCCTCTATATTCTGTTTAATTCAGTTTAACAGAATTTATTAAGACTCTTCCTTGTGCTTAGTACTTGGGTCTTTTGGAGATACAAAAAAACATGAATTCTTCCCTCAAAGAGATTGCAGTTTCATTAGGGAGACATAGGAAACAGAAAACTGTAGTAGCCACTAAGTGGTTAAATGTCAAACAAGGGTACATTAGATTGTGGGTTCCTTGAGAGGAAGGAATCTCTTTGGCCTTTCTTTGTAACCCCAGCACTTAGCATGCTGCTAAGCACATAGTAAGCACTTAAGAAATGTTTATTGACTGACTGACTTAATATAGTGAATGTGAAAAATGCTTTTAGCTGTGGTTTCATTTCAGGGAATTGGGGAAAGGCCTTTTAATTCCTACATTGTCAGTGTTGCCCTCACTTTCAAATTGCCAGTCATGTAGGACCATAGTATGTAGCCTGCTGTGAACTTTATGGTCACCAAGAAAAAGACAAAAAGAAAAACAGAATTTTGTGTAGGAGGAAGAAATCAAGTCCATAAGAAGGAAGGAAGATACTATTTAAAAAGCATTTTCTGTTGTTATTCTTTACATCAGTCAATTCCTAATAACTTGCCTTCTTCCCTCCCCACCTACTCCCCTACTTAGTAGCAAATAAGTACTTCCTAGTAGCAAATAAATACAGTTAAGTAAAACAGAATAACACATTGGCCATGTCTGAAAATGTATGTGTCATTGCCCTCTCCCTAGAGGCAGGAAGCATGCTTTGCCTTAAATCTTCCAAAGTCATCACATTGGTCATAGTTCTGAATACTTTCCTGTATTTTGTTGTCTTCATCATATAAATTATTCTCCTGGTTCTGCTTACTTTGCTTTGTGTCAGTTTATACAAGTTTTCCTAAGTTTCTTAGAATTCATCATATTTGTCATTCTCGTAGTAATACTCCATTACATTCATATGCCATAATTTTTTAAGTTCTTTCCTAATCACTTTCTTTCCAGGTCTTTGCCACTACAAAAAGTACAAATATAAATATTTTTGTATATATTTCATTCTCTCTCTCATTCATATATTCCCATTCTCTTTGACCTTCTTGAGGTGGCTTCACTGAGTCAGAGGATTTCGTGACTTTGATAGTGTAGTTTCAAATTATTTTCCAGAAGAATTGAGCCAGTTCAAAACCTTCACCACAGTGCTTCAGTATGACTGTTCCCATATGGAACCCTGGTCCCATTTCTGGCATTTTTTTCTTCTATCATCTGATGGATATAAGTTGAAACCTCATAATTTTAATTTCTGTTTCTCTTTACTGATGATTTTGATTATTCTTTCATGTGGTTTTTGTTAGTTTCAATTCTTTTGAAAACTATCTGTATCCTTTTACCATTTATGTATTGACAAAAGGCCCCAGTTATTTTCTGGAGACCAGAAGTGATCTGCTGTAGTCAGATCAACGGTGGAAGAAATGTTCCTATTCCTTGTGGGCAGAAACATAGTCTTGACCTTTAGTACCATTCTGTAACTTGTAAGAAAACACACAGACACACACTGTCTTTCTCTCTCTCTCTCTCTCTCTCTCTCTCTCTCTCTCTCTCTCTCCTCCTCTTCCTCCTCCCCCTCCCTCTCCTGCCCCAAACACCCACAAAGGTAGGGGCCTACTTGAAGTCAAAGGAGTGTCTCTTGCATTGAATCATTTCTAGAGCTCCAATAGGACCATACTATGTGACCAGTCCTATTCTAGGCTCCTGGGGGGAAAAAACTTAGTCTCTCTTCTCAGAACTTAATGTCTAGCCAGATATATTTCATATATGTCATTTAAACATATGAAATAAGAAGGACAGTACAAAATCCAGTATAGTCCACAAATACTCTCAATGATCAGGATGGAGAGATATTGGTGAGGGCAAGAGTTGTCAGAGAAGTAGGTAAATGATGCAATCTATGGTGTAAATGTCTCAGAAGCTCTGAGAACATCTGTGCAGCTGCACAGACTGCAGAGTCCAAATGAAAGCCTTTGACCAGTGAGGAAACCATAGTTCTTTCCCCTTACCTACCTCAAATACTGTCTATTTCAGGAACAAGTACCTGCTGTTAAATAGCCAAGAACTGAATGAACTCAGTGCAATCTCCCTGAAGGCCAATATCCCTGAGGTAGATGCAGTTGTCAACACAGACAGGTAAGCCATTTCTAGTGGAAAACCTCAGCAGAATTCACCACAATCTCACCTTGACTCACCCTCTTGTAGCTTTGTAAGGAAAGAAGGTCATGTATTCCACTTGACGTGATGGCATTGACACAAACAGTTTAGAAGTAGAGGTTGAAGGACAGGGAGGAGAAGTTAACTTCTGAGTGTGCCCAGTTTGGCCACCTTTTATTCCACCTTGTGCCAGACCCATTCTTCCTGGACCCAAGTCTAGTGCAGCCGCAGGCACATGTCCAGCTTCTGAACACTAGCCAGTAGTTTAGGGAAGGAAAAGCTGCCTGAGAGTTGATGGGGAGATAAATTGAAAGGGAAAATTTGTCCAAAATGTGTGAGGGAAGTGCTTGGCTGTTAAATTCTGAGTTCCCTAGAATCCCCTGGAGGGGAAGGGGAGCTGACAGCTGTGCTATGTGACCTCCAGGCAGTCTGGAAGGACTCCCCTCACTCTTCACCAATCACTGCCAACACAGGAAGCCTGTCCTGGATTCTGGGGCTAAAACTTAAAACTCTGTAAATCTTTTAGACAGTGCTGATTTCCTTTGTTGGCTCAGTTGTATCTTGGCCTCTTCCTTCCCCAGCCTCTCAGCTCTGTGTCAACTTTTACTTTTGTCTTTTGATTTTAGGAGTTTGGTCTGTGATGGAAAAAGAGGTTTGTTAACTCGGTTGCTGCAGGTCATGAAGAAAGAGCCAACTGAGTCCTCCTTCAGGTAGGTCTGGACATGTGGGCCTATTGGAGTGACTGGTACCTCACCGCCTTGTCATGTTAGTCTGTTAGTTAACAGAGATGTTAGAAAGTCTTCCCAGAATAACTCCAGGGATTTGGTTGTCCTTACATAGGGACCTTCTCCCTTTTCACTCTTGTGTGTTGAGTCACACACAAGTTTAAACCCTCCTATATTAGTGTAGCATATTAGGAATTATGAATATGAAACAGGAACAACAAGGAAGTAGCCAATAAAGTCTCTGTCTGTGAGGAGCTCACTAGCAACTAGTTGGGGGTGGAACTACTACTCATACTAATAATAGTTATTATCGTAGTTAACACTTTATGAGGAAAGTAGTATAAGTGTCATCATTCCCACCTAACAGATAAGGAGATTGAGGTCCAGAGAAGGGAAGTGACTTACCTAAAGGTACTCTTTTAGTAAGAAGCAGAGTGCAGCCTCAAGTCCCAGATTTTCTTCCTCCAAATTCTGTATTTTTCTTGCTACACTGAGCTCCCCTTTTAAGACATCCAAGTTTGGAACAGTTAAGGAGCATACTTGCAGAGCAGTAGGAAAAAATATATTTGCTATGGTGTCTGGAGTTTAGAAAAATGGAGCTGCTGTCTACAAGCTGGCGACTTCATTGAGGGAGAACAGCAGGTTGTGTTTGGGTCACAGGTTTTGGCAAGCAAGGGCTGTTGAAAGTTTCCTCCGAGGGGCCACTTCCTATGCTGATCAGATGTTCCTGCTGAAGAGGGGCCTTTTAGAGGTAAGTACCCAAATGATGAGGGATTAAAAATTTTTTTTTTCAAAGCATAGTGTTGTTTTTTTTTAAAATTATTTGATTATTTGGGGTTTTTTTGGAGGAGAGTGTTGTATGTGTGGAAAATTTTTACTGAGCTAATTGAATTTCTTATAATGTTTATTTCCCTATAACAACCCAAAGAGGGTATATAACTATACTTCCAAGGCCTTCCCAGATAGTCTGCTGTTTACTGAGTGGCCTTCAGCCCCTGATCTTTAGATTATAGCGGCATAAAATCTTAGGGGTCCTTTAATTCAGCTCCTTTTCACAGAAAAGGAAATTGAGTCTGAGAAAGAAGTGATTTGCCTGGACTAGGACTTGAGTCTACTGCCTCTTGACTTGTCACTCTTTATACTGCACTGGAATGGGGATTACTTTTAATCCAGATTTATACTTCAGTGTACCAGTGATTCCCCTGAGTGTGGGTGCTCTCTTCCTTGATACACAGTATAGCCTGTCCATACCCTTTCATCTTTTGTGATTCTTACTCGTGTCTTTGTAGGAATCCAGCATGCTAGAAACACATTCAACTGCTTCTTTTCATCTTTCATGGGTACCAGTGCAGCATTCCTGCTACTTTTTATTCCTGCTTCACCAAATGATGGGTGCGCTAACAAAAGAGATCTATAATGTTTGGGCAGTAGTCTTGGGGAGCTGTTTTTAAGAGTAAAACTTGAAGAGCCTCAGTACTAAAGAAATGTAAAAATCCTATTTCTAAAGACATTTATGCTTCTCCATCTATAGAAGAAAAATCTGACAAACTTTGTCAGAGCAATTTGACAGTTTTCCCCACCAACATCTGGAGAGTAAGGGGACAGCCCTGCCACCTCAATTCCTTATGCTATCCTGGCTCAGAGACAGGTCAGGCTCTGGGGTGTTTGGTCATTTGGAGTGAGTAACTTCTACTGAAGATGATTTGGATCCAGGCAGAGGGGAGGTCTCTACAGATCTGAGTTTGACCCAGTATTAAGATTTCTACTTCATATAAGGAAGAATTTTCTGACAGTGAAAGCTGTTCAGCAGTGGAACAGGCTACTTTGTGAGGTAAAGACCTCCTTGTCACGGGAAGTACACAGATGCCAAATGACTACTTGTCATTGATGTTTCAGAGATGATTATCCATTGAACTGTGGGTTGAACTAGATGACCTCTAAGATCTCTTTCACTTCTAGGATTCTATGAAATACTAGATTGAAATATTTATTTCATGAATAAGTCCCACCTCTTTGGTTCACCATTCATAACAACATGGATTTCCGAGTGCTTATTTAGTTTGTCTTTGCTCGAGGTGAACAACTTTTTGGACTGCTCAGAAATCTTACTTTGTTTTGTTTCCACAACAGCATATTCTGTATTGCATCGTGGACAGTGAGTGTAAATCCAGAGATGTGCTTCAGAGTTACTTTGATCTCCTGGGTGAACTGATGAAATTCAATATCGATGCTTTTAAAAGATTCAACAAATACATCAACACAGATGAGAAGGTAAAACATAAGAAACTTTTGTGGTTGCCATACCTGTCTTCAGAAATTTGTGTTAGCAAAAACATACCTTTTTTGAAATCCGAGAATTCTTGGCACTTGCTCAGTGCTGTTGTGGTCTGCAGGGCATATGACCTTCGGGTCTCAAAATAAAGAACACTGAGAAATAAGTAAGTTAACAGGTATTTTTTGAGTACCTACTATGTGCTCAACCCTAACAAGAAGCTGTGAGGGAGACAAAAGAAATATAAGACATGGTTTCTGCCCCTGAGGAGCTCATGCTTTTATTGGGGAGACAAAACATGTGGAAATAAAACACCAATAAATCATTAAGAGAGTATAGAATTGCATTAGATTGTGTTATTAGATAAGTGCTATTAGGTGTTGAAAGAAATGGGAAAGATGGATGTTGGCTAGATTCATAAGGGAAAGCCTCATGCTGGAGGTAACATCTGATCTAGACTTTGAAGAATGGATTGGATTCAAATAGAGGAAAAGGCAGTATACCATATGGAAGAAAAATATTAGCAAAGGTACCATGGGATGGGGACTGCATCTGGACCAGTCTGATTGGGGCATTGTGGGGTAGTTTGAGGTATTATTGGTTAGGTAGAGTATCAGATGTTATCTCTCAGGATTATTTTATTAAGTGTAGGGGGATGTATTACAAACAAGATCTATTTAATACAGTGGCTCTTAAGAATCACTACCCCTTTAGAAAGGTGGCCTCCAAAGCCCCCTTCTGTTAAGAATCTTTGTCTGAAGGCATTAAGGATACAGTTAACAAACTTGTAAAAGTAGATCAGAAGCTTCAACATGCAGGTGGTTTGAGGGTTAGACCATCTAAAGATGGTAAGCCTATGGACCCAGCAGGTACATCCCCTTGTCAATTTGCCCCTAAGTTGGGATTGATCAGATATGAATTTCCACATCAAATCTCCTGTTGACTATTCAGAGATAATTAAAAGTAATTAAAGGAATTAAAAGAAACAACATGTTAAGGTCTCAGTAGCTGAGCAGGTAGTAAGGATGACAGGAGCCCACAGCCTTATCTTTGCTCGTAAGTGTAATCACACAGAATGCTTTCCATTACCCACATCAGTGAGAACTCTGCTCTAGTTCCAGGTTTTCCTGAGCCAGATCAATAGTTCCTTGGTGGACTCCAATATGCTGGTGCGCTGTATCACACTCTCTCTTGACCGATTTGAAAACCAGTCGGATATGAAAGGTAAAAGGAAAAGGTGACCTCTCTGGGAGCTGAGTGCTTTCATTAGAAAACAGCGAAGGTTGAGGCTGTTGTTGAAGCCTTCCTCCTTATTGACTGCAGTAGATGGGGGAAGTGGTTGAGTGTTCTTTCTAATTTTTTCCTTCTACACAATTCAAAACTGCTTGCATTACTACAACTTAACACAAGGGGGTAGTCAAATTTTAAAAAAATTATTCAGCTTAGCCCTTCTACTTTTGTTAGCCTTTTAGTGATTGCCCTGTAGTGGAAAAGATAGTGTAGTTCTCTTGACCCTGCTGAAATTGTGGTATTTTCTTCCCTCATCTCTGTTGATGTTTGTTTGTTTGCTTTAATTTCAGTAACCCACTATCAATTAATGTCCTGTCATGGAACTGAGAACTAGTAGAACCGGGAAGTTACTTATGGATCATCACCCTCCTTCTTTGACAGATGAGAAAACTGTGAATCATAAATTTTAATGGAAAAAATTAGTGCTCAAGGTTCATCACTGAGTGCTAGTCTTAGAAAAAAACCTTGTCCCGGGAGGCTGGAGACCTGGGTTCTAGGCCTGGCTTCTAGGCCTGGCTCTGTCACTGATTTAGCATGTGACTTTGGTCACCATCTCTGAGTCTCAAGCACCTCTGTAAAAAAAGACAGTTTGACTAAATGATACCCAAGGTCCATTCCAGCTCAAATACTCTGTGATTCTTCATAAATTCAAAAAGTTCATTCACTTACCTTATCACCATTTGTAATTTCCTATAGCTATTTTTGGTCTGAATTCATTGAATTTTTTCTAATGTATTGAATTCTCCTATTTTGCACATACCATCCTCATGTGGAATGCCTCTCAACTGATCTCCTTGTTTTCCAAGAAATTAGCTCTAAAAAATGGGTAGAGATTCTTATGTAAGCTGCCAATGGTTATCTGGCTCTTTCTTTAGAGATTTGTGGCTCACAGACTGAGTGTCAGAGCTAGAAGAGACCTCAGAAACCATCTAGTTCACCCTTCTCTTTTGTTTATTCTTTGTTGTTTAAAATATTTTTATTAATATGTTTTGTTCCGATATCACTTTCTCATTCAGTAAGCTTTCTCTTGTATGGTCATATATATGCAACATTCCACATCCCTAGTTCTGGTCCTTATAGGCAATGAAATCACCCCAACTCCTTTCACAGAGGAGGAAACTGAAGTCCAGAGAAGGCAACCTTGTATACCTGTGTTTGTAGGTACATAAGATAATAAGGCTGGAGTATATTTGCCCAGAGTTAGTGGTTACTCTGTAGCAGTTCATATATGAGCCCCAAAGGACTCTTAGCTTGCATTATGCAAGAACAGTGTCACCAGTATTGAAGTAGAACAAAGGATATCCTAATTATTCCCCTTGGTTCCTATTTATAATATTGTTTCCCCACTCCTGGGAATTTTTGAAAGAGGAGTCCTTTACACATACAGTAGTCATGGCCTGCACTCAGGTAGGGTAAGGAAAAACTCCCTAGAGACAGATGAATTTCAAGCACTGTTTTACAGAAAGAGGGCTGTGGATTGGTAGAATGAGAGGGTACTCCAAACAGGAGCAATGTCTTAGAAGTTACAGTTCATCTAGGTACTGGCCACTTTTTGAATAGCTATTCCATGCAGTGTCCTGTGATCATTGCTGTACGGAGACAAAAGTGTACTATCAGGGAACAAAGGTTAATAAATTGTTTGTTTGGCCTGAGTCAGGCCCACTTGCAGATGAGGACTGTTAGTCAAATCTGCCCTCTTCAGCTTGTCTTTAATTTCCATTGCAGACCAAACTGACGATTTTTGTTTGTCCCACAGTTGTACACGTTTTGTCAGAGTGCCGCCTGCTATCCTACATGTACCAGATGTCCAACAGAACTGCTTTCCTTTTCCGTCTCATTAACATTATTCATGTACAGACTTTAACACAGGTAAGAGACTGAAATGTGACACTCAAGAGTATTAAGTCATGGTGACAACTTCTGTGACTCAGATTCTTGTACGTGTGACTGCTCTCCCTTTGTTCTGTGTGCATAATCTTCTGGACTCTTCGGGGAATCCTGTTCTTTATTCCAGCAGTAGCACATTCTGTCTACTGGAAATCTTATTTCTTTGATATTGATCCAAGAGGAGAAACCTTGTAAACTTGCCCACATAGGCATGATATTACTTAAGGTTGATTGGAAAGAAATATTCCTTAACTTTTATAGGGAAAAAATTCCATCAAAGCCTAGCACTGTCATTGAGTTGGTTGATATTTTCATTGTGATCCTGGAAGAGGACAGTATACTGAAAGTAAATCAGCTTGTTATTACACCCAGCCCAGTGGTGAGCTGCTTACTGGAGCTTACACAAGTAGACCATGTATAGAGACCTCAGAAGAGAGACAATGGGTCTGGTGTGAGGATGAAACCAAAGGTTGGAAAATAGGACAGAAGGAGAAGTTGGAAAACTTGAGTTTTAGTGGTCTTTTAAGCTTATGAAGGATGTGTGCAGAGAGGATGGCACCTAAATATTCTTCATCTTTGCTGTACAAAATTTTTTTTTATAGTATATAGCTATAGTATGAGTAACTTAGACGAGATGTGACAATTTTCACTTATTGGGGAAAACCAGTGAAGTTAGGGATATCCCTTCTGGATATCTGGGACTGATGCTGAGAGCTACCTTTTGGATGTCAGAGTAAATTCGGAAACTACAGCAACAATCACTTGTTTGTATAACAAAAGCTTTGGGATTTAGGAAGCATTTACAGACCCCTTTCTTCCCTCTGCATCTGATCTAATAGTTCTTCGGTAGAAATACCCTTTGTAGTAAAGAATCAGAGATTAGTTTCCCTGATTTAGAGATGACATTACTGAGGTCCATAGTGTATTCTTTGAAGCTCACAGCTGTCAAATGATGGAGCTAGATTGCCAGGGACTGGAATCCAGGTCTTTTTATTTCTAATCCACAGGCCTTTCTGCCAGGAGCTAGTAGATTGGCTGTGATTACTGCTGGCCAATTAAGGCAGGATGTATTGTTTTGTGATCATCTGCTATGCTTTAGGATCACAGAGTTGAGAAGACCTGGTAGGTCATCTAGTCCAGCCTTTAACTAAGCAGAGATCCCCTTAGTGCATCCAGAAAGTGCTTGGTGATCTTCAGTGAGTAAGAACTGACTTTGGACAGCTCAGATTGTTAGGAACTTTTCCCTTCATCTTCAGCTGAAATTTACTTTCACAAATTCCACCCCTTGCTCCTAGTTATCATTTCCATAACAGTCCTCCAGATATACAAGTGGTTGTTCCTAATCTTTTTCTTCACAAGACTGAATAGCTTTAGCTCCTAGGACCCTAGACAACCAGACCTCCTGTCTAGAGCCCAGTTTGGGGGTGAAGAAGTGGGAGGCCTGTAACATGGTCCACCCCTTCCATCTCCCCACCTCAGAGCTAAAGACCTAGGGCTTCTTTCCTGTCTATTCTTACTGTGTCTGGCCCCATAAAATAACCTAGCACTTGGTCACTTCATCCTGTCTGGGATCCAGACTCACCATCATGGCTCTGTGCTCACTGGTTTGGGGTGGGGTGGGGCTGGGGCATTTCAGGAGAATGTCAGCTGCCTGAACACCAGTCTGGTGATACTGATGCTCGCTCGGAGGAAAGACAAACTGCCTGGCTATCTGAATGCCCTCCAGAAGATGGAGTATGATGAGAAATACCCCGGCTTCATCCTCAACAACTTTCACAGCCTCCTACGCTTCTGGCAGCAGCACTACCTCCATAAGGACAAGGATAGCACCTGCTTAGAGAACGTAGGCGTGTATGGGAGCCCAGGGGGGTGGGCAGATATTCCCACGGACTGGAGGGAGGAGGCTGTGAAGAGAGCTTATCCCTTGGGTCCAGTGCTGCCTGGGGGTAACAGGGAGGGGATGAGGCAGGGTCCAGCCTTGAGTGTCTACTCCTCCTGCCTAGTTCTTTGAGAATGATCAATTATGGCTTCATTACCTTGAGTGCTATAAAATGGGCCAGCGCTGTCATGTTGCCTAGAAACAGATTATATAAAACTAGGAGAGGGGAAACCAAAGCCAGTCTCCATTCATAGGCCCCTTCACGTTATGGAAACCAAAGCTGCTAGAGGAGTTCTTAAATTTTTTTGTGTGTCATTATTCCCCACTCTCTGTTAAATACCTCTGCTAAATATTGGAGGAATTTAGTTGGTTGCCCTCATTCTGAAATTCTCTCACGGTGTTAGAGCCAGGAGGCTGTTCACCTCTTCCTGAGGGCAGTGTGGACCAAGATGTCCAAATTTTGTGCACCAAGTGGCCTAGACACAGAAGGTTCATCTTTCTCCCCCGCTTCAGCAAAGCGTCAGTCTGGCTAGAGGATGAAGCTGGCCTGAGGGGAAGGAACTATGAGCGATGGTACCAGCTGACCCTTTTCTAGCCTTAGGGTGGGGGACAGTTAAATGGAATGCATGGTGGTGCTACCTCTGCACCCCTTCTGCAGCCCTTTCTCCTTTCTCTTCTCAGAGCTCCTGTATTAGTTTTACCTACTGGAAAGAGACTGTGTCCATCCTGCTAAGTCCTGATCGGACATCACCCTGTGCCCTGGTCAGCTATATTGAGGAACCCTATATGGACATCGACAGAAACTTCACAGAGGAGTGACCTGCCAGGGCCGAACCTCTGAGGACGTCTTACAGACAGTGGTGATTCAGGGATTACAGTGTGGTGTGTGTGCACTTCTCCATCTGGATCCATGGACCGTGCGGGCTCCCTCCTTCACCCCTGCCCCCTGTTGCTACTCTCCCCTCCACCCTCTGCTTCCATTGCTCCTGGGATAGGACATTTCAGGAACTTCCGGTTTGAAGGAGAAAATACCTTTTCCTAGAAGAGACAGTGCTATTTTCTCTCCCTGGGGAGGCAGGGCTCACCAAGAACTCTTTCCTTCTTTCCTGCCTCTCCGTTCCTAATCCCTCACAACTGAAGCTTCTCCTGACCAGTATCACCAGGCCCTCTGTTTGGGTGCCATTTCTGAGGCTCAGCCTGTGCTGCAGGCTCCTGGCCTGGGTCACTGATACATGAACTCAGATGTTCCCTGAGCAGGGGCTGTAGACGGACTCATCATTTCCTCTCTTCCCCTTGCTCCTGAGACCTGGTACTGAATTTGAGGGTCTCCCATTTTTTTATCTGGTGTTCCCTCTGAGCCTCTCATCGGTTTTCTTCTCCGAGGAGAATCTTTTTCCCTAAAGCATTGGGCAGGAGCCTCAGACCATTGCTTAGATGTTGTTCACTGCCCCTACCTGTGGCCGAGTGGAACTTAAAATCTTCATATCTCAGACGTTTCCTCAGCGCTTTTCTGTGGTACCTCCTTCCATCTTGGCATTACAGTCTGTGCACGGGGAGTGGGGCTGGAGAGAGGGTGGCAGGGTATACTGGTCACCCCAGCAGTTGGGACACTTAACCTTCTCTGGGGCCAGAGAGAGGCCAGAAGGAGTAGTAGGAAGTTCCCCACAAAGTGCCCACCTTCCCAGAATTCAGACTATTTAGAAGTATGTTGTACATCATTCTCTGGTAAGATGGTGCATTGCTGATGAAGAGCACAGAAAAAGGGGTCCAGGGAGTCCCTAACCCCACTGGGCCTGTCCTGTGGTAATCTCACCTTGGTTAGCCCAGGATCAGTCCAGCCCCTTGGACAGCAAGCCCACCTGAGTTCTCAGACTTCTTTCCCAGGTCAAACCTCAAGGTGAGGGCCAACCCACCCTCATGGGTTTCTTGTTTATTTGATTCCTCTCCCCATCTTCATTTTTTGTTTTGCCACCTTTTAACTCACAGGCCACTCATAAAAAGACGTGTTATCCTTCTGACCCGCCCCGTGGCTCCCCACTTGAACTCCAGATGGTCTGAGTCACTTTCTTTTCACACTGGACTCATGGGGGCTGCCCCCAACAGAGCAGGGGAGTTTGCCTAGGGAGGGGTAGGTCCCGACACCTTTGTCCAACTGCCCATGCCCCTGGAGTTCTGTCAGCAGCTCTGGGTAAGTTTGTCTTCTATAGATCCAGATGTTACAGAATTGTGTCTCTTGACTGTCTCCAGGGCTGACTCAGTCCTTCCCTTGAGGGACTCTTCCCCAGCCCCCCCCCCCCCACACACACACAGATCAGCTCTTCCCCTCTCCAAGAATGAGGACCGCACCACAGTATTGCCAATTTATTAACAGTAAATAAACTGATTATTAGATGGAGAGTATTAAAGTATTTTAAGTGAGGGGTGTGGAACTGACCTTTGTTTGGATGAGCAATGCTAGGATCTGGGAGACTGGATGGACTAGGGTTATGCTGTAGGCCCAGTTTCTCTCCCTTTGTGCTGTTTTTGCCCAGGGGCCTGAGTCTAACTCTCAGGTTCTTCATTACCCTTAGTTCTAGAAAGATTTCTCCCCCTCCCCTTACCCTCAGCAAAAAGCACATAAAATAGGCTGGGTTTAAAGAAGTTGCATTTATTTGGGAAATTAAAAGGGATTGGAGGGGGAATTACACTAAGTGATGGAACTGGAGGTACTAGGGATAGGATAAGGAAGCAGTGAGACAGGGGTCAAGTTCTCTTCTGGTCTCAGGCCCCTGAGGGCTTTAGGGCTTCTGTGCCTTCATTCTTTATGCTGAGGAATGATAGCGATATCTCACTCACCACCCATGCCCACTTCCTCCCTCCCTTCTACCCACAGGCACAGCCCTGTGGACAAGAAGGGATTCTGAATTTGCTTCCCCTCAGACCCTCCCCTGGGGCACTTCCCCTCAATCCCCAGCCCCTCACCTTAGGGGTCAGGGCATCCCGAGTGCGGGCCCGAAGCTTGTTAACTTGGGTTTCTGCAATGTCTGCCCGTTCCTCTGCATCGTCAAGCTCGTGCTGAGCCTTCCGATACTTCACCAGATTGGAGTTGGCTTGTTGCTCCTGGGAAGGAGCAGTCACATGTCCGATCACTCCATTAACAAGCGTTATATTAAGTGCCTACTGTGTAGAGTTATGCACATATAGTTCTACGTGGGTGTTTGGTCCAAACCACGCTTCTCTTGGCCTCAGTTTTCCACTTCTATAAAATGGGAAAATGAATGGCTGATATACAGCTACATGTGCGTTTGCACACACACTTACCGCCTCCTCAAACTGGCGCTTGTAGCTCTTGACTTTGCTCTGTAGCTTCTCAATGAGGTCCTGCATACGGGCCAGGTTCTTCCTGTCTTCCTCAGCCTGAGGGGGAGGGACTGAGGGATTGCTCAGGGCCACTCCTGAGAGGCCTTATCCAGACCCCTGTCCCAGCTGTCTCTGGCGCCACTCACCTGGTAAGTGAGCTCCTTCACTCGGCGCTCGTGTTTCCGGATGCCCTTCTGGGCTTCCACATTCTTCTTCTGTTCCCCATCCAGCTCCAACTCCAACTCCCGTACCTGCAGAACAGTGGGCAGATGTTTGGGGAGGCAGGATCTCCTTGTAGTTGGAAGAGCGTTTATTGCTCTAAGGGACCTGAGTTCAAATTCTGATTCTGTATGATACCTGTGTGACTTTGGGCACATCACCATCCTGGGCCTCAGTTTCTTCATCTATAAAATGAGGGGATTACTCTAGGTAGCCTCTGAGGTTCTTTCCAGCCCTTCATCTCTGATCTCCCCAGAATCAGGGGAGAATAACCATGCTGAGGAGAGAGGGGCTGAGAAAGGACAAGAAGGCTAAGGAAATGGGTAAGGAGCACCAAAAGGGATCCCAGGACAGTGTGTGTGTGTGGGGAGGGGAAGAATCTGGGGTCTGAAGCCAAGTTAAAACAAAGTGCCAGGGAAATGGTCAGAAGTGCCCAGAAGAGATCTGGCAATGCCTGGGGAATTTGGAAGCATCTTGGAATCTAGGGGGCCACATGTCTTTGGGGGAACTCAAAGTGCTCCAGGGAGCTTAAGAGATCACCTAGCTGAGGAGAGTGCCAAGTTTTGATTCCCCTACACTAGAAAGTAGGGAGATGACTGACTGAATCAGATCAAGACTGAAAGCACTGGGAGAGAGCAAGACAGAGGGTAGGGGGCCCATTGGGGAGGGACTGACCTTTGCTTCCAACTTCTGGACCTGCTTCTTGCCACCCCTGAGGGCCACCTGCTCAGCCTCATCCAGCCGAACCTGTAGCTCCCTTACTGTCTGCTCCAGGGTCTTCTTCATGCGCTCCAGGTGAGCACTGGTGTCCTGTTCCTTTTTCAGCTCTTCGGCCATCATAGCTGCCTGGAGTGGGTGAGGGCAGAGGGTGTGGACCAGTCACAATCCTAGTTTTCCTCACACTCACATACTCTGCAATCCAGTGACAGGGACAGGAAACTCTCCATCTACTGGCGGGGCCTTCTTGCAGGCTGTCCCCTGTATCTGAATATTCTTCATCTCTTTCTCCTGGCCCTCTTCCCAGCTAACATCCCACCTTTTTCAGGAAGCCTTTCCCCATCTGCTCCTTAAGGTAAACCTTTCCTTCTGCTGATTATCTCCAATTTAAACCACACGTAGGTTTTTTGTACAGAGGTGGTTTGCTTGTCTCTCATTAATCTGTGAGCTCCTTGCGGGGCAGGGACTGCCTTTTGCCTCTATCGGTAGAGATCAGCACAGCAGGCACTAAATCAGTATTTATTGATTGACTGTCCCCCTTTCTGAGGGTCATTCCATCCTCCCCACTTTCAGGTAAATGCAACGCAGTATCAAGATCACTGAATTTAGTCAGAAAGTCCCAGTTCCAATTCTAGTTCTGTCACTCTGACCTTGACCTTGAGTGACAATTTCTCAAGGCCTCAGTTTCTTCCTCTGCTAAAAGGGGGTTGAGCTAGATCTCTAAACAGCCCTCTGATTCTGATTTGAAGTCAGAAGATCTGGGTCCAGATCCTGGCTGTCACAATACCAGTGTGACCTTGGGCATCACTTCAACCTCTCAGGACCTCACTTTCTCATGAGTAAAATGTGGGGGTCCCTTCCAGCTCAAAGTCTATCATCCCCTCATCATCCTGCTGCAAAGACTTTGTCCTAAATCCCTCTCGTTCTAGTCCCAGCCCAATTCTTCCAGCTCTGAGATGGGCTGGGCTGATCCCCCTCCCCAGGACTGCTCCCAGCCTGACCCGGCCTCTGGACCCTCACATCAGTGATGGCTTTCTTCGCCTTCTCCTCAGCCTCACGGCTCTCCTGCACAGCCTCTTCCACCTCACCACTCAGTTGTGACACGTCAGCCTCTAATTTCTTCTTCTGGTTGACAAGGCCTGTGTTCTGGGAGCACATATGGGGTTGAGGTTGAGAAAGAGATGGTAAGAGAGTCAGATCTAGGTTGGGTCCCCTCTAAGGCAGGGGTCGTCAATATTTTGTGTCATGGACCCCTTTGACAGGCTGGTGAAGTCTATGGATCTCAAGGAATGTTTATAAATGCATAAAATACATAGGATTACGAAGAAAACCAGTTATATTGACATAATTATAAAAATATTTTGAAATAAGTTCACAGTTGAAGAACCTCCCCTAAGGACATTCCCAAATGTCCCAGGCAGGGCCCTCAGCAGAAAGGATTCGTGGGGCCTCTGAAGAAGGTGGGGGGTCTCCAGGACCCTTGTGTTCCCAGGTCGAACGTTCCTGTGCCCAGTATCTGGCTCATTTTGAGGCCAAGGCCTCCTATTGTCCTATTCTCAGTATGTCCTGTGTCTCATGTTAATTCAATATATTTTTTAAATACGCACACAAATATAGAAATTATAATAGAAAATATAGACATAGTAGTAATTGTGCAAATATTTACAGAACACCATGTGCAAAGCCCAGTGGCTTGGCTGCTGCCCCCTGCTCACCTGTGAGTGCAGCAAGTTGATCCTTTCAGTGGCCTCAAGCAGCTCTTGCTCAGCGAGCCTCCTGGCCCTCTCCCCTTGCTCCAGGACTGCCCGGAGCTCCTCCAGCTCTGCCAGCAGCAGTCCATTCCTTCGCTCCAAGGCCTGAGCCTGTTCCCGCAGCTCGCCAGCCACACGCTGCGCCTCATCCTGGGCCACCTGGGCATCCTGGAGAGGAAAGGATGAGAGGAGTGGTGAGACAACAGCTCATCCAGCCCCGGTCTAAACTTGTGCTTCCTCATACTTGGGTTTGCCTCCTTGTATACCTCACTGCTCCCTGAATTCTCCTGTGACTCTCCAACTTTACCCCAAAGCCTCTGCCCACTTGCAATTCCCTGTCAAGCCTCTGCTCCCTAGTGCGTCCTTCGTCCTTTGGTTGCTAATGTCTCCCCGTTGCTTCCCTTCCTGCATCAGCCACAGTCTCACCTTGAGCTGGCCTTGCAGCAGTCGAGTGGCTGCATGAGCCTCACTGGCCTGGCGGGTGGCATGGCCCAGCTGCAGCTCCAGCTCATTCAAGTCCCCCTCCATCTTCTTTTTAAGCCTCAGTGCCTCATTCCTCGCCCGACCCTCAGCATCCAACGAAGCCTGTAGTGATTCTACTGTGCGCTGGTGATTCCGTCTAGGGGGAGGGGTGGCAGGGTAGCATCAGTGCCAAGGGCCTTCTGCCCAGATGAATGCCAGTGTCTCATCAATCTGTTAACTCCCACCCTTCCGTGCCAACTCCTAGCCCTTCTGGTCCCTTCTTACTGCCACTGACGGCTGTTTCCATCCAATTAGGAGCTATGCCCAAATGGAAGGAGCTGCCTGAAGTGAGCTCCCCATTACAGGAAGTATTTCAAAAGAGGTCTGATGGTCACTTGTTTGGGATGTTGAGACAACTTAGATTCCACTTTGAGATCCCTTCCATCTCGGAGATGCTATGACTGTGTAGAGTTTAATCTTCCAGTAAAAGTTCTCTGTGGTGCTGTGAGATCTGAGCCAGAGAAATCTTTTGGAAACCTGGCTTCCTCTGAAAGGCATTGCAGCCTGGCCACCCTCTTCTGGTGCCCCTCAACACGGGAAGGAGGAGGAGGAAGCAGCTTGCTCCTCGATCTTCATTGCCACTTCTAGACCATCCTTTGCCACCATCATTCAGCAGACTCTTTTCTGAAGTTTGTTCCATCCATCTAGGTCACCTGGTGCTTCACAATCTCTTATCTGCCTTTCTGTCTTTTTACACCTTACTGCCTTCACCCCAATCCCCTGTACTGTGAGACCTAGTGACACTGGCCTCCCTCTTTGCACAAGATCCTCTAACTCCAGATTCTAGGCGTTTCACTGGCATCCCTCATTCCTGGAATGCTCTCCCTGATCCCCTGTAATAAAAACGTTAATTGACTGGTAAACTATGTTAGATTTTTGTTACAATCCTACCAGCCTCAGGTCATTCTTTGTCTTTGTCTCTGCGTTTCTCTCTCTCTCTCCCTCTCTCTCTCTCTCTCACCCACACAGAGTCCCTAATGTATATATGGAGGTTTAGGGGTACAAAGGACTTCAGAGTTTTCTATTTCCTTAAGAAAAGCCCAGACCCAGCTGCCTCTGGCCTTCCCACCTGAGGTTCTCACTCTCCTCATTCTTCTCCGCCAGCTTCCGGTCCATGTCCGCCTTCACCTGGGACAGTTCCAGCTGACTCCGAAGAGTCTTTGTCTCCTCCAGCTCCAAGGCCCCCTGGAAGTCAGTGACAGGGAGTTAGGGACTGGGGGGGGGAGGGTCATTATCTGATAGTATTCTCAGGTTAGCATCCAGGTGGTCAGTGTCCTGGCGGTCAATGTGAGGAAGTTAGTTTGGGAGGGTCAGCATCTGGAGATCTGTGAGAGGAATGAAGTTTCAGCTGCTCTGACCTCAGCTTCCTCCAGCGCAGCCTGGAGCTCACTCTTTTCTCCCTCCAGTGCCTTCTTCACTTTCTCCAGCTCCTGTAAATTCTTCCCACTCAGACTGATCTGGTCAGTGAGGTCACTGATTTCCTCTGGGGAGGATGGAAAAGTGTGGTGACACCTGATCTCTGGGGATGCCCCTAACAGGAAGAACCCCCCCCCCAATCCCATCGAGACTCCCCTAGATGCCAGAATGACCTTCAGATGTCAAGATGACCCCAGTCTCCAAAACGACCCCATGACTTGGAATTCTCTTTGACCCCAGTGATCTCTATGATCTTGAGGGACTCCACGTTAACCCTTGACTATGGGAGCCCGACACCTAGAGTGACCTCCTGCCCCTGAGATGGTACTTTCAGGGTAAGTGGGCAGATTCCTACCCTGGAGGTGCTTATTCTCCCTCTTGAGAGTTTCCAGAGCCTCGAGCACCTCCTCATGGCTGTGCCGGAGCCGAAAGAGCTCAGAGCCAAGGCTTCGGGCCTCCCTCTGTGCAGCCTCCAGCTCCCGCTGAGTCTCCTCCTCTTGGCGCCTCCGCTCCTCCAGGGCCCGCTCCAGAAGGCGCTGTTTCTTGTCCAGCGCGGCTGCGGCTGAGGTGGACCGCTCCAGCTCAAGGCTCACATCGTCCACTTCGGTCTGCAGCCGTAGTTTTGCCTTCTCCAGGGATGAGCATCGCGCATGGGCTGCCTCTGCAACCTCCTCAGCCTCCTGAAGCCGAGCTGCCAACTTCTTCCTGAGGCCAGGGGAGAGTCATGGGGTCATGACCAAGAACTCTCAAAGTCAGAGGGTCAGGAACATAGGGTCACAGCAGGATCCTGGTCAAGGGTTCAGAAGGTCAAAGGGTCAGGAGCATGGGGTCACAGGGCAGGATCATGGCCAAATGTTCACATTGGGAACATGGTGGTCACAGGGTTCTAGACACAGAATTGATTGTAATATCACAGAACCTAGAGCTGAAGGGGACCTCAGGTTTGAACTCCATTTCTTTGACTTCAGTCAATCCACTGACCATATGGACCTGAGGTTGGGGGTCAAAGGTGCGGCCACATGAGACCAAGGGGGAATAAGGGAATAAGCATTTATTTAGCACCTACTATGTGCCAGGCACAAATATTATCTCATTGGATCCTCACAGCCCCTGGAGGGAGGTGCTGCCATAATCCTCATTTTACAGATGAAGAAACTGAGGCAAACAAGGGACTTGCCAAGGGTCACACAGCTAGTGTCTGAGATCATATTTGAGCTAGTCTTCCCCACTCTGGGCTGGGGGAGGGGAGGGGGCTGATCACAAATGGGTCAGATAATGCCACCAGGTCCTGATCAGAGACTCACAAGATTGGGAATGTGGGGGGTGGGTCACAGGATAGGAATTCTGGAGCATGTGGCCGTGATGGGGTCCTAGAGCAGGGTTGGGCAGAGAGCAAGGCCTGGCCTGTGGCTCCTTACTTGGCCTCCTCTAGCTCCTCGGTCCTCTGGATGGCATCTGCCTCATACTTGCTTCTCCACTGGGCAACCTCAGCGTTGGCCTTGGACAGGAGCCGCTGCAGCTCGGCCTGGGCCTCTGCCTCTTCTTCATGCTGCTCCCTTAGGAGCTCACAGTCATGGCGAGATGCCTGAATGGTGTGGGCCAATGCACTCTTTGCCTGTGGTGGAGAGGACAGAGAATGAGGGATGTCAAGAGCCAGGAGGCCCTTCCCCTTCCTAACTGCCTAGGTCCCTCCTCCCCAAGTCTCTGGGTCCCTGGGACCTTGGTCTCCTCTTCCAGCTGCCGTCTAAGCTCCTCCAGACTCTGGGTCACTGATGTCTTCCCACGGCTTAGCTGACTGATCAGAGATTCCTTTTCCTCCAGCAGGCGGCTCAGTTCTCCTGGAGGTGGGGGTCAACAGAAGAGGTCCAAGTTCATCCCCCTCACCTCCCCCAGGATCTGTCCCCTCCCTGCTCACAAGGACCTTACCGTTCTCAGTCTGTAGCCTCCCACGCTGAGCAGTTGCATCTGCCAGCTGCCTCTGCAGCTCATCTATCTTGACCTTGGCTTCGCTCAGATGGTCCTCGGATGCTCGGCAGAGCTTCTCTGCATTAGTCTGGTTTGGGGGAGGGGTGTCAGAGTGTATCAGAAGGTCAAAAGTTGAAAGAGAGGTGAGGGGGGGGTTCCAAGGAGTGGAAACAAAGGTTGGTAAGTCAGGCATCATCAAAAGTTGGGGTCAAAAGCTTTAGAGCTTGTGGATCTGAGGACAGGGCCAGAGGGTAAAGGGACGTCATGAATCATAGTCTGATCAAGGATCAGGGTTTGGAGTTCAAGGGCCGTCCTTAAGTCGGGTGTCAAAAGATAGTTAAGTGGTATGGGGCCTGGAGTCAGGAAGATGTGAGTTCCAATCCTGCCTCAGACATACTTAGTCTCTGTTTGCCTCAGTTTCCTTATCTGTAATAATAACTCCTACCTCCCAGGATTGTTGTGTGGATTAGATGAGATGATAATTGTAAAGTGCAGAGTCCCTGGCTCCTAGTACTGTTAGGAGGAGGCATGTTGAGATGAATGTAGGGTGTCGGGTCATCAGAAATTGTATGGGTTGGATCAAAGTCAGGGTACTAAGTCAGAAGGCCAGAATTGGCTCAGTGGTCAAGTGCCCTGAGTCTACCTTGCCCCGAGTCAGGGCCTCCACGTTGGCACTGAGATCATCCACCTCCATCCTGAGCTCGCTCTTCTCCTTCTCCAGCTTCTGCCTGGCCCGCTGGAGACTGTCGATGTGCTCCCCCAGCTCAGCTGCGCTGTCTGCCTGCCTCCGGCGCAGTGCTGCCATGGTGGCTTCATGTCTCAGGGTAGCTTCCTCCAGTTCCCGCCGCAGCCGGCCTAGCTCTGCCTCCAGTTTCCGACTACCCTCCCGCTGCCCAGCAGATGCCCCTCCTGCCTCCTCCAACCTCTCGCTCAGCTCCTCCAGCTCCTGGGCACTCTCTGCCCGCTGCTTCTCCACTCGAGCCCGGGCTGCCCGCTCTGCTTCCAGTTCTTCCTCCAGCTCCTCTCCACGGGACTGGGAAGGGGGGCCAGATAAGGTGTGAAGATGCTGGGACTGCCCAAGGGATTCCCGCATCCACCCCTTGGCAGCACAGGAAGAGTTTAACACTGCCCAACCCAGACAGCCAGGCTGGAACTTCATGCTTGCTGACAGCTGGCCCCCACCAGAAGAAAGGGGGTGAGGGTGGGAGGGAAAAGCACCTGTAGTTCCTTGATCTTCTTCTGCATTTGGGCTCCCAGCACCTGTTCATCCTCAATTCGAGAGTTTAGCTGGCTCATCTCAAAGTCTTTCCTGCAGTGGATAAGGGATGGTTATGGGTGATGTGATGTGAGAGCAAGAGCAACCAGCCTGCAACCTTGACAAGGAGCCATGAATGAAAGTGATAGGGAGGCAGTTTTTGGTTCAATGAAAGAAGAAACTTAGCACTCAGAGAAGTCTAGAACTGAAATGGACTGCAAGGCAAGTGGTGAGCTCATCACTGGAGATGCTTCAAGCAGAGGATGGATGACTGTCAGGGATTGTAGAGAGGATTTCTGATCAGGTACAAGGTGGCCTAGATGGACTCTGAGGACCCTCCTAACCCCAACTTCTTGGGATTCTGTTCTGACACAGAGAAACCATAAAAGTTAGAGCCTTCTAAGCTCGTTCACTTTATAGAGGAGGAAGCTGTGGGTTGGAGAAGAAAGAGCAGTGTTCAAGGTTACACAAGCAGTGAGGAACTGGGCCAGAAATGGATCCCAACGCCTTTGGCTCCAAATCTGGAGGTTTTTGCCACTGTACGCATTTGACCTCTTTGCCCCTGATTCTATATCCAAGACATGATGATGTCCTCAAGGACCTTATAATCTTGCACATTTATTGAAATACTAGGCACTCCCTTCATCCAGGTTTTTGAATTGGTATGGCTGCAGTATTCCTCACCTCATGGCCAGTCTTTTGGTAACGAGCCTCTGAATTTAACCCTTGAGGGACAGGCCCAAGGTCTATCATGGTGCCCATACTTCAATAATAGAACCTGCCTCTCAGGGTTGTTGTGAGCATCAAACAAGGTAATATTGTAAAGTGTTTAGCATTGTCTGGAATGTAGTAGGTGCAGTATCAATGTCTGGTTTTTCTTCTTTCTCTCCTCTTCTTCCTCCTTTTTCCCTCCTTCTCTCTCTCTTTCTTTCCTTCCCTCCCTCCTTCCTTCCTCCCCTTCCTCCTTCCTGCCTTTCCTTTCTTCCTTCTCTCTCTCCCTCTCACCTTTCCTTCCTTCTCTCTTTCCTTCCTTCCTTCTTTCATTCCTTCCTATAGTACTTTCAGACCCAGCTCAAGCACCATCTTGTGAATGAAGACTTTCCTGATTCCCCCCCTTTGTCCCTGACTGCCTCATATTTAACTGCTTTGCATGTATTTATATTTCTTAGTTTTCTGTCTGTGCTGTATACATTTTTACATGTACTTGTCTCCTCTATAAGAATGTAACCTCCTTGTGACTGGGGTTCATTCCATTCTTTGCGCTTATATCCTCAACATCCCAGCACCTGGCATATAGTAGGAGCTTAACAAAATCTTGTTGATTGATTCATTGACCCTTCTTTTGCTCCTTAGTAGGAGGCTAGGTTAGTGTTTCCAAACCCTCATCTGCTAATCATGCCAGGTTTATAAAATACCATAGTTACCAATGGTCTGTATTTTTTTTACTACCTATAGACTCAAAAATCCATCTCAGGTGCTTCCCTGTGTCCTACTTCTCCTACCTTTGTCTCCCCAGCCCCTAGTCCTTATCCACTAAGTCCTGAAGTCTGCAGAAGGCAGAGTAGTCTCCGGGGCAAATTCAGATATTTCTCCATCAGTGGTATGGTTTGGAGTTGGAGTCACCAACCCTGAGGTTTTCTGATAATTTGTGAGCCTGACCAGGCCTTCAATATCCCTACCTTGAAGTGGGCCTGGCCCTGAACTATCTGGTCCACAGTCACCTGGAGGGCATACAAGAGTCCATTTTATCCAAATCCTCTTATTGTACAGATAAGGAAATTGAGGCCCAGAGAGAGGAGAAATGATGCCCCAGCTTCCACCTCTCCATCACTCTATACTAGACCCACTTCTTGAGTTTCTCTTCCAGCTGCCGCCGGTCTCGCTCTCCATCTGCCACTGACTCCTGGGTGAGCTTCAGGTCCCCCTCTAGCTTCCGCTTAGCGCGTTCCACATCCAGGCGCAGTTTCTTCTCCTGCTCTAGGGAGCTCTCCAGCTGTGGGGTGGGAGGTGGGGGTACAGGCAAAGGATGTCTCAACTCCTTCCTCTCCCAGCCCTAGGGCTGCCCATCCTCCTCATCCCTGTCCCGGTTAGTGCTCTCATTCTGCCTATCCAGGGCCCACATCGCCTCCTCCTCCTCCACACACCTGCCAGCTCACACTTACGTCATCCACCTGCTGCTCCAGCTTGACCTTGGCTTTGCTTAGAGTGTTGACCTTGTCCTCCTCAGTCTGCAGGTCATCCAGCCCTTGCTGGTGGGCTTCCTGCAGGGCTTTCTTCTCCTTTGTCAGTCTGACAATTGTTTCGTCCCGCCCAGCCATCTCTTCCACCAGAGTCTTCACCTGAACCAAGAGAAGTGATGAGATGACAGGAAGCTGGAGGGGGATGGTTCTCCTTCCCTCCATTTAAATCTTAGGTCTTCATCCCTAAGTGTTGAGTCAGATCTGGAAGGACACTTAGAAGTTATCTCATCCAACTCCCTAATTTGTGGGTGAGAAAATTGAGACCTAGAGAGAAGTCACTTGCCTAAGATCACACAACAGTGCAGGACTGGGACATGAACCTAGAACTTCTGACTTTAAGTCAAGCTAACACTCTTCACATGATGCCATGCTTTTCTTCAAAGGGCTCATATTCCTTGATTGTTCAGGTCTCTATGTCTTGGTGTTTTATGGAGAATGGATTGTGTGAAGGAAGGGAGAGGGCAGAGTCCATGGGAGTCCCCCCAGGACATCTCTGTTCCTAGGGTGCCAAATCCCCATATCTGCTGGGGATAGTAAAATGGGGGCTGGTGAGATGGTGTGCTTTAGTGAATTGAGACCTGAGTTCAAATTCTGATTCTGCCAGTTTCTAACTATGTGACTTCGCTGAAGTCCTCTGAGCTTCAGTTTTTTTATCCATGAAATGGAGCTAATGACAGGGAAATTGTGAGGAAAGTACCATGTAAACTTTGAAGGGATACCTAACTGAGCCATTGATGATCTTGGATTGGACTCTGTGGCAATGAGCAGAGTGTTTAGCGGAGTAAGTATTTTCAGTGAAGGGAGAAGACCATGAAGAAAGGAAGCTGAGAGGCTTGGGGTTTTCTCCCTGTACTATGGCATGGGGGGTAAGACCCAGTGTCTGTGTTGGTCACGGCTACATGGACTACATATGGCATGTCCCAAAATTGGGAGTTAGCAATGATGGATACCATGTTGAGAATGTGTTCTCCGACATTGACAGTGTTGTCTGTCACAGCAGTACCAACTGAGCTGACCCCCTGGCCTCCCCTCCTTGTAGAACAGGGCCTGGTAGCATTTGAGAGTCTAATGTCATTTCTCCAATTCTCATTTTCCAAGGATTCCTGCATTGACCTAGATCACTGACCTAGGTTTAGAGGGAAGCTTAGGAGTTAACCTAAACCTCTCATTTTACAGGAGAGAAAACTGAGGTCCAGAGAGGTTAAGTCACATAAGGGACTCAGGCCCCAAGTAAGGGGCTCAGGCAGTATTCAGTCAGTCAGCCAACAAGCATTTATTAAGCACTTACTGGGTTAAATGTTAAAGATACAAAAAAGGGCAAAAAGTAGAATCTGTGCTAAAGGTGTTCATAGTCTAATAGGGGAGACCACACAAAAACCGTCTGTCTGTACAAGAAATATACATGTCGGATGACTCCAAGTTCAGTGGTCTTTCCAGACTCTTCAACTTCTAGATCCTAAGCCCTTTACTTCATCCCTTGACACAAAGCCTCTCCCCTAGATCTGTGCTTCAGGCCTTCCTGCTGGTCTTCCTTCAGGCCTATTACCCAAACCTTCCTCGTTTTAGGCTTCACCCACGGTCCTTTCCCAGTTATCTGATCCAGTCCTGTCCTGCCTCAATTCTTCGCTGTTTTCTGAGCCTTCTCTTTGAGTTTTCCTCTGAGTTGTTTTTTCTTTCTTTGGTTCTCCGCTCTGGTCCAGTCCAGCCCTCATTCTAGGTCTTCCTTCAAATCTAAGCATCAGCTCCTCTGGTTCTCCCAGTCCTGGTGACTTGCTCTGTGCTCTGGCCCCAGTCCTAATTCTAGGCAGTGGCTCTCCCTACTACCATCCCTAGCCACACACAAACCTTGTTCTCTGTGGCATGCTTCTCCTTCTCCACCTTGGCCAGGGTCAGCTCCAGGTCATCAATGTCCTTCTTGAGTTCTGTGCACTCATCCTCCAGATGTCGTTTCCTCGCTGTGAGATCAGAGTTTGTTTCCTCTTCATCCTCTAGCCTCTCGCTCAGCTCCTTCACCTTGGCCTCCAGCTGCACCTTGGACTTGATCAGAAGGTCACAGCGCTCCTCTGCATCCGCCAGGTTGTCCTGTTCCTGGAGGGAAAGGGGATAGACAGCAGGGATCAGCACCTCAGGCCCAGGGACAGAGCAGCACCCAGAGACGAGAAACTAGGACTGAAAGGGCCCTGGCTGCAGGCAAGTCAAAAAGTGGATGGGTCTTACCCAGTCATTGGTTCATTCACTCATTCCCAAACATTTACTGAGTACCTATTGAGGTGTTTAGCTTAGAGAAGAAAATACTTAGGGATAAATTTGATCACATAAATGGGAAAGGGAAGAGGAAGGGAATGACAATTTATTTAGAGCCAGCTATATGCCAGGTTCTTTACAACTATCACTTCGTTTGAAATTAAAAATAAATCTGGGAGTTATCGCCATTTTTGAGATGCCTCAGTTGGGAAAACTGAGGCAGACAGAAGTGAAGGCTTTCTTGCCCACAGTCACACAGCTAGTCAGTGTTCTGAGATCAAATTTGAACTAAGGTCTTCACGATTCCAGGCCTAGCACTCTGTTCATTGTGCCAACATGCACAATGCCTCTTAAAGGTCATTTTATGGAAGAGAGATGAATTTTGCTCTATTCAGTCTCACAGAATAAAAATAAGACCAAAGGGAGAGAGAAAGGAGTAGGGGGGGGGGGGTTGTTATAGAGGCTTAAATCAACTCAGTGTAAGAAATTTTTTTAAAAATATAGCTGTCCAAAAGTGAAATGTGCTGCCTTTGGCATTAACCAAGGCAGTGGTCAAGTAAACAAGGTAGGCAGTAATCTCTCGGCTACTGGAGGTATTCAAATAGAGTCTAAATGGCCACTTGCTGGGGATGTTTATTGCAGAGAAGATTGGATTAGAGATCCTTGAGGCCCTTCTTCCAGCTCTGAGATTCTTCATTTCTTCTAGCTTAGAGAACAAAGATAAATAGACTCAGATTATTAGACCTTAAAGATTCTGACTACACATAACTCAGTTTAGTAGGAGGAAGGAGTTGGTACCACGTTGTGAGATGATCTAAAGGATCATGAAATATCAGAGCTGGAGGGAGCTCTAGAGATGATCTAACCCAGACTCCTGATTTTACAGAGGAAACTGAGATACAGAGAGATGATCCAGGATCCTGGGTTAATAGATTTAGACCTGAAAGGTATCTTGGAAGTCATCTAGGGCAGAAGGGTCAAACGTGTGGCCGTAACACTCCTAAGTGCTGCCCGAATCAGATTTAAGCATAATTCAGAAATATTTTAACAGTAAATAGAAATACAATAGAACATAAATATCATTAATATGTGGTTTTCAAAGTTAATATGTGCCTTTATGGATTCTCCTGTACATTTTAGTAGTCTGTTTCTATTTGAGTTTGACTCCAGTGATCTAGGCCAATCCCCTTGTTTTATAGATGAGGAAAGAGGACAAGAAAGGAGAAGGGACTTCCCCAAATTCACAAAGATAGTGATTAATGAGATGATGATTCAGGCTCAGGTTTCATTGATTCTGAATTCAGCACACTTTCCAACACACTATGACATATACTCAATAAAGTGTTTAGGGGAAATTCCATAAAGGAGGTGGTATTTGATCTGGGCATTGAAGGATGGGTAGGCTTTTTAATTAGGCAGTGGGGAAGGTGGGTCAGGGAGAGGTGACAGAGAGTAGGTATTTGTATTCCACATTGGACAACAACATAAAGCAAGCATGTGAAGGTAGGAGGGTTCAAGGCTATGAAGGAGACATTGGCTAGATCCATCTGGACAAAGGGACAGGGTGTGTAGGGAAGTGGAAAGAAATGAGTCTAATGAGGGATGGGCTACACCATTGACCTGACATCAATGTCTGCTGAATGAATTAAATGAAATAGAAGGAGGAAAGGAGAATGTGAAGGAAGAAAAAAAGTAAGAGAGGGAAGGAAGGAAAGAAGAAAGGAGGGAAGGAAAGAGGGATTTAGGAAAGAAGGAAAGAAGGGACAGAAGGAAGAAAGAAAAATCTTCCTTGAATGCTAGGCTTGTATCACAACTGATACAATGTGATATTGTGGAAAAAACAGTGGGTTTAGAGTCAGGAGGTCTGATTATAAATCTCAGTTTTATTACTTATTACCCACATGACCTTGGAAAAGCTGCTTCTCTTCCCTGTTTCCTAATCTAAAAAAGGACCGACTTGCTCTGGATCCTTGAAAGGGGACCTCTAAGATCCCTACCAGTTCTACATCCTATAATGTGTCTGAGTCTTAGCTCCAATACTTACTAGTTATATTGACCCTAGGCAAGTCACATCCTTTTGCCTGTTTCCCCTTCTTTAAAATGAGGAGAACATTTTTACAAACTCTAAAGCATCTGATATAAATGTGGGTGTCCATTGAGGGAGGCAGGAAGGGCTGGTGCTCCCAAGGACCCAGGCCCATGCACAGCCCAGTCAGGGCTTACCGCCTGCAGCTGCAGGGACAGGTCATTCTTTTCCTGGGCAATGCTGATGTGCTTCTCCTCCAGTTCCTGCCTCTTGGCCTCTGCCTCTGCCAGGGATGCCCGCAGCCCCCGGAGCTCGGCCCGAAGGGCCCCCAGCTCCTCCTCTGCCTGCACTGAGCGCAGCAGCGGCTTCATCTTGAAGAATAACTTCATCCAGGACCAGTTCTTCACGGCAGCAAAAGCCCGGATGTTGCACTGGATGGTGTAGAGGGCATCCCTGGAGAGAGACAGCCGAGGGTTGGGGGGGGCAGCGGGAGGGGGGGTCTTTGCCCTTTGCCCCATCATGGGCAGAATGCCCCTAGACTCATCATACCTTCCCCCTCTCATGTGCTGGTGCTCAATTCGCATGAGGTGACCCCGGATCCTCGCCTGCAGCAAGGTCAGGATCTTGGCCAGCCGCTCGTCCCGAAGTTCCTCCAGCACAGCCAGCAGCCCAGCCTTAAAGAACACCTATGAGGACAAGATGAGCTTTCCTTGACCCTGTGTGACCCCAGTCTCCCCTGTTCCCAATGTGAGCCCTCAGCCATAAGACTTTGGGCAAGTCACATACCTTCCCTGGGGTCTCAGCTTCTACATGTATAACATGAGGGACTTGGACTGGATGACCTCTGAGGTTACTTCTAGTTCTAGACCTATGATCCTGTGTCTCTGGTAAGGTCAGAGTGACCCTGACCTTGGTATGACCCCTGACCTCAATAGGACCTCTGAGCCTTTTGAACCACTCCTAAACTCAGTGGGACCCCAATTTCAGTGCAATTCCCAACCTCAGAGTGACTTTTGACCCCTGACACTTGATAGTGGGATCCTCCCTTCACCTTGGTGTGACCAAACTTGTACTGGGTGTGGTCAATGTCCAGTGAGCCAAGGAGCTTCTCAGTGGCCTTCCTGCTATCCACAAAGGTGTCATCTGGGACAGCGCTGGGATTCAGGATGCGATACCTGGGGGGAAGCTGAGAATGAAGTGATGGCAGGAGGATCCCTGGGAACGAGCAGGGGATACATGGGGCAGGGGAGCAGGGACCAGATGTCATGAGGCCAAGGGGAAGAGCCATGTGTGGCCCAGAGTTAAGGCTTAAACCAGAGGAAGTCAAGGCAGAGAGAAGGGCAGAAGACACTGAGTCATATGAATGCTTTGTATCTTGATTTTAGAACCTGCTTCTATCCTGTTAAGAAGCCTTTAAAAAAAAAGTTAATTCCTTTGATTGGGAATAGATGGTCAGACACAATCACTGTATTGATTGGTTTGAACTATTTTTTTTCTTTTTAATTAAGTTTTTGTTACAAGGGTTGGTTTACTGGGGGGGGGGAGGGATATATTTGGAAATGTGTGTGATATAACCAATAAAAGCATCATTAAAAATAATATTTTTTAAAAAGTGAACTCCTTTGGAATGTTCCTAACATCTGTTTCATCTTTGTGATGCCTAATCATAAGATAACAGATTTTAGATCTGGAAGAGTCCATAGAAGCCACTGAGTCTAACCCCCTCATTTTACAGATAAGGAAACTGTGTCACAGAGAAGTTTAATGACTTGTCCCAGGTAACACAGCTAGTAAGTATCTTATGAACTCAGGTCTTCCTGATTCAAACTCTACTTCTCTGTCTACCATCCTGAATGGTGTTTCCTCTTATCTCCTCTGGTCAAGCTTCCTTCTGCCTAGAACTAATAGACTCTCAAGTGACTTAACTGCTTCCAGTCTTTCCCTCCAGTCCATCCTGCACTCACAGCTCACATTCTTTCCTTCCCAATAGGTGCAACTCTGAACATCTACTTCCTCTCACTCAAAAACCTCCACTGGCTTCCTATCACCAGTAGAGAATAAAATTCCAGACTTGTCATCCTGGCATTCAGGGCTGTCTATGATCTGCTACAAACAGCCTAGGTTTCCTCAAATACTTGATTCCCAACTCTGAGCCTTGGCTCATACATTCCCCCTTCCTAGAATGCCCTCTTTGCCTCCTCTTGTAATCCTTTTTGTCCTTCAAAACCCATCTGCCCATCTTGCTGCAAGACACTGACCATTCTTTTAAGCCCTCATAGACCTGACTGACCATATTATCTGGCCCCAAGCAAGCAAAAATCTTGTCTGATTATTTGTCTTTTCATATGCATGTGGATTTTGTTCTCCCAGCAAGATTCTTGGATTTAACAAGGGCAGGGTTTGCAGCTTTGTTCCTATGTGGCCATTTAGGACCGAGTGAGATAAGGAGGGGAACCTATAGCATCATCACATTGTCACAGGGAGCAGGGGAGTCACTGACCGCTGTCGGAAGTCCATGTAAAGCAGGCGGTTGGGGAAACCCTGGCGGCAGATGCGGATTCCCTCCAGAACCCCATTGCAGCGTAGCTGATGTAACACCAAGAAGGCATCCATGACTCCTGCGATGAGGGTCATGGGATAGAGGTCAATGGAGACTAGATCTCAGTCCAACCTCCAGAAAAGACAAATGATAATAAGCAGGCATCTCTGAGGTTTTGTGCAATACATCAGGGAGGGTGGAGGGAAAGGGGTGATGATATCATGTGAGGCCTCCCAACCCCCAGATTTCTCTAACACCCTCCTTGACCTCAGAATTCCCCAAACCCCCAGGTACATAGTCAGGGGCCTACCTGGCGTCTTGGACTCATTAGGGACAATGCATCGGACAAAGTGTGGCTGGGTGGCCCGTAGGTTGGTCATCAGTTTATTGAGGTTTTCCTGAGCAGGAGAGGGGGCAGTGGGTGGGGGATAAAATGAGAGGGAGCCCCTGGCATCTCTTCTCAGCTGATTGCCCCTCTCACCTCCCCACATTCTTGGTCAGGTCCCAAACTCCTGACTTTAGGTTCCTTATGTCTGTTTCATGGCTTCCCCCATTCCCTATGGAGTTTCCACATTCCCCAAGCTTTCCATATTCCTCAGTTTTCCCTGTGCCTTCATGAGTTTCTCTTAATTCCAGAGACCTTCCATGCCTGAACTGGCCTGCTTCTTGGCTCATGAGATTTAGAGTAGGACAGGACCTTAAAGATGATATAGTCCAATGCCCTCCTCATTTTACAAATGGGGACACTAAGGCCCAGAGAGAGCAAGGAACTTGTTGCCCAAGGTCACACAGCTAATAAGTTGAATAACTTTCTATGTGCCCCAGGGCTCCAGTGACCCTTTGGTGTTCTTCACTGGTGATTCCCATGGCCAGTCCTTCCAAGTCCCCAACCCCAATCCCCATCTGCCACCAGCTTGGTCCCAGAGGTATGGGGCTGGGAAACTGTATAGACTTGTTGTGATGTTCACGTAGAGAAGAATTAAACATCACTGCAAGTCTTAACAGCAGCCCACCCAGAGAAGCAGGAGACTGGCTGAGGAGAGGGGTTAGTGCCCAGGGGGGCAGGGAAGGCATCACCCCCTCACCTTGTGCACCTGGGACACCGTCTGAAACGATGCCGCCTTCTTCCGCTTTTCCTTCACCCCAGATTTGGGGCCCTCAGCTGTTGGAGACAAGGACACTGGTCACATGGAAGGGACAGCTCCCCATGGCACCCCTCATCCCTAGGTTCCCCCAGCCTGGGCTACCGGGGGAGGGGGAACTGACCTGAAGTAGTGGTAGAAGCTGAGTAGCTCTCATAGAGCGAAGCCAACAGTTTGTTCTGGGATTTCTGGAAGACGGGGACGACAGTCTCATTCAGCGGGTCCTTGTTCTTTTCCAACCATCCCACGATGCTATAGGGGACCTAAGTAAGAAAGGGCCAGGAGCAGGGGGCGGGGTGTCAAGCCTTCAGTTCAGTATGCAATGCTAAGTACCTCCCTCATCCCCCACACCATGGTCAGTGCTGAAGATAAAAATGATGAAAGTAAACAACCCCTATCCAGGAGGAGCTTATTTTCTATTGGATGAAAAGTTGAGACCAGGGTAAAGGCTATAAAGAGGGTCAAGCTTGGGATTGGGGTCAGGGTGTCAGAAGTCAGAGTTGGGATCAAGGTCAAGGTTAGGGAAGGTTAAAGAAGGCCAGGAGCCAGGGTTCAGGACTGTCACATACCACTCCAGCGTAGTGAACGATCTCAAAATGTGCTTCGTATTTGCGCTTCTTGTCCGGCCTTGGCTTCTGGAAATTGGGTGATTTCCCAGCATGGTTGTCATAGAGTTTGGCCCGGAAGCTGACATCTGAAGCCTTGGGGAACATGCACTCCTCCTCCAGGATGGACAGGATGCCCATGGGCTGCGGAGTTGGAGAGGAGGCACGTCGGTGGGCATGCATGCCACATGCCGGAATGTTCCAAATCCTTCCTGACTTTCTAGTACCTCCTTCAATCCACCTACACCAGCCTACCTGGTGCGTCTCAGGTGACACTCTACTTCCCAGCTCCCCCAATATGTAGTGCTCACCCGTGGCCCTAGATTCTCACTCTCTCTCTCCATCTCTCTTTCCTGTCTCTCCCCTCTTTCTCTCCTCTCTTTCTTCTTTCACTGCCTCTTCTCTGTCTCTCTCTCCCTTTCTGTTTCTATGTCCCTCCAACTGTCTCTTTTATACACACTCTCTTCAGATTCTCTCTCCCTTTCTCTCCTCTGTCTATCTGTCTGCTTGTCTATCTCTCTCTTTCATACACACACACACACACACACACACACACACACACACACACACACACTCATGAGATAATCAGGAAAGTCCCAGATCCAGAGGCAGGAGACCCTGATAGCCTCAACTCTACTGTTAACTCATTATATATCTCTGGGCAAGCCTCTAAATTCCTCTGGGTCTTACTTTCCTCATCTGTATAATGGAATTATTAATAGAGTCACTCATGAAGAACAAATGAGAAGACACACCAGTATTGGACACTATATCATGGAAGACCTAATAATTTTATCTCCAGAATGTCTATCCTTGCTCTCCTGGTTGGCAAGGACCTGTCTATATCAGGCCTGGTTGAATCACACTTAATTTACTCCCTGGCTATCTATCCCCTTGCCAGCTGCCTTGCTCCCCCAATTAGAGACCAGGTTCCAAACCAAAAGAACCCTCCCTGGCTGCTGCTTCCAACCCTCAAAGACAGCTATCATCCCCACGGGGAACACTGGGTCAACTTCAGACTGGAAGACCTGGGATGGAGCCCCTCCTTTGGCCCACCTAGGTTATGATGATACTGGACAAACTATTTAAGTTCTTAGCGCCCCCAGGGGGCTCTCTAAGACAAGTTGATGAAGCTTAGGACCAGTGTCACTGGAGGATGGGGTTTCCTCCCTGAGAGGTCCTGACATGAACGAAGTCACCTGCCATGACTGCCCCCCGCCATTTTCACTACCATGGCCCTCCCCAGCATTCACAAGAGAACACTTTGGCCCCCTTCCCTTTCTGAAAGTCCAGAGCCCACCTTCTCAATGAGATCGATGCAAGGCTGTAGGTCAAGGCCAAAGTCAATGAACACCCATTCGATGCCCTCCCGGCGATATTCCTCTTGCTCCAGCACAAACATGTGCTGGTTAAAGAACTGCTGGAGCTTCTCATTGGTGAAATTGATGCACAGCTGTTCGAAGGAGTTGAACTGCAGGCAGGACATAGGAGAGGGATGTATTAGGTATTCCCTATGGGCACGGCAGCTAAGTGGCACAATAGAGAAAGTGCTGGGCCTGGAGTCAGGAAGACCTTCAAATCTAGCCACAGACACTTATTAGCTGTGTGACATTGGATAAGTCACTGGACTTCTATTTGCCTAAGATAAATATATAACAACTGGTTCTCTGGCAGGGGTAGGGGGTGCACTTTAAAATTTCATCTTCATTATTAACAACTTTATTATGGAGATTCAGTGTGGTGTGGAGGAAAGAGAACTGGCTTCAGAGTCAGTAAGGCCTGAGTTCAAATCCTGCTTCTTACACATTCTGGGAAGAGTCTAATTTGTCAGTGCCCCAACATATATTTCAGAATGGGTTCTCATCTGCATGGCATTCCTTACCAGGTGTCTATACTGATAAAACCACAGGTCCAGCTTCTAGGAAAAAAATGATTTGTAGCCCCACAAAATACTTTCCTCATAGCATACAAAGATGCTGTGAGAGTTCTATGGGGGTAAGTTTGCCCCCAATGAGGAAAGATGAGGGAAGGCATCTTGGAGGAGGTGGTATTGAATCAGATATTAGGGGAGAGGGGACAATTCAACAGGTGAAAGGTGAAGGGAAAGATCCCTGATCTAATCTTTTTGTCGTTTAGTTGTTTTTGAGTTGTGTCCGACTCTTCCTTTTCCCATTTATGATTTTCTTGGCAAAGATACTAGTTTGCCATTTTCTTCTCAAGCTCATTTTACAGATGAGGAAACTGAGGCAAACAGGGTTAAGTGACTTGCCCAGGATCATACAGTTAGTAAGTGTCTGAGGCCAGATTTGAACACAGGAAGATGAGTCTTCCTGGCTCCAGGTCCAGTTCTCTATGCACTGAGACACCTAGCTGCCCCAATCTAATTAATTCTATTCCAATAAATTCAGCTCTCATTTCTATGTGAATGATTGCCTGAGGCAGCTAGGTGGTTCAATGGATAGAGCCCTGAACCTGAAGTCAGGACAACCTGAGTCCAACTCCAGACTCAGATACTTACTAGCTATGTGACTCTGGGCAAACCAATGTTTGCTTCAGTTTCCTCATTAATAACAGCACTCACCTCACAGCATGCTTGTAAGGAAGAAATGAACCTGGCACACAGTAGGCATTATATACATGCTATTCCCTTCCCTTCCTAGGAAGAAATTCCTTTTCAGATATCAATGGAGAGGAGCTGAAGAGCTGAGATCATGCTCCTGTGTTATCCATCATAAAGTTGTGAGTCCCTCATTGCATATGAGTATCTAGGGGTCAGGGATGCAGGAGAGCCCAGGGCCCAAGGACCACACTGGTGCCTGCCTCCTGTTGCCCCACAGCCCTGCCTTGCTCACCTCAAAGATCTCAAAGCCAGCGATGTCCAGCACCCCGATAAAGAACTGCCGGGCCAGCTTTGTGTCCAGGGTTCGGTTAATACGCATGACCAGCCATCTAAAGAGCCGGTCATACGTAGCTTTAGCCAGAGCCCCCACAGCAAACACCACCTGCAGGATAGCCCAAGAGGGGCTGGGTTAGGGACAGGTCCCCGCCCACAGGCAGGTTCCACCTCCCTCCCCAGGTAGCTCCGCCCCCTCCTAAGGCATACTCCGCCCTCTCCCGCCCCGCTTCAGGTAGGCTCTGCCCCACCTTCTCAAACAGGCTCCGCCCACTCAGATAGGTTCCTAAGTTCCCCTAAAGTCCACCTTCATGCCCCGCTCCTCACGCAAGCTCTTCCCCCTCAGGTAGGCTCCGCCCTCTCCCCCTCACTGCTGCTCCTTCCTTTGTCCCTCTCACCTGTTCTTGCCCTCTCCCTCTTCTGTTCCCCCACACCTCCTCTCTATCCCCCCACATTCTTCTCTCTGTTCCCTAACACCTGCTCCTCTCACCCTCATACCTGCTTCTCTCTATCTGCTTCCACTTTCTTTTCTCTGTTCCCTTATCCTTTGCCCCCTTCACTTTCTTCTCTCTGTCCCCCTCATCCTCTCTCCTCTCTCACCTGTTCTTCTGTCCCTCCACCTAATCCTCTCTGCCCCCATACCTGCTCCTCTGTCTCCTCCTTCTGCTTCTCTGTCGCCTCTCACCTGCTCCTTTATCCCCTTCACCCCTGCTCCCCCCCCATTCCACTCACCTGCTCCACACTCTGTCCCTTGGTCACATACTCATTCCCCACTTTGACTCGGGGATGCAGCAGCCCCTTTAGGAGGTCCCCACTGCTAATCCCCATCAAATAGGCAGCCTTATCTGCACCTGTGGGGGTAAACATGAGAGATTCAGTTGTTTGGGGGGATGTGGACATGGGAGGCAATACCTGGTAGGACTGGGAGACATTGTTCCTGAACAGCACAGGGGTATCAGTGACAACTGGGCAGGGGCAAAGTCCAGGATCTGGGTCTGAACTGGGGTCTCACTTTCAGTGCCATCAGCCTCTGCCTGCTCCTCACGCTGCTTTTGCTTGAATTTCATGTTGCCAAAGTGCATCAGAGCCCCCACTACTTTGTAGCAGGCACACTTTTCATCTACACTGAAGCCCAGGATGTCCATGGCATGCTAGGCAGGAAGAGTGGAAAAAAGGTTACACAGGGTACAAGTGTCCTAAGCCCCAAAACATCTGCCTCTTTCACTCTGTGCCTTCCATAAATCTCGCCTCTATCACCTAATATCCTGAGCCCTTCCAATGCATCTCCTCGGAACCCCTTCTATGTTCCCCTAGGTCCACCTTTATGCCCAAACCCCCCAGTTCTCTCTGCTCTTCTATACTCCATGCTCCCTAAATGTCCCCCTTGCTTTTTCCACTGTCCTACATCCCCCTACATCTCCCTCTGGCTTCCCAGAATGCCCCCCTTCCAACATCCTGAGCTCCCTATGGATCTCCCTCTGCCCTGCCCATGCTCCCTCCCCTCACATACATCAGTTGCAATCAGCTCTTGTCCGTCATCCATATTGTCCACAGTTGTGACGCCTTGGCTGCAGAAGTGGTAGTCGTAGGGGTTCAGAGAGAGCAACAACATATCTGAGGGTACACAGAGAAACCTGAGGCCTGGAAGGGCCTTCCTGGGGCAGGCATCTGCGTATAGGCTAGCATGAAAGGACCCCAGAGAGGAGGATGCTCAAACCAGAGGTCAGCCCCTATCCAGGAAGCTGTCAGGGATTCCAGCCAGGGCATCTACCCCTGGATCAACCCTGGGTCCCAAGCAGTTCCCCCAAGGCTTGCCTTCACCCTGCCTCCCATGGACCCTGAGAACCAGGCCACCTGTTTCTTTTTTCCTAGCTGACAACCCTGAACCTCTCTATACCTTGTTCCTTGAGCCCCAGTGGCTCTTCCCTTCTTGTTCTCCATAGTGACTACATAGCCCTGGGCAGTTTCTCACTCAGAACTAAAGAGAACAGAAGGTAAAATATAATAAAATAAAATATGGCTTGGGGAAGGAATGGACCTACTCTAAACATCTCCACTGGCAGTCAGTCAAAGTTCTCCCTGGCTCACCTGGTTTCTCTTAATAGTAATCTCATTCCTCTAGCACTTAAGGTCTGCATGGTGCCTTCTGCCCAAATACCTTATTAGATAGGCAGTACACCCATTTTACATATGTGTAAACTGAAGGTCAGAGAGGTTAAGTAACCTGCCTGTTCACACAGCCAGTAAATAGGAGAGTCAGAATTCCAAGTCAGGTCTCCTATTCTAAGTTGAGGGGGATTCTTTCTCTCTGTTCCTTCCTTCCTCCCAGTAGCCCAAGGGAGTGGAACAAAGGCCAGCCTTGAAGTCAGGAGGCCCAGCTGCGAAACCTGACTTAGATGTTCACTGACTGTGTGACTTAAACCTAATCAATTTACTTCTCTGCTTATCTATAACCTGTGGGTCAAAACTTGTAAACCCAAAATTTGACAGAATCGAGAGCTCTTCATTTATTTATTTTTTTGGCTTGGAATCAGTCTGACCTTTTCCCACCCAGAGTAGAAGCCACCCCTCTTCTCTCTCCCAGCATGCCCTTTGAGGAAGAGACAAGGAAACCAATAGGTACTAAATGAGGTATCACTGAGGGTCCTTCTACCCAGAGGAGAGCAGTGTGCAGTTGTAATTAAATTCAAATCCCATGGGCATCTCTCTCAGCCTCAATTTACCCTCAAGGATAATGGTGATACTAATACCTATATAGCCCCCCTCATAAGGTTGGGGGTTAGGGGAGAGTGAGAGGGAAGGGTTTTGTAAATATGAAAACCCTAAATCAATGTGAGTTTTTTCGATTAGCTGTGACTTTAGAAGATGCTGCTGCTGCTGCTTTCTCTGAACTCCTATCATTAAGGTTCACTTCTCTGACACTCCATTTTCTCATCTATGAGACGGGGCTTTTTTGACTTCTTTCATTCCCTCCTCCCCTAGACTGATGGGAGGAATGGTCTCTGAAACCTTTAAACTGGTTTAAACTGGAGAACCGTGGCATGGTCATTACTATCATTTATGATAATTACCTATTAACATCTCAGAGGAAACCCTAGGCAGACTAGAGGTCAAGATCTTGACCATTTTAGGTCTCTCCTTGACAGATACTGGCCCCTTGCCCAAGGCTTGCTGGTCTCCAGATAGGGGCTCCCTAGTAGACCCTCTCATTTCCCCAATACCCTATCTTCTCCCCACCCTCTGTCCTCCCAGTACCAGGGCTTTGCTGGAGCCAATCATAACCTACTTGAGAGAGGATTACTAAATTTTCAGTGTGAGCAGCATCTACACCTCAGAAACTGGCAAACATTTCAAATTAGGACTTCATGTATTGTTTTGTTAATTATTTAGTGATAATGGATAAAATGTTAATAATGTAGATTAAATTTAAAAGTATATCCTGCAAAAATTTTTAAAACATTGTTAAAAATTTGCCAGCACACTAGTGATTGAAACGACTTGGTCTCCCTTTCCCACCTCCCTTACCCTCTTACCCTGCAGTTCTGGCTTCTTCCCTGACAGGATCTGGTAGTAGATATGATAGCCTCGCTCCCCAGGCAGCTGGAAGATCACTCGGGATTTCTCCAGAAGGTCTAGGTGGCAGGCAGGAGGAGAGGAAGAGTTAGGGTCCAAGAGGAGAATGAACTAGCCTAGATCCTCCTATGGGGGGTCTCTGGGGCAGGAAGCTGCCCTGAAAGACAATTGGACATCCTTTTTGCTAGTGCAGGAGGGTCCTGGGGTGTGTGTCAGTGAAAATGTGGCTGGAGTGAATGAATGAGTTTAAATCTGTCCCAATATGTGTTCAAATCTGTAGCAATGTTATCTGTGTTGACAAATGTGTTTCTGTGTCTATGTATAGGTCCATATCTGTGAGAATGTTAGCATGTAAGAAGATGGTGTACATGGTATAGTAAAAAGAATACTGACCCTGAAGCCAGGGGTCCTGTCTCTGACAGTTTACTATCTGTGTAACTTTGGACAAGTCCTTTAACCTCCCTGTGTCTCAGTTTCCCCAATTGTAAAATGGAGGATTTGGACTAGGTGGTCACTATGATCCCTTCTAATTCTAACTCTATGATCCTATGCATGTGTTACTATGTCTATATAGTCCTCTGTATATATGTGTACATTTGCGTGCCAGTAAATATCTAAGTGGCAGGGATTGTGTTGTATTATTTGTGTGAGAGAAGGATGGAAAGCCAGAGAATCAGGATATTCTCATTCATTCAACAAACATTTGTTGTGTGCCTAGATTAGTGGAAGATACAAAAATTTGTACCAGAGCCACACGGATACTTGGTGCTCTGGGGGCAGTCGCAGATGAGAAGCAGGACTTCATTTGAGTCTTGGAGGGTTTGGAGGTGAAGAGTGGAGGGTGGGGAAGAAGATCCAACAGCATGAGCAAAGCTGAGAACAAGTATGGTATGGTAAGTTGAGCTGGAGTGCTATTGTTCAGCGTGACTGCCACTTTTGTGACCTCATTTGGGATTTTTTTGGCAAAGACACTAAAGTGGTTTGCCATTTCCTTCTCTAGCTCATTTTACAAATGAGGAAACAGGCCAATAGAGTGAAGTGACTTGCCCAGGGTCACATAGATTATTAAGTGTCTAAGGCTGGATTTGAACTCAGGTATTTCTGACTCTAGGCCTGGTGCTCTATCCACTGTACCACCTACTGACCCTGGGCTAGAATAGAGAGTTGGTTACCAAGATTGATGACAATATGGCAGAAGACTAACCCCAAACTGAGAAGATTGGACTTTTCCTATGGGTGGGGGAGGGGGAAGCATGGGGAGCCATTAGGGGTTTTTGAGTATCTACTAAGTGTCAGGTACCGTGCCACATGTTTTACACATGTGATCTGCCTACTTGCCAGGGTTGTTGTGAGGCTGAAATGGGACAATATTTGTAAAGTACTTTTCAAACTTTAAAATGATATATAAATGTTAGCTGTTATTAGAAATGTTAGTTATACAGGTGAGGAAACGCCCTCCACCAATGTAGGATGGTACCTTCTTTACAACTTAGTTCTTAAGGAATTGCTCTGAGCACCAACAGGTTCATTGTCTTGCCCAGGGTAACAGAGGCAAAACTGGAGCCCAGATCTTCCTGGCTTTGAGGTCAGTTGAGGTCAGTTTTCTAGCCACTGACCCATCCTACTTGTTATGAAGGGAATTTTGGCAGTTCTGTGTGAAGGGTGGATTGGAGGTGGGAGCCATTGGATGTAGGGAGACCAGTGAGTAGGCATTATAGTAATCCAGGAAAGAAATGAGACCTCAATTGGGGGAGAGGTGGCAGTAAGGGGAGAGATGAGGGAAATAGTGTTTTAAATAAAATCCTCAGGTCTCAGTGACTGGAGGGACAGGATAAGAAAGGAGGAATTTGCAACAGAACTGACTTCTGGTCAAACTCACAGTCTTCATTCTCTCTCTCTCTGTCTTTCTCTCTGTCTCCAACCCTATTCTACCTTCTCCTCCCCTTCTTCTATCCCTAGTGCTGGTGCTTCTAAATCTCTCATCCCTGTTATAAGATAATCCTGAAATATCAAGTCTGGATGACCGGGAGGTTGATGGGCTGGGGAAAGCCAGAGGTTTGAAGAAAGCAAGCCTGCTTTTGTTACTAAGTCTAGTATACAGAAAACCATATGTGTCCTTTATTCCCCCTCCCCCCTCTGACTTACAGCTATCAATATCAGCAGATGCCAGCTTTCCCGATGGTCCAAAGTGGATCCGGATGAACTTACCCTAGGGAGTAAAGGGGACATAGGCAGGCTTTGAGTAGGTCTGGATTCTAGGGTTCCCAAGCCTCTGTTCACTCCATGTTCATCCCAGTATACCTAGGACCCTGCACCTCTACTCTCCCTGTCCAGTCCTTGATGGCTGATGTTCTTCTTTTAGCCCCCTCACCTACTCCTCTGTCCCCCAGACCACTTAACTGTGAGACTCTGACCCTAACCGCTGGCTGCTGGGACCACAGGGCTGTTTCCTCCACTCCACACCTCCTTTATTCCCCTGGCTGCCCCTGGAATAACTTACAAAACGGGAGGAGTTGTCATTCCTCAGGGTCTTGGCATTTCCAAAAGCCTCCAAAGCTGGGTTGGCCTCGATGATTTGATCTTCAAGGGTTCCCTGGAGTGGGGGAGGGTGGCAGAAAAAGAGGAGGGCATCTTAATTGGGGACTTCTGACTACAAAGGTAGCTGGGAGTTGGAGGAGGAAGGCTGAATAAAATGTCTTTTGTTTTTTAATCTCACAGTCTTGCTTACTAAGGGACAGGGGTAGCACTGAGAGAGAGCCCTGGGAGTATATATTCTCCCTCTCCCCTCCCTAAGACTCCCAAACTCACCCCAGTCTTAGTTGCCAAAAGTTGCTGGAAAGAAAGAGAGAGAGAGAGAGAGAGAGAGAGAGAGAGAGAGAGAGAGAGAGAGAGAAAGAGAGAGAGAGAGAGAGAGAGAGAGAGAAACCATTGTGAGGTGAAGGCTAAGGGCCGAGGGCAGCAGGTTGGTTAGTGGGGAGAACCTGGGCACAGGATTAACGTGAACCACTCAAATGGCCTCCCCCCACTGGAGAAGAACCCCCACAGAGTTCTTCTAGGAGAAATAAGAAGGGGCAGATGGAGAAATGCAAAAGGCAGTAGGGAGAAAAGGGGAGAGGGAAGGAGAAAGGGCAGAGCGACTGGGCATAGCAGGGGGGCTGGGGTCAGGGGGTGAAGAGCTACCCCCTGCTCCCTGATTGCTCTCTACACCCTCTCCTCCAACCCTCTTCATCGAGGAAAGATTCTCTCCTTCGTCCTTCCTCTCTGTATGGAGACTCAAAGTCAGGAAACTGGAGTAGGAGTCTTGAATCTAGCATTTCCTAACTATGTGTCCTTGAATCAATTAGGTCTCTACTCTGAGCCTCAGTTTCCTAATCTGTAAAACAGGGGTCATGATACCTGCCCTGGCTCCTTCCCAGATCAATGAAAATGAACAACCTTTGTTATTCTTCTATCATCTTCTGTCTCAGTATGGTCTGGCTTAGAGGTTCAGCTGTCTCCCAGTTGCTCTCCCAGGAACCTTCCCCTTCACCCCAGAGCACTGAATTATGAGAAATGACTTAGAATTATAGAATGTCAGAGCCATATGATCCCTTGGAGAATATTGAGTCCAAACCCCTCATTTTATAAGGAAGAAACTGAAGCCCAGGAAAGGTAATAAACATGCCCAAAGTCACTTACCAAATCAATGACAAAACTAGAACTAGAATCCAGATCTCCTGACTCCCCACCTGGGACTCTTACATTACCTGAGATTTGGGGGTCTATTGGGTCAATTGAGGGCAGCTAGGTGGAACAATGGATAGAATGCCAGGTGTGAGTCAAGAAGACTCATCTTCATGAATTCAAATCTGGCCTCAGACACTTACTAGCTGCATGACCCTGGGCAAGTCAACCCTATTTGCCTCAGTTTCCCTCATTTGTAAAATGCACTGGAGAAGGAAATGACAAACCACTCTGATATCTCTGCCAAGAAAACCCTAAACGAGGTCACTTGGCCAGATGCAAAGACATAAATATATTCTATATGTTCTCCCTCCCACTGTCCCTCAGAAGTAACAAGTCCAAGAGAAGACATGTGTAAGAAGGTAAGGGGGAATCCCTCTCTGCATACACAACATAATCCTCCTAGTGGACACTTGAAGTGGTTTCCCAACGTCTGACTATGACAATAGAATATGGCAGTCAGAAACGCTAATTAATTAAAAGAGATGCAGAAGAGAACAAGTGATGGAACCACTGTCCTCTACCCAGATCACATCACATTTGGACTGTCATATGTAGCCCATTTTAAAGAATATTGATAAGTTGGAGAAGAGTGGGGACCAAGGCTATCTAGGGGATCAGTTGAAGGAACTAAGGATGTCTAGCCTAGAAAAGACACAATTGTTACCTTCAGATATTTGTAGGGCTGTACAGTATGGAAGCTGTAAGAGGCAATGTCATATGGTGGAGAGTGCTGCATTTGAAGGCAGAGGGAATCTGGGTTTGATTCCCAGCTGCAGTATCAACTAGATATGTGACCTAGAGCTAATCATTTCTTCAAGTCTGTTTCCTCATCCATAAAGTAGAAATGAGACAACATGGCATAGTAGATAGAAAGCTGGGCTAGGAGGAAGGAAGACCTGAGTTCAAATTCTGCTTCTGAAACACTCTGACTGTGTGACTCTGGGCAATTCATGTAACCTTTCAATGTTCTAGGCAACTCTACCACTATAATTTGCAGAGAAGATGCTAACTTTCCTTGATAGAGGGAATTTATTGTCTAATCAATCAGTCAATAAGCATTCGTTGAGAATCTAAAACATTCCAGGTGCTGTGTTGGGTACTGGGGATAAAAATGAAATAATCCCTCCAACAATATTTGTCATACCTATCTGACCTAACTGTTGTAGAGGCTTGGCCAACCTTCTGTTGCTAGAGTTTAAATTCCGGTAAAATGTAAGCTTTTTCAGGGCAAAGATTATCTCATTTTTGCATTTATATCTCCATACCCTAGCAGAGTACTGGGGGCACAATAGGAACCTAATAAATATTTGTTGATTGAGAGAATGTGCATAATTATCTGTATTAATACTCCCAGAGAGCAGAAGGAGGAGTACCTGAAGAAAGTTACTGGAAAATAGATTTTAGTTGGAAAACACTCCTAATAATTAGAGTTGTGCACAAAGTTTTAACTAGCAAGTCTTATATTCAGGGCAAGTACCACAAAACATGCCCAGGGTCAACAGCAAGAAGTGCTTCCTCAAGTCAATTTGAGAGAAGTTTGGTTGGTAGAAGGTAGGGGAAACCTTTGCTAAGGTATCTCAAACCTCAAGGAGAGTACCAAGGACAGTACCCCATGCTGGTGAACCAGTGAACACCAGCTCCCATGACACTGGAGGGAGCATAGTATGGTTGAGATCTGGAAAAAGCTCAATGAGGGTACAGCGTTGGGGGAGAGGCAATGGGTCACTTTCCATATATCCAGTCTCAGTCTCTCTCCTGATCTTCAGTCCTACCTTGCCAACTGTCTTCAAACTGGAAGACCTATAGACAGCTCAAATTCTACATGTACAAAAGAGAAAACCCATTATCTTTTCCCAAAACTCATCCATCTACCAAGCTCCCTTACTTCTGTTGAAAGTATTCTTTCAATATCTCAGGTTTGTAACCATGGGGTTATCTGATACTCCTTCCATTGCCCCACCTCACACATCTAATTAGCTTCATATCTTACCCTAAGTCTCTGACATCTCTCTTTGGCCCCTTCTTTTGCCTCAGCCACCACCCTAATTCAACCTCTCATTGCCTCTCCCTTGGACTAGTTTCCCATTTGGTGTCTGACTCCAGCCCCTCTTCATTCCCATCTATTCTCCCTCCACACAGCTGCCAACATGACTTTCCTTAAGTTCAGATCTGACAGGGTCCTTCATTCTCCCCTCTCAGTGAACTCCAGGGGCTCATTATTGCTCCTACTAGCTCCTCCTACCTTTTCAACATGCCCCCAACCTATCTTTCCAGGATCGTTATACACTCTGCTTCTTATGCACTCTGAGGGTCAGTCACACTAGTCTTTGCATTTCTCATGCCAGGTACAGCATAGCCCATCCCTTTGCTAATCCCCATACCTAAAATGTGCTCCTTCCCCACCTTTCCCCAACAGAATCCCTCCCTTCCTTCAAGATGCAAAAGATGTGCCACCTTCTTGATGAAACCTTTCCAGATGCCTGAAGCTCCTAGTACTCTCCCTCCCTAATTATTTTGTATGTATTCTGAATATTATTCTGCACTTACGGTCCTCCCTCATCAGCCATAAACTCTTTGAGTGTAGGGATTATTTCATTTTTGTCTTTGTATCTCTCCACTGTCACCTGCCCACTGCCTGCCACCAGTAGATACACCATAAATGCTCATTGATTCAGTGACTGATTCCAATTTTAACTAATTATTCTTACTAAGAAGATGCTAAACTTGGTGTTTCTCTCATTGTTTCTTAAATGCTAACAGCTCCCTCCAGATTTTAGTACCCTGGGCAAAGTCCTAGGAGCTTCACTTAGATATCAGTCTGTCTGAGTCTGTCTATCTGTCTTTGGAAAAGTGGAATTGGCTTTCTTTTTTGAGTAGTGGGCTTCTCATCAGTGGAGAATTTTTAGTGGAAGTTGAGATGACTCAGGATATTTCTAAGGTATAGATTGGACTAAATGGTTCCTGGCTGTCTTTCCAAGGAATCTTCCATGATTTCATAGTGAAGAGAAAGGGGTCGTGGCCCTGATTGCTCCCCTTCTCCCCCTTCAAAGTCCCTCATTCCTGTTTTTCTCTTGTGGGATCTGAAAGTATTCCCCTTTCCTTTTCCTAACTTTGCCCACATGGGCCCCTGGGTTAGCCCCTGCTAACCCAAAGTTCCCAGACTACTTTTCTTTATGTTGTCTCATTTCCACTGGGCACTCAGGAGAAAGTAGAAGGTGGAAAAAGGAAAGGTTTAACAGGAGAGGTTTAAAAAAGAGAGAAAAAAAGCAGTAGAAGAAAAAACACCCCAAACAGGGAGCTCATACATGAAAAGGAAAAGGTGGTAAAATAAAGGGGGAAAAAAGATGATAACGTCAAATGCACAAGAAAAAAAAAAACACCACAAAACCGAAAAGCCCCCAGAGAGCAAGGCTCAACATTTGGAAATGGGACTGGACAGGACCAGGAGAGGTCTTCGGGTGGGTGAGTATCATTGAATAAAGGGCAGAGGTCCTGGGAGGAAGGAATGGAGGGAACCCCAGAGCTCTGGACACAGGGCCCTGGGCTGGTCAAGCCTTGCTCAGGCCAGAGTCTTGCCTCCCTGGGGGAGGAGGCTCAGGCAGGGCCAGGGCTGAGAGGCCCCAGAAGGAAAAGAGGAAAAACGGGGAAAGGAGGAAGAAGGGGAACAAGCCGAAGCCAAAACAGGGCAGGTCTTACGGCTTTCTTGCCCGGCCCCTCTCCCAGGGCAGCGACGATGGCAAAATATTGAATGACCCGCTTGGTGTTAACGGTCTTACCAGCTCCTGACTCTCCGCTTGGGTGACAGAAAAGCCAGTCAGTCTCTATGGGAAGGCTTCTCCCACCCCTTCGGGGCCCCCTCTTCCCTAGCCCTCCTCTTTACATTCCCCATCCCTGGCCCCATGGCTCTCTGCCCTGGGATCCCAAGGAAAGTTTTGGCCTTGTGGGGAAACAAGGGTCAGGTCCCTCCTCTCACCTTCCCTTGGGAGTTGGTGGGATGAACTCTTGAGACAGAATGGGAACGCCTCCCTACAGGAATCATGTGGGCTTACTATTGGTTCAGGGGCTGGCTTAGATTTGTGTGTGCATGTGCGTGTGTGTGTGCGCGTGCATATGTGTGTGGGGGGAGGGGGAGAGTTTACCAGGGACAGGGAGTCTCAAAAGTCCCTGAGGACTTTGAACTTCTCCCAGACCCAGTCTAGTGCCTTGCTGTCCTACTGTCTCTCTGGAGCCTGAAATCCCAGTTCTAAGCAAGCTAGAGAGGGTGAGGGTGAGGGGAGATAACCTCACCACCCTGGCCCTAGGCTGGACTCCCAGCCCCTTTCCCAGCCTCCCATCCCTTCCCCAACACTGGGTACTCACGTGATAAGCATGGACTGGTTTTCTCGATCTGCAAGGGAAGAGGGTGAGATGTGAGTCTCAGTCCCTACCACGATACCTCTCCCCATCCCTCAAGCTCATCCTAGCCCCAGATCCTGGGCAGCCCTGTAGTCTAGATATTAGGGGAGTCAGCCAACAGCCTCCTCCATGGGCCTGGAAGGGGGAAAAGCTAGAGGAGGGAGTTTGATATCAGGGGTCCGGGTCAGCCCTTACTCTGTAGCATGGAGTGATAGGCGTTATCTGCCACAGAGTAGATATGGGGCGGTGCCTCCGAGCGTCGCTTGCCCTTGTAGGCAGCCACTACGGTTGCCGTGTAGACAGGAAGCCACTTGTAGGGATTGATGGTGACACAGAACAGGCCTGAATAAGTCTGTAAAAGAGATAAAATCCTGGTCAGAATCTGATTGTTGCCTACCTCTCCAGGGTCTTCCCCCATTCTCACCCATCCCCACACTCCCTGGTGCAGCCTGGCCACTGTGTTTGCTGTTTCTCCCCCTTAGCACTCCATGCCTCTTCTTGGTACCTTTGCCCGGGCTCATTCCTGCAATGCTCTCCTTTCCCATCTCCCACTCAGAATCCCTGGCTTGTCTCAAGACAACTCACACACTGTCTCTAAGGTGAAGCACCTTCCTGAGCAACCCCAGCTGCTGGTGCTCCTCCTAAATCCCACTCCCCCGAATTATTTGGTACTTGCTTGTAGATCTTTTGCATGTGCTTACCTGTGTATATGCTGCTGCCCCTTCCCCCTCTCCTCCAGCCTATCCCCACCCTATATCCCTCCGTTGGAGGGCAGGAGTCATGCCATTTGTGCCTTTAGATCCCTAGGACCTGGCCCAGGGCCCAGTTCATGGAAAGGTGTTTTAAAAATACTTGTTATTCAATCAGTTGTCAGGTGCTGCCTGAGATGCCTCCAGAATCCTGAAATTCCCTCCACCCTGGGCTGAGGGAGTTCTCTGAAACATAGGGCTCCCCTGACCCAGGACCTTCGAAAGAACTCAAGCCAGAGCCTCCTGCAGGTCCCCTGGATACTCTCCCCAGCCTTGGCCTCCAGCGACTCACATAGATCATCCAGTGGGCATAGCGCTGACGAAGGTTGTGTAATACTGAGGCTTCGTTGAGATGGGTCATCATGGACATATCCTCCAGCAGGTCAAAACGAGGAGGATTCATGGACTGCACGTCAGCCTCACGTACAGTGAGGATCTGTAGGGAAAGTGGGGGCTCTCAGCTGGGGGTCCTCAGAACCCTTTCCTCTGTCCCCAGCTCTGGGACCCCTTCCAATCATCTAGGGCCCCATGGACTGTAATATCCCTCAGGGAGACCAAGAGGAGTGTCCAGCCTGACCCTGCTGATTAATCTTGAGGAGAGAGGTGCAAAGGAGGGGAGGGCAAGGCTACTATTCTGGGAAGATGGGTAGGGGAAGATAGAAGGTCAGAGATGGAAGAGGCCTGAGAGTTCATCTCACCTAGCCTGTCCCCCAGTTTAGGAATCCCTGCCACAAAATCCCAGACAGAGAGTCATCTAGCTTCTGCCTGAAGACCTTCGGGGACAAGGAGTTCACTACCTCCCAAAGTCAACTATTCTATGGCTGGATTCTCTCCCTGATTGTTAGAAAGTCTTTTTTTCTATGGAACTGAAATCTGCCTCCCTAGGATATTGCCCCGTCTCTTCTAGTGCCGCCCCCTGAGACCAAATGGAATAAGTCTAGGTGGTATAGGGTCTGGAATGAGGCAGATCGGAGATTCAGATGCTTGTTAGCTGTGTGACCCTGGGCATGTCACTTAACCAGTCTGCCTCAGTTTCCTCACTGTGAAATGGGGTATTGTAATAATAGCACCTGCCTCCCCAGGTTGTTGTGAAGATCAAATTAAATAATATTTGTAAAGTGCTTCGTACAGGTCTGGGCACACAGTTGGTGCTTAATAAATGCTTGTTCTCCTCCTACCCTGTCAGATATCTGATGAAAGCTATCACAGACTCAAAGATTTAAGGCTAAAAGGGACTTTAAAAGCCATTGATTTTAACTACTTTTCCGTTTTTTCTTAACATCTAAGAAAACTGAGGCAGAGACAAGTTGTGACTTGGCTGGTCACATAGCTAATAAGTGTCTGAAGCAGGATCTGAATCCAGGTCCTCATGACTCGAAGTCCAGTGCCCTGGACCAGGCTGCTTCATAATATCTATTATGTTTTTCTCTTCTCCAGACTAAGCTTCCCCATTTCCTTAACTGAGCCTTGTGCCATATCAAGTTCCATTCAATTCATTTCAACAAATGCCACACACATGCCCTGTGCCAAGCACCTTGCTAGATGCTGAGCACACAGACACAAAACTAAGACAGAGTTCCTGCTCTCAAGAAGCTTACATTCTCCTGGAGGATACAGTCTAAAAAACATAAGTAAATGAAGGATAATTTAAGAAGGGAGGGAGCCTTTGCTCATGCCTGGAATGGATCCCTCCTCCTTTGCCCATCTCCACCTCCTGAAATGCATCCATCATTCACTGACACCTCCACTGCCATTCAGGTGCCACCTCTTTTATGAAACTTTCTGTGATCCCTCCTCAGTTCAAAGCCACTGCCCCCTCTCCATATCTCTCAGGCTTCTCTGTTTGACCTTCAGTTCATTTAATTGTGGTGTAATGGAAAGACTGAGGGACTTGTAGTTGGGAAAACTGGGTTCCAACCCTTACTCCAACATTTACTAATTGTGTTACCCATAGCAAGTCTCTGGATCTCATTTTCCTCATATTTAAAACAAGTATAATAATAACCATCCTATTGTCTCTCAAAGATGCAAAGAAAACAGTACTCTGTCAATTCAATGATTCAAGTAAATTCAAAAGTATTTATTAAGTATTTTACTATGTGATGGGAGTACAGAGACAGAAACAAAATTGATCCCTGATCTCAAAGAGCTTATATTCTAACTAAAAGCTCTACAGAAATGGAAGCATTTGATCATGATGTCACTTACCCTGTAATCCTCTATATTATACCTACACCTACATATCTATAGGAGATAGAGACAGGACCTGTGACAGAAATGGAAGCATTTGATCATGATGTCACTTACCCTGTAATCCTCTATATTATACCTACACCTACATATCTATAGGAGATAGAGACAGGACCTGTGA
>CM053769.1:354316840-354392111 GCA_028658325.1 Potorous gilbertii
ACAGGACCTGTGACAGAAATGGAAGCATTTGATCATGATGTCACTTACCCTGTAATCCTCTATATTATACCTACACCTACATATCTATAGGAGATAGAGACAGGACCTGTGACAGAAATGGAAGCATTTGATCATGATGTCACTTACCCTGTAATCCTCTATATTATACCTACACCTACATATCTATAGGAGATAGAGATAGGACCTGTGACAGAAATGGAAGCAATTGATCATGATGTCACTTACCCTGTAATCCTCTATATTATACCTACACCTACATATCTATAGGAGATAGGGATAGGACCTGTGATTTCATTGGTCTGGAGAACTCCCATTTGAGGACATTCCTCCACCAGTGCAGGTCAGCACCTTCTCTGCAATTTATATTCTTAGGTTACATGCTCTGTAAGGGGTCACACAGTCAGGATGTCAAAGATGGGGCTTGAACCCAGGTCTTCCTGGCCTCGAGGCTGGCTTTCTATCTGCTTCTGTACTCTGCCTCTCATTTATATATATCTTATTCTAAATGGTGAGCTTTCGAATAACAAAGACTGTGTCTTTTTTCACCTTTGTATTCTAAGTGCCCTTAGAGCTTAGGAGAATAGACCACAGGATCATAAATTTTAGACCTTGAAAGGATCCTTGAGTCCATTGAATCCAATTCTCTCATTTTACAAATGAGGAAACTGAGACTGAATGAGGTCAAGCGACTTTCCCGGGGTCATACATCTGCTAAGTGATAGGTAGGTGTTAAACTTAAGCCTTTCTGATTCAAGGTCCAGTGTTCTCTCCACAGAGTTCTCCCAGAGATATTTAACTGAATCAAAGTGATCTGACTGGAGGGGACATTAGATTTCTGTTAATTTAGCCTTAGAATCTGTTAACTTTTGGGGGTTGCCACTGCACACATGATCCATATTGAACTTATGATCATCCAAGTCACCGCCCTCCCCCAATCTCTTTCTTAAATGAAAATTTTTTTCCAACCAGGTCTCCATTATAATCATGACTAGATGTCCAATATTCCCATGGGGAAGTGTATTGGGTTAATCATGTCTTCCCTTTCCTTTCACTGGCTCCTACAGGCTACCTAATTCAACTCTCTCTTTTTGCATGTAAAGAAACTGCAGCCCAGAGAAGCTAAGGGACTCCTACCAGGTCCCAGAAGTCCTTTGACTCTTCTCCTGCACCTTCCTATCTCCTCATCACAGTCTCTGTCCTGTCTTATCTGTCTGAATTGGAGTAAGACTCCATTCGTCCTGGGGAAGCTTATTCCCCTTGAATCCTGGCTCCTTGGACTAGGGAAGACGGTGTGTTTTAGAATTATAGGCCTGGACCCAGGTGGCCTGAGGGTCCCAGAGTGGTCAGAGTAGGGGAGGCTAGTGATGATGGGGGTTTTCAGGTGAAAAACAGGTTCTGGGACAGCAGAATCCAGAGGCTCTTACCTTCTGGTCCTTGGTCTCCACAGTGACTCTGCCAGCCTTGATCTCCTTGACCTCTGCCTCCAGATAGGCTTCCTGCTCATCCGGAACCCAGACCCACTTCTTCCCTGGAGGAGGGGAAATAAGAATGTCAGGACTGAGGAGAAGGGGAACTTCTTCTAATTGAGGTTTAGGAGTTTCCAGGGAGAGGGTGTGAGAAACTCAACAGTTCTCTCTGATCTCACCTCTGAGACTTCCTTTTGCTCCCCCAACAAGGCTACCCCACTAAACACTGGGCTTCCTCCCACCCCCAGCCCTGAGGCTCCTCATTTTCCTCCCCACCAGCCCTATGTGACAGGTATGTGATTTTCCTGTATACATGAGGAGTACCTAGGTACAGGGAAACCTGGATTCTGACCTAAGCCCAGCCCCTGACTCATGGGGTGATTTTGGACAAGTCCCCTTTGGGATTTATTTTAGTCATCTGGGAATGAGGGTGTTAATAATACTTGCCTCTATTACATATGCGCACAGAGAGACAAAGAGACCTGAGAATATACAGAGGCAAAGCCTTCTTTCCTGGTTCCAGCTTGGGGCCCTCACAGCCCTCGGGATTTAACTGTGGTGGCCTCCCCTAGCCATCTAGGGGCTAGGCTTGTCGTGTCTATGACTCTCTCCAGGGCCTTGGCCCACAGCCCCTATGGCCTTGTGTTCACATCACTCTGCCCGTGTCTCCACCTTTGTTCAAACTGTTCTCTATGCCTGGAATGTCCTCCCTCCCCCTCTTGGCTGGTTGGATTACTACCCATCCTTTAAAATGCAACTCACTCAAGCACCAACAACTCTTCCTAAACACCCTCAACCTTTCTCCACTCAGATCACTGCCCATAGCCCCTCGTTTCACACCTCTGCTGTGCTTGTCCTGTTGTATGGAGTTTTATAGTCTGGTATTTGTGAACGTGTCTTAGATGCCTACTGCCAGCTCCAGGAGGGCAGGAACCACAACTTAGCCAACTGATCTCGAGGCTAGCAGGGCCCTCCGTGCACACACACACACACACACACACACACACACACACACGCACACACATGCACACCCTGTGCTTAATAAATGTCTATTGAATTTACTGATAGAATTTATTATGTGACCCCAGGGGATGAGTGTGGGACTGGGAGTCAGAAACACCAGAGACTGAATCTCGCCTCAGATACTTTCTATGTGAGATTTTTCAAGGTACTTAAAACCCCTTTTAGCCTCAGTTTCCTTATTCATAAAATGAAAATAATAATAGCACCGACGTCATAAGGATTGTGAATATAAGGATGAAATAATCTGTGGGAAGTACTTTGTAAATCTTAAGGTGCTACATGAGTGACTATTACAATAGTACCTACTTCTATTGAATTGAAGCACTGACTTTGGTCTGCATCATGGTCTCCACACTCCCATGCCCCTGTGACTTCTGGCTCCCCATACTGGTGTCCCACATCTGTGTCTGTCCCTACATCCCATGCCCACTCTCACCATCACCCGGAACGGTGTGCACCTTCACCATCTCCTGGTAGCTCTTTCTCAGGTAGGCTGCAGCCTCCCCCAACTCACTCAGGTCCATCATGGCAGCAGAGATGGCAGTAGTGATGACAAGAAATGAGGAACAGTAGGAGAAGCTGGGGAGCCCCATGGGGAGAAGATAGGAAAGAAGGAAGGGTCAACAAGGAAGGACCAGGCCTGGCCGAGGGCAAGAGAGGGTGCAAGATCCCTGGAGTGTGGGGAAGGCAGGCCTTGGAGCTTCATGGAAACACCCCTTTGGCCCCCTTCAGATTAGAAGCTCACCCAAAGGTCCCTAATTAGGGGCAGGATAGCAGCCCAGTCCTTTCTTCTCCTCCATACTCACACATAGACACAGTCATGGTAAATCTAAAAGTTTAGTACACAGCATCTCATGGGTAAACACGTCCACACTCAAGACCCACTCACAGAGAAGTATGCTTGCCCACTCAAACTCATAGCCACTGTCTTGTACCCTGCACCCTCACAGCCATTAAGATACAAGCTCCCACAGGTATACCCACAGAGCCACCCTCTCCCACAGACAGCCAAGTGTGAATAGCTGCACACACTCAAGTCCCAGCACACTCAAGCACAGCTCACACTCCCCTACCCTGTATCACCAACCTCAGCACCCGAAGTGAAGGCCTGGGGCAGCTCAGCCTCTTTTATCAGCCCTGTCAAGGTCAGCAGGGGAGCTATGTCAGCAATCCCCATGTGTCAGCGCAGGCCCAGCGACCCCCCCATCCTGGCCACAGGACACAAAAGGCAAATTCCCTTTTATCTCCATCCCAGCCAGCACCGCCCAGGGGCTATTTTTACCTCCTATTGTCAGGGGAGCACAAAGACTGAGAGAGACACTGAGAGACTGAAATACAGAGATAGAAAGAGACAATGAGAGACAAATACAGAGATAGAGACACTGAGAGATTGAAATACAGAGAATGAGAAATATGAAGACAGAGACATAGAGAAAGAAACAGGAATAGAAATATAGAGACAGAGCAGACAGAAACAGAAATAGACAGACATGGAGACAGAAACACGGAGACTGAGACACATAGATCAAGTCACAGAGACAGACACACCGCAAGAGGTGTGGGGTGCAACTGAGACGCTAGCATTGCAGAGACAGAGACAGACATGCAGAGATCCAGAGGTGGAGGAAGTGCCTGAGAAAGGGCTATCGAAACACAGGGAGAGGTGGAGATATCCAAGTCCCCAGAGCCTGGCACAGCACTAGGAACCTTTCAAGTACTTAGTACATGTTTATGGATTGACTGAGAAAGGAAAATATAGAACTAATGAACACTAGAGTTTGTAGAGGCCTTAGAAATTACACAGTCCATTCTCTTCATTCCATACATTGGGAAACTGCGAGTCAGAGAGGGAGAGGAAGGGGACTAGCCCAGAGTCTCCCAGATAGTCAGTGACAGAGCTGAGATAGAAAGAGAAACAGTAAGAGATAGAAACTCCCTGACTCTTCTAGTCCACTGGCTCCCTTCCTTTGCTCTCGCCTATCCCCACTCCCTTCTGTGGAAAGCCCCATACGGAGATCTCAGGTCAACTGGCAATACTACAAAGGAAACTGGACCTGGTGACTCAGGAATTACAAAGAAAAACATGACTTCATGGGACCCAAATGAAATTAGATTACAATTTTAAATTTAAGTAAATTAAAAGCCCAAGTAAATTAATAGTCACAAGTTATGAAATTTTTTTGGGAGGGGGAGAGGGATTCTGGATCTGTGCTTTCGTTAGGTGGTGAGCTCTCGGTGTGTAAACTCACTCCATTAAGAACTGAAAGAAAACTGAGAGGTAATGTATATAGTCCAAACCCTTCCTTTTACAGATGGAGAAACTAAGGCTCAGAAAGATGGAATGATTTGCTTAAGGACACTCCCATAGTAATTTATAGTCTTAGAGGAATGTCTGGGATACAGAGAAGTTAAATTGCTTTTCCATGGTCACAGACATAGGAGTAAGTGACAGAGTCAGAATTTGGACTCAGGTCCTCTGACTCCAAAGCTTCTGCTTACTCCACTGTGATTTAAAAAAAAAAAATTATTGTCATGTTTTCTTTTTACTTGACCTTAATTATTGAATGGCTCCCTCTCTCTTCCCCTCTCCAGAGAGCCTCCTCTACTTAATGAAAGAAAGAAAGGAAGGAAGGAAGGAAGGAAGGAAGGAAGAAAGAAAGAAAGAAATAAGGAAAGAAAGGGGAAAAACAGTAGAGCAAAACTAACCAAAGACTGATTAAGACTGACAGTAGACTTATATGAACTGAAGCAAAGTGAAATGTGCAGAACCAGAAGGACATCGTACACAATGACAGCAATATTTTAAGAATGATCAACTGTGAAAGAGTTAGCTACTCTGATCAATGCAATAATCCAAGATAATTCCAAAGGACTCATGTTGAAAAATACTATTCACCTCCAGAGAGAGAATTAATGCACTCTAAGTATAAATAGAAATATAATTTTTTTTCATTTTGTTGCTTTTTTCTGCAACATAGTTAATATGGAAATAGTCTTTGCATGATTTCATATGTGTAATTAATATATTGTTTGTCTTCTTAATGGATGGTGGAAGGAGAAGGAAGGGAGAGAATTCAGAACTAAAAACTTTGTCTCTAATGAAGTTTAAAATGAATTTTATTTATTTTATTTTTCATGTTTTGTTTTCTGGGACTTCTCTTTCTTCAGTCTCTAAGGGGTACATGCCTGTTACATTCTTGGAGCCACTGTCCTTTCTTGCTATTTCATCCTACTTCTGCCCCCAGATCTGAGTTTAGCCCTGTCTTTGATCCCCAGTTTCCTAAAGAGAAAAGTCTATCTGCCTGGGTCCCTGCTTCATTCCTCTTAGCCTTAATAGGAAAGAATTGCTATCCTCCAAGTCATCTGAATTCTAGTGTAGAAAATACCTTCTAAACTCTTCCTGTTGATTTTTTCAAAAACATTTTAACTGATTTTTTTTCCTGATTGATTTTGCATGGGAAATATCTTACTTAGTTCCCTCGAGGTGAAACTGCATCTCAGTTACACCTTCAGTGTTCCCTTTCCCCTTTTCTTCTCCATTCTTTTCCTAAAAGCTTATATTTTTTTTAACCTTCTCTCAAATCCCACTTCCAGTTCTTCTTGTTCCAAATCTGGCACTTTTTCCAATATACCACCCAGTCTCTTAAGTTTTCAAAACTTTCAATCTAAGCAGGTAACACAGAGAAAGGTGGACTGGGAGGGAAGTTCCTTAGAGGAGATAACTGACAATGAGTGTATCAACAAATCACCAAGCATTTATTTAGTGCCTACTATGTGCTAGATAATGCTAGGCTCTGGGGAAACCAAGATAAAGATAAAACAGTTCCTGCTTCAAGGCAACTATCAGGGGAGTCAACATGAAAACATATATGTTCAAAATATATACAAAGAAGACTAGAGTGAGTAGGGATGATGACGACATTAAGACTGGGGAAATGAAGAAAGAGAAAAAGTCTGATGATGGGAGGGAGCAGGTCATGCAATAACCTTGAGAGCTGTAGTTTGTTCATCTATCTGTCCCTCCATCCATCTATCTCTTTACCTATCCATTCACTCAACTTGAGTTCATTTGTCCATTTATCCATTGGGTCAACTATTCATTTACTTATCCACTCATCTTGTCCATATGTTTTTCTTTCTATTCAATTCAATTAAACAAACATTCATTTAATGCTTAAATATCCTAGGCACTGAGAATTGCTCTGAGAATACAAAGGCAAATAAAAAATTATCCCTGCCCTCAATTAACTTACATTTCTCAGGGAAAGAGGGAAGGGATGACATCATCAGGCACACAGATATGTAAGCTCAAAATAATTTTGAGAATGGAGAGAGCATTAGCAACTAGAGGTAGCAGGGAAAGGCTATAGGAAGTTGCCCCAAGAGTGAGACTGAAATGAAACCAGGGATCCTAAGGCAAAGAAGGAATGCATGAAGGTAGGGTGGGGGAAGGTGGGAAGGAGCAGCAGTTTCAAAGTCAAAAGAGAGAACATCAAATTTGGGAAATGGCAATTGGACTCATTATTCAGATTGAAACTGAGTTTGCAGAATAGCAAATAAACCCGTTTAGGGCCAAAGTACATGTGAAATAAATCTAGAAAGGTAGATTGGAACAAAATTGTGAGAGCTTTTCAATATCAAACTGAGGAGTTGTATTTTAATTCTAGAAGTAGTAGGGAACCCCTAAGATTCTGAAGCAAGACAAAAAATTGTCTGAGGATAGATAAAGTTGCCAATTATACAATCCACATGGCATAAATAGGGGGAAAAACTGGCTGATTATGCTCAGGAAATAGACTTATTATATACAAAAATCATTCAGCCCTGAGTAGCAGCTTCAACTACTTTACATAGGATAAGGATGTGTGCAATGGAATCTCAAAGAGTTAATAAAGATGAAGATTTACAGACAAAGAACAGATGGCAGAAAGGCGATGTTTGTATCAGATGAAGAAAACTAACTGGTAAACACTGGAGCTGTACCTGATGTCTTAGTTTGATTTTGCAAGCTCTGGTGGTCTGCTCCTCTTAAGTAAATAGCAGTTAAGAAAGTTAAGCCAGAAACACTCTTATCATAGTGTAATAGGTTCAGTTCTGTAGTTTAGGAAGATAATTTTGTTGAATTGAACTTATCTATCAGAACATTCATCATCCATCCATAAAGTAATGTCCTCTATCCATTAATTAATCCATTATCTATCCATTTATCTATCCATTCATTTTTCACCCGTTCCACAAAATTATCGAGCACTAAGTACAAAGCCCAGAGCAAGAAGAGGGTATCCTATACTATATATAGTCTGTAGCTAGAAGTGCATTCTCTTTGAGTTTAGATTGTGGCTACAGGTTAGGCCAGGGGTGGGGAACCTGTGGCCTTCTAGGCCCTCGGGTGCAGCCTTTTGACTGAGTCCAAGTTTTACAGAACAAATATTAAGGGGATTTCTGAGAAGTTTGAATTCAGTCAAAGGGCGGCACCCAAGGACATAGAAGGCCACATGTGACCTCAAGGTCACAGGTTCCCCACTCTAGGTTAGGGTAGCGAATAATCAGGAGGTATTCAAGCCCTATCTGATGAAGGAAACATGGACCTGAGATGACTTTGCTCTCTTTGCCACCTACCAAGATCATGTAAGTCACTGTTGTCTCAGAAGCCTTCGAAAAAGCTCATGGAACAGTTTTCTCCTTCATCCTCCCCTCCATACAAACCTTCCCCTCTTCCTAACTTCTTTATTACTATCAAGGACACTACCATCCTCCTGGTCACCCAGGCTTGAAAGTTAGGTCTCGCCCTCAACTCCTCATTCTCTTTCAACCCCACAGGTGGATGAGCAGCCTTGAAAGGGGCTCTAACTTCAGGGGTCCCTCTTACCTCCAGGATCAAATAGAATATCCCCGGTTTAGCTTTGCTGCCTGGGCCTTTCCAGTCTTTTTACACTTTAATCCCCTCCACATATTCTGAGATCCAGTAATACTGGCCTCTTTGCTGTTCTTCACACAATAAACCAAACCTGCCATCTCATTGCATTGGCACTGACTGTCTCCCATGCCTTGCATCCCCTCCCTACCTCACCTTCATCTCCTGGCTTCCTTCAAGTCCCAGCTAAAATCCTATTTTCTATAAGAAGCCTTTCCTGATCCCCCTTAATGTTAGTGACTTCCGTCTAAGATCACCTACAGTTTATCCTTTATGTACCTTGCTTGTGCATAGTTGTTGGTGTCTCCCTCCATCAGAATGTGAACTCCTTGAAGGCAGGGCCTGTTTTTTACTTTCTTTGTATGCCTGCTATTTGGTATAATGCCTTGAACATAGTAGGTACTTAATAAATGCTTGTTGACTTTGGCCAGGAGCCTAGTGAAGGTGCTAGAGAGAGGAGTGCTGGGCTACAGAGACACTCAGAGTTTGCTCATACTCCTGCTCTGAGGGTACCAGGGCTCCTATGTGAGGCCAAGCCCACAAAAACAGAAAAGAAAATCCTGAGGCCCAGATTTGGTCAAGACCATGGCCTGAGCTAGGGGCTATGTTGCTGGAACCTTGAAGGCCAAGACCCGAAGGTTGAGGGATGAAGATTTTGGGAAAGTTCAGGTTCAGGGGCTACAGGCAGGTTCCAGGTCCAAATGAGTTGGAGACTAGGGGTTCAGTGTTGGAGGTGGGAGTTTCAGGGCTGGAAGGCTAGAAGTTCATATCTGGATGCTCAGGGTTTGAAATTGGGTTCTTAAGACTAAAGTATCAAGAATGAGTCTGACTGCTGAGCGCTAGAAGATTGAGGGTGTCCTGTTAGGAGCTAGAGGCTACAAGTCAAATGGATTGGAGGTTGAGGTCTGGGGACTTAGATACTTACGGATGATGGGTGGATGTTAAAAAAGGTCAAGGCTAAAGGCCTCATTGGAACTGGGGTCTAGGGGCTCATTGGAGAGACTGAGATGTGAGGGGCTAGAGACTTGGACTGGGTTGAGGGCTAGCACCTCTCAGCTGAAAGGGCTAGATAGTAGTAAGGGATTGGGGCCTGAGACTGGGGAAGCAAGAAGGGACCTGGAGGCTGAGCGCTGACAGCTGCCATCCCCCAACACTTTCCTATCAGCAGTTGCTGGGAAAGATATTGCTCATGGAGCCCTCAGTCACTGATTATCAAGGCAGTTTATGAGCTGGGAGCTATTTTGGGGAAATTGGGCCCCACTGGAGAGAAGGGTGAGAGATTGGGGGCTTGAGGTGACTGGGGGTGGGGGAGATCAATCTCAGTCCAAGTTCCATTTGAGCCTATATCTTTCTTGTTGGAATAATTGGAGCACGGGTTGTAATTAGGAGTCAAACCATGGCCCTAGATTCCCAGGACAAAGATGAGGACTTCCATGAAGCCTGAAGTAGTCAGGAAAGGTTTCCTGAAAAATTTTGAAAGCCTTCAGAATGCTTATTGGTCTGGAAGCTCTGGAAGACCAACGAAGCATGTTTCCTAACTCTTGGCAAAGAGCTAGTATGACCATAGGTGCAGAAGAAGGCACACATTTCAGACATGACCAATATGTGAAGTTGATTTTTGACTATATTTATTTGTTATAAGGGGGGGTTACTGTGGAAGTATTGGGAAATAGATAGGAAGTGAGATTGATACAAAAAAGAAGAAAAGAGTGTCAACTAAACAATACTTGTGAACATTTGCATAACACTTTAAGGGTTACAAAACACTTTACATATATTGTCTCATTGACATGACCATGTAGGTACTTGCACTGTGCCCATTTTATAGATGAGAAAATTGAGACAGCTTACCCAATCACAGAGCTAGTCAGTATATAAAGCAGGACTGAAACTCAGATGTTCCCAACTCTGTCATCTGTAGAATGGGGATGATATTAGGTTAGTTACTAGTTCTCCTTAACTATTCCCTCCCCTTACATTTCCCCTCTTATTACTTTGTACAGATTTTGTTGTGTTAATTGATTACTTGTGTACCTGTGTCCTCATCTGTAAAATGAGCTGAAGAAGGAAACTATTCCAGTATCTTTGCCAAGAAAACCCTAAATGGGGTCATGATGAGCCAGATATGATGAACAACAACAAAGATTTAGGAAAGTGGTCAAGAAAATGTTAATATAGCAAATTAAATTTAAAACTGCATCCTTTGGGACCCATTATGCAAAGTGCTCTCTACCTCCAGAGAAAGAACTGATAACCTCTGAATATATACCGAAGCATACTCTTTTCACTTTCTTTATGTCCCTTGCTTTCATTATTTCATTTTGTTTTTGCAACATGACTAATATGGAAATATGTTCTGCAGGACTTCACATGTATAATTGAGATCATTTTGCTTGCCTCCTCAATGGGTGGGTGAGGGGTGAAAGAGAGGGAAAGAATTTGGAAATCAAATATTTAAACAATATTAACAAGAAAAAAACGAAAGAGAAAAAAAGGTTTAATAAAAAGGCATGTTCTTTGTCCATTCTCCACCTTCTCCTCAAGAGCTGGTTTTCAAACATGCTCTAGAAAAACTCTTGCCTAAAAGGCACCTCAGAGGCCATCTAGAATAAAGTTGGAAAGATGTGACTGACTACCTATAACTCAGAAAGGAATGACTCCTCCATCCCTGAACTTCTGGAGCTTAAAATCTAATGGAGATAAAACAGACACAAGTAATTATACTACAAGGTGGTATGTTATCAAGGACACCTGAAAAGGACAAATCAGTCTTGAAGTTCAGAGCCGAAAAGGATCACATCTACCTGAAAAGACCCCTGAAGACTTTCTGGAGGAAGAGCTATCTTCAAAGAGCCATGAGGAAGAGATAATGTTATTCCACATATAGGAGATAGCATGAGTCAAGGCATGGAGGAGAGAGAGCTTGGGTTATTTGGAAAATGAATTCAATTTGACTGGAACAAAGAATATACGTGAAAAGTATTGACAAATAAGGAAGGACCAACAGGTGTTCCTACCTTCATTTTTTCCTCCCTCCATTCCATCTTTCTTACCACTGCCAGAGGTGACTTTTAGATGCAGAAATTCCATTCTGCTGCTCAAAAATATCCCATAATTTCCTATTGCCTTCTTTTCAAAGTTGAATTTTTTTAAATTAAAAAAAATCCGTATTTTCTGTCCCTTGGACTCTTCCTGTTATGAAAAAAAAGAGAGAGAAAACAAAACTCTTGTAACAAATATGTATTGTCAAGCAAAACAAATTCCCATGATGGCTGTAATCCCCCAAATATATGTTATTTTGTGTCTTGAATCCCTTGCCTTTTTGTCAGGAGGGAAATAGCATTTGTCACCATTGGTCTTCTGGAACTGAAGTCAGCCATTGTGTTGATCAGAGTTTTAAAATCTTTTAGAGTAGTTCATCTTTACAATGTTGAACTGTTTAGCCAAATGTATTTCTAGATCCAGCTGTGTATACACTTTCTTCCTTTGACTAGTTCAGATGAAAGTGTTATTCTTACTTGTATAGATACATACATACATGCATTCAGGTCTCATGCCCATCAGTGAGTTAGGGGGTGTCTACCCCAAGCACATGAAGATTTCCCCCAGTGGAATGGGCAGATGAGAATGATTTGTTACATTGGCCATGAAGGCAGCTGAAGTAGGCACTGTGGAGTACTTAGAGCTTGGTCAGACATCAAAGACACCAAGGTTATCCACTGCATAACCATCGCCAGTTGTTCTGACTTTTGTCATGCCATCGGACTTTAATGACTCTGGAAGAGAGAGTGAGGCTGATGACTGCGCAACTCTACCTCACTTAAATCCAGGGTCAAATCAAGACATCACCCCATGATGTCATTAGTCTTTTTTGAAAACAAAGGATGAACAGAATTGCATACCCCAAATTTATGAGATAATTTCCCCTAACCTTCCTTTACTTCCCCCCCTCCTCCTCTCCTTTTCCACTCTTCTTTTAAGATCATCAAGACATACCAGAACCAATCCCAAGTCCTCTATCCAGTTAGAGTCTGTCTATGATTCCTGATGATGATAGAGTTCAGAGGGGACCATGTTAGAATGTAATATTATCTTTTCTTATTAGAACATAAACAATTTATCCTTGTCTTTTGGTAGTGGCTTTTGGGTTGTCCAGTGATTCTTAAGTTATCTCTCCTCAGTCTGTTTTCTAGGTCAGGCATTTTTGCTGGGAGATACTTTACATTTTCTTCTTGTCTTTTGGCTTTACTTCAATATTTTTTCTTTCTCATGGAATCATTAACTTCTATTTGGTCTATTCTAATTTTCAGAGTTTGCTGCTTGGGCAAGTTTTCAGATTTCTTGTTTCAAGCTGCTAATTTCCTTTTCCATCCATTTCCATCCTTTTCCCATGACTCTTATTTCTTTTCTATTTTTTTCCTCTAGTCTTCTCATTTTATTGATAAAAACATTTTACTGTCTTTGTTTAACTCTTACATTTTTTGAAGCTTTGATTACAGATGTTTTGGGGTCATTCTCTTCTGGTTTGTATCTTGAGCAACCCTATCCTTCTGGTCACTTTTTATGATGGGATTCTTTTTTAGTGTTTGATCATTCTTCCAACCTGCTTCCTGACTTCAGCTCTCCACACTTCTGGTGGGAATGTCTAGGTCAGTCTTGCTGCTGTTTTCTTGGAGTATTGAGTATTGCATTATTCCAGAATTTCAGAAACAGTTCAAGCTGGTGCCTACAAGTTTTCAATACTCCAAAAATGGTATGATCTAAGGCAAAGTCTGATTGCTGCCTCCCTGATCTGAGTTCTGCAAGTTCTGGAATTGGGTTTGGGTTTGAGCAATATATCTGTGGGTTTTCCCTACTTGGAGTTCCAGGAGACTACTACTGAACTCAACTATTTTCAGTCATCTGGAAATCACTCAGAATTGGGTAGTGAGCAACAGATTTGTCTATTGGCACCTGTTCCTGCACCCTCCACAAACTGAGGTCCCTCTAAGTTGAATCAAGGATCTCTTCTTGCCTTGGTGCACAGGCTCTCCCTTTAGTAGAGAACTTCTTTAGAGCATACTCTTGGCCACACCCCATCCTCAGTGTCCAAAGACTTCTCTGTCTCTCAATGCTAACCTGGGCTGAAAAAATGATTTGCTCTGATTTTTTCTTGGATTTCCTGATAAGGATTCATTGTGGTTCATTTTCTGGATGTGTTTAGAAAGAGGAACTCACTGCATTTCTTTCTGTTACTTCAGGCTCTTGGCTCTGCCTCTGCCTTCATAGATTTTTCTGAAATCATGCTTTTCCACTGTTTTATGGCACAGTAGTATTCCACTGCATTCATATACCAACATTTGTTCATCCATTCCTTAATTGACGGGCACCCTTCCCTATTGCCTTCTGTAGGGTTGAAACTCTTTATTCAAGGCCCTCCCCACATTGGTCTCACCCTCCCTCTCGAGCCTTCTCTTATTCCTTTCAATAGTGGAATAATGGACACTACAGTCAAAATAGGTAACTCTGCTCCCTAAGTACACTCCACATTCTGCCACCTCTGTGTGGCTCATCACAATCTCATTACCTTTTCAAATAGATTCCCTCCTCCCCTTTGCCAGGTGACTTCTTAACCAGACTGCAAAACCAGAGACTCAGATGCCACCTACCACCTCCAGGAACCTTCCTTGATTCCTTTTTGTCAGTAATAACCTTCCCCTTCTTCAGCTCACATAACCCTTTGTTTTCTCCTCTCTGGTGAGAAAGATCATCGGGCTAAGCAGTTTGAACTTGATCCTTTAGGCACTGGGGAGTCATAGAAGGTGTTTGAGCAAGAAGACTAATATACCTAGGTATAATAAAAATTACTCTGGCAGGGTATAAAGAATGGCTTGGATACTTATACTGGGTAAAAAAGCTGGCCATCGTTGACTGCAAGAAGCTGTCAAAAATATGGTGGTCCCAAGAAATCAAATATACTTGTATAAATTGCAGAGAATTCTGTGAGGCTAAATGGTTATCACATTAGAAGTGAGATAGTCAGTATGGAAAAAGGTGCTTAACATCTTGACTCATTTTTTAAAGGACCTCAATTTTTTTTAAAGTAAAAGAAATCAGCTTGAGTCATTTCTAGATTTGTAATGATGTATACTGATGAAGTCCTATGAACATTCCCTGGAACTGGTTTCAATTGTTTTATAAATTGGAAGCACCAGTTGAACTTGATAAGGTATGAAAGGTTGTCATTAAAAAGATCATTTCTCCAAGGTTGAAAGTATTTTATATTTTCTAATTCAAAAATCAAAGTTTTTGTAGAGAGTTATCATGCAATCAAGCCAAAATAAATAGAATGTATGGTTTTTATAAATGCCTTGCTAGCTGATAAAATTTTGCATTTGTAAAATTAATATATTGTACTGGTATGAAAGAGTTTTTACAAACTCTCCCAAAAGGAAAGGATTGCGGGGGAAGACTTGTAAGGGATGGCTCTTTGGGAAGCAGAAGGGACACATTGGGAAATGTAGTGGAAATAAAAACAAAAGATAGCCATGACATTTTTTTTTTAAATGGAATGGAAGGAGAGAGACTAGAAGTAGGAAGGCTCTTTAATTGTGCAGGCAAGCCCAGATAAGGACCTTAATGAGGGTGGGGGTGGGCTGGTCTCAAGGTCTCAGGATAGCTGGACAGAGAACAGAGGCAGGTTCTAGTCATGGGGGGTTGGGGTAGGGGAAGCGGCATGCGGGGGAGACAGGAGGTAGGGAGTCAGATCAGAGCCATGAGAACAGATGGAAAGGGTAGGGACTATTTATCCAGGAGAAGATAAAATACAGTGGCTTTACTATGCCAAGGTTATCCTGAGGGGAAGGTTGGCCAGCTGTTCCCCACGCTCACAGAGGGGAGCTGGGGGTGGCTTAGACTTCAATGGGAGGGAGGGAGGGCAGACACACTCAGCATAATGGAAGAATGTTGAATAACCACAGAACATCAGAGCTTTCTCCTTTTATAGATGAGTACACTAAGACCCAGAAGGAGAAGTAACTTGCTGGAGATCATGCGGTGAGATGGTGTAAGCGCCGGAGCTAAAACCAGGGGTCTCGTACTCACAACATCATTGCTTCATTCATTACATTTCACCTTATTGCCTCTCCTTCCGTCTCCTCCCTCATGTGGGGGAGTAACTGAACCCCATAAAATGATGCCATGGCCTTAATTTCAAAGATCTCTGGGGGGATCCCTACTGAACCCAGAAAAATCCGAAGTATGTTTTATTCTCTTGGCAATATTTCCCTACTTCTGCCCACCGTGACTTTCTCCCTCTCTCCCCGAGTTCCATTCCCCAGACGGACCCACTCAAAAGCTGTAACCCTTTAAATCAGACCTCTCACTAGCTGGGCTCTGGGGCCTCACCAGCACCATGGAGACAATAAGTGCCTACCTCACTTACTCCGAGTCTCAGTTTCCTCATCTGTAAGATGAAGCTGATAGCATTTGAACGACTTATTTCACTGGGGTGTAGTGTGGAAAGTACTTTGTAAACATTTACATATAACAAAGAGGTGAGTTCTATAGGTTAACAATGACCATTTGTTTCAGTAATATCTCCAGTTCTATCATTATCCTTTTGCCCTCCTCCGGACACTCCCCTGCTTGTTAATGTACTTCAAAAAAGGGGCTTCCAGATTGTGGACACAATACAATACTCCTATTTGTACAACCTGGGATCCCAATCAGAATCAGAAGCAGACAAGCGGAGAACCTCAGAAGGGACTTCAGAGACCGTCTGCCTAGTCCATGTGTTTTCACCTGTTCTCTCCGGGGCTGGGCTGGACCCCGCAGCCCATGGTGCTGCCCCACGCACAGACAATGCCTGGGCACTGTGCCCTTGGGGGAGGTGGAGAGGGAGCCGAGGACCGACAGTGGCAGCTGCAGGCCTATGTATAGCTCTCTGTGCCCTTTAATTGTTGTTCCCAACTTCAAACAATAGTCGGGCAGAGGATTAGGACCCTCTCCCAGGCCCCTCCCCCACCAAGCGAAATGGATCCCCCAGGGCCTCCCCCACCCCCACCATGGCCTGCTGTGTGAGGCCCCCAAGGCGTCTGGGGCCTGGGCCATCTCTGACCATATGGGATATCCCTAACAGGTTAGAAGAAGGGCTGTGGAGAGAGGCTACACCCAAGCACTAAAGCAAGGGTGAGCCCTCTGCGGGGCTGGGGAGCAGCCTGAAGTGCAAAGTGGATATGCAATGCAGGGGAGCAGGGGAAAGAGATATGGCTGGATTGGGGGAATGTCAGAGGGCACAGACCATCAGACCGCCAGAATGTCAGAGGTAGAAAGGAGCTCAGTATACAGAATACAGGATGTCAAAGCTGGGAGGTGTCTAGAATGTCGGCGCTGAAGTGAATTTTGGACTAGAACATCAAATGTCACAACAGTTTAAAACCCTAAAAACTATATGGCAAAATCCTCTTATTTTACAGAAAAGGTCTCAGGGAAGAGATATGACTTTCGCCAAGGTTACAGAGCAAAAGCTGAGACATGAAGCCAGATCTTCTCACTCTCAGACCAGGACTCTTTTCTACTATATCTAATGAGGTTTTGGTGAAGGGGAAGTTGGGAATGGGGGGAGGCAGGTGTGCATGAGGGATTGTAGAAAAGGGATCAGGCTGTGATGTGCTCTGGTTTGTGGCAGCTGGGCTAGTGCTCGTGCTGGACGGAGGTGAGGTAATAACCATAATAGCTAGCATTTATGTAGCACTTTTACAGTGTTCAAAGCTCTTTACTTAGGTTTTCTCATTTGATTTTCATAATCCAGAGAGGGAGGTCCTATTATATTCCCATATTACAGATGAGAAAACTAAGGCCAAGAGAGGTATAAATAACTTGCCCCAGAACACCCAACCTAGTGAGCATCTGAGGCAGGATTCAAGCCAGATCTAACCTAGAAACTGCAAATCCTTAGGGTAAAGGGTTGGCACTTAATAAACGCTTAATAGAGTTCACTGAATGAATGAATGAATTGTAGGATTTGGATCACGGGGTCCATGGTCTGGGGGTACAGTCTAAGAGAGTAGGATTATAAACTACAGGTAGATAGAGTCTATAGAACATGATAATGAGTCTTCGAGATTAGGAAAAGGAAGGTTTGAGCTGAATCTTACAGGGAAGCAAGGAGGCAGAGGTGAGGAGGGAGAACATTTCAGAAATTCCGCCAGTGAAAAGATCTGGAGGCGAGGGATGTACAGCAAGAAGGCATAGAACACAGAGTGAAAGAAAGATGAGTGGAAAGGTGGGAAAGGGCCAGCTTGTGAAGGGCTTCACAAGCAGAGCATTTTATACTTGATCATGGTGTATGGGACAGACAGCTAGCTAGTCCTGTATTTCTTGCCTTCTGAGTCACCTCTGGTCAACACCTCTGTGTTATGGGGACATGGAAGTTTGTGGGATCTCTGATTGAGAGGATGTACCCCTGGCCTGTTAAGAACAAATCATGTTGCCAGCAGCCTAACATGGCAGAAAGAACCCTGAATACCAAAATCAGGAGACTGGTTTTTAGTCTTGGCTTTACTACTAATTTTCTGGGTAACAAATTCAGAGTTTATTCACAGTGCCTGGAGCACAGAAGGGCCTTAATAGATGCTTGCTGACTTGACCAAGGACACATCCCTCTGGGTCTGAACTTTCTTAAAATGAAGATAAGAAGTATTGTTATGATTCTCTCACAAGGCTGTGTAGAGAATAAATATAAAATTGTACTGGAAAAGTGTCTTATAACTGAAGAACGACCACCTAGCTGGGAAGGAGGAGTATGTCTGAGTTCCAGATGGTGAATGGACGAGACCTTGATTTATTTCTAGTTTCCTCAGGCCTGTATCAAGTCTTCTGAGGAGGCCTAGCAGGAGACGACATGAGTCTCTGCCCCTGGGAGCTCACAGTCTGATCAGCGATACATGAGTCATTGACAAGTAGAAGATGGAACAAGGTGGAAAAAGTCAGAGTGGAGTCAGGAGAATTCAGTTCAAATACTGGCTCTGGTAGTCTGATTACCTTGGTGACCTGGTGCAAGCCATGTTACCTCTTAAAACAGTTCCTCCTTTACAAATCAAATGAGATTTGTGCCTGGCACATAGTAGGGACTTAATAAATTCGTGTTCCCTCTCCCTTAAAATGAGAAGGTGGGCCCCAGTAATTTCTAACGTACCTCCCATTTCCAAATCTTAAGATCCTGCTTTTCATTATCCTTTTTTTCCTAACCTTTCTAGTGGAAAAAGCAGTGGATTTGGAGTCTGAAGAGCTGGGGTCAAATCCTGACTCTTATTTATTTCTAGTAGGGTGACCTTCTTGTGCCAGTCTCTTAATCTCACTAGGCCTCAGTTTCCTCATTTGTAGACTGAGGAGGGTAAGGTTTGATGACCCCCTTAAATATCTTCCAATCTTAAATCTATGATCCTTTGCAAGAGCTCTAAGGTGGGACTAAGGAAGGCCTGGGCTCTATACCTACCCTGCCAGTTCAGTTTCCTCTACTCAAAGATTTGAGCTTGGCTTTATTGAGCTCTTAGGGCCCTCCAGCCCTTGAAACAATTGCACCAGCAAGACAAGGTAGGAAAATCTGGACCCATGAACTCCATTTCAGGGGGCAGACAGTAAGAGAAAAGGAATAGGCAGATAGTAGGTGTCCAGAGTAAATGAACTCTGACTTTGCCCCAGGCCTCAGTCTCATATTAGTTCTCTGCAGTCACTATACCCTAGCCCCACCCCCCATCTCCACTCCTCTCCAGTGGCTATTCTGGGGCCAGAGATAAGGCCCTTCCAGCTGCCGCTGTTTGTCTCTGTCTACTCCCGGAACCAGCACAACCCTGGATGAGGGGCCGGAGCCACCGAAGGCCCACAGGCAGTTGGGGGGTGGGGGCCAGGAGGGTCCTATCTGCAGGCCAAGGAACCTGCTTTGTGCTCTGTTCCAGTGACACATGGGCAAGACAGGTATGTAGTAGACATCTGTCTGCAGGCAAGTAAGAAACATGAAGCATGGATAGCAATACTCTCTTTCCTTGGGGCCCCAGGCTGGGGGCTCAGATACCAGACTCCCATGCAGAAAACCAGATAAGATGCTTTTAAAGTCCTTTTCCGCTGTAAGTCCCAAGATTTAGTGACCCTTCTAGGCCCTTCTGGAGACTCAACAGAGGTGCAGCTTTCTGCCTCATGAGGAATACAACCTCAGCAATTTCCAAATTGTGCTTGATAACATGGGTGGAGGAATTTTAGGGGGCTCTGATATTCTAGGGGAAATGTCCTACATGTTCTGATACTTTGGGAAAGGTTAAAGTTTGGGGGAGCCTTATAGAATGGAAATCTGGGAACTAACACCAGGAAGGAGTTATCAAAAATGCTCTGACATTTCAGGGGGAGTGGAATCCTTCTGTGAGGGGGAAGAAAGAACAGGAAAGCAATGTAGTAAGTTAAAAAAAACAACCCTAAAAACCTTGCTCCAGAGTCTGAGGATCTGAGTTCAAATCACTTCCCTGACCCTCACTCTCTATGTGACCTTGGGCAAATGGATTATTCTTCTTGAGCATTGGTTTCTTTATCTATAAAATGGGTTAGAGAGTGTTGGGTATAGTTGGCATTTGAGGTCCGTTCTAGCTCTGGATCTATAAAATCCATCTGTGAAGTTCACATCCACACCACCTAGGTTGGTTGTATCTGGAGCAGAGGCAATGCCATGCTGAGGATCCAAGAATGTCCACCCCTGGGAACTAGCCCAACCTGTGTCTTCTCCCTAGATACAAAGCCCACATGCCAAAATTATGCAAAAAGAGGTCACAATATAGAGCAGACAGAGAGTCTTTTAGCCTTTATTGGACACTTGTTTCTTTCCAAATCCCAGAAAGCACTCCCCTGACCCCTGCCAAATCCTCCAGTCCATCCCCAAGGTATTACTGTAGGACAGAAAATTTTGAGGGGGATTAAAGGGTTGGATGGCCTAGGTCCATGTCTGTTTTCATGCGAAAATGTTTTTTCCTATGTATGTGGTCATGCTGATGTGCTTGAGATGGCTTCTCTATGTGCATGTTCATGTCTGCATGTGCCTGTGTGTCTGACCATTCACAATAGGGCTTTGGGCTGGCACACCCTTGTGTGGGACCCAGGTCTAGTTGAGGTGGTTGCAGGACCCTTGCTTCACCAGAGTCTGTATGACCGAAAGGCTGAGAAAGACCCCAGTATCCTGATGTGGGTCGGCCTGCCTCTGTGGTTCCATGATATGCCTGGCACACACGACTCTTAGGCCACAGCTGTCTGGTAGAATCAGGCCTCATTGAGAAGGAGCTCATCAGCTCTGCGATGTCTTTCCTGTCTTCTGTGTCCATCCTCCAATCACTTTGTCTGTGGTGGGTGGACAGGCCCTGGGAAGAATTGCGTGTTACCGACTCTGTGGCCTCCGGGAGAGAGAAGAGTGCTATGGGGCCCAGCTGCCCACAGTTACAGCTAGCAGGGTGCTCTGTGCTTGGGGCCCCCAAGGTCTCAGAGATGGGGATGAGGCTGGACTCCCACAGCAGCTTGCTTCTGTCCACTATCCCTGTGGATCCCTCCCCATCAGGGGATAATGCCACATCCCAAGGGGCCTGGTCCCTCTCTGTGCTGCTCATACTGTCTCCCTCTGGGAAGCACGGCAGGGTGTCTGGGAGGATTTCATTCTCCAGAAGGGCATCATCTGCCTCCGATGGGGGGCGGCCCATGATGTGCAGCAGAGGGCCTTCAATCTTGGGCAGGAAAGGATGGCTGTTCTTGGACCCTAGAAAGCGTCCAAAGCAAAAGCTCAGGATGTTCTGGATACTGATGTCCATTTCCCAGGGGCTGGGGGCCCACACTCATTAGCGGGCACAGAGATGGACCTGATTCTCCAAGGGGGAAGAGGAGGGGGAAATTCGTTTTTTGTAGTGAAGCTCTTGGACAAAGAGGTTTGGAACTACACAAGGAGCTGCCTCAAGGAGTGAAGTCTCAGGCTGAGGGGATTTGACTTTCCTGTTAGACATTAAATATTTGAGCCCCTGGGAGAGAGGGAAATGGTTTCCAGTCTTCTTAGTGAATCAGGTTTCTTTAAATCTGGGTGCTGGTAGCCAGATTTGTGGCCTGGCCTGGCCTTTGGTTTCAGAGTCTTGCTTGCCTGACTCAGCTGCCCCTGGGGCCAGGGGTGGTCCTGACCCTACTTGGACTGAGCAGGCAACGTCCAGGACTCTCTTGGACTCAACAACTTGTGATGGTGTATGGGGCCTGGAGGGATGGATGGATGGATGGATGTTCAGTTCCAGGTCCTGATTACCACCGAGTGGCCACCAGATGATCACAAGGGCAGGGGGATGTCTGACAGCCTCTCCCAGGCCCTAGGCTGAGGGACTGGGGCAGCTTCCCTGCAGGAGAGAGGTGGGATTGGAGAGGACGGGGTAATTTGATATTCTCAGGGCCCTAGGTGGCTTAAGGGTATAGGGATTGTCCCTACAGGAAATGAATCCTGGGTATTGGCTGGCTTTTGCCTGCGAGGTAAGGGGAAAGGAGACTGCTATCCTTCTGCCCTGTTTCAGTCACTTACTATTCACTAATCTCCCAAAGTAGTGACAATCTCATAGCCCAGGAGAAGAACCCTGTCCTCTCTCTCTCTCTCTCTCTCTCTCTCTCTCTCTCTCTCTCTCTCTTTCTCTAGCTGAGTGATGAAGGCAAGATGGTTCAGTTGACTACAACTTCGAGTAACCAGTCTGTCTAACTAACTAGCCAGTCTAACTAACTAATAACCAGTTGAGGCTTCCCTGATGACTTGAGACACCAGAAGGAAATCTCTAATGCAGGTATCAGGTATCCTCCTGGAGAAAAGTGATGTCTCCTCTTGACTATGTCAGGAGTCATCACTGGGAAGTGTGCTGAATTTGCAGTCATCAAGAAAGTCTGGCTTGAATCCAACTCCAAGAGAACTAGCTGTGTGACCCTTAAGCTCTCTGAACCCCAATTTCTTAATATGCAAAAAATTGTAGGTAGGGAATAATGCCTGTCCTATCTACTTAACAGGTTTGTTGGTGGGAATCCTGCACTTTATCTCCAGTGCTGTGTATGTGCCAGCCCTCATGGGTGAGAATTATTAATTTTCCTGGACTTCAGTGTTTGGGTTTCTCGAGGGGAACATTAGGCTAAGCAGATTGGAATTTTCCCGGTGGGGACAGGGAGCTCACTCCTGGGTGTTTTCTGCCTCTTTGTCCCAGAGCCACCCCGGGGCCATTTCCTTCTTCCTCCTTGGGTCCCGGTGACAATACAGCATAAGTAACACTACCCCCTTGACGGAATGAAATTAAATTGAAATTGGGGGAGGCTGAATGTTGAAAGGGGGGGTAGTCTTTTGGGGCGCTTGAACCATCCTTACCCCCAAAAAGTGTGTAGGAGACCTGGGCCGAGCCCTGGGAAGTCCCCTCCCCATCCCAGCGTGCTCCCTGGAGTCTCGAGTTTTCATCATGCCCCCCGGGAATGCTGTGACTTTTCAGTGTCCTCTCAGGGCAGTGCCCCTTGCCCTGATCCATCGGCGGGGCAGCTCCTCCTCCCCAAATCCTCCCCAAACTCTCCCCGACCCCCATTATTCACCTGCAGAGTCTGGCGCCGCCCGGGATTCTGGTCCTTACCGGCATTGTGGGGGTCTCCATGCCGGTAACGACGTCATAGCAGCCCCGGCCCCTCCCCCGCCCCACTAGGAGCCAGGCTTTGGCCTGCCTAGAAAACTCTCTCCCACTCCTCCCACACCCACCGCTCTAGGGGTGCGGGGACCCTCTTTTCCCGGTCGGAACGAAGAGAGCCCAGGCGCCCAGATCCTTAACAGGGCTGCCTCGAGCTGACCTCCACCGGACTCCCTGGCCCTGACTGGAGATGGAAGACCGTAACTTCACTCTCTGGGAGAGAAAGGCTGGACAGCGCACCTGCAACCTCTCCACCACCCCACGGGGAATAGCTCCAAACCGCGTGCAGGGATGGATAAGGCGTAGTGCGAGAGAGGTTTTGCGTGGGGACCAAATTAAGCAGCGGATTCTGATGGTACTATCGTGTCTAGGAATTGTGTTGGCTATGTCACAAAACAACTGTGTGACCTTAGACGAGTCATTTAACCCTTTAGTTTCTCCAGTTGTAAAACTGGAGCAGCTAGATGGTGCAGCGGATGGAGTACTGGGCCTGGAGTCAGGAGGACCTGAATTCAAATCCGGCCTCAGATATTTACCTGTATGACCCTGGGCAAGTCACTTAACCCTTTTTGTCTCAAGTTCCTCATCTGTAAAATGAGAAGAGCAAACCACTTCTATATCTTTGCCAAGAAAACCCCAGATGGGGTCATGAAGAGTTGGACACAACTCAACAACAAAAAAGAGTAAGGGCTGGTTGACTCCTGCAGATCACCTCTAAAGTTCCCCTATTCTCATTCTTACACTCAAAGATTCCTTTCACTTTAATTCAATGAACATTAAGTGCTAACTGTAGTCTACTACTTTGGACTCTTAGCTACTTACTACTACTACTACTGCTAGCTAGCTAGCCCCCCTCCCATGTGCCAGGTACTGTGTGCTAAGCACTTCACAAATATAATCTCATTCTCTCTAGCTGTCCCCTGTATCTGGAATGCTTTCCCTCCTCCTCTTTGATAGTTGGCCTTCCTGGCTTCTTTTAAGTTTCATATAAAATCGAATTAAAAACTAACCCTTCTTAATTCTGGTGCTTCTACTTTTTAAATTATTTCCTACTTACCCTATTTACATAGCTTGCTTTGTATGTATTTGTTTGCATGTTGTCTCCCCGTTAAGACTGTGAATTGCTTGAGGGTCCTCTTTGGCCTCTTTTTGCATCCCCAGTGCATGGCAAGGCACCTTGCCTTGAACATAACAGATGCTTCATAAATGTTTACTGATTTGATTTTGATTGCTCCAACAACCCTGGGAAGCAGGTACTATTATTTTCCCCATTTTACAGTTTAGGAAACTGAGGCAACAGAGGTGAAGTGGCTTGCTGAAGATCACACAGTAAAGGTCTGAGGTCACTTTTAACCCAGGTCTTTCTGACTAGGCACACCACTAACACAAAAAAGAAAGTCTCTTTCTTCAAGGACTCCACACCCCACTGAACTTTATGAGCAAGTCTCCTGGGTGGAAGTCCTGAGCAAGACCAGCACCACACACAATGTACTACGGCAGAGAATAGTATGGAAGTAGTCTTGGGAGGTAAGTAAACCAATATCACAAATGGTCTTCAAATGGAGACTAGATGATCACTTGTAGGGAATTTTTAATGCAAGGTATTCTATAAAGAAAGAATGTTGCTTTCTTTCAGAATGGGAGTCAGAAATTATTCCAAAGTTGAGATGCAGAGAATGTTAGATTTGGAAGAGTATATTGTTGTTATGGAGGAAATTTGAGTTTTGCTTTCTGCCCTCTGCCCCCATTCCCCAAAGGCAGAGCTGGAAGGAATGTGTGGAAGTGGTGGAGACACAGATCAATGGAAGGAAAGACTTCTTAATGTGACACCTGTGGGCTGTGTTCACTTGGTGGATCCTTGGAGTGACACTCTGGGTGCTGTGGTAACAGCTTACATCAGTTTCTAAACAACCTTCCTTAAGTCTACAAAAAAGCAGTACATAGGAGATGAGTGTAATATCAAAACTGTCCACCAGGTAGCACTACATTCACTACATCAGCCCTGGTCTCATCAGAGTCTCTCTGGCTTGCTTGTGGGAGCTTCCCACACATCCTTGGAGCAGCGTAGTTCCAGGTGACTGAATAAATTAAAACCACTGCTGGCCATGTTCTGGATTTAGAATAAGGAATGATGAAATAATAGTTTTCCAATTTTAAAGTTTTCAAAATGATTTCATTTTAGGTTTCAACATTCACTTTTATAAGATTTGTAGTTCTAAATTTTCCCCCTTACTCCCCTTCTCCCTCCCCAAGAGGGCATGCAATTTTATATTGCATGTACAATCATATTAAATATTTTTCTACCTTAGTCATGCTGTGAAGGAAGAATCACAAAAATGGGAAAAGTCATGAAAAAGAAAAAGTTTGCTTTGATCTGGATTCAGACTCCAAAGTTCTTTCTCTAGCTATGTATTGCATTTTCCATCATGAATCTTTTAGAACTGACAGATCATTGTATTGCTGAGAAGAACTAAGTCTATCAAAGCCGGTTGTTGCACAATGTTGCTGTTACTGTGTACAGTGTTCTCCTGGTTCTGCTCCCTTCACTCAGCATCAGTTCATGTCAGTCTTTCCAGGTTTTTCTAAAATCTGTCTGCTTATCATTTCTTATAGAACAATAACATTCCCTTACATCAATATTCCAAAACTTGTTCAGCCATTTCCCAATTGATGGGCATCCCCTCAATTTCCAGTTCTTTGCCACTACAAAGAGAGATGCTACAAATATTTTTATACATGTGGGACCTTTTCTCTTTTCTTTGATCTCTGAGATACAGACCTAGCAGTGATATTGCTGGATCAAAAGGTGTGCATCTCTATAGCCCTTTGGACATAGTTCCAAATTGTTCCCTGGAATGGTTGGAACAGTTTACAACTCCTCCAATAATGTGTTCCAATTTTCCCACATCTTCTCCAACATTTATCATTTTCCTTTCTTGTCATATTAGCCAATCTGATAGTTGTCAGTTGGTAACACCGTTATTTTAATTTGAACTTCTCTAATCTCTAGTGATTTAGAGCATTTTTTATTCGACTATAGATAGCTTTAATTTCTTCCTCTGAAAACTGCCTGTTTATATCCTTTGATCATTTATCATATAATTTTAAAATATCAAATTTATGGTCTGAATATAGATCTGTAGAGTTGCGACCCCTTCCCTGCATCTGGCCTCTTCTTTCTTATCAAACCCCAACATTCAACAAACTCAGGCAATCAATATACTGTGGTTACATAGTTTATTAAATATTGAGAAAATAAAAAGAAAAAGTTATGTGCTCCCCACATGGAGCTTGCTCTCTCTCTCTCAACTCTTGTAGTGACATGGTAGAGTACCAAAGAATATAAGACTTTGGAGTCAGAGGGGCTGAGTTCAAATCCCATCTCTTACCCTTCCTATGTGTGTGACCTTAGGAAAACCACATAACATCTCTGGGATTCAGTTTCTTCATCCATCAAATGAAGGGGCTGTCTTTGAGAGTCTCTGAGGTCCCTCTCAGCTCTAAACTCTGATCTTAGGATCATCTCAGGGCTGGTCACTACAGGGAAGAGGTCTGTGGCTGCAGATATCTTGGTCACATGCAATCTTCTCTCAGATGGTCCTGCTTACAGTGGATGAAGGTGCAGGCTGCAGCAACCTAGGAGTCTGTCAAAGGCACACACTTTCACTGCTAACCCATGTGGAGGGCACAGAATGAGGATTGATTGCCAAAGCTTTCTGCTCCCTACACCAGGAATGATAGATGGGGATATCTCAGGCACAAAGAAATAGGGAATTCCAAGAAGTTTCATTTCTTCCCAGTGTCTCACAGTTTTGTTTCTCCCAATGGTAATTACTGGGGTCCCGTCAGTTCCCAGAGATGAGGCAGTACAGACACCTCCTACATGAGTTTTCCAACAGTGGCATGGATACCTTGAGACATAGCAATATTGTGAGATGATCAGCTGTGGATGACTTAGTTATTCTCAGCAATATAATGAGCGAAGACAATGCTGAAGGATTTATGATGAAAAATGCTATCTACCCCCAGACAAAGAAAGTGTCTGAATATAAATTGAAACATACTTTTTAACTTTATTTTTCTTGAGGTTTTTTTGGCTCTGTTTTATTTCACAGCATGACTAATATAAAAATGTTTTGCATGATTACACATGTATAACCTATGTCAAACTGCTTGCCTTCTCAATGGGATTGGGGGGGTTGAGAGGGAGGAAGGGAGAGAATTTGGAATTCAAAGTTTTAAAAAACAAATGTTCAAAAGTGTTCTTATTCTTACATGTAAATGGTGAAAAATAAAATGCTAAAGAGAAAAAAAACAGTGCTAGAATGCCAGCATCTGAACTATTTACCTATTGATTCCCTGACAAGATTGACCCGTCATAGATGACTTGCTTCTCTGTCTCCCTTGCCTCCCCACCTCAGTTCGGGCAGGGGGAGGAAAGGAAGGAAAAGCTGTAATAGGAGGTTAAGGGTCGGGGAGGCTAACAGGCATGTACCTGGGTTGAAAGATTTTGAACATGCCTTTGTAATTTACAACACCTGTACTTTGTACTTTTTTGTTGCTTTCCCCCAATAATTATGTAGCACCTGGGGACACCTCCCAACTCACAAAAGGAACCCCCCAGGCATGGTTACTCTAGGTTCAGGATATATGATTGGCCTCCATCCTCTCAAAACCATAATTCCCTTTACTATGTGCCAGAGGACACAGTTCAAAGATATTTAATGACACTGCAAGAAAAGTAGTTGCTCTTGCTACCACTCCCACAGGTAATATGCACATGAAAGAAACACGCCTAGGGGATATGCTAATACCACTTTGTAGTATGGTGTTCACTTAAGAATTTGCCTTTTATGCACAATCATAGCAGGTAAAAATCCAGCCAAGGGATTTGAACGGGCTCAGAGTGCATTGTCAGTTATTTCCATCTTTGTACAGTGGCCATGGATGGGCTTGTCACTTTACAGGAGAATGACTTGAACAAATTCAAGCAGAGGGCAAACATTTTTTTATGAGGTAGTTTTTAAAAATTAAATTGTTTTCAGTTTTCTACAATCACTTTCATAAATCTTAGATTTTTCTCCCCCTCCCTCCAGAAAAATAATTTAAAGAGATAGACCTGATGCCCCTTCCCCCCAAAAAAATGAATGGGAAGAGATGAGCACACATGAAGGCTCTGTTACTCTCCAAGACACATGTGCTCCCATTTCATTGAAAAAAATATCAGTTTCCTCCTAGATCCTGCTGGTTGTTCACATATCACTTCGACTTTAAAGTCACTATTAAATAGTTCAATTAGGAGTGTAAAAGCATGATAATGGCTAGAAACATCAGACAACTATGTCATAGGATACAGTAACCCAGGAGCTTCCCATTTCCCAAGCTCCTTTTCAGACTATATAAATAGTTCAGATGCTGGTCATTCTAGCACGGTTTCTTTCCTTGTTTTCTTTTATTTCCCCCCATTTACATGTAAGAACAATTTTGGCGGGGAGGGGGAAGGCAAGACATTTGGGATTAAGTGACTTGCCCAAGGTCACATGGCTAGTAAGTATCAAGTGTCTGAGGTCGGATTTGAACTCAGGTCCTCCTCAGTCCAGATTTCAGGGCCAGTACTCTATTCACTTCGACACCTAGCAGCCCCAAGAACAATTTTTAACATTGGTTTTTCTAAGTTTGTGTTCCAAATTGTCTCCCTTTCTCCCTCCCCACTACCCCACATTGAGAAGGTAAGCAATTTGATATGTTATACACGTGCAAAACAGGTCCATCATAGTCATGTTGTGAAAGAAAATATAGAACCAAAAAAACTTCCAAGAAAAACAAAGTAAAAAACAGCATGTTTCCATCTATATTCAGACGCCATCAGTTCCTTGTCTGGGAATGGATAGCATTTTCCATCATAAGTCTTTCAGAGTTGTCTTGGATCATAATATTGCTGAGAATAGCTAAGTCATGCACAGCTGATCATCTTACAATGCTGCTGTTACTGTGTACACAGTACATTTCACTTTGCATCAGCTCATGTAATTCTTTCCAGGTTTTCCATTTCTTATAGCACACTACTAAGCTGAAAAAAAAAGGCAGCTTCAAAGACACGTCTTTTAATAAATTTCCCATCTCCATGTACTCCATGCACCCCAGGACTGGAAAGTGCTGCAAAGGTTTTTGGTAATTCTGTTGTCCAAGGTTGCATGGGACAACCAGACAACGTGATCACTGATTCCATGGTGGCTCCCAATTTCTGGAACCTACATGGCATAATGCTCTGGCTCAAGAAAGGGAGCATTTCTGCAACAGCAGTCTCAGAAAGAGGTGCTTCTTAAATACCTCACAGGCTAATAATGCTACAGGAAGCCACTCATCAAAACTCTAACACTGATAAAACCGGGAAGGGGAGAAGGCAGGCATAACTAAGGGGAAACCTTGGCTACCATTTTTTTCTTTTCTTTTTCAAGCTCCTTATGCCATCCCTGATGTCTGGGGTCACATCTGCAGTCAAATGAATTTGGGTCATGCTGACATCAAAGCCAACTGTAAAGTGTCTTGGTACTGGCAGTCTCTGTGGAAACACTGTACCTCAACAAACACATTATGTATTTGAAGAACTGTAAAAATGTAAGCTATGAGCTACACTTACTATTTTTGGATTCTATGCCCCTGTTGGGCTAGTTCCAAGACTTTTACCTTCTTTGGCATACCACAGTACCTAGCACAGCAAAGGCACCAAATAAATACTTGATCAATGAAGCTGTAAAATAAAATAATCTTACTAAAACATACCTTGCAAGCAACATGCCTGTTTGCAATATAAAATGGCAAGTGTGACTATAAGCTTCCTCCTTCAATATCAGCTAATTTTTGTACGATTTAAAGTAGGGTCTAGGTCTTCTTTTAGAAATACCAAATTACAACTTGGTGAGTTTATTCAAAGTTAATCTGGGTCCCCGAATCTGCTTTCATTTCAAACCTTTCCCCCCTTATTTCCCACTTGATTTCAATCATTTATTCAACATTTAGTGACATCTGGGAGTTGGGAGATGCAAAAATAACCTGGTCACTGTCCAAGTGAGACTGGCAGTCTAGTAGGGAATACACGTTTGTTAACAATAAGAATGTAAGAGGCTACATAATAGGACGCCATATAAACAGAGGCTACCTGGGCAAAGGAAAGAATGTCGCATTTGGAGTGGGCGGCCCTAGCCTTGGGCCAAGCCCAGCCTTGCCATTTGCTAACACTGTCAAAGCCACAACCTCTTGGGCCTCCGTTTCCTCATCTGTAAAACTGAGGAATTAGACTACTTGTAAGATCCCTTCTAAGGGAAAGGGTTCCTCTCTGGACCTCCTGCACCTGGCGGGTGGGAAGGGTGAGCCCAGGACCAAGCGGTCTGAGGTCCCCCCTCCCCCCCAGCTCGGACGTTTTGCACTTGATCAGGGAAGGCTTTGTAGAACGTTTATTTAATGATTTCTGAAAAATCTTTAAGCCCGGCCTTTCCCAGGCGGCGCCCCAGGAAGGTGGGAGGGAGGCCTTTCCCCCTGCTCCTGGCGGGAAGGACCTCCAGCCTTATCATTTTACAGACGAAGAAACTGATGCCGAAGAACCGAAGCGCCTAGTCCGTGGTCACACGTGCAGTAAGAGACTGGGGCGGGACTCGAACCCGAGCCCCAGGAGCGCCGCATCACGCTTCCGGGTCAGCTCCATCGGAGGAATTCCATGACGTCACCGCGAGGGCCGAAGCAGCACGTGGGGCCCAGCCTGGGGCAGGCGTGCGTGCGTGCGTGTGTGCGCGCCCCCGGTTCCAGCTCTCCCGGCCTGCCCTTCCCCTGCGCAGCCCAGGCTCGTCTCTTCCGGCCACAGATCAGCACCGCCTCTACCACTACCCTTTAACCTCTTCTTCGGTCTCCCCGGCCGCACCCAACGCGCAGTCGTGGTCTTGCCGGCCCCGCCCCTTCGGGCCCCGCCCCCTCCTTTCCGGGGCTAGGGGCCTCCCACCCTGGAGCGGCGCTTCCAGCCGAGTTGCTGCGGCCTGGGCCGGACGAGTTCTCGGGTAAGTGAGGGGACGCCCGGGACGGTGGCCTGCGAGGGACACGCTCCCGGAGACTTCTTCCAGAGGGCGGGGAGGGGCCGGAGCCCGCTCGGCTGAGCCTGGGGTGGGGGCGCCGGCCTTGGCGGAGCGGGCTCGGGGCCCAGATCGGAGCTCGCGGGGGTGAAGGGAGGAGGGGGCACGGGGCTGGAGCCTCCGGCCAAAGGTCCCCGAGAACCCGAGGGGATCCGCGCGCCTTCCCCCGGGCCGCCCCCGCCTTCTTCTTCCTCTCCTCCCTTCCCCCTCCCTTTTCCCTCCTCCTCCTCCTTTCCCTTCCCCTGTCCCCCCATCTCCCCCTCCTTTCCCCTCGCCCTTCTTTGCATCCCCTTCTTCCGTCCTGCCTTCCCTTTCTCCTTCTCTCCCTCTTTCCCTCCCCTCCCCCTCTCCCTCCCCCTCCTCTCTCCCACACTGCTTCCTCCATCCACTGTTCCCCAACTTCTGTCTCTTTCCTCTCTCCCTCTCTCCTCCCCCCATCCCCGGGGGCCTCCGGCAGCGTCTTCTCTCCTTGGGGACCTCGGTGCTCTCAGACTGCCAGGGCGGAACTCGGGGCTCGGAATCAGGATCTGAGTTCGAATCCCGTCTTTTCTATGTGACCAAGGACAAATCATCGCTTTCCTCCTGTACACCTAGTTTTCTAATCTGTAAAACAGCGACAGGTTGGACTGGGTAGCCTGGCCTGAGGCTGCCTTCAGCTCTGCGTCCTGTGTGCCGTGAACAAACCGGGCCCCGGTGCTCTGAGTCCCACGTTGTGGTCAGCCTTGGGGAGGTCCCAGTGTGACAGAGGGAGGGCTGGAGGTAGAGGAGCAGATGAGGTATGTAATCCAAATAAGTGTGTTAGAACAGAAGGCGGAGCCAGGGCCCGGCCAGGTGCTGGTAGAAATGTGATGCCCTGTATTACTCATGGCCGAGAGTCAGGAAGCCTAAGTTCAGATCCCTTCATCTAGCTGCACATCCTTGTTTGGACAGTAGGCTTGTTCAGTTGGTAGTTGCCCTTCCCTCCTCCTGAAATTATTATATTGGTTCCATTTTTGCCTTTGGTACCCAGAGTACCTGGCACTTTTTCTTTTTCAGTGGGTGGGGAGAGTAGAGGGTCTAGAACTAGGATTTTACCCCTACAGGGAATTCCCAGGGTGGAAGCTCCATCTCTGATGACAGTGCTGCAACTCGTCTGTAACTTAAAATATTAGGTCTGTCTGAGGCCCTGAAAGGCAGTATTTGAGGCCAGTTGTCTATCTACTACTCCAGAGTCTTTCTATCTCCCCTCTTTCCCGTAAAGACCAAAAAGTCCCTTCTTTCAAGGAGCTTATTACATTTAATAGAAATAACATGTCTTTATATGACTGAATAAATCCAAGGTAATTCCCATCAAGACCTCATATAGGAGAAGGCATTTGAGTAGATCTTTGAAGAAAACTAGGGATTCTGGAGCATGGAAGTGAGGAATTGTGTTCCAGGCAAGGCTCAGCGTTGGGAAGATGGCATCACTTTTAAGGAAGCCATTAGAAATTCAGGTGGCCTGGTTGAAGAGTGTATGAAGAGGAGTAGTGTATAAGACTGGAAAGGTAGGTTAAAGGCAGGCTGGGAAGGACAGAAAATTGAACCCACATCTACCTGGCTTCCAGGAAGGAGCCTGTACTGAGCCACTTCTCACAAAGGCACTTGGCATTTTTGAATAAAAACTTGTTGAATGAACAGTGACTGTAGCTTCTGTGACTATCTTCAGATTGTTTTACCTTTGTACAATTCATGTGATAACTTGTAATAATTACCTTACAGATTCTTTGAAGGGGTAGGGTGGGTTAGATAGGCCATGCTTTGTGGACCTTATGGTTCATTATTAATTGGGAGCCTAAACCCTAAGGGAGTCAGAAACATACATACTCATTTGCTAAACCTCAATTACCACTGTAATTTTTCTTACCAAAGCACTTAAAAACTCCCATCCCATTAATGATCTCTCCCCTTTTTTCTTTTCTCTCTCCTTTCTCTTCCTTTTTTTCTCATTCTCTTTTTATCTTTTCATTCTCTCTTCTTTTTCTCTTTCTCCTCTCTTTCTCTTCTCTCTGTATCTTTTCTCCCTCCATTGTCTGTCTCTATGTCTCCTACTTCCTCCTCCACCAGATTTCTTCCTTTTGGTGTTCACTATGCTAATGAAGTAATAGATCCATTCCCTGTACATCTGTGTCTTTAAAGTTTGTCATTTTCTAAAACCATCCACCTGGATCATCTGGATAGTTCCTAACAAGACCACACTGTTTAATTCCAATTAAACTGTGTGTTTTCTAAAACTACTAAATCAGAATACTTCCCTGAGTGGAGGTATGTTTGGTGCATTTTGAGGCTCCCGCTCCTATCCACTTGAAAACCCAAGGAGGCACAAATATACTAACAGGTTCTATCTGCATAATCCTGGTCTAAGAACTGTTAGCTAATACAGAACTGTTACAAGAGAGGTATGGCCCAGAACATGTCTGACTTTGCTATGAAGCGGGCCTGGGCATGGTGCCCATCTGTCTGCCTCAGGGCAGGATTGAGGAAAGCCTGCCTCCTGGTTACTCTAATGAGTTAACAATGCAGTGACTGGGAGAGCAATGCCCCAGTTAGGGTAGTTAAAACCTGTTTTTCTAACAGCAAGACCCTCCCTTCTCTCATGACCTCCAGTTGGATAGATGGATAGAGCTGAGATGTGTGGAAGTAGGCAGACAGGAGTGTAGAGCAATTGAACACCAGAGTCAAGAGACCTGCGTTTTCATCTCGACTCTATCATGCTCTATCATGTTGGGCAAGTTACTTCACCTCTCATCTCAAGTCTCCTCATCTGTAATATGGGGATAATGATAACTCACAATCAAACGAGGTAATGTATGTTAAAAGTATGAAAAGTCACGATAATATTGCAGAAGAAATGCTGGACTTTGAGGACCTGGTTTTGAATCCTGACTTTGCTATTTTAATATATGCATGGCCTTGGGAAAATCATAAAATCCATCTAGGTCTCAAGTTCCTCATCAGTAAAATGAGAGATTTGTACTTTTCAGCTGTAAATCCGATATTCTGTACCAGAGATCATGGGCAACTAGGTGACTCAGTGGATAGTGGATCCTCCTTACTCCACCAGCCAGGGAGTTAGGAGGATCTGAGTTCAAATCTGGCCTCAGACACTAATTGTGTGACCCTGAAAAAGTCACTCAGCCCTGTTTACCCCAGTTTCCTCATCTGTAAGATGAGCTTGAGAAAGAAATGGCAAACCACTCCAGTATTTTTGCCAGGAAAACCTTGCAAGGGGTCACTAAGAATTGGACTGAACTAATTGACAAAACAACAAAATTCCAGGGTCAACAATATTTTGAAAAGGTCGGGTGCTAAGATTCTGTCCCATTTTTCTATCGTATATGGGTGCTTTAAGTGGCTTACTCATATATAAATACTAAGAATCGTAGAAATTGGTTAGGATCTGAGAGATAATTTTGCCCAATCCAAATAAAATAACACATGATAACATTATAACTATGATGTATAGGTAAATGTAAACATTATTATAAATAATAACTTCAGAGATTATGTAGTATGCCCAAGGTCACACAGTCAGTCAACAAGCATTTTAAAATGCTATATATATCAAGCATGGTACTAAATACTAGAGATAGAGAGGCAAAAATATACTTCGCTGTTCTCAAGATGCTCATAATCTACCAGGGGAGACAATATGCAAATAATTTTGTGCCTATAAGATAAATATAGTGTAAATGGAAGATAATCTCAAATGGGAGAGATTGGAGAGTTGGGGGACAAAATGACAGGGAAGGGCCTCTTTGAGCTGAGTCTTGAAACCAGGCAAAGTAGGAGGCAGAGGTGAGGAGGGAGGGCATACTGGGCATGGGGCACATCCCAGGGCAGATCTTTGGAGAAGGGATGTCTTGTGTTAGGTACAACAAGTAGGACAGTGCAAGTGGGATCACAGAGTGGATGGAAGATTGTCAAGTACCAGAAGACTGGAAAGTCAGGAAGGGGCCAATTTGTAAGGACTTGAAATGCCTCAAGAGGATTTCATATTTGATCCTAGAGGTAATAGGAAGCCACTGGAGTGGGGAAGGGGCGGGGAGTTGTATGTATGCAGTAGCATGGTCAGATTAGAGTTTTAGGAAAATCATTTTGGCAGCTAAGTGGAAAATAGATTAAAATAGGGAAAGACAGGGCAGGGAGACCTAATAGGAGCCTATTGTAATAATCCAGGTAAGAGGTAATGAATTTCTGAACTAAGGTTGTGGCTAAGTGGAAAGGGTATGGGGTGTGTGTATCTGTGTGTGTGGTGATGAGTCTGACTTTCCATAATCTCATTTGGGCTTTTCTTGGCAGAGATACTGAAGTGGTTTGCCATTTCCTTTTTCATCTCGTTTTACAGATGAGGAAACTGAGGCAAACAGGATTAAATGACTTGCCAGAGGTCTGAGTCCAGATTTGAAGTCAGATCCTCTTGACTACAAGGTTAGCACTCTATGTACTGCACCACCTAGCTGCCACATGTATTTGAGAGATATCATGGAGGTAAAAATGATAAGGTCTGACAATAGATTAGATGTATCAGCTGAGTGAATGAGCCGGTAAAATAACAGGCCTGCAATCTTGGTCTCTCAATTTCCCGAAGTCAATCAATACTCTACCACCTGCCTATTCTAAGGAGGAGTCCAGGTTTAAAAAGGTAAAACAACTCTGAGGATCATGGCTTTAGAGCTGAAGTGGACCTTGCAGCTCATCTGGCTCAACTTGCTTGCCCATTGAGGCAGAGACAGAGGGAAAATGGTTTGCCTCATGTCACATGAGTAGTAAAATCAGGGACTCTCGCCCACTCCCATTTCGGTGCTGTTTAAGCACATCCCACTGTCTCCATGGAAGGTGAGTTAATACAAAAGCCCTTTTACAGGATTGTTTATTGTAGCTTAGTATCCTCTGTAACTTTGTCTCTTGCCTGTCCTAGCAGGGGTGATGGCGGCCAGCTGGGAAAGCATTCTGCAGAATGAACAGCAACTGGAAGAGCTGGCCAGGCAGGCCGTGGACAAGGCCTTGATGGAAGGAGTGCTGATGAGAACCAAGAAGGACCCCAGCTCCTCTGATGTAAGCTGCACCACATCTGGTCTGGGGGAGATGGGTGGTGGCCTGGAGCAAGAACGTTGGTTTCTTTGCTGATGGGGCAGCTGCTGGAGCTTCTCTGAGCTACGCGACATGATAGGACAAGACTTTTCTTCCTGAGATTTCATTATTCCAGTCAGTCAGCAGATACTGATCTATTGATAACATCACTGAGGTCCTGGAGAGTTAACTGACAGGGGTAGGGGATGTGTGTGCCAGCATATCCATTTGTTCAAAGAGATAGTATTGTCAGCAATAGCGCCCTTGTGTGGGGGGTCATGAGACTGTTGGATGTTGTTAGCATCTGATAGGACACATTTGGCAACAGTGAGTTCCAGGTAGAATTTTAAAGATAGGAAGGGACTATGGAATTCTTATAAATCAGTGCTTATTCCAGAGCTAAATTCCTAAGCTACTCCGTAAACCAGTAATACTTAAAAGCTTTTCCGTCATAAAATGCTTCGACAATATCGTTTGAAGACTAATGCCAAATTCCTTACTCTCAAATAATAGCTAATGTCCATTCAAATATTCTAACACCAAAATCCTTATCACTTCTTAGCAGTTTCCTAATATAGATAGCCTTGAGTTGTAAATATACTTTCGTTTGGAGCTAGGACTGTATTTTTGCATAGATATAATATTAATATTATCTAATAATGGGTTAAATATGGACTTTTCTAGATTGATTCTCTTACACATTCTGAGTTCCAACTTGCTGTCCTAGGTTTATGTTTCTCTTCTAAGGCCCCAACAGTGAGGTCAAGGATCCTCCCTGCCCCTTCTCCTGGAGCACAAGAGGGCCTTGGGGAAAGGCTCAGTACCATGGCCTGAAATTGGGAATTAGCACACAGAAGATTAATCAGCTATCCAAAGCTCCTTGGCTCCATGGTGCTTGCCAGGGCCAGCAGGGAGCAGTAGTGGCCTGGCTGAGAAGAGCTTATTCCCATGGACACCAAGAATAGGAGAGAGAGCTATCAGTGAACCACAAATACTCATATGGGAGATACCTACCTAAAATGGGCTGAAAGGCAGGGCAGGGCCTGAGGCAGAATGATAGATAGCAGCATAATTATGATAGACTTGGGAAGCAGATGGAGCATAAATAAGGTCACCAAAACCAAGTGGATATGAGTGGCCCCACAATCTAGAGAATCAGAAAAAAAAACCAAAGAGGAAGTTTGAGCAACAAATGGCAGAGGTGAATTACCTGCCGACCAGGCTTTTTGATGAAAGAGCCAATGAGGATCTGTGTAGAATACCATCTTTCCTTTTAGATTAGCTAGTGGTCCAGTAAATAAGAGAGCAATGGGCCTGGAATCAGGAAGACCCAAGTTCAGATTTAGCCTCAGAAACTTTTACTGGCTATGTGATCCTGGGCAAGTCACTTAATCTCTGCCTCAGTTTCCTCAGTTCTAAAAAGGGAATAATACTAGTACCTACCTCATAGGGTTGTTTAGGATTGATTGAGATAATATTTATGAAAAAGCACCTGGCACATAGTAGGCAGTATATAAATTCTTATTCTCCCTCCCCTTAGGGTAGGATACTTCTCAGGAAGTTGGGAATCAGTATTTGGTTGGGTAGTAGCCATGAAAAGCCTTTGAGAGCCTAGAAGCACAAATACCAGTTACCACTATGGTAGACAGGTAACACATTACCTTTTAAACAGTAGGTGCTTCATAAATATTTATGTTTATTATTTATGTTTAAATCATGGCAGCAGCCGGAGACCCTAATGGCCCAGGTCTTATTCTTATTCATTTAATACTGGAGGGGCATGTTTGGAGCTATAGGATGGAGAGTTGAGTCAAGCCAGACCTGCTAAAGCAAATACTGGTAGCAAACAGGGTAGGATTGGACATGAAGGAGGTAGGTTATTGAAGGCAAGAGGTCATTCAATTTACCACTTATGGTATAGGAAGGGGTCCCTCCTGGAGGTACTCTGACTTTTTTTGGGGAGGAAGTGCAGGTATTTCAAAGGTTATAAGCAAAGAGGCGTAGCTGGTATCTTACCTGGAGAGATTCCCTGGAGAAACAGAATTATATTTATAGGCCCATTGGAGCAGGCTTTTAGATTGACTTGGGTCTTCTCTAGTTCCTTCAGGAAATGTCCATGGCAAATACTTACATTTGGGGAGGAGTTTTATGTAGGAAGTACAAGAGGTCAAAACCATTGCTTATCATGCAGAAGGGAATCATCTATGCAGATGACTAGCTGTGGTTATAACAAACTCCAGGCACCAAGGTGACCTAGTTGTTCTGTAGCATCTGATACTGCTTGAAAGATTGATTGGTATGGTTAGTCTTTCTACCAGCTTGAGGGAAGTAAGTGGAAGCCAGTTCTTGTATGTGTAGGATAGAGAACAGGGAGTTTCAGAGGTGAGAGATGATCTGGAGTGGTGGTCTAAGCTGAGGAGCCTGGGAAGCTGTGGAGGCAAGTCATTTTTTAAAAATCTTTTTAAAAATTTATTTTTTGTTCATTCACTTTTATAAGATTCTGAGTTCTAAATTTTTTTCCTTCCCCCCTCCCTAAGACAGCATGCAATTTGATATAGGCTATTTATATGCATTTGTATTAAGCATTTTCACATTAGTCATGTTGTAAAGAATTAAAACCAATGAGAGAATCCACGAGAAAGAAGAAACAAAAAAATAAGAGCAAATAATATGCTTTGATATGCATTCAGACTCCCTAGTTCTTTTTCTGGATATTGATAGCATTTTCCATCATGAGTCTTTTGGAGTTGTTTTAGATCCTTGCATTGCTGAGAAAAAGCTAAGGTCTATCAAAGTTAGTTCTTGAACAATGTTGCTGTTACTGTGTACAATGTTTTCCTGTTTCTACTCACTTCACTCTGCACCAATTTATATAAATCTTTGCAGGTTTTTCTGAAATCTGCCTGCTTGTCATTTCTTATAGCACAATAGTATTCCATTACATTCATATGCCACTGCTTGTTCAGCCATTCCCCAATTGATGGGCATCCTCATAATTTCCAATTCTTTTCCATCACAAAGAGAGTTGCTGCAAATATTTTTGTATGTGTGAGTCCTTTTCCCATTTTTATGATACCTTTGGAATATAGACCTAGTAGTAGTATTGCTGAGTCAAAGGGTATTGCCCCTTGATCATAGTTCAAAATTGTTCTCCAGAATGGTTGGATCAGTTCACAACTCCACAACAATGCATTAGTGTTCCAGTTTTCCCACATCCCCTCCCACATTTATTATTTTCCTGTTTTGTCATGTTAGTCAATCTGATAAGTGTGATGTGGTACTTCAGAGTTGTTTTGATTTGCATTTCTCTAATTAATAGTGATTTAAAGCAGCTTATCAGGAGAATAATACACTTTGATCAGTTAGGATTTATACAAGGAATGCAGGTCTGGTTCAATATTAGGAAAACTATCAGCATAATTGATCATATTAGCAATAAAACTAACAGAAACCAATTGATAATCCCAATAGATGCAGAGAAAGTTTTTGAGGAAACAGAACACTCATTCCTATTGAAAACATTGGAAAGCATAGGCGTAAATGGAGCCTTCCCTAAAATGATAAGTAGCATCTACCTAAAACCGTCAGCAAGCATTATATGTAATGAGGACAAGCTAGATGCATTTCTAGTAAGATTGAGGGTGAAACAAGGATGTCCATTATCAGCACTGTTGTTCAATATGATACTAGAAATGTTAGCTTTACAATAAGAGAAGAAAAAGATGTTGAAGGAATTAGAATAGGCAGAGAAGAAACTAAGTTATCACTCTTTGCGAATGATATGATGATATACTTAAAGAATCCTAGAAAATCAAGTAAAAAACTGTTTGAAATAATAAGCAACTTTGGCAAAGTTAATAAACCCACATGAAATATCTGCATTTCTATATATTACTAACAAAGCTCAGCAGCAAGAGAGAGAAAGAGAAATCCCATTTAAAGTTACTGTAGACACTGTGAAATATTTGGGATTCTACCTGCCTAAACAAACTCAGGGAGTATAGGAATACACTTTTCACACAAATAAAATCAGATGTAAGTAATTGGAAAAACATCAGCTGCTTGTGGGTAGGCCAAGCTAATACGATAAAAAAGACAGTTCTACCTAAATTAATTTGTATATTCAGTGTCACACTAATCAAACTACCAGAAAATTATTTTCTAGAGCTAGAAAAAAATAAAATCAAAATTCATTTGAAAGAACAAAAGAATATCAAGGGAATTAATGAAAAGAAATTCTAGGGAAGGTGGCCTCTCCATGCCAAATCTCAAATTATATTATAAAGCAGCAATCATCAAAACCACTTGGTACTGGCTAAGAAATAGAAGGGTAGTTCAGTGGAATAGGTTAGGTGCACAAGACACAGTAGTCAGTGATTACAGCAGTCTACAGTTTGATAAACCCAAGGACCCCAGCTTCTGGGATGAGAACTCACTGTTTGACAAAAACTCCTAGGAAAACTGGATAACAGTGTGGTGGAAAGTGAGCATAGACCAATGCCTGACACCATACACAAGAATAAAGTTTAAATGGGTACATGATCCAGGTATAAAGGCTGATACTATAAACCAATTAGGGGAGCAAGGGATAGTGTATTTGTCAGATTTATGGAGAATGGAGAAATCTATGACCAAACAAGAGATAGAGTACATTATGAAGTGCAAAATGGATAATTTTGATTACATTGAATTGAAAAGTTTTTGCACAAAGCCAATGCAACCAATATTAGGAGAGAAGCAGAAAACTGGGAAAAAAATTTTACAACTAATGTCAGTGATAAAGATCTCATTTCTAAAACGAGAGAAGTGAGTCAAATTTATAAGAATATGAGTCATTCCTCAATTGATAAATGGTCAAAGGATATGAACAGGTAGTTTTCAGAGGAAGAAATTAAAGCTGTCTATACTGATATAAAAAATGCTCTATATCACTATTGATTAGAGAGATGCAAATCAAAACAACTCTGAGGTACCACATCACACCTATCAGATTGGCTAACATGACAAAACAGGAAAATGATAATTGTTGGAGAAGATGTGGGAGAATTGGTACACTAATTCTTTGTTGGTGGAGCTGTGAACTGATCCAACCATTCTAGAGAGCAGTTTGGAACTATGCCCTAAGGGCTATAAAAATGTGCACACCCTTTGATCCAGCAATACCACTTCTAGGGATGTATACCAAAGAGATCATAAAAATAGGAAAAGGATCCACATGTACAAAAATATTTATAGCAGCTCTTTTTGTGGTGGCCAAGAATTGGAAATTTATAGGATGCCCATCAATTGGGGAATGGCTGAACAAGTTGTGATATATGAATTTAAAGGAATACTGTTGTGCTATAAGAAATGGTGAACAGGCAGACTTCAGAAAAACCTGGAACGACTTGAATGAACTGATGCTGAGTGAAAAGAGCAGAACCAGAAGAACATTATACACAGTAACAACCACAGTGTGCAAGGACTGATTTTGATAGACCTAGCTCCTTCTCAGCAATCCAGGGATCTAAAACATTTCCAAAGGGCTCATGATGCAAAATGCCATCCACATCCAGAGAAAGAACATAGAATGAAGCAGATTATTTTCCGTTTTGTTATATTTTGTTTTGTTTTTCTCATGGTTTCTCCCATTTCTTATAATTCTTCTGTACAACATGACTAATGTGAAAATGTATTTAATAAGAACGTATATGTGAAGCCCGTATCAGATTGCATGCTATCTTGGAGAGGGAATGGGAGCAAATTTAAAACTATGGAAGTGAATATTGAAAGTTGAAAACATATTAATAAATTTTGGGGAAAAATAATGATTTAGAGCATTTTTTCATGTGAGTATAGATGGCTTTAATTTCTTTATCTGAAAAGGAAGCAAATCATTCTTGAAGAATGACTGGGTGGCTCTGGGAGGACCAGAGCAAGAGGAAAAATGGGCTCTTCTGGTGAAACGGTTTTCTAGGAAGAAAATTGCATTATAGGTGTGAGATGGGAGAAGATAAATTATGAAGCTGAGAGGTAACATGGCCCGCAAGTGCCAGGGGATGGATAGGAGCCCTCCCAAGAGTTCAATTTTCCTAACTGGGATCCTTTGCACATACTGATGTAGTGGCTGACAGACTCAAGGCCACCAGAAGTCTGAGAGGCTCTTGATGAAATGGAAATGTCCTCATGGAGTAACTTCAAGCCATCATGCAGGGCAGAAGCATAGTTTGTATATGGTTTGCTATTTGCTGGTGAACTCTGATGAAGGAAATTCTGCTAACTTCTGGTAGGGTGCCAAGGAGTGGGGATGGGGGCATGATGGCTCCTGGTATTAGGTTTTGTGTGAGAGTACCTCAGCCCTCTGATTCATATGCCCAGACAGGTATAGTCTATATAAATTTGATCACATACAAGCTAGCGACCAAATATTTGCTGTTGACTTAGCTTAGGTTGTTGATACATATGGGAGGTTGGAGTGACCTGTTCTCATGGTCCCTGACTATTTGGGTCGTGTTTAGGTGTTGCTAAGCCTTGAATATGATCTTAGTCATCAGGGCTCCTTTTTCTAGGGGATACTCAGTGAAAGTTGGGGGAAGGGGAGAGGAAGGGAGGTGGTGTGTAAAGGGCCAAGTCAAGAGAGCAGGTCCTGGCACAAGTCTGAAGTTGAGAAGTGAGGGGAACAGACTGAGCCAGTGAAGTGGTCTGGAAAGCAGGAGGCCCATTCAGGAGCCTGAACAAAAAGACTGGTAGTGGCCAGCAAAGATTGGAGGTGGGGTGAGAGAGCAGAGGGACAAGGAGGTGTGAAACAAGCCATGCTTGGGAACCTGGGTGGTTGACTAGAGAATTGTCTGGTGTGCCCAAGAGTGATAAGGAAATTGGAATAAGGGGTGGGTGGGATGAGAGTTTGTGCCTGCTCATCACTCTTTGCCCCTGAAAAATGAGAATCATGGATATTTGTGTGTTGGGGGCCAGGGAAAGGGCTTACTCACTGGCTTCTGTGGTAATGAGGTTCAAGAGGGGAGGTGCTAGATATTTGCCTACACAACTGCTACTGGTGCCTACATCTTGTTAGGGTATATTTTTCCCATTGTGAGGAGGCTATGCCTCTTGTAGCCAGTGCAGACCAGATATTGGAGCAGGTAGAGGGAAAGAGTACTGAACAGAGATTATATGATTGTGTTGGAGAAAAGATCACAGTTGGTTATGAGGAGAGGGAGGGTAGGTTGTGACCTATCTTCCCACCCTCTATTTGTTCACTTTACCTTGGGATCAAGCTACAGTTCTCAATCTGGAGACCACTGTAGATGTTGAGGCTTAAGAGGATGTGGTCATCGATGCTATTTCAAGATCTGAAAGGGCCAGCACCTTAATGGACCAGGACCTGACTAGTTCAGAAATGGAAGTCCAGAGATGTGTACCACGGTGCATGGTTGGGTTACGGTGGTTTTTAGTATATATGAATTGTTTTCAAGTTTGCACTAACTGTAGCTGGAATACCTTATAGAACAAGACCCACAGAATTTGATTAGAAAACTAGAACTAGAACTTTGAGAGGTCTTAGCACTTGGTGTGGGGGTCCTGCTTGTACATGACATACTTCTGCAACCTGCTTCATATCCACTGTGTGTAGAAAGGCTAATAACTTGTTTTGTCTTCTGTCATCTTTTCCTATTTAGATTGTAAGTTATGCCCCCTTCACCTTGTTCCCCTCCGCAGTACCCAGAGAGCTTCTGGAGCAAGCCTATGCAGTACAAGTGGACTTCAACTTTCTCGTGGACACAGTGAGCCAAGACTCTGCCTTCTTGGAACAGACTCTTTCCAGGTACTAGGGCTTCTAGGTGGAAGACATGGAGGTGGGGGAAGTGAGATGTGCAGTTGGATATGAGTGACATAATCACATTTTCAGATCACTAGATTTGCCATACTTCATTCCAGTTAAGGAACTGTCTGGTTTGCTGATTTGTGTTCTCCCTACTAATGCTTTATGTAGCCTGTCTTACTTGAGTACAACCCAGGTCCATGCCTTTCCACCCCCAAGATTCATCTGTAATTTGTCACAACTCCAAGAGCAGCTGACCTTTTTTCTCCTACAAGTGTCTTTTTCTCCCAAGAGGCAGGAGGAAGGAACCTGTTTTCATTCTGACCTTGTACAGTTCATGACCTTTAAATAGATAGAAATTAATTTCTATCATTGTTTATCTGGGCCATTCTTGTAGTAATGGTTTTCCTTTCCTTCACATGTTCCAGCTTTCATAACTCACCCTTTCTGCCACCTTAACTGTCCTGTGTGGTCCAAGTTCCAAGAAGATGAAATCTAGGCAGGCACTAGGTGTTCCTATGAGCAGAATGATGTCCTCATCATGAGGGCAAGAGTTACTTCTCTCTGCCTCTGAGGGCAGAGCAGCACTGGGGACATTTTTATTTCCCTGAACTATGGATTGGGATTTTTCACAAGGGAGTGACCTGCAGGGTCTCCAGCCTGGCTGGACTGGACTATACCCTGCTCTGTTCTTCAGTCTCTTCTCCATCTCTACTGAGTCACCATGAAGGAACATGTGAGTTAGGCCTGGAGATTGTTTGGAAAGGTCATTTTGACTCTGATGATACAAGAAACTTAGTTTTGCCCACAGGTCTTTGCTAGGGACAGCTAGGCAGTGAAATGGCTAGAATGCTGAGCCTGGAATCAGGAAGAGACTTGAGTTCAAATCTGGCCTCAGACATTTATTAGTTTTGTGATCTTGGGCAAGTCACTTAACCTCCCTGTATGCCTCATTTTACTATTCTGTATGCCTCCCAGTTTTTATGACAATTAAAGAAGAAAGTATTTGTAAAGCACTTTGCAAACCTTAAAGTGCTATATAAATGCTAGCTATCATCATCATCCAATATAGTTCTTCCTGAGCCCTTTTCAAAATGATAGCAGAACAGGGAAAGCTTTTCCTTTTTACTCCCTCAGATGTACATCCTGAGACTCAGATCCTTTATATGGAGAGCCCTGCATCAGGGAAGGATCATTGGTGGAAGTAGGAAAAAGGCCATAGTTGGTATTTACTCTCTGGTGAGTGACTGCTTTCTGCTACTTCTTCTAGCATCATTAAAATAGATGACTTCATTGCTCGGCTCTTCAGCATCTACAAACAAGTCCTGAAAGAGGGCATTGCCCAGGTAACTCCCCCATCTAATCCACCTTGGCCCCAACTCCACCACATGCACTACCAGGCGTGGCTTCTGGAGCCTCTTTTCCTCTAAAGCATTTTGTTGGGTACTGGAGCTCATGTGAATTTATCTGGTAGAAATGACAGGGAGGAACAGATAAGCTGTCTCATTGGATTTGAAAAATGTTAATGAGCTCCCTTGGGGTCTTTGGTAGATTGTCTAAGAGCTGTCCTGTAGTGATGGAGCCCCAGGAAACCTTTTCCCCTCATGGAAACAGGTCCAAGTCCCCTGCTTACTGACAGTGCCCACGCAGATCCCTGGTGACGGCTGTCCTTGGCGTTTTGTTTTCCCTCCTGCAGACGGTGTTTCTAGGACTGAATCGCTCTGATTACATGTTTAACCGCAGTGCAGCTGGCCCCCCGGTCCTGAAACAAATCGAGATCAACACCATTTCTGCCAGCTTTGGGGGCCTCTCCTCCAAGACCCCAGCTGTGCATCGGTGAGCCCTTGATAAGCAGCCACTTCTAGGCCAAACTTTCTCAGGCCACAAGGCAGACCTAAAGTGTCTCCATCCACAAAGGGCTATAAGACCTAACCTGCTGTAGTCAGAGAGCACTGGCTGTAATGAGAGAGTTTCAGTCGCACCTGGGGGAAAAGAACACAAAGACAGCCCTCGGCTTCCCTATTTCCAGCCCCTTACCCTTTCTTCATACCTTCAAGTGAAATTTTCAGGATCCAGTTCATTTTCACAAGTCTGTATTGATATTGCATCACTTTGTTCAATGCACCCTGAAAATACAAGAGAACGCACCACCCCTGACCTCAACGAGCTTGTGGTCTGCCTGGGAAAAACTAAACACAAACCAGTTTTAAGATATGTTGTGCAGGAGCCTGATTGGCCTCTCGATCCCACCAGAGTCACTCGCCCAAAGCAGTGTTGTCTTGCAAGCAAAGCAGCTCCCAGAGGAGGCTATGCATTTATTTCAACTCAAAACACTCTTGGAAATCTTGCCTTCAGTATCAGGTTACAATCCATCTAATGAGAGAATCAGCTTCATTACTTAAGTTGTAAATGCAGCTGACATTTCCAGAGCATTCTGAAGTTTGCAAAATATTTTACCTACATTCTCTCAGCTTGTTTCTGTCCCTAAATAGTAGTGATTGATCCACCTTATTTGGTAGACTCCACTTACCATATTCTTTGGCTGTTTCCACCTTTGTAGGGCAGAGATTTTCCATTGTTAAGGTTGTTCCGAAAGGAATGGCTTTGGGCTCTCTCTGAAAGCAGCAGTGGCCTTACTGAAATCAGTTTGGTGCTTCCCAGGGGACTTCTTTGCACAGTAACACTCATGTGGATGGATGAATTCTGACATAATGGACTTTGTAAAAAATAAGTAAACATTATAGTCTCATTTCATACAAGACAGTGTGTAATCTGCTGAGGTGTGTGGTGTAAACAGTGAGGTAGATCTGCCTTCAGCAGAAAGAGACCATAGGCCGGGGAAGACTCTCTGGACAAGATGGGAACCCTGTTGGGTCCTGGAAGACTGTGTTTCTAAAATGCTTTGAGTTACTCAGCAGATGGCGAGGATGTAGCAGTCTTGTTAGGAGAGTGACTAGTTAGTAAGAAGCAGAACCTCAGATGTTCCCTGGGCCCGTACCATAACCCTTATCTTTCCTCCTACAGGCACATCCTTAATGTACTGGGCAAAACTAAGGAAGCCGCCAGTGTCCTCTCCAACAATCCCAGCAATGGGCTGGCCCTGGGCATTGCCAAAGCATGGGAACTCTACAGTTCACCCAAGTAAGGATGAGAGAAGGAGGTAGTGTTTTTATAGAGGTTTTCTAAAGATGGTAACTACAGACAGCAGCATCTCATTTATTCTACATCTCTAAAGAATAGTTCTAGGACTAGGGAAGTAATCACTTACTATCCTCTGCTCTGGGTGGATCAGATATGGAATATCACATTCATTCCTGAGTACCACATTTTAGCAGGAATGTGGATGAACAGAAGTGTATCTAGAGGAAGGTAACCAAAATGGTGGATAGCTTTGAGATTATGCCATGAAGATCATTGGAAGGAAATGAAAATGTTTAGTCTGCAGGAGAGAAGACAAACTGTCTTCAGATATTTGAAGGGTTGACCTGTAGAAGACAGATTAGGCTTGTTCTGTTTAACACCAGAGGGCAGAACCAGTGGGTGGAACATGCAGAGAGGTAGATTAAAGCTCTGGCTCAAGGCAGACTTTAACACTGGGAGTTGTCCAGAGAAACACAATGAGTTCCCCCTCTTTGAAGGTCTTTAAGCAGAGGTGGGAGCTATGGGCGTTTGTGGAGTTTCTTGTAGAAAGAATTTAGTCAGATGGGCTTAGATCGGGTGGCTCTCGAGGCCTCTAACTAAGATTCTGTGAACTTGAATATTCCATTTAACAATTAACTGGTATTTCCCCTCTTGTAGCCTGCTAGCAAACTCCCAAGTCCTGTCTCAGTCTGTCTTGCTCTGCCACCCTGACCTCACATAGTTGTGATTCAGAGTCAGAGTCAAAGCAGAAAATCTTCCCTTTTACCTTTTGTGGTCTAAGTGTAACTATTCAGGTCTAGTTGTCCTGCATCAAATTTTCTTCTGGCTTCTGGGTTCTGTACATCTTGTTTACTTTTTGTAATAGTCCTGTTTGACTGTAACTGCATCTAGATTCCATGCCCTTAGCTTGTTGCCTTTAATCTGCTATGGCAAGCCAGAAATCCAAGTTCATTAGAATCATGTACAAAGTAAGAGTAGAAAGATCCTGAATGAGAGCTGAAGAGCTGTAATGCCTGAACTTTTGACTCATGTTTTGAATACTTATTTTGAATTACTTTCTTTGTTTTCATTTGGTTCTTACCTATGTTCTCGACCACTTAAATTGCCAAACATTGTGTGAGTATTTATTATGTTGACTACTGATGATTTTTTGACTAGAAAAGATGAGAGGTTGATATTACAGTTACCTTCATTATTGTTCATGAGACCCTCTGCAATACTTGAGGAAATTCAAACTCTTGTTGTAAAGTGGTCTTTCAGAATAATCTGTCATACAGAAAAATTTGTAAATCATAATTTTAGATCAGCCTGGGAGTTTGGGGGTTGTGAAAGGTTGTCCATCTAACCGGGGGAGGAGAGCCGCAGAAAGTGAGAAGAGAAGATTCATTTGCACAAGCTCAGCTAGGGGCAGTCCTTATTTGCATTCTTTGTCTGGTACCCTAAAAGAGCATTCAGCTATTGAGACCACAGTACTTTGTAAAGGGGAGGTAGGTAGCATACTACCCTCAACAGGATGTCTTCTCTCTTTCATCTGCCCTTTTATCTTACTTGTCTCATTTCCCATTCTTCTCTTTTTTTCATATGTTTTCCACTGCCTGCCACTGACCTCTACATCTAGAACATTTTTCCTTGATCAAATGAGACAGCATGGGGCCTTACCTAAATTACATATTTGCATTTTATAACCCATGAGGCCTCCAACCTTTGTCCCCTCCTAAAAAGAGGGAAGTCCACGGCTTTTCATTGTGGCCAGAGAATGTATTGTTAAGCATATCTACAGTTCATCCTGGGTATCAGGTAGATACTGTGGCCAGTCTTTGGGACTGTCACAGGATGGAGTAGATAGTATTCTTGTTTTCACTTTCTTGAGTGCCTTTCCCTGGGCCTACCATTAGGCTAACACTCCCTGTCTTGGATAGTGACTAAATCAGGAAGGCCTAGATTTGAAGTCTAGGAGAATCAGCTAAGAATCCCATAGATTCAGGCAAGTAATGGGTCCAGTTTCCGAAGTCAAGTAGTATCAGGAATTTGAGGAAACAAGGGAACCGAAGCCAAAGCACTGAGCATCCAAGGGTCAGGATCTAAACCAAGGGTGGGGAACCTTCAACCTCAAGGCCCTGTATAGCCCCTTTAGATCCTTGGATGCAGCTTTTTGACTGAGTCCAAATTAAGGGGATTTGTTCTGAGAAGTTTGAATTGTCATAGGGCCTCACTTGAGGATCTAGAGGGCCACATGTGACTTTGAGCCTGCAGGTTCCTCATCCCTGATACAGGCAAATGAATCAAGTATCAAACCGTCACACGGGAGCCACTGGAGTTCTTGAGGCAGCTGAAAGACCTAACCTTGGTCACCTTGAGAAGAACCTATCCCTATGGAGCCCAAACTATAGATGTTCCACCTACCCCCACCTCCCACCCTTTCATTCCTTTTTCACCAGGTTATGTGCAAGTAACACAAGGGCTTGACCTTTCCCATCTACTGTGGAATAACTGTATAGGTCTTAGCAGCAAGAAATATTGGTATGGTGAGAAGACTTATATGTAGAACCCTGGATGAGTTAAAAGATATGTCTCAGTTTGGGAAGATTAACTCACCTCTTAAGTATTGAGGAGGTATAATTTAAGGAAAATGGAAGCTGAACTTCAGTGTGCTTTTTGTAGGGCTCTGGTTCTTGTCATTGCTCAGAAAGAGGAAAGAAATGTGTTTGACCAACACTACATAGAACATGACCTGTTAGCGCGGTAAGTGTGATCCCTTTGGATCTTGCCATCTACATCAGCAGTCCAAGGCTTCTCTCAGTGACCTGTGCCTTCTTTCAGGAACATCCATGTGATTCGGCGAAGCTTTGAAGATGTTGCTAAAACAGGATCTTTGACCCAAGACCGGAAGTTGTTTGTGTAAGTTCTTAGGTGGGCTGCTTCCCAAGGGAGAAAGGCAAAGAGGACTTGGGAAAAGCCACAACCCTTCTACCCTCTATAGGAAAGAGCATGCTAGCTACAATGTCATCCAGTTAAAGAAAGTGGCTTCTGATGGCTTAGCCCATAAATGAGCACGTCCATCCTTAGCACTGTCCTCCCTGTCTCTGCAGTCATGCAAGAGGAAAGAGAGCTGACACCCAAGTCCGATGGAGGATGTACCTAGAGCAAGTCTTTTAAGAGACTGCTTAGCTCCTCCTTGAATTATGCCCTCCTCATTAGTGAGCTAACTCAGCAGCTTGTTTAGGCAGCGATCTTTAAGAGTGGGAAGGCATGAATCCCTAAGGTAATCTTGCATCAGAGTTTTTATACCAAGAATACCTACTTATTAAACTGATCTCACTGTCTGAGTTTCCTGGCCCATTGTCTGGCTCTCTCCTTTGTGTTTCCCACCCTCTCTTACGCTGTACGTATTCATGTGTACGTCGTCCCTCCTATTGGGCCAGAAGCTTGTAGAAGATGGGGCTTGTTTTGCTTTTCTCCTTTGTCCCCAGTGCCTATCTTAACATCTTGTTTATGGAATGCAATTGGTTGAACTGAGATGAACTCATGAATTACTTCTGTCATTTACCAACTTAAATAGAGAAACCAAAGAGTAGAAAAGGGAAAATATCCTTCCATGTGCAAAAGGTTGTACTTTGTCTTTTTTAAACAGAACTGTGATAATTCATCCATTTCAGCCTAATCCTAGGTACTGTTAGCATTCAAGTCCCAACACCTGGCCACCATCCTCACATGGTATTATTGCTCAGCTCAGAGGGGTTCAATACCTTGTATTTACCTGACCTGTTGGTTTGGGTTTCTTTTCCCGCCATGGTTCTTGGTTCATCCAGTTTCTTCTTTTCTCTTCTTAGACTAGCTCACCTTCTGCACTAGCCTGAAATGAGCTTCCTTTCTCTAGTTTACCTGTACCTTTTGTGTGGGAGGCATGTAATGTCATGAGTTTACCTAGATTAGTTCCAGCTAACTCCTAGCCAGGCTTTGCTATGTAAATGACACTGCAATCTAGCTTTCTTAAGGAGCCAGATTCTTTTTGATACATCAGACATAGGTTAAATTTATTTCATTTAACTACTATTACTCATTAACATAAGATTTCTTCACATTGTGTTCCAGGGATGGCCAGGAGATTGCTGTGGTTTACTTCCGTGATGGCTATATGCCCAGTCAGTATAGCCCCCAGGTTGGTATTTTGTTCCCAGGAATGCACCACTGCATCCCAGAGACTTAATGTCAGCCTCATGTTGACTGGGGCTGTGTCCCCAGGTGACCTCCTTTTGAGACTCTTCTATGTCCTAATAGCTACTTGGCCATTAGGATGACTAGAGATGGCCCAGGATACAATGGATTCAGATGGCTCTGGAGGAGAAGTGAGGCTGATGACTTGCACAGCCCTCCCTCACTCAAAACAAAGTCAAGTGCAAGTCACTCCATCATTTGTCTGATGTCAGTGAAGGACAAGCACACAACAACAACTTGGCCATTATATGCTTCCCTCACCTCTCTTGCTATTTTTCTTCCCTCTGCATCACTGAGTATGGCATCTCTCTTTTCAGAATCAGGCATATGCAGTCTTCTCAGAGGCCTTTACCTCTTTTGTGGCCACTTGAGGCAATGATGGGATTCGTTTCGCCCCAGGTATACTGTGGTTCGTATATAGACATACCACAGAATAGGTCAAGGATCACAGTAAATGTTAGATAGGCCTAGGCTAACAGCAGATAATACTACATGTGACATAGTCATAGAATTGAGGGCTTGTCATACTAACAAGTTCAGGACCTGGATTGTCATTTTAATTCTCCTTCCTCCCAGTTTTGCTCTGTGACATTAGGCAAATACTCCTTTCAAGGTCTTGGTTTCCTCCTCTAAAACTAGAGAATTCGATGGTAGGATCTTTCTGTCTTTCAGTCTCATTTTGTGAGACTGTCAGGATAGGAGATGAGAAAGTCAGGATGACTATGACAGGCCTGTAGCTTGGCAGAGGGTTACCCGGGGCCTTCTGGATGCATTGGATAAATAGGTTGTTGAGGGATATACGGAGGGAAGGGAAAACCAGTGAAATGTTTTTACCTCCACTTCTGACTGGATCACGCTGTCTAGAGAATGGCAGACATGCTGGGCAGGAGGCCAGGGAAAGCCAGGCCTGGGCCTGGAGGGAAGAGCATGCCCAAAGATTTTTTGTCTGGTAAAGAAAGGTAATTCCTCAGGGAACTGACTGAGAAAGGGTGACTCCTCAGGGAACTACATAACGTTCCATGCCAAGGAAGCCAAGCACTTAGGAAACTGGCACACTGGTACAGTCTGAGTGACAGAATCAGTAGAGAAGCCTTTTCAAAGGCTCTGTGTCTGGTCTGTGTGCCAATGATTGCCTGCTTCACAGATAGGCTGTGCCTGTTGAAATACCAATGTAATTGTGTTATGCTTGAGAGGATTGACAGGGAAAGGGTGTTGTTGCTGTGATAGCCCATGACAGAGAGGAAGATGGGAATAAGGGAAAGACTAAATTAGCTAACAAGTTCCTGCTAATTCTTATATTCTTGATTCTATCAAAGCATCTCCAAGCCCTTGGTTGTAAAATGCATGTGATGTGTTGCTTCTGGAGGCTGGGCAGGCTCCCCAGTTGTCTTGAATGTGAAGCCAGAGCAGCAGCCCTACCACAGCAGTCTGGGACACACAGTGAGGAGATTGGAACACTGTCTTCTCTTCTTGCTGCAGAATTGGGAAGCACGCTTACTCCTGGAGAGGTCGTGTGCTGTTAAGTGCCCAGATATAGCCACTCAGTTGGTTGGGACCAAGAAGGTCCAGCAGGAGCTGAGCCGCCCAGGGGTGCTGGAGACCTTGATACCAGACCAGCCAGAAGCTGTGGCCCGCCTGCGGGCCACATTTGCAGGCCTCTACTCCTTGGACATGGTAAATAATATCTTATCTCCCAGAAGCCCTCCAGCCCCTTCTCTCTCTTAAGATGGAATTGGCCCCAAGAAGGAGGAAGATTTTGTGGGAAAAGCTGGGCTCTTCGGGGTAGGATTTGTGATAAATTCCTTGCTAGAGAGAGACAGGGCTCTAGTCAGGATCAAACCCACTTTGTGCTGTAAATCAGGGCTGACTTCTTGGTAGGACAGCCCACCTATGTGAGAAAGAGCCTAGCAGCTGTGGCTGAGATCAGTCTTGATCTGTGAGGGGGGCAGGGCTACGTCAGGGTCACCCCTGCTCAGTGAAGACGGTGAATTTCTGCAACTGTTGCTTTTCTGTTGGTGTTGCATAGAGTAATGAATGGGTCCTGCTAGTGCCAGTGCCAGGAGAGGAGGGGCCGTCCTCTTGAAGCTCATTTCTCTCCCTTGTCTCAGGAAGAACAAGAGGCAGCTCTGAGCTAGCCCGAGGATCTAGCTCTGGCCTTCCTTCATTCCTGACCACTTCGTCCTCTGGTGGCCCAGTGCCAGTATGTGCTCTGGGCTTTTCTCCCAGCCTGTTTGGTATTTGGCTTAGTGTTGGTTAGGCCCCCACCCCCACTTTAGATCCATACACCACAGCTGCCAATGATGGGTCCATTGCCTCATGCCAGGGTGAAGAAGGTGACCGTGCTATCATGGAGGCCATCACTGCCCCAGACAGATTTGTCCTGAAGCCCCAAAGGGAGGGTGGAGGTAAGTGGCCAGTGTCCCTCTTTTTCTAGGATATCCCAGCAAGGGAAGCAGGCAGTGGGACCTGAGGCCTTAACTAGTGCTGCCACCCTCCCCTTTTCCCAGCAGCAACCCATGCCATGCCTCAGGGGTTCCATCCTGTCACCAGATCCTGGGGCCTTGTTTCCGTCCTCCTACTCACACAGGGATAGGCCAAACCTTGTCACATGTGTTCCCAAACACGGCTGTGTTCCCAAAGGCTGCTAGGGACCATAATTATCCCTCTAGCCCAGAGACCAGTCACCATTCTCCTCCCTTATGTCATCTGAAGTTTTGACATCTCCCAACGTTCTAATTAGCCTTGATAGAACCCCTTATGTGTCTGCCACTTGGGGATTAATTTAAGTAATGTTTATATTACTTAAAGCCTGTTTATACCTTCAGCCTAGACCAGCTCTTGGGAAAATGAGTTCCCTAGGATTTCTGTTCACTTGTACATGTCCTACATTTACTTCTTGTGAGTTGCAGAGTACTCTCCTAGTGCCAAGGAATAAGCCCCTGTCTGCCCTCCCTATCCATGGGATGATTTTGTAGATGCTAGGCAGGTCCTCCCTTGTTCCTTAGGTAGTGGGGAACCACAAGCCCAGCATATGCAAACAGCCAGTAAAACAATTATGACCTTCAGTTTCATGAACAGATGTCTCCATCCTGGCAGCTTAATTAGCATTGACTCCAGTGCTAGGAACCATATTTTAAGGACATTGACAGACTAGATCCATGGCCAGAGAAAGGTGATCAGAATATTGAAAGTGCTGAAGACCACAGAGGAAGAGGAGGAGTAGAGCATTTTAAAGTTTGCAAAGTGTTTACATACTTTATCTCTTTGGAGCCTCACTATTAGGGCATGAACTCAGGTATCCTCCACATTACAGATGAGGGAACTGTCAGAGCTATGTCAGAGATGGAGTTACATGAAGGAGAATTGAAAGGATTGGTGGGTTTAATACTTGGAAAAGATTTATGAAGAATGTGATCACTGTCTTCAAGTATCTAAAGGTTTGTCAGGTGACAGGTTGTCCTAGAGAGAGGATGGTAGAAGTTACAAGATGCTAAGAACTTTTAATTAGAACTGTTCAGCACTGGAAGGAACTGCCCTGGGAGAGGCTGAGCTTATCAGGAGCATTTAAGCCAAGTTTGGATGACCATGTGTGAAGGATACTCTTAAAGAATCTTTCTCATCCCACCTTTCTGTCTCCATAACTAGGAAAGTAGCTCCTATCATCATTCCCGCTCTCCCCATTAGGGTAGCCTTCTTAGGTTGAACTGATAGGCTGCCCAGCTCAGTGAATGAAGCTCTCAGGTAGGAGTTAAGCTTCCCCAAAATTGGGTCAACTTGGCCCCTTGTAGCAGCTAGAAAATGCTTAATAGGGCCCAAGGCCCAGCAATGTGGGGATGGGGTAATGGAGCCATCAGGGTCCCCAGAGTGACTTGGGGTGGTCTGTTTCAGGAAACAACCTCTATGGGGAGGAGATAGCACAAACCCTGGAGCAGCTGAAGGACAGTGAGAAGAGAGCTTCCTACATTCTCATGGAGAAGATTGAGCCTGAGCCTTTTGGGAACTGTCTGTTGCAAGCTGGGATCCCTGCACGGACAACCCAGTGCATCTCAGAGCTGGGCATCTTTGGTGTCTATGTTAGGTGAGCGAGCCAAAGTGAAGGCTTAACCCCACATATGACAACTTCCTTCCACATGGACAAAGGAAGACCAGAGTTGGAACCTAGTCTCTTGTGCAGTGTTACACCCCATGGGTGCGCAATTTAATATGTCCTGCTTGGTCAATCAGGATAGTATCTTATGGCACGCCCAGGCCACCAGAAGGTGGGTAGGGGTGGTATGAGGGGGTATAAAGAGTACAGTGAGCTACTTCTGGGGAACTCCTTGGTCTGCCCCTCCAGAAATTGGGCCATCGGTCAGTCAGCATTTATTAGGCTTCTGCTGTGTGCCAGGCATTGAGGTTACAAAGAAAAGTAAAGGGTCCCAGTTCTCAAGGAGCTCACAGCCTAATGGAAGGAAACATCATGAAAACAATTATATAGAAACAAGCTATATATAGAATAACTGGAAACTATAGTGGGAAGATGGAACAGAAAAAACTTCTCATAGAAGATAGGATTTTGGCTAGGATTTTCAGGATTGAAGGGTGGAGGATGAGGAGGGAGAAGATTCTAAGCATGGGGGAGAGACAGTGACAGTGCCTGGAATTTGGAATTGGTACGAGGAACAAGGTGGCCAGCGTCACTGATCAGAAACTGTGGAGTGGGCTAAGTCTCAGGAGCCCAGAGAGGTAGAACGGGGTCAGCTTGTGAAGGAATCTGAACTTGATACTTAATAGTTGCATTTGATATTTGATCCTGGAGATGATAGAGAGCCACCGGAGTTTATTGAATGGAAAGGAGGGGAGAAAGATAGTCGGACTTGAGCTTTAGGAAGATGGACAGCAGAGTGGAGGTGGAGAGAGGCTTGAGACAGGCAAACCTACCAGCAGCATTCCAGGCAGGAGGTAATGAGGGATTACACCAGGGTGGTGGCAGTGTAAAAAGGAAATATCTTCCAGAGATGTGAGAACAGTAACATTTTGATAGGACTTGGCAACAGATTAGATGTGAGGGGTGCGGGGTGAGAGTGAAGAGTCTATAGTGATACATTGCTTGAGAGCCTGGTGAATGGGAGGATGGTGGTGCTCCTGACAATAATGGGGAAGTTCAGAGAGGGGGAGGACATGGGGAAAAAAGAATGAGTTTGGTTTTAGACATAATGAGTTTAAACAGTAGATAGGACATCCAATTCAAGAAATCTAATAGGGAATTGGAGATATGAACCTAGAGGTAAGGAGATGCTTTAGAGCTCAATAAAGAATCATCAGCACAGATGATCACTGCCTGATGGGCTCTGATGATGATGTCACCAAGTGAAATAGTTTATAGAGGGAAAGAAGAGGGCCCAGAATCTGAGCCCTGGTGGACCTGGACAAAAATCCAGAGAAATAGCAGTCAGGTGGTGTCACAAACCTAGAAAATCGGGGAGAGAGTATCGGCAGTGTCACAGGCTGCTGAGAGGTCAAGAAGGATGGGGCTTGGAAAAAGCCCACTGCATTTGGCATTTAAGAGATCGTTCATAATTTTGGAGAGAGTAGTTTGAGTTGAATGGTGGTCAGAAGCCAGAATGTAGAGAGCCAGAGAGTGAGAGGAGAAGTGGAGACATCCTTTGCAGATGGCCTTCTCAAGGAATTTAGTCACAAAAGGGAGAAGAAATGTGGCTTGATGGCTAGTAGAGATGAACAAATCAAGTGAAAGTTTTCTGTGGTTGGGAGACAAGGATATTTTTGTTTGTAGGCAGTAGCGCGTTAGCCAACAGACAAGGAGAGACTAAAGGGATGTTGGAGAGGACAGTCCACTGGAGAAGATGGGGTGGAATGGGATCATTTGTGCACATAGAGAAGAAGCCTTGGAAGAAGAGCCACCTTTTCATGGGAGACAGTGTCATGTGAAGGAGGAAATAGTGGAAGAAGTCTTCTGAGTGACGTGAGATGAGGTGGTGAAGGGAGAGGAGAATTCTTGATGAGTGCCCAAGGTTTTCAGGGAGCAGGGAAGCAGGAGCCGTGACAGGCTTGAGAAGGGTGGTAAAAGAAAGTTGGCTAGTCTTTTTACTATTCTTAGGTGATTACAGGGACCATGGAAAGCTGAGGACTTTACCAGAGGCAAAAAATAAGAAAAAAGCAAGTGTCTTTACTCCTAATCTCACTACTCCCTCTGGAGCCAGGCTCTTCCTCCTTTCCCCCACACCTCCTCCTGTGTCTGTTGGTTTTCTGCCAACAAGTGTTTCTTCCTCTCCCTCTGCAGGCAAGGGAAGACACTGCTGATGAACAAGCATGTGGGCCACCTTCTCCGCACCAAATCCACCAAATACGCAGATGGTGGGGTGGCTGCTGGGGTAGCTGTCCTAGACAACCCCTACCCAGTGTGAGGGACTGGTAAAGAACTCGGTCATACTGCTCTGTGTGTGTGTGTGTGTGTGTGTGTGTGTGTGTGTGTGCAAGGTGGGGCAGGGCCTGGTTAATGAATAACCTGGCATTCTTCCCACTTTTTTCAGATTTCCTCTCTCTCCTCATAGCCTAGATTGTCTTCAGATGACTAGAAAAGCAGCAGGAAACTGTTTTCCCCTGAACCTTAGGTCCCTGAAACCCAGTGGGATCAGAGGCCTGCCCTGCCCCTCCCCTCTGCACAAGCCAGACCTCAGCCTGGAATGAATTGTCCCCACCTCTCAAATAAAGATGCATTGATTAAAGCTGTGTTCCTGGTATAACATTGTTCACGCAGAGTTCTGTCCAGCCCAGGTTCAAAACGGATATTTTCTTGATTCCATATGAGCCTGAGTAGCAGTGGTCCCAAGCAGCCACCTCTCTTCAGCCAAGAGGATCAACCCTCAAACTTTGTGACGTGACCAAGGCCTACCAAGAGTTTATGAATGAGCCCACAGGTGAAGGCAGAGGTTCTTAAGCCTTTTTAATGTCAAGACCCCTTCTCAATGTTCTAAATGCACAAAATACTCAGAACAGTTTGGTGGCACAGTGGATAGAGCACTGGGCTTGGAATCGGGAAGACTCATCTTCCTGAGTTCAAATCCAGCCTCAGACAACTTGACAGCTGTATGACCTTGGGCAAGTCACTTAAACTTGTTTGGCCTCAGTTTCTCAAAGTAAAGTAAGCCAGAGAAAGAAAAAGCAAACCACTCTAGTGTCTTTGCCAAGAAAACCCCAAATGGGGTCACAGAGAGTTAGATACAACTAGTGCAACAAAGATGGAACTTAATTTTTCCCATCCATGTTCGCAGGGCCCCTAAAATTTATCCATAGATCCCTTGAAGGATCTGTGAACTCCAGGTCAAGAATCCCTACTTTGAAGAATCCTGGGCAGACTCACTGTTGTGTGATGATAGCAGTTGCATTTTATCAAAAAGAAAGAATATCCACTCCTTCCATTTTAGAAACTTTATTCTTACATCCAACCTTATGGCTTGAGGGATTTTTCAGCCCCAATGACAGTGATGGAGGCAGGAAACACACCTGAGACCAACACGAATTCTAGCAACAGCCTCTCACCTTTCCTGACCTGGACATCCGGGGACCCTGAGGGTTTATTGTACCAGGGAGAAAACATAATGGGGTCCAAGAAAATGGAAGAGTAGCAGTTCTTCCAGGAGGTGAAACTAATCAGTTTTTGGTCAGTGGCCTCTGGAATTTGTAGATATGCTTTCCCTCTCTGGATGCCTCCACCAGTAAAGGGAGTGGGATTTTGCTTTTCTTTTACTTTTGCAAGCTGTCAATAAGGAACAACTTCTAAAGACAGATCTAAGGTAAGTGCTGGCGCTGCTGGGGAAGGCCCTGTGACCCAGTCAAGCTGAACATGGACCTGCCCTCATTCTCAGGGCTCCAGCTCCCTTCCCACCCCCAACTCCCCTCCATCACCTGACCCTGGCAGAGGCTCCAGCTCCTGGCAAAGCCTAAAGGAAGGAGTCCAGCCTATCCTGTGCCCTGGCTGTCAAAGACAGAAGGCGCTAGGCCCTGCCCCACATCTTCTGGCCCTGAGGGTACAAGCTACATCTCCTGTTAGTACTCCTGGGTGATGGTTGGCAAGGGGTGGCGAGTTGGACACAACTTTGGACAGTCAAGCAGGGATGTCTGGAGAAGGAGCTATGGGTGGAACGTTGGTTCATAGGACTGTCTGGCAGCGGTGGCTGAAAAGATGGCTGATGACAGACTGGTCAGCCATAGTGGATGTATCCCCCAGGTCATGGTCATTCTGTGCAATCTTCCTCAGTACCCGCCTCATGATCTTCCCTGTGGTACATGACAATCTTGGTTACCCTAAGCTCCCTCCCCACTTGACGGTCCCTTTCCACAGCTCCCACTGGGAGCCCTGGCTCCCCCACCATTGACCAGCACCAGCCTACCCACAGGAACAAGGATGCACGCCTACCTGACCGCGTTTTGGGCAAACCAGGTGCATTCTGGATGTAATCCGGGGTAGCAATAGGGCTGATTTTTTCTCTAACTGTAATCAAGGAGTAAACTTTTACTGAGTTTGTGCCAGGTACGCGTCCTCCGGGGAGGCAAGTCCTGCTTTTGTTGGACCAAAGCCTGCAATCTTTGTCCCCAGTGGGTGAGAGGGATGCTTACCCTGCTTCTTGAGCTCCTCAGTGAGTGTAGGGGTGAAGCTATGGCCCTCCCGGAGAGTGACAAAGCAGTAGAGACACTCGCCCTTTACAGGGTGGGGATGGCTGACCACAGCTGCCTCAGCAATGGCCCTGTGCTCCACCAGTGCTGACTCCACTTCTGCTGTGCTCAGCAGGTGACCTGGCAAGGATGGGCATTGTGAGAAGGCAGGACCTCAGAAAAAGCATCTCAGCTTCTCACACTGGTCCTATATTTGCCATCCATTCTACTCACTGAACCAAGGTCACTGTGATTGTCTAAGGCTGCTTAAATCTCAGAGAGCTTCTGGACCAACCTCCTTCCCAGGCCTGACATTCCCAAGCCTCGACTTGGACACCACTAGTGGCAGCAGGCTGTCAGTTTATTCCTAAGGCACCCCCTCCACTTCTGAGTAGTTCTCAGTATTAGATTGCTTTCCCTGGGCTTAGGTAAAATCTGCCTGCCTTTCATCTCTACTCTTGTACTAGTTCTGCCTAGTGATGCCGAGCTGAGCAGGTCTAATCCCAGCCATGCATATGTCTGAACACAGCTCTCTGCTCAAAGTTTGCTTTTCTCCAAGCTAAGTATCCCCAGTTTCTTTTTATCAGTCATGATTTCTTTCCTTATCCTTGTGGATGTTCCAACTTGTCAATATCCCTCCTAAAATGTGGTCCCAGACTTGAGGCTAGGTTTAGATGTAAGGTGGGAAAAGGACTGGTCAAATGAGACAGGTCAGCATCCCTCACCAGACACATTGAGCATGTCATCAATGCGGCCTGTGATCCAGTAATAGCCATCTTCATCCCGCCGACAACCTTAGAAGTACAGGAAGCACAAGGGGTCACACCCCATAGCTTTCTTGGCACAGAAGCCCTCACCAGGCAGGGTCCCATACCCAGGGAAGAAAATATTAGATAGTCCCACTCAAGTAGCTCAAGAGAGGTATACTACCTGACTTCAGGGGGAAAAACTCTGCCTTTTCTGGGTAACCTGGCCACAAGAGATCAGAGGCTAGGGGAGTAGAAAAGCTCACCATCCCCTGTTACATAATAGCCTGGGAACTTCCGGAAATAGGTGGTCTCAAAGCGCTCATGGTTCCCATAGACTGTCCGCATGATTCCAGGCCAAGGCTGCTTGAACACCTGAAGGACAGGGAAGAAAAATCTACCATGCCTGTTAAGTATCATACTCTCCCAACTTACCCACATACTAGAAGATCACCTGTGTGACCTGTTTCATGAATCATATGACCAATCACTCTTCCATGACACAGTCACTTATCATCCAAAAGAACCATGTCACCTGTCATACATCACAAATATTGTGCCCAAGTCCCATTTCCTATGTCCTTAAATCATCTATATCATGTCTGTTCTACACACCACCCCAGACCTCAGATGCAGCCTTACCAGATAACCTTCAGCTTCTCCTTCCAGCTCCTCCCCAGATTCATTCAAGATCGCTGGTGCCACACCAAAAAACGGGAAAGTCTGGAGGTGCAGGCAGGGGATAGACATTGATAAGGGGATCCTCAGTTTCCCACTGAAGCCCAACCACTCCTTAACTGCCCACTGCTCCCTTAATCATTCCCTTTCCTGGGAGGTTAGGGGCAGGGCTGGTCTCACTCACCGCAGAACCTGGCTTCATGGGTGTGGCACCAGGAAGAGGGGTCAGCATATGGCCACCCTGTTGGAGATCAGAGGTCAATCTTGACATCAGGTCTCAGCCCCCCAACTTTCCATGTATCTCTGTACTCACTGTCTCTGTCTGCCAGAAGGTATCCACAATAGGGCAGCGCTGGGCTCCCACCACACGGTAGTACCATAACCAGGCCTCTGGATTGATGGGCTCACCCACTGTCCCTAACACCCGCAGGGATGCCCGACTATATCTGTGAAGATAGGAGCAAGGATTTGGGTACCAGGGACACCAACCAGTTCCCCTGTTGCCCAGTGGGGAGACCCTGGACTGAGAATCAGGAAATGTGGGCCCCAGCTGGTGTCTGTGTTATGACTTGATAATTTCCCCTTCTATAAAACAAGAAAGGCAGCCTTAATGCTCATCAAAGCCTCCTAACTTTGCACTTCTGTGATGGATCCCGGGCAGGGGCTTGTTCCCCTTTCACAGCAAAGTGACTAGCCTCGGTGACTCCATCTCTACAATGAGGAAAATTGATTTCGCTGCCTCTGGGTCACTGCAGGGGTGCTAAGGAGGAAAGCAAAGGTGAGATGAGGGACTGGGCCTTACTTGGTGACGGGCTCATCCCCAAACTTCATAAGCAGGCGGATAGCTGTGGGTGCCGTGTAGAACTTGGTCACCTTGTACTTGTCCACAACGTTCCACAAGCGGCTCACATCAGGGTACGTGGGGATCCCCTCAAACTGTGCCCAACCAAGATGTTACCCCATGTTCCTTCAACCATCTCCAGGGATCACCTTACCCCTGGGAATACCTTACCCCACCACAGTCTCTGCCCCTCTCTCTGAGGCCCCTGTCCAAAACCACCAGGCCCATCTCCCCAGAATCCTTGGGACCTGACCCTTGTCCCAAGCTGGACAGCCCACCCTGTCTCACCAGGACACTTGTAGCTCCATTAGCCAGAGGCCCATAGGTGACATAGGAGTGCCCAGTGATCCAGCCAATGTCTGCTGTGCACCAAAATACATCATCCTCATGGAAGTCAAAGACATACTTGAAGGAGGTAGCTGTGTAGAGCATATATCCCCCTATTGTGTGAACCACTCCCTGTGGCAGGAGTGTGAGGCAGAAAGTTAGGGCACATCCTAGGTCATTCCTACTGACATGCTCACCCAACCCTCACTCTCCCAAGCACTGACCTTGGGCTTGCCAGTGGAGCCACTGGTGTAAAGGATAAACAGGGGGTCCTCTGCGTCACACCACTCAGGCTCACACTCCTCCCCTGCATCCCCCAGGATCTCATGCCACCACAGGTCAACCCCCTGATTCCAGGGGATCTGGAGGGATTGGAGAAGGGAGAAAGGACAAAAAATATGTCCAGGGTGTCTTTGGAGGGATGCCCTGTGGGTCCTGGCGTGTAAGCTAATGGGAATTCTCAAGGCTTAGACTCCCAAATGGCCATGGCACCAGTGCCCTTCATGGCCTACCTGGGATTGGTACACAAGTCCCACAGATGCACAGTCAGGATTTTATCTGAATATTTCCGCTCAGCCCTAGATAGGCCTCACTCAGCTTCTCACAGAATCCCAGAGGTGCTCTGAGGGTGGTCCCAGCCACTGGGCTTATCTAGTTCTTCTGTGTCTTCCAGATCTAATTTCTCCTCCCTGTGTGCCACTACCACCCTACATTCGGCCCTTTAACAACTTCTTGGATTGCTGTCATAGTTTCCTCTTTCCTTCTTCCCCATTTTCAGGCCCTTCGCCTACAATTCATGGCCTTCATACTATCAGATTAACCTTCCCAAAGCACAGATTTGGAGCCAAAAAGATCCTTACAGGTCACCAATAGCGCCTTCATTTTACAGATGGGGAAACAGGACCAGATATCCTTTGCCTGCCCAGGAACCTAGGGTGGCTCCATTTCCTTGGGGGTCAAATCCAAAGATCTCCGCTTAATATTCAATGTTCTCTACAACCCAGCCCCATTCTCCTGCTCCAACCTCACCTATGACTCTGATGATCCCTCCACTCCAACTAAACTGGTTTCCGCCCTTTCTGACCAACCCCCATTTCCTTTTCTCCCTGTCAGGGTTACTACAACTTCCCCTTTCTCCTATAACCAGACCCTGTCATCCAAAACCTGTTCACCCTTCAAGATCCCCTCCTTCAGGAAGCAATCTCTGATCACCCCCTCTACTTTCATCTCCCTCCCCAGATTTGCTATAGTCCATGGAGACTAAACCACAGTCCTGAATTCCATCCTCTGGTGTGTGATCATTAATATATAGCTCCATGTATATATATAGCTCACATCTCCTCAACCAGAATGTGCTCAAGAGCTGAAACTGCATCCTCCTAGAAAGTATTGTAATGCAGTGGCCACAGGGAACACTGTAGGTGCTCGACAAAACCATGGGGACTTGAAGATGGGAAAAACCCCCAACAGACTCCATGGAATTGACAGTGTTCTGAGAGTCACAGAGGGCAGGATCAGAATTTTCACTGGTAACAGTGTGGAGCATGGCACCAGCCTCCCCCTTAGCTCACCTTCCCACCCCAGAATCACTTGTCTAAGGGGCAGTGGTTCAAGCCAGGAGGTTCTGCCAGGCTCCCCAGGGATCAGCTCCCAAGGCTGCAGTAATATGCTCTCAACACACACTCACACACATACACAGAGTGGAAGCAAACATGTTGATGCATGAGTGTCCACAGCTTAGGAGCAGAAATGCATATGCACAAATACTAGAAGAAGCAGGCAGTCAGCACTCAAAGGTCCAGATAACCACTCAGCCTTGTTAGTTCTGCAGCAGCTTCTGTGTGAGTGCCCAGTTCCTTGTATCCCAAGCTGGAGTTCCCTCAACTCCTTGTGAGCAGCTTAGGAGGACTTTGTATACACATGTGCTATGCTGGCCTGGGCAACTGGATCTAAAGCTCCCTGCCCCAGGCCGGGATGCCTACAGAAACCTGTTTATAGGGTCAGGCCCAGGCACTCCCTCATGATAGCTGTCCCTAAACATCCAAATTTCTCAGCCTTATATATCTTCTGTCCAGCAATCTATCAAAAACCTCCTAAATCTGCTTCTATTTTCAAACTACGTCAGCTCTTGGGGAAATGAGTTTATAGGCTGGGTGAGGGTCTAAGGGCCTCAAGTTTGTCCTAAAATGGCCTTGTGGGGGCAGAAAATGCAATCCAGCTCCACTGTCCAGAGCTAGTGAACAGCATCCTCTACTTACCTCTTGTGGCTTCTATTTGTCCCCCCTCCTTGTACCCTCCACACACACAGCTTAGCCACTCATTTAATCTGGACTAAGGTCAGGTAGTAGTCTCTACATACCATATATATCGAGGGCCAACCCCAAGGCCAGTACCCAGGAATGGCTAATCTGAGACCTACTTACGGAAAACAGGCCAAGTTCAGTCTAGGATCCAGGGTCTGAAAGGACTGTGGGACATGTACAACAAAAGCAGCCAGGGTTTCTACCCTGGTTGTTTCTACCCCACCAACACTAACACTGCTACCAAAGGAACCTTCAGAGAGGTCCCTTAAGATAACAACCCTACCTTTATTATGATTTAAGTTCCTTCTCCAGAAGAAATTTCTCAAATACTGTAGCTCACAGAAAGTCCATTCTTCTCTGACCTCGCATCTCTAAGTATGACCTATATTGTGAGCTCCATTCAATCTAGTACTTGATTCTATACATGCCTGTGTGCCTGCACACGCTGCCTTCCCAGCAGACTCTTCTCCAGCAGGACTGCCTGCTGCACACAGGTATCCACCACAGCTCATGAAAACTAAGGAAAGTCCTGGCTCGGCCACAAACCTGTGGTGCAGCTTTGGGTAGCTCGCTGCCACTCCTCGCCTCCCCTGTAAAAGAGGTGGCCTCGAGGCTCCTTTCAAGTTCTAGTTTTTACTGTAACAATTCCACCCCTTTATCTTACAGATGCGCAAACTGAGGCTGAGAAGAATGTAAGGGATTTCCATTTCTGTCTTTGGATCCCCAGAACCTCACTCGAGACCCTGTATACAGCAAACACTAGATAAATGCTTACTGAACTGAAAAGATCTGTGCCAATGAGGGACTATGCCAGAGCTAGAACCCAGGCCTCCTTAACTCCTCCCACTATATTACGCTAGGTTTTCGGTTTAGTTGGTTGTTTTTTTTACCAGTTACTGGGCTCCCTTCCCAGAGAGATGTGCCTCACGTTGTCATCCTTCCCAGTCAGTCAGACTTCAATAGCACTTATTAACCACCTACTATGTGCCAAGTACTGTATGAAGTCTCAGAATAGCAGATGCATAGTATAGTGGCTGATCACCAGACTAAGGTCAATAGAGATCTCAGGGACCAAGAAGCAACCTCAAGTTCACACTAACAGGGCAAGCAGGTGCCAAGCAGAAGGACACACAGACAAGGGCACAATGAAGCAGTGCCTGGGACAGTGGATACCTGGGGCCGCTTGGACATGGGTTTCTCTTTCGTTTTGTCCTGTTAAAAGCCCATGGAGAGGCCAGTGAGCAGGAGAGGGAAGAAACAAAGGGATGGAACTAAGATTCCCAACCCCAAGCCACCACCCATGGGTTCCTCAGCTACTCCTCCGGCTGCCTCGGATCTCTGATCCCTCACCTTAGGAATCCTGGGGCCTCAGAGCTGCCCTGAATTTAGCTCTTAGGTCCAGAGGCCCAAATCTGATCTCTACCATTTTCCAGCCAAAAGGAGGTGAACAAATAACCACTAAGTTTCCAAGACTCTTTCCTGGAGGCTCATAAAGGAGCTGGTAGTAGCCATGCTTGTCTCTGTTTGTCCAAGACTCTTTTCTGGAGGCCCTTCTGAAAAATGGGGTGGGGCATCCCCCAATCTCCACACCTGAGCTCTCCACGGGGGCAACTACAGAGCATCCTTTGCCAAGAGGGTCAGTCCCCAATCTTATAATCCAATACTCCTCAGCTGAAGCCAGCAGCAAACAAAGAATGGATACTATCCCCCAGGAGATTTTATACCAACTAGAAACCCAGGAGGGGTGGATGCTCCCAACTGGTACTTCAATGCTTGCTGCCTTGCCCCACCCCCAATCAATACATACATACTACAGCCTCCCAAGCCAGGCTATCTCCTTGTTGTGGACATTGTCCATTCTTTCTGACTACATGTATCTCCTTGCCTGACTTGCTCCAATACTGTGATAGTTTTAGGTATCGATGAGAGCAAGTGGGGAGGAGAGGCCTACCTGCAAGTCCTGGCATGGCCTCTTCAATGTGGGAGAATGGCTGGGAGAATCACCTGTGCCCAGCTCTGCTCGGCCAAGGTGCTTGACTACAATGCAGCTCTTCACAGGGAAGCCCCTAGAAAGCAAAGAAGGCCCAGTGAGGTATGAAGGAGGGGAGAACCTAAGGAGAACCTAGGGGGAGCCTGGAGGAGAATACTTACTTCTCCCGGCACTTGTGCAAGGCCTCATCCACAAGCTCTTTCAGGTTCACTAGTTTCTCTCCTCTGTAGAAGGCATCTGTGGGAACAGTGGGCCTTATGCTCCCAGCTCTCCCCTCCTGATTGCCAGAGGCAAGAGAAGGCCTTAGCCAATGGGCCCAGTGCCAGAGGAGGGACAGGTGAGAGGGGGAAGCACTTGGAAGGGGACTCTCCTGAACAGCTACTGGGTTTCCCATCAGAGAGTCCATACAAGGGATTCACTGACCCCTTCCAAGAGTCATTGCAGCCCTCCTCCTCCCACTCCTCTATCCCAACCTGGAAAGAGACAACCAGAAGCTGAAAGGTTGCCTGGAAGAGCCAGCCTAACCTAGCTAGGGAAGAGCCAATCACCTGCTGTAATAAGGAGGCTACAGCTTGAGTCCAGGATCCGCTCACATAGGGAATCAGCCGAGAAGCCTGCAAACTGAGGTAGTAAGGGGAAACTGAGGAAATGAGCTCCATTGTAGTCCCAGAGCTTTTGTCATCCCCCACCCAACACTTTCGTCCCCTAAGACTCCTACCACGATAGAATGCAATGCACCAAGACGAGCACAGGCTAGCATGGCCACCACGAGCTCCAGAATCATGGGCATATAGATGGAAACACAGTCTCCTTTCCGAATGCCTGCAATCAGGAGATATGACCTATGGGCTTATTGATGACCCCTCTGGCTTGCTCTCTCCCATCTTATGCCCCCTCAAGTTTCTTAGCCCCATGAGTGTCGCAATGAGCTCTGTCTGGGGCCTTCTTTTCTTCTCCCTCTAAATACTATCTCACTTGGTAATACCATCAGTTTTTATGGATTCAATTATCATCTCTATGTTCATGATAGAAAGATCTCATATCTACTCATTCAGCCTTAACCTCTCTGCTGACCTCTGGCCTCGAATTTCCAACTGTCTATTGAACATCTTTAGCTGGATGTTTGGAAGACCCCTTAAATTCAACATATCCAAACTAACCTCATTATCTTTCCCTTTGAGCCCTCCCTCTTTCTAACTTCCCTATTACTGTGGGGATTACCACTAACCTCCCGGTGTCCCAGGCTCAAAACCTAAGTATCATCCTCAATGCCTCACTCTCCCTCGCCTCCCATATCCAATCTGTTGTCAAGTCCTCTCCTCTGACACTGCCAGCACTCTGATCACCTCATGCCTGGACTATAGCCAGAGCCTGCTAGGTGTTCTTCCTGCCTCAAGTCTCTCCCTGCTACAGTTCGTCTTCCACTCAACTGCCAAATTTAATCTTTCTAAAGTGCAGATATAATCATGTCACCCTAGCCCCCTCCTCCTATTCAGCAAACTCCTGTGGATCCCTATTACCTCCAGTATCAAATATAAAGTCTTACTTGGTTTCTAAAGCTCTTCATAAATCTGACCCCTTCTTAACTCTTCTGGTCCTCTTACACTCTACATCTTTAACCCTAACATTTAACCTTACCATTTTCACTGACTGTCCTCCATGCCTGGAATTTTCTCTCTCCTAATCTTCGTCTTCCTGCTTCTTCCAAGTCTCAGCTAAAGTCCCACTTTCTTCAAGAGGCTCTTTGCCGATATTCTTTAATCTTAGGGCCTTCTCTCTGAGATCACCTCCAATTTTGCCTCTCTATATTTTGTTTGGACACATCTGTTTGCACATTCTCTCCCCTATTAGATCATGAACTATTTGCAAGAGAAAACTACTTTCTTTTTCTGCTTGCCTTCCCTTGCACCCCCAGTGCTTATCATAGTGCCTGGAACACCACAGGCACTAACAAAAGTTTTCTGGCTGCCTTGCCTTATTTAGCCATCAGTACTTACCCTGTTTCCGGAGGGCATTAGCACACCGACACACCTGGGTCAAGAGCTCTCGGTAGGTGATCTGGGTGGCTTCTCCAGGTTCATTGCCTTCCCTGAAAGACACCAAGGGAACTTGTGTCGACAGACACACTTTAGAAATCCCCAAGGAAAACCACAGACAAAGGTAAACCACGGTATTCAACCTGCTGGCAGGCAAGCTAACTTCTAAGATCTCCTGTCAGGGCTACTGCTCACACTCATGTGGTCCAGATAGTTACACTTGGTGTGACTTTGGGAAAGGCATTATCCCTCTCTGAGGCTCAGTATGACTGGGTGATTATCCCTCCTTCCCAGTGCTGTTCAGAGGAAGGACTGGGTCAATGGGAAAGCCAGGACAAAAACTACTCAGGACCTCTAAACCCAGGACTCTTTCACAGGAGACAGGTTCAACAAGTACTTGAGGTGATGGAGTAGAAAGGTGGGGAAGCAGGCCCAGGAATGTGCTCTCTCTCTCATCTGATAAGGATGAGACTGTCTTAACCTTGTCAAGGACTTCAGAAGCTAAAGGACTGCTGAGCTGAGCAAGTCAATCACACACACTCCTCACCTCAATCCAAACCTGGAACACTGAAGAGGCTTTCTAGGAATCAGGAAACAACCTAAATTCCCAGAAATTCAGGGAAGATGCAGGGAGCTTGGATCAAGGAACCAGCACTTGAAGTGTTCAGAGTAGGAAGGCCATTTCCTGGACCAAACACATGATAGCAGAGAGGCTTGGGAAAGCCTCTGGAAAGCATCTATTAGGGTACTTTAAAGAAAGTACCACCTCCATTCTACATATACACACATTCATCTGAATGCACATGAACTAACATGCATGTATGTTCCCTCCATATGAACCTATATGTATATATGTATGTATATAAGGAAGCAAATTTTTAAAATTTCCTTTTTTGGTTTCTTCAGAAATATTAAAAAATAACATTTTCCTCTATGGATATGGATTAAGAATGGTACCAAACCTTTTAATAAAGAACTTGTCTTGTTCACATCATTGCCTCCCCCACCCCTATTTGGTTACTGACCTATCTAAGGGCAGCCTGCTCTTTACCTGTACACAGAAGTGATTGAGGGATAGCACCCACCCTCCTCCACTGAGAAAGGAGTAAGACAGAAGGAAGAAGGTCCCTTTAACTGCAGGAGTGAAGAAAATGGTCCTGGAGACACTGAGATGGGGACCTGAGTGCTTCATTATGGAATGTTAATCCAAAGGAAATATTTTCCTTTTCCTAGTTAAAAACTTATAAATATTAACTGAAATCTTGGGGCAGAGAGTCATGTCAGAGGACACGGGGAACTATGCTAGTGTGGACATCTCTCTAAGCTAGGAATGACGTGGATATACACTGATAAACTAAATAATTTCTGGAAAACTGGTACTTAAATACATAGTATTTTACTAGTATTAAACAGACTATGTATAAAACCTGTATAAAACAGACATACCTCATGCATAAACCTACCCAAATGTTTAAACGAATAGGCATACACAAACATACTTGCATGTATGAAACATGTCCAGCCATTTCCTTTCAAGCCCATAAGGGATGCCAATCCAGCCTTATCTTGAATTATTGATAGTTATCCCATTTTTCCTAGTGTTCACTTCCTCTGAGAAAATCCAGCCCTAGGCCAGCCATAAATACTGTTTCTCTAACAGGGGTCAAACTATATGTCCCAAAGCTCAGCCCAAGGGGTAGACAAATTTCTAATCTTACCTAGAAGAGGAGAAACATGAACTCATTATTAAGTGCCTACTATGTGTTAGGCACTAAGTTCTTTGATAAATATCTCATCTGATATTCAACCCTGGGAGGTAAGTGCTTTCATTGTCTCCATTTAAGAGATGAGGATCCTGAGGCAGAGAGAAGATAAATGATTTGCTCATAGTCACACTGCTAGTAAATAAGTGTCTAAAGCTGGATTTTAACTTGGATCTTCCTGAATTCAGGCCCAGTGCTCTGTCTACTTCAGACACCTAGTGGCCTCAGAGGTAAGCCCTAGGGCCCTTTAACCAAGAATCCAAGCAAAACAGGCTCACAAAGAGACAATTTCCATCAGCAGGGCTAAACTAGCCTTTGTACTGATGATTCCCTGAGTTTTAATCAAGCTTCCAATCTTACCTCTTACATGAAGCCTTCCACAATTACTTTAGCCCACAATGATCACTGACCTTTCTGAGTTTCTCTAGTAATTGGGAGCCTGAACCATACACCCAACTTTATGCTGTCTGATCTGGTTTTCTGACGGTACCATGTATGAATCCTGTTTCTTTAACAGTCACTATGCAGGGACAGGTTTCATCTTTTCATCTCCCCTCCTGCAGCACAGTAAACTCCAGAGTTTGCAGTGTGAATGAGCTACTCAGGAAAGATTCATTAACACCTGTTAGACAATTGTTTCCTTTTAAAAGATGGTAATAACCTTGATCACTCCTACCCTCAAAATCTGGATTAGGGTTTGGCTCAGGAGAAAAGGGAAAAACAGTCAATGGGCAAGATATAGCTGGGAAAGTCCTACTTCACATCTCTTCTAAAGAGCCTCTTTCGAAATGAGGAAGTGAAAGTCCTGACCCTGATAACCAGTAAAGAAAGGGCCCAGGTGACCTATAAACAAAAGAACCTTTTATTACCAGTAGAAATGATCTGCATTACTACTGTAGTTTTAATCATTTGTCATATTATGCTATGGGATTGTGGAAAATTACATGGGGTGGAGCAAAAAAAAAAGGCACCTGACTCATGAGTTATCACAAATAGACCTGAGGAAGTAGGTGGAGTTGAGAAGCTGGTCCTGGGGGTGTCTATCATTACAGCTCTGTGAATGGGCAGCTGAAAACAGGAACTTGGAAGGGGAGGTATAGTGAGGAACTAAAAACAGTACTGGGTTCACAATAGAGATTTGCAGTTTTATATATAATCCTATTTTTCAGTTCTTCTTTGGGTATGGAAATGTTCATATTAATTGGTGTTTGTCAAGTACAAAATAACAAAAATTAAACAATTTTTAAAAAAGAGTACTGGGCTAGGAGCCAAGAGACCTGGCTCTGCCAGTTTCTGACTGTGACCTTAGTTTCCTCCCCTTTAAATAAAGGGGTTGCACAGTCTTGGGAAAGAGCACTGGCTATAGGTTCAAACCCTGGCTCTGTTGATTTCTAGCTCCTTGATCTTGCACAAGATGATCTTTAAGGTCATTTCCTGCTCTCTAATGTTATATGACTACCTCAAGAGAGGTACTATACCTTTACTGAACCTACTGCATCATAGAGAAGATGAGAAGGAAGGGTCCCTGCCCCATCTATGAACCTCAGTTTTGGCTAGCTGGTGTCACAATGTCCTTTCCCTGCTTTGCCCTGGTGTCTCATTCCTGCCCCAACACCACCCCACCCCTCCTCAGGCTATTTCAGTCCTAGACCCAAAGGTCTCTTGCCTACCCCTCAGGCTTCCTGCCAGGCTACCCCAGGCCTTCTGCCAAGGAAGCTCAGGTACATGTCTGCCCTGGCCCTCAGAGAAACAGCATGGCATAACGAAAAGAACACCATGGCCTGTTTGTACACAGTTATTTGCAAGTTGACCTACTCCTCCACCCCACCTCAGCCACACACAAAAATGATCATACCCTTGATCCTGCCATCACTAGCACATGCAAGAATTCTGAAACCTTAACTGACCATAATCTATTGACCTTCCACCTCTCTGCCTTCCCATACCAAATCCTGCTCTTCTTCCACACCATCCCCTCTAATCCTTTGGCCTCTCAATTTTCTCCCAGGTTATCTATCACCCCTGTACTAGCCACTCTCTCTTCTTTTCTCCATCTTGAACCCTTGGTTACCCAGTTCAACTCTACATTGTCCTCTTGAATCCTTGGACCCCTTAAGATACTGCCAAATGTACCTTGTCAAGCCTCAGCCTTAGATAACTCCCACCATCTGCTGCCTTCACTCCTACTAAATGAAGGTGGGAAAAAAAATCAAGAAATTGTTCTGACTGCATCCTCTATAAATATATGGCATACAACCTCAACTGGGCCCTCCCTGATGCTAGGAAATCCTACTATACATCCCTCACCAACTCACTCTCCCACTCTCCAATGACTCTTCAAATCTTTTCATCCCTCTTCAAACCTCCTCCTCTTCCCTCCCATGCTCTCAGCTGAGAAGCTTGCCTCATATTTGAGGCAAATTGAAGCCCTGCACCCGACACTCCCTCTTCTCTACCTCATCTCATATCACGCAGAAGCTTTCTGCCATGATCTCCCCCTTCACCCCTATCTCAGACAAAGGGGTGATGCCATTCCATCCTGTCTCCTCCAATGTTGTTCTGTCACCCTCACTGTCACTTATCTTCAGTCTCTCCCTGTCCACTGCTTCCTTCCCTACTGCCTATAAAGATGTCCACATCACTTTCAATCTCAAAAATCCCTTATCTAATCCTTCTGCTGCTATCCTCTATCCCTCCTGCCTTTTGTAGCAGATTTCCCAGAAAAATCATCTATGATAGGTGCTTCCATGTTCTCTCTTTTCACTCTCTTAACCTCTAAAAAATCCTGCTTCCAACCTCATCATTCCATCAAAACTGCTCTCTTCAAAGTTATTAATGGTGTCTTACTTGCCAAATCCACTAGTCTTCTCCCAGTCCTCATTCTCTTTGACCTCTCTGCAGCCTCTGACACTGCTGATCACTCCCTCCTCCTCCATACCCTCTTCCCTCTTCTCCTCCTAGCTCTGCAACCACTTCTTCTCAGTTTCTTACTGGATACTCATCCAGATCATGCCTCCTTACCATAGGTGTCACTCAGAGCTCTGCCCCACACACTCTTGGTGATCTCTTCAGCCCCCATGGATTTAATTACCCTCTCTATGCCAATGTTTCTCAAAACTGCCTACTCTGTCCTAACCTCTCTGATGATAATTCAGTCTCATACATCTACCTTTTAGACACCTCAAAATGGACATCCAATAGAAATCTCAAACTCAACATGTCCAAAACTGAACTCATTACCTTTCCCCCTTTTAACTTTCTTATTATTGTAGAGGGCAACATTTCTGGTCTCCTAAACCTCACAACCTAAGCATCATTCTTGACTCCACATTATCTCTCACACCCCATAAGCAACCTATTGATTTCACCTTTCCAACATCTTTCAGATATGCTCTTTCTCTCATTGGAAACTGCCAGCACTTGAGTACAGAGAACCTCATCACTTCACACCTAGATTACTGCAGTAACCTGCTGGCAGGTCTGCCTGCCTCAAGTCTCTCCTTTCCAGATCATTCTCTTTTCAGTTGTCAATGTGAATTTCCTAAAACGCAGGTCCAATCACGTCACCCTCATACTCAATAAACTCCAATGGCTCCCTATAACCTCCAGGATCAAATATAAAAGCCTCTGTTTGGCATTCAAAGCTCTTCATCACCTTCCCCCTCCCCCTTCCCTACTCCCCTCAAGTACTTTTCAAGGCAGTGAAACTGGCTCCTTGCTGTTGTATGCATAAGATATTCCATCTTGGACATATGCTAGCTCCGAACCCACAGCCCATGAATTTCCTGTAAAAAGAACTCCCAGCAAATTCTGGAGCAGTGGAAGCCATGCAGCAATGGAGTGAAGGAGATTTCCGTTCCAGAGAGCCTTGAAAAACCGACCCCAAGGGTCCATTGCACACCAGACAGGAGCGGAGCCCAGCCCTTCCCTGGCTGCATAGCATCGAGAGGAACAGATCCGAGCAGGCTTCAGGAACAGAATCTCCAGCAGCCACAAAGGTCCCTCCACGCAAAAGCGCACAGGTCAGTGAGAGAGATTTCTGGGCTGGCTGAGAGGGGAGTGGGGTGTCTCCATAACTCAGGTCCCCTCGGGAGGCAGAAGCAGGGGGAAGAAGCAGACAAGAGCTCAGCTCCATTACTGAAGGTCTCTGCATAGACCCCCTGAGGGAACTGAGCCTGGGAGGTGGCTCTGCACCCACCTGAGCTCACATTGAACTTAAGTTCACATTGAATAGCAGCCAGCGCACTGCTGAAAGCCCTGAGGCTGGGGAGCACCATTTGAATCTCAGACCCCAAGCACTGGCTGGGCTGATCTGGGCGGGGGTGGAGAGGAATCTCAGAAGTCAAGTAACTGGCTGGGAAAATGCCCAGAAAAGGGAAAAAAAATAAGACCATAGGAGGTTACTTCTTGGTGAACAGATGTTTCCTCTTTTCCTTTCTGATGAGGAAGAACAATGCTTACC
>CM053769.1:354392611-354507935 GCA_028658325.1 Potorous gilbertii
ACAAAGGGGGAGAAAATTTTGGAACCCAAAATCTTGTGAAAATGAATGTAAAAAGTTAAATAAATTTATTTAAAAAAAAAAAAGATTTAGAAGAAATATGCTCACTGTGCCCAACTATTTGTCATAGTAAAGAATGACTGGGCTTATTCTGCGTGGCTTCATAGGGAGGAATACATAGGTTAGAGTTATAATAAGGCAGACATCACCTTAACATAAGGAAGAACTTCTCCATAATCAGGACACTGCAATAATGAGGTACTTCCTGGAGTAATGAAGTTTTTATTACTGGAGGAATTAAAACAGAATCTAGATAGCTCCTCAGAGATGTTATGATAAATGAGATTCAGGGATACTGAGTGAAACAAACAGAAGCAAGAGAACAATTTACACAGCTAATAATGTATATAAAAAGGTAACTAAAAGGAAGCTGAATTCCGTGCAATAGAAAACCAAACAAACTAAAGGGACAGAAAAGAGAGAATAGACATATTTCCTCTCTCACAGAAAGGGGATCTCCTAAGTCAAAGTATTATAGACACTGCTGGCCATGGAGGAAAACGGAAGAGAACATAGAGGAAGCAAAGTACAGGGAAGACACACATGGACAGGGAACAGAATTCCATGGGAGCCTAGGAGGCCTGGATGGGTAGAGAAGGAATCATAAAGGATGGGAAAGAGATTTCAATGAGAAATAATGTGTAAGGCTGGATGCTTAACCTACTCTCTGTGCTACCGATGTAAACCTGATTTACTATAGAGCCAGGGAATGTTGCAAGTGAAAGGATTTTAAAAATAGAAGTACCTATCTATCCAACACCATCCTTCTGCATATGGGTAACCTGAGGCTCGGAAGGAGAAATGCCTTCCCCAAGGTCACACACGTTAAATGTGGAGTATAATGGAAAGTGTACTGGAGTCAAAGGACCTAGGTTCTGCTACCTGCTACTTACGAGACTTTGGCCCCATCATATATCCTCTCTAGGCCTCAATTTACTCAACTGCAAAATATAGAAATGACACTAGATGACTTCTGAGGACCTTTCCAGCTCCAAATATATGATTCTAAAATCATAAATCTTGGTGGCAGAACTGGAACAAGCCATAGAACTACTTAATGGCAGAAACCAGGAAACTTGTGTGTGACCCTATACAAGTCATTTAGCCTCTCTGAGACTATTTCCTCATTTGTGAAATGTGAGAGTTAAATGAGATGATGATCTCTAAGGGCTCTCCCAGTAGCATTAAGTGAAAAGGACACTATGAAAACAGCAACCTGAGGCTCTGAGAAGGATCCGATTTCTTCCTTCACAGTGACTGGAAATGCTCAGGTGACAGCTGGAACAAGGGAAAGGGGAAGCACCAGCACCAGGGGAAGGACCCCCACCTGCTTTACCTGCGGTGATGCAAGGAAAAACACAATACCACAGCACTAAATATCCCCTTCCCAAATTAAATTCAGGCCTGGAGGTCAAAACTCTGCTTTAATCATGGCACTGTGGTAGGGCAGAAAAACCTTTGGAGGGGGAGTTAGGCTAAGTGGGTTTCTTTCCTTGCTCTGCAACGAATTCGTTGTGCAATCCCTAACAGATCACTCCTCTTTTCAGGGTTCCAATTCCTTCCTCTGAAAAATTAACATAGGCTCCAACCCACCTTTTCAAGCTTTCTTCACATCATACTTCCTTATACATTTGGTGTTCTAGTCAGCCTAGCCTATTTCTTGCTCCTGCCTCTACCTTCAGACAGAGCATCCCCCCCAAGCATGGGATCTTCTCCTGAAGGTTCAGTTCAAGCATCACCTCTTATGCCTGGACTCTCCTGAGTCTCTGTTAGTGCTCTCCTCCCCTAAAAAAACTACACTGTAAATAATTTGTGTTTACTTATCTGCATATATATTGTAGCCATCAAGAGGATGATAAATTCAAGGGCAGAGACCACTTCATTTTTGCCTCTGAATTCTCTATCACCTAGCACAATGCTTTGCACACAGTAAGTGCTTAATAAGCGCATGCTGAATAAATTTTTAAAAAGTAGAGGAGGGGAACCATGTTATTCTTCAGAGGACAGAATGAGGTGCTAATTCGTAGGCTGTTACAGAGAGGTAGGTCTCAGTTTAATATAGAGAGGAATTTTCTAACAATTACAGCCTTTCACCAAATAAGACAAGCCTTATGAGGTAGTGTTTTCCCCATCACTGGAAATCTTCAAGCAGAGTCTGGATGGGCAGTCAGTCACCCAGCTGTTGAACAGCTGACTCTGGAGTAAGGACGTCAATGACTCCAATCTTGCCTCCAATACTGAACAGGTACGTGAGGCTTTGCAAATCACTTAGTTTCTCTGAGGCCATAAAATGAGGTTAGGCCCTGTAGTACCCAGCTCCAAGACTGTTGTGAAGAAAGCACCTCACAGACTTTTAATTACTACATAAATGTCATTTATTATCACTATGTTGTAAAGAGGACTCATGCACTGGGGAGGCCTTGGATTAGATAATTTCTGAGGTCTGTTTCCAGCACTAACATCCTATGACAGGGACCTCTAGGAAAGAAGTACAAGGGCAATTTGACCTCTTCCTGCAGGAGACACATGTGGCCAATCTCTCCCAAAGCACAAGTAGAAAAGAATAGGGCATCTCCAGCTCCATGGCTGGTATTCCATGAGTGACCTTAGTGGGCAGTTAGGGAGTCAGTGGAAATCCAACCTCAGTGAGAAGAAGGGGACATCTCCCCCCCCATGGCATCCATCCAAATACATTTCCTGAATGCCTATTCAGTCACATCATAAAAGCATGCAGGTAGGGGCTACTTCCAGAATTGAGAACCCAATCAAAAAATACCACCCAATGAAATGGGCCCTAAGAATACAGAATGGATAAGAAGTCAGTAAGACTATGGTTTGTAAATGGGTTCTGCTTGAGATTAAGGTTCTCCTCACTTCATTTGGAAAAGCTGTCACATAATTAATTATAATTTATCCCTCATGAGCTAAGGTTATTATGGCAGGAGAAATTGGTCTGCATGGTGCCTGGAGAACCCAAGAGGAAGAAAGTATCTACACTGCCTGGGAGAGAAATTACTCTAGTTCTAGGTGACGCATACCTTCTTTAGTCAGAAATGACCTTAAGGTTAGAGAAAAGTTTACCAAGTTATTTTAGCTTGAGAGCAACATCCCATAATACCACTCAGTTTCCTTCTGCTCTGATTTTATGCTTACCAAGGAAACTTTCTGACAAATTGGGTTTCCTGAATAGACACACCTACCCACTAAAGAAGCGCGCCCTATAGATAGGTAAGAACATTTCTGGAGCCAGGAATATTCCTATTGTAAATTAATACATTGGCATTTGGTTAATCAATTTCTGGTTTGTATGATTAATGGGAAGCAGGTTCCTGCAGCCTGATCACCTTTAAGACGACAGATAAGATCAAATTACGGAGCCCCTGAGCCAAGGCTCAGACCCTGGGGCCTGGCGTGACCCCCAGGGTACTGCCATCCTGTGAAGCTTGCGGCCTCTCTTGATCTTCATCATCTGCCAACTTCAATACCCACTTGAGTCCAGGGAGACAGGAAAAGGAGATGTGCCTCTTCTCACACAGCTCCTCAAATGTTGCAAAAGAACTCCTGGAAACCACTTCCTTCCTCTTAGCATGGCAGAGTCATAGAACCATTGGATGTCAGAGCCAGAAAGGATTTTGCCCAACTCCCTCATTGTAGAGCAGAGAAAAATGAGGCCTAAAGAGGCAAAGGGGCTAATTCTTCTCAATCCTATATTGAGAATCCTTCTCAATCCTCAATAATCACCCTAATCCTTCTCAAATGTTTATGGAACTGATGACACCCAGAAGATGAAGCCACTCAGCATGGCCACAAAACATGGATGTAACAACCCACAGCCTACCCACCCCACTCAGTCTTGCCTCCTCAGGGGTAGGCTCTAAAAATATCAAGGATCCACCATGGAGGGAGAAAGTCACCACTTTGACAAGGGTAAATCCACTGGATACAGAATCTGGAAAAAGAAAAATGATGCTGGGACAGAGAGGAAAACCCCTTCCTTTTCTCTCAAATCTGGGACCTCATCCTTTGGTACTAAGAGTAGAGAAAAGATATAGCCAGGACACTTGAGGAGACTGTGGCATCTTGAAGAGGGGGCACAGGAAAAGAATGAACTTTTTGAGTCAAGGTCCTGCGCCCTTAGGGTTAGTGATTCTTTGCTTAGAGATGCCATGGATTCTGGGCTAAAACAAAGTGAGTCTGTCTCCCTCTCTCTGCCCCTCTACACACACATAGCCCTCCAACATAAGATACAAGGAGTACATCCACACTCTCCTCAATCCAAACACACACAGGGACTTACATGGACTTAGATATATCCCAGACATGTGGAACCCCCTACCCAGAACCTGATTTTCCCGTCACAACTAAAACTTGCTTCTTCCTTCTCTGTGAGTTTTTTTGCCACCACTCCACCCTAATTAGGATCCTATATCTCACATTCTGAGATCCAAAGCTCAGGGCCATCTGGAGGAACTCAGCCCTCTGGTGCTTAAGGTCAGAGCAAGCAGAAAGCAGAGCCTTCAAGGTTACCCACAAGGTCAACAGTTCCTCAGCATCTCTAGTTTCAAAGGGAAGGTTTGAAATAGGTCCAGGAGCTGGCAATAAGAGGAAAAGTGATTTCAGTTGACCTTGTCCAACCAGGGAAGGAGGAAGACCTTTCAATAGGCTCTTAACCCCAGTCACCATCCCGCTGCAATACCAGATTCCCTTACTAATAGCAATGACTGCATGGGACTAAGGACAGTAGCAGACCACTAAGAGCAAGGGAAGGGGGGTGGCCCACAAGAAATGGAAAGTAGGAGTGTAGACTAGGGGCTTCCCCCAGACATCCTAAGGCCATGCAGCTAGAGGCAGTGATGCAGAAATCATTAAAGGATCAGTGATAGCCCCTTATCCACAGTCCCTTTCAAAACCCAGCCCTATTCCTCTAATACTGACCAAGCTTCAGACCCCCACCCCAGTCCCCAAATGCCCCCATTGCCTCCTCCCCTTCCTACCTATTTTTAGCACACACACACACACACACACACACACACACACACACAAACGCACACACATTGTCCTACTTCTGAAGCCCAAAACTGTGAAGGCTAGAGTTACTGACTAGTTTGGGGTGAAGGGCAGGGATATATAAGGTTCTGGGATCAAAGAAGCTAATACCTTTTCAAAACTAAAAGTTCTAGATGCAGATTTATCAAGGCCCAATAAAGCTCATTTTATAAAATCTCTCAAATCCATCCCCATTTCTCCATGCCTACTACTCTACCCTAAACTAGACCCTCATTACCTATTTCATGCACTATTGCAAGAATCTAACTGCTCTCTTTGCCTTCTGCAATTCCTCCTGTACAGGTTGCCAGATTAATTTTCCTAACGAACAAGTCTGGCTGGCTGTGTCATTCCTTTGCCCCTAAACCCTTCAGTTGCTCATTGATAATTTCTACATTTCTTAATTTAGCATTCAGGGCTTCCACCATCTAGGTACTTTTCAACCTAACCCCCAACTGCTTTCCTTCATATACCCTCTCGGCAGACCAGTGTTCTAATCCCCCCACACATCCATAGTCATTATGGCCTCTGAATCTTAGCTCACACAAATCCTCTTCTCTGGAAGACATTTTCTGTCCCACCATCCAAATTCTACATATTCTTAAAGGCTCAGCTCAAACCCCTTTTGTCCTATGAAACCTTCCCTGATCACCTCATTTCTCTGAAACAGCATGTACTTGTTCTCTTGAATTTGTTTCCTGTGTCAGTTTATTTCCCCAATTAGACAGTGATACATTAGGAGTAACAATCGGTCTTCTTCCTCTCCACCATGACATAGCTTAGTCAAGGGCTGGGCACACAGTAGGTTCATAAGGATACTTAATTGACTGAGTAATTGATGTGCGATCTCTTCCTATCTGCCTTCTAGATCCTCTCTTGCTCTTTGAATAAATAATTTCTGTTCTTCCAGTCTGTCTCCATATAGTACCTAATGCAGCGGGGTGGACGCAGGACTTCAACGTGGACGTAAGATTTCAGGGCTCCAGTCAAGTAACAATAAGAGCAGCTAACACTTATGTAGCACCATAAAGGACCTGGCAATAGTGCCCAAGTAAAGTGTCCTATGTTCTGGCAGTTAAATGTTCATTCCTGGCTGGCTTTTAATGGTTTATGATGTCTCTAAAATGCTAAGGCGGTAGCCTGAGCCCATAGGAAAGTAACGCAAGCTGGAACCTGAGCAGCGAGCAAGGGAAGACAGCTGAATGGTGCTAAAGGCAAGATTGGAATAATAAAAAATATAAGATAACCATAACAGCCCATCATGCTTAGAAAGCACTAATTACTTTTCAAAGTGTTTTCACGGCCACAATCTCATCTCACAGAACCAAAGACTTAGAGGCGGAAAGGACCTTAAAGATCATCTAGTTCAAACTTATTTTACAGATAAGGAACTGAGGCTCAGAGGGGTGAAGTGACATACCCACATAGGCTATGACTGAGTGGCAGAGCCAGGATTTGAAATGAGGTCCTCTGATTCTATATCCAATGTTAGGCCTTTTGTGATTCTCACAAAGATCAGAGCCTTGGGGCAGGCAAAGAAGGTATAATTATCTCTATTTTAAAAATAAGGAAACTCAGGTCCAGAGAATTTAAGTGCCTAATTTAAAGTGACTAGAACCCAGGTTTCCTAATGGCCTGCCAGGGCTCCTTCCAGCATACCATTCTGCAGAAGACTAAGCAACAAGGACTGTTACTCACCCTAACCTCCAGCACTCTCCCAGGGCACCTTCTAAGGGACTCAGAAAAAACCTCAGAATATTATTAGCAAGATCCTATCCACATTTAAGTGCATGATACCTACCAAGGGGCACTGGGTCTAGAGACTCTCCAGTAGGGATGGCAGCACATTACAGGAAGACCACAGACAGCCTGGTCCCCATGTACATGAATGAATGAGAGAAAAGCCAGAGTTGCCCTCTTCCTGTTTTCCACCTAGTCTTTACTCTGGCTAATGCTGCTGGGGGCGCTATTCCCTGGGACTAGGAACTGGATGTTTTTACCAGTAAAAAGCCACTCGATCTCCAAGTTTCTTCTCATTAACATTTCGGTCTAGCACGTTGTAGCAGATGTTAGTAGTGGCTCCCTTCATCCACTCAATGAAGATCTTCCCTTTAGTCACATCAAAATTATACCGAAGGAAGGAGCCAGAACACGGGGTCTTCCAGTAAAATTCCTTAGCAATATCTCCCCAAAACTCTGTACAGAAAAAGAAAGTCAGATTATTACTCAGCTTCCTAGAAATCCTTATTTTTTTTAAATCACTTCCAACTGCCTAGGGACCAAGTCCAAACATCTCGCTTCCAGTCTGCCCCCATCTACCTTCTCTCATCTCTAAAGTTCCACCAACTGCAACTGTCACTGGGTTCCTCCCTATTCCCCACTAGATCCTAATTTCACCTCTTAACTCCCACTGCTCCCTTTCCACAACTGCCTCCTTTCTTTACCTGTCCCACATCTACCCTTCAAGGGAATAGGGTTAGGGACTGGACCCTGTGGTTTCACTTGTTATGGGAAAACTCCTGAGTGGAAACTCCTTCCTATGCAAGTCCTCATCTCCTTTGCAATTTACAATTTGAAAAGAGCTGCCTAGAGCACTAAGAAGTTAGTAACCTGTCCAGGATTACATCGCCAGTTTGTGTTTGAGACAATTCTTGAAGCCAAGTCTTCTGGGTTCCAAGGTCAGTTTCTTATCCACTGTGACACACTGCCTCTTTACTGTTCAAGGCTTAGCTCAAATCCAGTTTTCTCTGAGCCCCCATGAAGCTTTCTCTTCTCTGAATTCTTGCTGCATTTGTCACAAGACAGATAACATCAAGAGCTAGATTGTTTGGTATAGATTGTAAATGCTATAGGAATTCAGGAGGGGAAATAAGGAGGATAGCAGAGAGTATAAGGAAATGGAACTTGGTCCCTAGGCAGCTCTTTCTAGCTCAGGGACCTCAGGTAAGCCAGTTTCCACATTTATAAAATGGGGATAACACTTAGGTTATCTACTTCACCGGGCTGTTGTGAGGTTCCAATGAGACTGTGTACATAAATCAATTTGTAAACCATAAAACATAATGAGAATGGGCGCTACTGATTATCATTTAATCACTGTGTACTTTGGAGGTCAAGAGAGGCTTCCTGAAAGAGGCTAGATTTGAACAGGCAAATAAAGGATGATACGGTCTAGAGTAGTAAAAGGAAATGGGAATAGGTTCATAAAGGGGAAGCAATGACAACCACTGTAGATTTGACATGTACAGAGGCAGGGAGGCAGGAACAAGCATAGTGTGTGAGACACTGAGAAGACTGGCTTGTGAAGGGTCCTGAATGCCAGATTAAGCTTGGGAGACACAGAACAGTTTTTGAACAGGGAAGTGTCCTAATCATAACTACTTACAGGAAAGGTTAAACTGGCATAAAGTAGGGGATGGATAGGAGGGTGGAGAGACTGGAGGTGGGAAGTTAGGAGGCTACCGTAATAGTTCAGTCCAGGGGACAGGCAACAGAGATCTGAATCAAGGTGTTGGCAGTAGTAACAGAAAGACACATTTGTGGCAGTAGTAACAGAAAGACACATTTGAAACACATTTTGAAGGAGAATAACCAGGACTCGGTGACTGGATGTGCATCGCGGAGAGAGGGAGCAGTCTCAAACATGACTTCTGATGATGGAAGTTTCATGTCTGAATGACTTGAGGAGATGACAACGTCACCAAGTCACAGAAAGTCAGTCAGGAGGAACACATTGGGTGAAGGAAGATGGTAAATTCAGATGCAGACAAGGTTAAGCCTCAGAGGTAGAAACTCCCGAAAAGAAGTTGGAAATTAAAGAATCGAAGAAATAGGAAAGGAAGCTGAAATAGAACTGGAAGGAACCTCAAGAGATCACTGAGCTCAACTCATTTTATAAATAAGGAAAATGAAGTTCAAACAAATGACTTCTCTGGGGTCATAAGGATTAGAACTTAGGTCTCCTAACTCCTAACTCCACTCATATACATTTATGGTCTCCTGGGTACAGGCACTGGCCTTGCCCTCGAGCTTTCACTGGGGTAACACACCCAAGCGTACAGAAGGATAAACCGGACAACCTGAAAAGACTGGGGGATCAGGAGAGCAAGGGGCGCAGGAGGGGCGCGGAAGGCTCCACCCTTTCCCTGCCATCTCTCCCCTTTCCTGCCCCTTCCTCTAATTCTGGACCCGGGGACATCCCAAATCCCCGTAGCCCCCATTCACCCTCCAGGGCAAGCTGGGCTCTCCCCCGTCACCTATGCTTCCCTTCCCACCAACTCCCTCCCGTCGCCGGTTCTGACTCCCGATCATCCCGCTGCCTTCTCCTCCCCCTTCGGTCTTCCCCATCCCCGTCCTCCTCTCCGCGTCTCCCCGCTCCCAGAGCACCCCCGCCCGTCCCCGCCCAGCCACCCTCCGGGGCGCGGAGGCGCAGGCGCAGACGGGCGCACTCACCCCGAGGCTCCAGCACCGAGCGCCCGTGCAGCTCCCGGTAGCGCGCCATGGAAGGGACGTGCGCCGTGCGACGGACCTCCGGCGGCGGCGACCAGCTCCGCGCCCGCTGCCCACTCCCGCTGCCGCTGCTGCTGCCGCTGCCATTCCCGGTACCGCTCCTTTCCTCCGGCAGCCCCATCGCGCCCAGTCCCAGGCCGTCTCTGTCACTGTCCGGCAGCCCCAGTCACAGCCACTACCTAACCCTGCCCAGCTCCGCGGGGGGTAAACAGCCCCGCCCTCGGGGCGGGGCCAAACAGGAAGAAGAGTGGCGGGGTGGGGGCGGGGCCCGGCTATCAAGGGGTGGGCGGGACGATGCCAGGGTGGAGCCCAAATGGCAAGCGAAGGAAGGAGATTGGTCAAGGAGAGAGGGGAGGGGAGGGGTCAGATCGTGTGGGCGGGGCCTGGTCGGGCTACCAATGGGCGAAATGTGAGCTCCCTCTATGTGATAACGCTAGAAGAGGTGACTATCACCCCACCTTATGGAGGCGGGGAAGGGGGGGGGGGTCCCTGGCTAGAATCCCTGAAAACAAATAATTCCCAACCGTCTCCTCCAGGCTCTGGAAATGGAACGTCCTCCAGTACACCTAGACATCCACCACCACCACTTTCAACCTCCAAAAGTGATTGATCCCTCAAGCGTGGGAGCAGAATGCAACTCCAGCCTCCAACCCTACATGCCCTCCTCCTCTCCACCTGGCTGGAGCAAAACCTCTTCTACCCTCAGGAAGGAAATAACCCCTTCCTGACCCACCGTGAGTGATGCCCTCAACCCTAATCCACCTCCCAACCCCCTCCCCTGCCCAAGCCCTTATTTCCTCAATTTACTCCCTGTCCTAGACTAATAAATTGTGATCACTGGGAGTAGGATTAGAGATCATCTACCCCAGCTCCTTCGTTTTACAGAAAGGAGGAAATGTCCAAAATCACCCTAAATCAACATCTCACATTCAGCACATCCGAAATAGAACTCATTTATTTTTTTCCTTCACAAACCCAAACGTTCCTCCAAACTTCCTTATTCTTGTTGAGGTCACCATCATATTTGCCATCACCACAATGTGCAACCTTGACTTGCATCATGGATTCTTCTTCCCTTTCCTTTATTTTCATATCCATTTCGTTTAGAAGCCCTGTTGATTCTACCTCCACATTCTTTGAACTTGTCTCCTTCCGGTTCACACAACCAGTACCCTAAATTTAGAATTTCTTTGCCTCTCACCCGGATTGTTGTACTCCCCTATTAATTGATGTCTCCACTTCAAAAGCTAACCCACTCTGATCTGACCCCTATACAGATGGCCAAATCACACTCCAACCTCAAAATCTTTAGTGGTTCCCTATTGCTTCTAAAATAAAGTACTGTAAATTCCTTGACCTGTCGTTTCAAGTCATCTGTCATCTGGATCATTCGTTATTTCATATTGTTGAGGTTCAGGGTGCTGGGGACCCCAAAATACTGAAACACCGGGTCCTGCTCGAATGAATTCAACTCAAGTCTTTTTTTCAGCCAAAGAAAAAAAGTTTATTAAAGATTCCGCATATTGGATCGACTCTTAAGAAGTCTAACCATTTGTAAGACTTGCATTAACAAGTGGGCTAGATAGAATCTCTCAGCTAGACAGAATCAGAGCTGGATTCAATCTGAGTACCTCGATAGAGATGAGTTGGAATTTTTATACATAAAAACCGTGGGAAAGATCTGGAAAGGTGGTCTGGTAGTCTGGGAGAAGGGTCTAAGGAGGATCTTGATGGGACTGGGATAACTAGTGATGTAATCCAAGGTGGAAAATAGCTGGAGGCAATTGGGAGTATCAGACAAAGTTGGACTTGGATAGGGCGCAGGTGAGGAAATCCTGAAATAACAGACCATGGAGAGCCAGGCTAGGTTAAGGGTAGCAGATTTGAGTATGAAAGGCTAGATTAAGTGGAAAGATTCAAGGGGAGTTCAAGGAGGTTCTCAGAGTCTGTACCTCATCTATATCAGCCCCCTTCTTGCACTTTGTATTCCAGTCAAACTGGCCTATTAACTAACTGCCTTATAAACTGACATCCTAGGAAATGAAAAATACTGTCCACCTCCAGATAGAGAACTGATGGACTCGATGCAAATAGAAGCATACTTTTTTTCTCTTTCTTTTTATTTTGTGTGTTTGTATGTGAACATGGCTAATGCAGAATTACATTTTGCATGATTTCATATTTATAATAGGTATTATATTTCTTGCCTTCTGGAGGGAGTGGAGAGAGGGAAAAAGAATTTGGAACTTAAAACTGAAAAAAAAATCCCATTTCCTGTCTCTACAAATATCACTGGCTTTCCTTCATGTCTAGAATTCACTCCCTCCTTACTTTTACCTCCATTAACTTCCTTCAAAGTCCAGTTCAGTTGACTCCTATGCAGTCTTTCCTGATCTACCCATTAATTAAAAATGTTTTTCAAAATATCATGACTGAATAAAAAGTGAGAAAATCACTTAACAGTTGAGTGGCAGAACTAAGGTTTGTTGACCTGAAAGTTTGATTTAAAGAGGCAAACAGACTAAATTCATATTATTTATTCCCTTATAGCTAGCAGTTACATGATCATGGAGCCAGATGGAAACCTCTGTCTGGTAAAAGAATGATTCTGGCTTAAATACGCTTTACCATGAGAAATGAATTTTCTTAGTTGTGTAACTTGTAAATTCAGTGAGATAAGACAATTCACAGAGTGAGCTGGAATATACAATCCCAGGATGTCTGTTTTCCTTTATTTCTGTTATCCTCTTAGCTCTATATCAAGATAAGAAAAAAATCCCACCACTCTGGTTCATAGGTATCCTGTCATAAACAGGTCTTTGAAATTGCTGACCTGCACAGCCCTCCCTCACTCAAAACAAAGTCAAGTCATGTCACCGGGAACACACAGGAAAGGGCATTTTTAGAGCAAAACAAAGCATTCAGGTGTTCGCCCTTTTTAAAAGTCCAAAAATGATATTAAATGTTATCAGGTTCAAGTTTTTTACTTTGGTATCCAGAATTGGTTTTGGAGATTAGATTCATGTTGTAGTGAAAAGGACATTAGCCCTTGGAGTTAGGAGACTTGCTATATTGATTATGTTATTCCTACTATTATTGAGGCAACATGGCAGCTTGCCTCAAAGCCAGGAAAGCGTGGGTTCAAGTCTCACTTCTAATATAAATTGGCTGTGTGACCCTGACCACGTCATTGCTCAATACTCTAAGCAACAATCTAAGCTGAGAAGATGCATATTTGTAAATTGTAGAAGGAGTTTTCTTTTTTAATTAATTTATTTGTTTTCAATTTTCAACAATCACTTTCATATATTTTAAATTTCCTCCTCCTCTTTCTCCCCTCCCTTCCCAAGATGACATGCAATCTTATATGCGTTCTACACATATATTTTTATTGAACATACTTTCACATTAGTCATGTTGCATAGAAGAATTAAAATGAATGGAAGAAACCATGAGAAAAACCAAACTAGAACAAGACGTAACAAAAGAGAAAATAGTCTGCTTCATTATGTGTTCTTGACTCCATAGTTCTTTCTCTGAATGTGGATGGCATTTTGCATCGAATCCTTTGGAAATGTTTTAGGTTCTTGCATTACTGTGAAGGGTTAAGTCTATCAGAAACAAGTCCTCACACACTGTGGCTGTTACTGTACATAATGTCCTCCTGGTTCTGCTCATTTCACTCAGTATCAGTTTATATATGTCTTTCCAAGTTTTTCTGAAGTCAACCTGTTCATCATTTCTTATAGCACAATAGTATTCTGTTACATTCATATACCACAACTTGTTCAGTCATTCCCTGATTGATCAGCGGTCCCTCAATTTCCAGTTCTTGGTCACCACAAAAAGAACTGCTATAAATATTTTTGTACATGTGGGATCCTTTCCCTTTTTCATGATCTCTTTGGGATACAGTCCTAGAAGTGCTATTGCTTGGTCAAAGGATGTGCACATTTTTGTAGCCCTTTGGGCATAAGTTCCAAATTGCTCTCCAGAATGGTTGAATCAGCTCACAGCCCCACCAACAATGAATTAGTGTTCCAACTCTCCCACATCTTCTCCAACATTGATCATCTTGTTTTGTCATGTTAGCCAATGATAGGTGTGATGTGGTACCTCAAAGTTGTTTTGATATGCATCTCTCTAATCAATAGTGATTTAGAGCATTTTTTCATATGACTATAGATAGCTTTAATTTCTTCCTCTGAAAACTGCCTGTTCATAACCTTTTACCATTTATCAATTGGGGAATGACTTATATTCTTATAAATTTGACTTAGTTCTCTACATATATTAGAAATGAGACCTTTGTCACAGATACTAGTTGTAAAAATTCTTTCCCAGTTTTCTGCTTCTCTCCTAATTTTGGTTGCATTGGCTTTGTTTGTGCAATAGCTTTTTTTTTTTTATTTATCTTCAGGAACTCTTGAGTCCAGTTAAACCTTTTTTGTTCTTCATGCTTGCCTCCTTAATTAACTCCAGTGACTCCCTATTAGCCTCTAGGATAAAATATAAATGACTCTCTTTGGCATTTAAAGCTTTTCACAACCTGGTCCCTACCATGCCATGTTGGTCTTCTTACTGATTTTCATGTTTGACCTTCATTTCTTATTTTTGTGTCAATCTCATGCCTACAATTAATGAATCAATCAACAGACTATTTACATTTAATTTTCATTTTATTCTTTTTTCAATTACAGGTAAATAAACATTTTTAGCATTTGCTTTTTAAATTTTGAGTTCCAGATTCTGTCCCTCCCTTCCGTCCCCCTCCCTGAGATAGCAAGCAATTTGATATGTCATACATGGGTAATCATTCAAAACATTTTCATATGTCATGTTGCAAAAAAACAAAAAAAGAATAATAAAGTAAAAAAAATATGCTTCATTCTTCCATCAGACTCCATCAGTTCTTTCTCTGAGGATGGATAGCATTCTTCATCATAAGTCCTTCAGAATTGTCTTGGATCATTGTACTACTGAGAATAACTAATTCACAATTGATCACCACACAATATTACTGTTTCTCTGTATGATGCTCTCCTCATTTCACCTTGCATCAGTTCACATAAATCTTCCTAGGTTGTTCTGAAAGCATCCTGATCATCATTTCTTAGAGCACACAAGCATTCTATCACAATGATGTACTACCAGTTGTTCAGCCATTCCCCAGTTGATGGGCATCTCTTCAGTATCCGATTCTTTGCCACCACAAAAAAGGCTGCTATAAATATTTTCGTACAAAGGACAAAGGTCTTTTTCCTTTTTCTTTGATCTCTTTGGGGTACAAAGCTAGTAGTGGTATTATTGCTGGTCAAAGGGTATGCATGGTCTTATTGGCCTTCAGGCTGTGAAAAATGATTTTTCTTAGTAATCATTATCTTAGAAACTCAGCGCTATCCCATCCCCCTTTCTTTCAAAGCAGTCGTTCAAAAGGACATGAAGATCTAATCTAAATGGGTCTATTCCTGCTCATTATGTTGCTCTGACAGGTCTGGGAAAATATTGATTCCTCCCTATTGTCAAGACAGGTGATATGGAAATTGATGTTTCTTTGATCAGGATTAATTGACCTAAAATCATGTACTCAAGACCTCATTTTGATATATCCCACCTCCCATTATGTGGACCAATCACAGTTGATTGGCACCCCTTGGGAATACCTACTTTATGAAGGGCATATAGCCTGTATCCCCAAATGGAGCCAGTTCTGATCTGGCCCCATTGGAGTGGGCCCTAGTTTTGTACTGTAATTCCCATGCAATGCATGTCAAGCCAGCTTGAGAATAATTAAACTGTGGACACATCCAGTCTAATTTTGTTTGTTTCTTTTTTAGAATAGACTCTGTTCCAAATTGAGATTCATGGGGTTCACAGGGCATAGTTCCAAATTGCCCTGTAGAATGAACTTATTAAGCACTAGGTGTTGAGGTTCCAGGTACCATGAGATTTAGGGTGCTAGGGACCCCAAAATAGTGACATGCCAGGTCTTGCCAAATGAATTCGACTCAAGTCTTCTTCTAGTCAAAGTAAAACAAAGTTTATTAAAGGTTCACCATATTGGGTTCACTCTTAAGGAGCCTAAACATTTTGTAATGCTTGTATTGACAAATAGGTCAGATAGAATCTCAGCTAAACAGAGTCTGAGTTGGATTCAGTCTGAGCACCTTGATGGAGGCCAGATGGAATTTATATATAGAAAGACCATGGGAAAAAATCTAGAGGTGGTCTAGTAGTCTGGGAGAAAGGTCTAAGGAGGATCTTGTGACTGGGGTATCTAGTAATATAATCAAGAATGGGAAACAGCTGGAGGCAATTGGGAGTATTAGACAAAGCTGGACTTGTGTGAGAAGCAAGTGGGGCAATCCAGAGGTAACAGATAATGGAAGGACAGGCTAGGCCCGGACAACAGTTTTGAATATGAAAGGCCAGATTAAATGGAAAGATTCAAGGGGAGTTCAAGGAGGTTCCCAGAGTCTGAACCCCATCACTAGGTATGTATTTGCATTCTTCTAAGCACTAGGGACACAAATACTACAAATAAAATAATTTCTATTTTCAATGAGGTTAAATTATATATTTGTTTAAAGAGCCATAATTTATTGAGAGTACATCCTCTCCCAACTCCATATATAGTGCCCTGCCCTCCCAACCCAGCTCCTCATGTCCAGCTCCTCAGTCACTTCTGACCTTTGTAGATCTTCTTTGCCATTTCCAAGAAGATAGATGGGGGAAGGGGGATGAATGCTTCTCAATCAATCTACCCCATCAGTCTAAAGTAACTTTCTTCAAACATGGTAAAATGAGCAGGCAATTCAAGTTTGTCATACAATTCCTTCACTTTGGCAACCTCCTCTGGATCTTTCTCTCCATAACTCTCACCCAACATCTTTCTTTGCTCAGATGATGCCAGCTAAAGGCACTTCAGCATTTGTTATCTTGGTTATCAGTACCAATCTTGCCAGTCACCAAAACCATCAAAAGAATCATAATGAATTTGAAAAAATTCCCCCATCTCCAGAAGGATGTTCTTCTTTCTCCCCATCTCCGCCTGCCATGAAAATGGTAAGCAGAAGGAGTAGAAAGCAGTCTTGTATTTGACAATGGTCTGATATCTCTGCTCAGTGAACTTGATAAGATCAGCCTTGCCCAAGGGGCTGTGATAAGATCAAAGGTTTGGCCAATCACAGTCTGGTTTGTGCAGAGTAGGAAGAGTTCAGTGAGGTTCAGGTAGGTAGGTAGGAAGAATTCATGATACTATCTGTTGTTAGGAAGAAAGCCTGGAGCAGCCCCACACACTAGCCTACTGCTAGTGCCCTGTGAAGACTGCCAGCATCCTGCTTTTAACCAGCTTCCGGAATACTATGAGCACTGATAAGCCTCAGTTGTATTTTCCCATAAGGCCATTGTACTCTATGACCTCCTTGAGTCTAGTTATGGCATCTCCCACCTCAGAAGGCCCCATCCCATTTTCCATCAGGATCTTAACATTCTGAAAGAAATGCTGCATGAAGTCTTGCTTCTCTTGGGCAAAAACTGATTTCTGTCATATTACTGTATCAAAGAATTTATTAACTTTTGGGTCAGAATTTCAAATTGCTTTCCAGAGTAGTTGGACTTTCCAGAGTAGCCTCTCAGCATTTGTCGTTTTCCTTTTTTTGGTGAACTTTGCCACTCTGATATATGTGAGATAGAACTTCAGAGTTGTTTTTAATTTGCATTTCTTTAATTACTAGTGATTTAGAGAAATATTTCTTATGGCTTTTGATAACTTGAATTTTTTCCTCTTACAACTCCTCTTCATATACTTTGACCATTTATAAGTTGGGGAATGGTACTTGTTCTTATTAATTTGAATTAGTTCCCTACATATATCTTAGAAATGAGATTTTTATCAGAGAAATATGCTGCAAAGATGTTTCCTAGTTACCTGCTTCTCTTCTAATTTTAGCTGTTTGTTTTCTTTGTACAAAAACTTTTACAATTGTGTATCCTGATTATCAGGCTTAGAGTTGGGAGAGATGGTTCTGATGGGATATTGGTGCAACCTTTGCCTCATACCCCAAAAGAGTTTGGGTTCCATTTGTCTAAAGGGTCCTGGAAAACCCCACCTTGAAATGTCCTTGGATTTTCCCTCTTAATTTGGCACTCCCTTGAGGCCATACACTTTTCATTATCACTATGCCCAAATCTCTGTTACCTCTGGATTGCCTTCTGGCTACTTCTGACTCTTAATTCTATCAAAATCCCATTCTCTTCCTGGTGTTTGACCTCTAGTCACCCCATTCCCATCAAGATCCTCCCTAGATTCGATCTTTAGGTACCCCAGGGTACTGGCCATTTCCAACAAGATTCTCCTTATAGCCCTCCCCACTCCAGACACTCCAAACTATTTGGCCATCCCTAGATCTTTCCTTCAGTCTTTCTGTATATAAGATCCATCTTGTTTCCATGAAAGGGCTCAGACTATATCTAGCCTGCTTACATTAGCGATACAAATGCTCAGATTGCTTAACAGTCTACCCAATATGACAGATTTTAAATAAACTTTGTTTTACTTTGGCTGAAAGAAGGCTTGGGTTGATTTCATTCAGGCAAAACCTACTGTTTTAGGGTCCCAGAACTCCTGAGCCTCAACTGTTCAGGTGTAAAAGAACTCACTTAGACCTTCTGTTTTAGTCAATTGGGAGTTTTTTATTTTATGTGAAAAAGCATCACGGGTCTCCTTAGCAAGAAAGTGAAGTGGACATTATTCCTCCCTGGGCCCCTAGGCTGAGAGATATGTTAGGTTACTTGGCAGAGTTGGATAACTTGCCTAGTAACAGTTTTTCTGTTGTTGGGCCCCTGTCAAAATGTTATTCCCCTTTAGTTTACTATCTGATAAATTGTTAACAGTCATTTCTTGTTTAGTCCATTTGCATGGTAACCACCTGTGCCCCGCTAATGTTAGCCAGGTAACCACCTTCTGCTGAGCCCCCCCCCTTCCTGATTGGCTACCTCTCCTGGCACCTCTCCTCTGTTGGGGTCCTTTGCCTAGTAGCAGCCTGACAACCATCTTCTGTTTGGGGGTTCTTGCCTAGCAGCAAGTCCCCTTCTTGCTCTGTCAGAACTCTGTTTGCTGTGGAAACCGCAAGGCTGTACCAAGTAGCGCCGAAATGCTTAAAATGCACTCACCCACCTCATTTCGGGGCTGTCTCCTCTGGTTCTCCATGAGGCAGCCGCCAGCCTGGCTAATAAATGCTCTCGAAATTCTCAATTAATTTTGCCTGTGACTTATTAACTCTGTCCATTTCAGAAAGCTAATTGAGAACCCCATATTTGGGGTAGTTATGCTTATATAGAGATTTCAGAATTATGATGAAATTTTAGAGGTTTTTAGGGAGATTAAAGATTAAAGACAGAATAGGGTGAGGGTGACAAAAGGAATTCTTTATGGTTCAAGGATCTGAGGATACAGTTTAAAAATTAAAGGACCAGGGAACACAGGATAAAGGAGACAAAAGCAATTATTTTGGTACAGGTTCAAGATAATCGAGGAAAGGACATTAGGACAGGTGATAGAATAAACTAGGGGCTTCACAAAGTACTGGAAAAGCATCTCTTCATTCTTAGGGTACCATTTATATTCTCATCAAAGCCATAGAGAGTTGGATCAAGGATTGCAGATAAGGTGATGCAGCCAACTGGCCTGACATGGTCCTGAAAGCTAGGGTGCTGAGACTCAAGCCCTGGGGAGTTTTGGACTTGAAACTTGGGACTGTGCTCTGTAAAAATTAAACTAAACTATGAACCTAATCTCTTTCCCCTGCCTAGAGACTGAGGTGGGAAGTGGGGCAGATAGAGGAGGATTATGTGCCTCATATCTTGGAGGAGCAAGTTTGCACTTTTGTGATTTTACCTCTGGAGGTAAATATTTCTGTGTAAAAGCTAATCTGACCGCTACTGGCTAAATGGAATTGGTCATAGGTAACCATCCCCTACCACTGAGGGAAAAATGTTGCAGGGGGCTAGAGCTATTTGCAGAGAATCTAGAAATTTCCCAAATCCCCTTGAGCGAAATCAGGTTAAGTGAAGACCCCTCAGGTAGGAATTCCCCAAAGCCCCCACCCTTCCTGCCAAAGATAAAATAACTAAGTACCCCGCTTAGGCAAATAAAATGCTGCAAATCAAATGCTGCAGAATGGAGAACCAACAAAGTTCTGGTTACCTGATGTACCCTCCCCACCTTAGGCCACATCAGCATTCTTCCTTTAAGTTCTATATTTGGTAACAAAAACCCTTTTTGGTGAGCAACGATTCTTTCCCTATTCTTTGTCTCTGGGGTAGATTCCCGTGCTTAGATTGCATGTCTGGATTCCCAGCCAATGAGAAGAGAGGCTAGTGGGCTTCCACATTAGGGACTATAGTGCTGCACTCCACTCTGCTCAGGTGCCCTCCTTTACTGACACCACCCCTGGTCTTGAGGGAAGTACCCCTTCTCATGAGATTGTAATAAACTCCTTTTTGCCTTCTCCCTTGAGAAGCCTCTGAGTTTAATTTGAGTAAGAGTCACTATATCCCACATAGTTTTGGGGGCCTGTCTGGGCCCCTTTCTGATGAGTCTCCCAGACGATTAACAGGGACTAGGTGCCAAGTGAGGTTTTCTCAGAGGTCCTTGGAATTGATTTGTGAGATCCTACTCCAATCCAGTAACTGCCTGAGGAGAGGAACTCAACGGAGGAAAAAAATGAAAATAAAGAGGAAAATAAAGAGACTCCAGAGTGAAGGTAGGACTGATTAATTCAGCCAGAAGACCAGCCAGAACATGGGTCATATGAGTTGACCCAGGCAAGCAAGATCTTGTGAGCTTGAGCAGATAACTCAGGCAAGATCAAGCGAGCACTTCTGGGTGACTGGTGGAGAACGGGTTGGTTGTAAATTCAACCACGCCCTCTGTATTTCACATAGAGAGATTGAGTGAGCTTTTTTTTTGGAAGCAAGATCTCATGAACCGGGGGAAGGGGACAATTAAAGGTGGCTGGTCCCAAAAATTCATTTCCAGACATTCTGGAGGATAGCCCCTTGGGGAATAGACTTAGCCATTGCAAGGAAACACCAAAATAGAAAGGGAAAGATAAGAAAATGATTAAGTCTTGTTGTTTTGTTTGGGCAGGGATCATCGATGGGAGGAAATGTAAATTGGTCAAGGTAAGAGTCCTCCAAGGACTGGGTGTGCTGGTCGTTAAATCTGTTGGTGAATGCCAAAAAGCCTCTTAATGAGGAAGAAAGCTCTTATGCAGTCCTATGGCTGCTGGAGGCAGGCCAGTTTGTGGTTTGGCTTGATCTGTTCCATTAATGGTGTTAATAGAGAGTTTGAAAACTTTCTGAAAGTTGTTAAAAAAAAAATCTTTCTTTCTGCATTCTTAACCCCTGGCTACATTTTTGAATGTGAAAAGAAAGATAAGGAATAATGAACCTCTGGCTGTCCAGAGTGAAAAGCTGAGTTTTGATTTGATGAGATCTCAAAGCTAAAATCTGTACTTTAGGTTTGAATTGGGTCAATGTATCTGATAGCAGACAGTGTTTTAAAATTGCAAGTTCACTTTGGAATTTCAGTGATTTCTTTAGGAGGCATTAACTCTCTCCAGATTCTGAAGGATGAAGACAAGGAGGGTGAGTATGGAGGTTCCTCAGTTACCTGCCTGGATTGTGTGCTAACCTAAGGAGAGCAGGTGGGATTTCAACTATTTCTAGAGCCTGAAATTCCCAAAGCAGTATCCATGTGCCTAAACCACGTGCTCAGGGAAGGTTGCTCCCTCCCCCTGCCATTCTGAGTTAATTGGGAAAGCTCCTGGTCTGGTGGACCTTGGAGGGGGGAGGGGAGCTGGAAGATGGCTTTTCAGTTTTTAAGGAAGTAGAGTAAAAAAAAAATAGATTGTAGAAAGTTATAAATGAAATTTTCTTTCAGTAGCAAGAGTACTTGAAAAAAAAAGAGGAGAGCTAAAATGTTTATCATTAGTGATTACAAAACCAAGTTTGATATGATTTCAAGTTAAAATTTGTCCTGAAGGAATAACAAGGAGCATCTGACCTATCAGGATTAGGCAGAAAAGATATTGTTATTTGGCATTTATGATTGTAAAGTGATTAACATAAGGATGGGTATATATTAGATGAAACATTACACAATTTTTAAATTTGGAGTTTGTTATATATGTAGATTGGGGTTTTAAAAGGATGTAATGGAAACTTGATAATTTGAAACTTATATTTGGTTATAAATAAGCAGTGCAAATGCTGATGTTTGCTATATAATGGTAGATTTAAACTAGGAAGGGATTCCAGTGCAGACAGTTATAGCTAAGACGTGGAGGAACTGGATAGTCTGAGTAATGAGATTGAGAGTCTTGGAAAGAAAGGGTTTGATTGAAGATGAAAGTCAGATAAGAAGATTTGAATAGTTCTGGATGAGTTAGTTTCAGATGGTTTTAGTAAGTAGTGAAGGTATGAGGAAGTATTTTAAGAAGACAGAAAAATTAACTTGATTTGATAATTAATAGTTCCATCAAATTTGAGATGACTCTATCTGAAAGTATATCAGGTGATAAAGTGTGCCCACATGGTAGTAAAGAGATAAATTACTGTGCAAGGTGATGTGGAAATGCATTCAGCTGAATGAGTAATGTTTATTTAAAGTTTTAAGTAAACGTAAATAGTTTATATTAGGAATTGCATTGTTAAATTCATGATGAATTGGTTAAAAAAAAAACTTATGTATTCTGTGTAAGAGTTTCTGTGTTGTAGAATTCCTATTGAGAAAATGAGAATCCTTGGAAAAACACATATGCATTTTTATATATGGATGTGATTTTCAAACCTTTTCATTCCATATAAGGATGTGTTAAGTATGTTAAAAAGTTCATTTCTGCTGTTGAGAAGGAAGTTTTAACTAAAATTGTTTTTTGCTATGAATCAAGCATTTACAAAATTGTGTTTGTAAAAGGAAGCTTATGGGCAAATGTGAAAAGGCCTAGGTTTTAGATCTTGTAATTTTTGCCAGTGAGGTTCATGAGAGTTTTGTGATAAATTGTAAACTATTCTTAAAAAGGAAGATATTTGTTGTATGAAGAAATGTTTTGTGAAATCTTCTGTATGATTCTTGAAAGGCCTACCTACCAAGTTTATATTTGTAAGTTAATTTGTTATAATAACTTCAGGTTTTATGGGGGGTTGGCAGTTAAGGGACAAGATAAAGGAGATCAGAAATTTTATGGCTCCAGGAGGGTCTGTGATAATTGTAAGACAAAAAGCCTCTTGGCCTCATGCCCCTTTCCTTTTGAAGTCCAGTCATTACAGAAGGACTTCTTAAGATATAATCTGAACTCAGATGGAATTCCTAAACAAAGAACTTGTTTTGGTGATAAATAATCTCTAGTGATTGTTTTTTAGGACAAATTTAAGATGTGAGTCCTGGTAAAATTTTTGATTAGCGAAACCTGCCATCTAATGTATAAGCTGCTAGGACTGTACTCAGAGAGGAATGTGACTTACAGACAGAAATATGCCTCAGGGGACAATCCTGTCCTCAGCTTGGGATGAGATTCTTGTGACTCAGTTTTCCTATTGTGTCCCTTTGAAAAGGAATGTTTTCCCACTTGACTATTTCTGAGTCTGACTATAAAGTGGAGATGATATCTAATTAGGTTCTAGCTTTTCATCTTCCTGGCATGTTTCTATAATCAAAGCAGATAGTTTAAGGTGTAAGCACAATGCAAGTAGTGGAATGTTGCTGTTTTCAATTAATTGGGTAAATGGGTACTCTGGTGTGGTCTTGTGAAGATAAAAATCTCTGAAATAGAACATTTTGCTGCATGTCCTGGGAATGATTAGATAAAGGAAACCAAAGTATAATGTGATGCGACTTATCATTCATGTAGCTCATTCTTTTAGATTCATCATGGTTAGAAAGGGACAGAGTAGTTTGGGAAACAGATGTAAATCTTTTAGAGCAATAACATGGCTATAAAGGTAAATTTGATTTTATGATTGTTATTTAATCAGAAACTAGAAAAAACCATAGAAGGGAATGCAAGCTACTTCAGACTGGCTTCAAAAAATGTTGTTTAGCCAATGTGAAGTTACAGTGATATCTGGAATTGATTATTGGAGCTTGCTGTTTTAAGATTTTATGGGACTATTAATTGACTGTTCTTCTGAGTCTAACTCCAGGTGTAGATAGTAAGAGAGACTGTCTGAGCCACTGATCCATGATGCTAGTGAGCCTGTGAGATGCTGGTATGAACTGCAAAAGGTGATCTCATGGGATGATTGGGAGAGCTGCTGTTCAGCCTGGGCTGAGGTAAGATTCTCCCTACTCAATTTCCCCATTGACACCTGGCAGACTTCAAGCTTGATTGAATGCCAGTTGACAATCTACTCCTGCCTGGAACTGACATGAAGTTAGGGAGATGTTGTTTCCCTGCAATGTCCCTACTCTTAGTGACAATTTCCTGTAATCAAAAGTTTTGTAAGCTTAATACTAGATCTATTAAATAATAGATTGTTGGTATGGGAACTTCTGAGGTTAAGTCTAAAATTAAGCTATTAGGCTTAGGATTTCAGGCTCAAAAACAATAAGTTAGGGTCCTTTAATTCTTAGTAATAGTATGGAGACAATCAGGTCAAGAGGTTGGCATACACAGTCATTATTATTTTGTCTCAGTTGGTAAATGTTGAAAGAAAAATGGTTTATGGTCTATATTGTAAATTCTTTAAAAGAAGTATCACATGACCAGAAGTTGAGATTGTTTTATGATATGATATCATATACACTATGTTAAACATGATTATTTATTGTATTTATGTAAGTACTGGAGCCTGTTATTGACTCCTTAGTGAAATCTCATCTTCCTGATGGGGGAAATGAATAGTGAATTAATGTAAAAACTGGGTTCTAATGTGAATTTCTTAAACATGACAATTGGCCAAAGTTCAAATTTTGATTTTCTAAGAGCGATAAGTGTATAAAGTTTAGGAATGGTCATCTAAAATGGTATTGTCAATTTTGTAGGAGAGTGGACATCTGGATTTCTACAAGAAGATAAAGGGAAGAAGATGCTGAGATGCTGTGCTGAAAACTACTTGAAGGAGCATCCAGACCAGAAAACTGCATCAAATGATGTTCCTTCCCAGACCTGCTGTATGAGATGGAACCTCTCAATGAACAATCCATGGATCTACCTTTTCCTTTTGAATCACTGTATTTACACTTATAAAAAGAAGACTGCCACCTTGTAATTTGTCAATGTGTTGGTCAGCTTTGCTCCCTTCCCATATTCATATAAAAGAGAGATAGATGAAGGGAAGAATTCATAGGGGAAAGCATGTGAGGAGGTATTTATTGGATTTAGATGTGGAAACAGAAATTTTAATAAATAAAAAAAGGGAATTTGTGGGAAGCTAAATCTCTCTACCTGCTATATGAAAATAGATGACAATGGAAAGGCAGTAAAAGAAATGATTAGGAATATTAGAAAATTGGCTCACATTCTGGTTCAGACTTGGACATCACGATTTAACACTTCATGGTGGTCGTGGTTCAGAGATAGCTGGGGGAAACAGCTATTATGGTTTGGGCTCATCGCCATCAGTGGAGTTATTTATACTCCTCCCAATTTGTCTCCTTTGCATGATACAACTAATAACCACACTAGCACAAGATTTCCTTTCAAAGATGATTAGGTCAGAAACTAAAGCTGAAGTGTCTGTTAGTCTCATGGTCCTAAAAAGCCTAGGCTGGACACCAATCCAAGTTAGTAGAGAAGAAGATAGGGAAGATGATTTAGCAGAAGCAGCCTTCTGAGAATATCAGAGGTATCTTCAGAGGAACAAAAATAAAAGGAGGGATTGAATGAAATCAGGTTAAGTGAAGACCCCCCTCAGGCATGAATTCCTCAAAACCCCCACCCTTCCTGCCAAAGCTAAAATAATTAAGTATCCTCTTTAGGCAAATAAAATGCTTCAGGATGGAGGAGAACCACTAAAGTTCTTGTCACCTGGTGTACCCTCCCCACCTTATGCCACATCAGCATTCTTCCTTTAAGTTCTATATTTGGTAACAAAAACCCTCTTTGGTGAGCAACGATTTTTTCCATGTTCTTTGTCTCTGGGGTAGATTCCTGTGCTTAGGATGTACATCTGAATTCCCAGCCAATGAGAAGAGAGGCTAGAGGGCTTCCACATTAGGGACTATATAATGCTGTACTCCACTCTGCTCAGGTACCCTCCTTTGCTGGCACCACCCCTGGTCTTGAGGGAAGTGCCTCTTCTTATCAGATTGTAATAAACTCCTTTATGCCTTCTCCCTTGAGAAGCCTCTGAGTTTAATTTGAGTAAGGGTTGTTGTATCCCACATACTCTTAAGGGTCCTGGAGAACCCTAGGGATGGGAGAAGAGTAAAAATCTAACCCACATGCCTTTTATGCACTGGAGACCAGAGTAATTTGTGTTTCACTCACAATAGCAGGTATTACTCCAAGTAGTTACACTATATAGCATAACTGTTACAGGGCTATTGTTGAGGTATAGATGTGCTGGGATCCTGAAATAGCGATATGCAGGTCCTGCCAGAAAGAATTTGATTCAAGCCTTTCAGCCAAAGAAAAAGTGTATTAAAGATTCACCATGTTGTCCAGACTGTTAAGAAATTTCACCATTGACTACACTCTGAAGGAATCTGAGCATTTGTATGGCTATTGCCAGCTGACCAGAATGAATCTAAGGACCCTAATGGAGGTAAAATGGATCTTACATACAGAAAAACTGTTGGAGGGATCTAGGGATGGTCAATTAGTCTGGGGTTACTGGAAAAGGGGTCCAGTGAGGATCTTGATGGGAGTGGGCAGTAGGATGGGGTGATTAGAGGTCCAAGTCCAGGAACCAAGATAGAATTAAGGGTGGGAAAGGTCATCCAGAGGTAGCATACAATGGAGGATTAGGCTAGGTTAAGGGTAACAGAGATTTGGGCATGGAGCTAATGAAAGGCTTTTAGCCTCAGGCAAACACCAAATCAAGCAAGAAGATTCAAAGAGAGTTCAAGGGGGTTCCCACAGTACCATAGTAGAGTAGAGTCTGGCCAATATGGAGGATTTTTAATAACCTTTGTTTTTCTTTGGCTGAAAGAAGATTTGGGTTTAATTTATTCGGGCAGGATCTGTGTATCACTATTTTGAGGTCCTAGTACCTAAACCTCAAAAATTCCACATGTAACAATGAATAGGAGATAAACAGAGGCAAGGAGGGAAACTGAGTAGTACTGTCCTTAAATGTTTCCAGAGGAAGAATACTTCTGTATCTCTAAACACCAGGCATCTGGCTTACAGTAGTATCTGTAATTTAGGGAAATGCAACTTGTTTCAGATTATGAATCATTCTCTTTACTTTCATTTCTTCTATTTATCACCTTGACCTGGTTTAGAAAACAGTCACTGGCAACACCTTTGGGCTTGGGAGTTTTCAGGCAGAGAGCCCTTTGCTCGGTTGACACTTCTCACCCTCCACCCCTACCCTGTGCATGCCTCTGAATTGGACATGCTGGATGAGTTTACTATATTACCCGAGACTTCACTGGCTTTCAATTGCTATCATCGACATTACATCACACAAACAAATGTTAGTGGTCACTAATGTATTTTATATACCATTAGAATAAACAGTGACAAAGGAATGCATAGAAATCACAGAGATAAAAGAGGAATCTCTGGGAATATATGAAAATAAATGAATCACAAACTCTACAGAATGTTGCATTTAATTGCATTTACCTTCCCTCTGGTTTAGAACTATAGGAGAAGGAAATTATTTTTAGGACCAGCAGGGATAATCTCACCCAATCTAGACCATAAAGTTAAGTGCCTGCTGGTCAAGGTTATTCTCCCTTCACCTCAGCTACTTTATTAACCTTCGTGGCTGCTTCTGAGCTAACAATAGTTGCTTCTTTCAATCTCTTGCAAGAAGAGCAGAGAAGCACAAATTCAACAAGTGCTTGACTCTACAAAAGTTTGTGTGATTTTAAGATGGAGGTAAGTCAAACTTCTGCCCTTAGGTCTTAATGTATTCCATCTACTTCTGCCACATTTCTCTCAGAATTCCCTCTAAAATTACTTTCATATGACCTCATATGTCATGACCTCAGCTGTCAATTAAATCATGGAAGTCTCTGGGTTACATTAATCCAGGGCCATATTTCTATTAGGAGATGATATACCTTCCCAGGATGAGAAATTTTTAGTCCCTTGAGAAAATCAGCCAGTCTATTTGAAAGATACAACTACGGAGCGTAAATAGAGACTTCAGTACTTTAAAAGAATAAGGAATTTTGACTTTTTAGGTAATCATTCTAAAGAAGCTTTGAAACTAAATGCTGATTAACCCCACATGAGACAGAGGTAGCATTATACAAGGGGTCATTTGATGGGCTACTTCAAAGACAAATTGTTACAGGCAAGGCAAAGTACCTACACATCTCAAGAATACATTCACATCCATAATACGTAGGAAATAATCAGAAATAGTAAAAAAATAAAAAGCAATAATCATTAATGTACACAAATAAACAATGAGCAAAACAACATATTAAGCTACAAACACATACATGAGCAAATAAACATACCAGTAAAAGAATACAATAAGCATAATTTTTATATGTAGTGATTAACATATATGATAATAAATACGTGCAATTAAATGCAAGGTGTATTACACATGAGCAGTCTCTAGTATTGTCAGTCAACAAATATTTATTAAGTACCTACAGTGTTTCAGGCACTGTACTAAGCATTGGAGGTACAAATATGAAAAAGAAAAATGGTCCTTGCTTTCAAGGAGCTTGCAATCTAATGGGGGAAGACAACATACAAAAGGACTATCACTTAGCTACATGTGTAACTGTCTCCTTAGGTTTGGCTATAACAACATTAGTTAGCTTAAGTGACTGGACAGATTAGTTCAGCGGTCACTTGCTGACCTCTTAGCTCCCACTTAAAGAGAATAAATACATTGTAGTTAAATACAAGGTAGTTTGAAAGGGAGGGCACTAACAATTGAGACTGGAAAAACTCCACATAGAAAGTGAGTCAGTTCTGGAAAGAATAGAAGAATTCTTTGAGGTAGAGGTGAGGAAATAGTGTATTCCAGGCATGAGGGAGAGCCAGAGCCAAGGCACAGAGACCAGAGATGGAGTGTCATATGTAAAGAACAGAGAAAAGGTCATTTTGACTGAATCAAAGAGTGAAGAAGAGAGAGTAATGCCCAGTTGTGCTGAAAAGACAGTTTGGGATAAAATTGTGAAATGCTTTTAAAGATAAACAGACAAATTTGTATGAGAATTGTCATGGTCCTTAACTACTACACAAATGAGCTAACAAATGACTTCTTAACTACTACACAAACGAGCTAACAGATGATATAGACAGACAAGGACACTGTCAGTAACACACACCATCAGTTGGTGATGGACAAGTGTGTCTCACAACCTAGCAGATAACATATGACATGACATATCATATATATGATACGTAAATTTAATATGCTCTTCACTTGAACAGTGATCCAGAGAGAGTAACAAAAGAGCTATGTTTCTTACATAGCAAGATCAGGTAGAACACAATAGGTGGGAAAAGACACTTTATTAAAACCAAAAGAGGATGCCTAACTTGTTACAAAAGAATGTGTCCTTGTTAGCATGACCATATCCCAAAGAAAATAGTACCTTCTTTATATATCAGTTGATAAAATTTTAAGGTTCTATTAAGTATTTTATTATGTAGGATTTTTAAAAAGGGGCAACTTTTCTAAACTTTTGAGGTCCTCCTAATTTTCTTTTGTAATCTTATATTGATTAGGGGAAAGGAGGTGATGAAAGAGACATTCATTACAAGTCAAAGAGGCATCATACAGAAAAATTTTAAGAAATTGCAAATATGGGACAAAATAGAATCAGTTGTATTCTTCTCAAAATCCACTTTCAATAAGTTTTTATTTTATTCTAGGGGTTTATTGAGTAGAAAGTGACATGCTTAGTTCTATGCTTAAGGAAAATCACTTTCAAAATAGCATTTTGGAGAATGGACTGAAGAGAAGAGGCAAGAGATTAATTAAGAGGCTATGGAATAATCTAGCCGTTGTCTCCTTACCTCTGCCTCTTTAAATACAAGGCTAATTTAAGCAGCACCTTCTACGTGAAACTTTTCTTGATCCACTCTCTGCCCTCTACCCAAAAAAAATCACTTTTATGATTTTGTTTTGTTTCTGCAATGTACAAATTTTGCAAAATACTGATTTTGCAATATATAAAAAACATAAATATATACATACATAAATATGTATTTTCTCCCAAGATGGAATGAATGCATGCCTCTGAATGATAAGAACTATTTCATTTCTGCTTTGGATCCCAAGTGCCTAGCACAATGCCTGGCACCTAGAGAGTTGGTTCTTTAATAAATGATTGATTGAACTGAAGCCAAAGCTCCTGGCTACTAGCCCAGGGCTCTTTCCCTTACACTAGGTCCTAACTGTGTGGTAAACTGCTTAGCAAAATATAAAGGACACCCAGATATAAAGGGGAATTTTAATGTTTACTACTAACACACCATTCTCAGTTTATTTAGGCACACTGCCCCTCCTGGGATGTTGGAGGAATCTGACACTCCCCCTACCAAGACCTGACCTGAGATTTCACCTCTAATCCTGAGGCCCTCTGCTCACCAGTCAGAGGGGTGGAGCTGGCTCCCTCCTACCAGAGCCTGACCAGTCATGGTCAACTCTAAAGCCTGGGGAGAGCTACATCTGCCCTATCTCTAGTTCCTTCCTTTTTGTTCTGCCTCACTCCATCCTCATCAGACTGGTGCTCCTCCCTTGCCTGCAGGTCTGCACATCTCCCTTCCTTTCCCTTCCCTTCCCTTCTTCTAGCTCTTGTTCAGCCATCATCTAGCTTCTCCCCACTGCAAAATTGATACACCTGGATGCTCTCCATGTTACTCAGAGGACACTAACTCTGCTCAACAGATATGGGCTTGACCGAGGGAGGCAAAGATTTCAGACACTATTGAGATGACAGATGTCCCACAAAAGGAGCATTGATTTCACAGAGAAGGCGCAGAATACATTAGGAGGACACTACTGAGAGAGAGTGAGGATGACAAGCACACAGACCTCACTAAGGGGCTACAGAAGATCCTAATGAAAGAGGACCAGAACTCAGTGAATGGGCTGAGTCCCCATTGGAAAGAATGCAAACCTCCCAGAGAAAGCTAAAGATCCCATTGCGGAAATACTCTAACCCTCATGACCCTCATGCTCGGGGATATTGATCCCACTGAGAGAACAAAGACACCCGTAAGGGAGACATAGATCACTGGGAGAGAGATAAGGGCCTCACCTGACTGAGGGGGACAAAGAGCACCAGAAGGATGAGAATCCTGACAAAAAGGCAAACGCTGAGGAAGGCACAGGGAAGGAAAGGGAATAAGCATTTATTAAGTACCTACTTTGTACCAGACACTGTGCTAAGCACTTTACAAATATCTCACTTAATACTCACAGCAAAGTTGTGAGGTAGGTGCTATTATGCTCCTCTTTTTTAAAATTAAAGAAACTGAGGCATCAGTTAAAAGACTTGCCCCAAGTCACACAGCTGAATCTGAACCCAGATCTTTTTGAATCTAGAACCCGCTACTTGTCTATCGACCATGCCACCCAGCCACCCCAATAAGGGAACACAGATCCCACTTAGGAGACATACAACCCACTAAGAGAGACACAAACTCCTGTGACTTCACTGAGAGGTCACCGTTTCCACTGAAGGGAGCTATAGCCATGAGAAGAGACCAAATGAGGCTTAAATAGAGAAAGGCCCTCTGAGGGAAATAAAAGTTCCACTGAGAGGACATAGACTCCAGTGAAAGAGATAGAATGTGTTGAGAAGTTTTAGATCCTATTAAGGGGCCACAGAATGTATTGCAGGAGTCACAGACAACCTTAAGGAGACACCGACCCTACTGAAGGTGCTGAGAGAGTATTCTTAGTTAGAAGACTCAGCCCTCATGGGCGGAGGCAGGGAGGAAATGTGACATCGCCTATGTAGGGACAGACAACATGAGGAAAACATAGACCTCACTGAGGAGGGCAGAGACCTTGAGAAGATGACACAGACCCAACGAAAGACCTTACAAAGGGGCATATAATCCCACTGGGGAAATGGGGCTACCACATCAGAGAAGGACTACCCACAGGAGTATACTGGAACCAGACTGGAGCTCAAGATTTCAGTTGATTGTTAAATTTTAAATGTTAGCATTTATACCTCAGAAATGAGCAATGCTACCAATCAGAGCTTGACATCATTTTAGCGATTACTTAGACTTAAGAAAATATTAACAATGCAGATTAAACTAAAAAATGTGCCAAGTTGACATTTCTTCTGTCTCCCCCACCCTCACCCTCTGGACCAGTTGTTACACATTTACCAGTATAACTTTGACTACGTGGTTGGGTTGGGGAAAGTTGGATTTCCATAGTATGATGCTGGACAGAATGAATGAAATGAATGAGAAAGTATTCTTTAAACACCTACTACGTTCAAAGTACTCATGGTGCTTTAGCACAAAGCACTAGCTGTTGTGGGGTATAAATAGAAAATCAAGACAATCCCTATTCTCAAGGAGCTCACATTCTAATAGAATGAAAGAACACATTTAAAAGGCTTCAGCATCGTCAGATTGAAAGACACCAAAGTTCTTAGGGTGCAGGGGGCACAATGCAGATGGTAATGCAGATTCTTTACTGTTATTTCTGTGAATAAATGTCAGTTTCAGATGTTGAACCATTTGATGATGTGGAGGACTTTGGCTTGAAAATCCTTTTCTGAGTCTTCAGTAGCAGGGACTGATAAGGAAGAGCAGGGTGAAGAAGTAGTAGAGACCCTGCAAAGTCAAACTCACATCTCCAGAGAAGGATTTCTTCCATAGACAAGAGCTCTGAGGCAGACTAGGATGAAGGGTGGTGGAATGCTGGTAGAGGTTTGGGACTGCTACTCTTCTGGACTTTGTGGGTTTCCCTGTCCTACAATGACAGGTGGTTCATGTAGCGCCAATGCAATACCCACAGTAGGTACTGTGGATATGTATGTGTAAATTCTCCAAATATAAACTCTCGTCCTCAAAGATGAAACCAAGACATTTATTCAAATACCAGAAAGCCAAATCCATCATAGTAACAAGGAAATCTATACACAATAGCAATCCAGGGAGCACCACCATCCCCAAACACAACTGAAATAACGCAACAACAACAATCCAGTAACACAGATTCCCATGCTGGCCTTCTCTGAAAATGTCTATCTTATTCCCCATCTTGAGTTCATCATCTTTCTGACAAGAGATGGGTAGGATGTCTCATCATCAGCCTCTGGATGGCCATTGCATTGATCAGAATTCTTAAGTCTTTCAAAGTTGTTTGTCTTTACAATGCTATTGTTATTCTATAAATTGTTCTCTGGTCCTGCTCACTTTATTCTGCATTAGTTCAAACAAATTGCTACAGATTTTTCTAGAAATGTAATTTCTTCTGATACACTAATATTCCATTACATTCTCATGCCATATTTCATTCCACCTTTCCCCAGTTGTTGCATACCCTCTTAGAATCCATTTCTTTGCCACCATAAAAAAAAAAGCTGCTATATAACATTTGTTTACATATAGATTCTTTTCCTCTTTGATATCTTTAGGATTTAGACCTAGTGATGGCATCAGAGGGTCAAAGGATATGCAGTTTAGGGACTTTTGGAGCATGATTCAAATTGCTTTCCAGGATAACTGAACTAATTCACAATTCTTATTTTCCCACAGTCCTTCCCAATTTATCATTTTCCTTTTTTGTCATATTTGCCAATATGATTGATATGAACTAGAACCTTGGAGTTTATTATGTTTCTAAAATTAACTGTGATCTGAAGAATTTTTTTTTTATTTTGGCTGTTGATAGATTGAATTTCTTCCTTTGACTGCCTGTTGATATCATTTGATCATTTGACATCTGGAGAATGACTCTTATTCCTATATATTTGAATTACTTCCTTGTGTATCTTAGAGGAGATCTTTATCAGAGAAACTTGCTGCCAAGATTTTTTCCCAGTTAATTGTTACCTTTCTAATTTTAACTTCAATTTGTTTTGTTCATCTAAAACCTTTTTAATTTTATGTAATCAAAATTGTCTCCTTTATCTTCTTTAATCCTTTCTATTTCTTGTTGACTCACAGACTCTTCTATTTATGAACTTCGAAGGTAATTTCTTTCTTGCTTCTTATGATGTGACCTTAATATCTAAGTTATATTTCCATTTCAAGCTTATCTTGTACATGGTGTGAAATACTGATCTAATTTATCCCAGATTTCTTTCCAGTTATCTCAACCATTTTTGTTGAATAGTGAATCCTTGCCAAGTTACTTGGGTGTCTGATTTATCAAACAATAGACTGGGAAGTTCTTTGGCTTCTTCAATGCTGTATGCCTCTTCTGTTTAAGAGCTGATTCTGCTAAGTCCCCATCCTTCCCACTCTTTTTTCATTATTTCCCTTGAGATTTTTCATCTTTTGTTGCTCCAGATGAACTTCATTGTTATTTTTTTCTACTCTATCAAGTAATCTTTTGGTAGTTGGATAAGTGTGTGTATGTGTATGTTCATCCTTCAAAGAAGACCATGCCATCAGAGAAATAATGACATGACTTGCACTTGACTGTTTTTGAGTGAAAGAAGGCTGTACAGGTCACCAACCTCACTTCTCCTCCAGAGCCATCTGAATCCAGTGACCAGATATTCATCAGGATGACTGGAGATGAACCAGGATGAGGCAATTGGGGTTATGTGACTTGCCCAAGGTCACACAGCTAGTGAGTGTCAAGGTGATATTTGAACTCAGGTCCTCCTGACTCCTGCACTGGTGCTCTATCCACTGTACCACCTAGCTGCCCCTTAGTTTGAAAGGTATGGTATTGTGCAAGTAATTTAGTTAGTATTGCCATTTTTGTTATATTGGCTCAGCCTATCTCTGAGTGATTACTATTTCTCCAATTATTTAGGTCTGTCTTCATTTCTATAAAGAGTGTTTTGTTTCTTTAGCCCTCCTTAATGATCCACCTTCAGATGATAGGTTGGAGCTTGTTATGCTCAAGACTAATCTCTCCCTGAATCTGCCATTCCTTTTATTCTGCCTTCTTTCCTTTCCATTTCATCCTGTTTCCCTGTGTTTTCTACCTTCCTTTGACTGCTTCAGGTGTAATACCTGCTACACCGCTCCTTCTTCCTTGTTTGTATAGTCTTCTAATTACACATACATATTTATATGTGAGATAGCCTGGTTTACCTTTGTTTCCCCACCCTTCTTATCTTATATGTTCATTTCCCCAACCTTTTTTTTCTATTTTTTTGTGGTCAACAAAGCCACTTTCAGTCCTTTTATTAACTTCTATGACTCCTGATGACTTTAGGGTTCAGAGGGAACATTTATTTCTTCTTCCTCAATTAGAATGTAAATTACTCAGAGGTATTTACTTTTTTATCTTAATGACTATATTTGCATTTCAAAGTTTTTGTTTAGTTCTAGTTTTTTTTCTCTTGGAAATTCTCTATTTCCTTAAAGGTACACTTTTGGGGAAGAGAAAGTAGATAAATTATTGTAGGATCTAAGTTTATGCTTTTACCTTTTGGAATATTGTATTTTAAATTCTCCTTTTCTTTTTGGTATTAGTTACCAAATCTTATGTAACCTTGACTACAACTCTTTAGTACTTGAATTCTCTCTTTTTGAATACTCGAAGTTTTTTTTTCTTTGATCTCAAAGCTCTAGGTTTTGGCTCTGGCATTCCTGGGAATTTTTATTTTGGACTTTCTTTCTGGAGGTAGCCAGTGGATTCTTTCTGTTTTGACTTTTCCTTTGATTCTAAAAGGTGTGGATTTCATTCATGATTTGGCATCTGGACTCTTGTTTTGGTCACTACTTTCAGGCGGTCCGCTGATTCTGAAATTATCTGTGCTTGACCTGTTTTCCAGATCAGTTTTTTTCCCCTATGAGTTATCTTATATTTTCTTTTGGTTTTTTTTTTCACTCTTTTGACTTTGTTTTAATAATTTTTTTTTTGTCCTATGGAGTCATTCAATTCTGCTTGGTCCATTCTAAATTTCAGGGAGTCTGTTGAGTGAGGGTTTGTATTTTTTCTATCAATTCTACTTTCAAGTCTTCCCTCTAGTGCACTCATTTCCTTTTTAATTCTTTCCTTGAGAGGCCACATATAATTTATAATATAATGTTTAAACTCTTGCTCTATTTTTTTCCCAAGAATTGACCTTGCTGCTGAGCTATATTTTCCTTTGAGGCTTTGCTGATAGATATTGTGGAGTTATTCTCTTCCTCTGGTTGTGTGTCTTGGGCATTCTTACATCTCTTTTTCAGGGAGAGATTAGTCATGAGCACAACAAGCTCCAACCTATCATCTCTTTTTCATAGTTATTGCTTTTTGTTTGCTCATTTTTCCATGCACTTGTGAAAGTAATGTTGGAAGCTTGCATGGTCTTAATCTGTGTTCTCTGAGATTCTACTACTACTTTCTTCTAGTAGTGACTGCTGTGTTCTTCAGGGATCTCAGGGGTGGTCCAGATCTGGGACTTAGAGACTTTCAGTGTATCCTAATTGATCTGATACAGGGCAAAATCTGATGGCTGCCTACTTATTCTGACTTTTGCAAGCTTCTAGTGCCAATTTGGATGTAATAGCCATAATTGCAAGCTTATCTTTGGTTGGAGTTCCAGTAGATAACTGCTAGCCCCAGTCCGTCATCTAGATACAATATTTCTGCCGATTCAAGCAACAAAAGTATAGATTTACATTTGATCTGAGCTCCTTGACTAATTTACTTAGCTGTATATCCCATTCCAGGTTTGCGGGCTGAATTCACAATTCCAGTCCAAGATCAGAGCCACATAGCTGCACTAAGGCTCAACCATAGCCCCAAAGACCCCTCAGAGACCCAGGTCCAGGATCAGAGTGATATAGCTCCCTGCTGTTGAGGTAGAGAGTGGCACAGTGGAAAGACTGAGGGGCTTGGAGCCAAGAAGATGTGAGCTCACATCTGACCTCAGACACTTACTAGCTGTGTGACCTTGGGCAAATCACTTAACCTCTGCCTCAGTTTCCCCAACTGTACAACTGTAAAATTATTATAATAGCACTTACCTCCCAGGGTTATTGCACAGATCAAATGAGGTAATCTTTGTTAAAAAGCACTTAATGCAATGCCTAACACATAGTAGGAGCTATGTAAAAGCTTATTTTCTTCCTAGCTAGCTCTATTCCTGCTCCTTGCATTGTACATGGCTTCAGACTTCCTTAGTTCTGTGACCCTCCTCCTTGCTCTGGAACTTAACTCTGTTGTGCCTGGCCCAGTCTCCTTGCTAGAAAGGCTCTGCACAGGACTTCCAGGCTAGACCCCCTCTATCCAGTGCCCATAGGTCTCTGAGTGCCTCCTTATGCTACCTGGGTCGAAAAAATGACTCATTCTATTTCTCTTTGGATTTCCTGATCACTACTTGATCCACTGTTCTTCCTTGAAATGTGTTAGAGTAATTGTGGGAAAGAGCTAGGCTGTACTTACCAGGCTTCCTCTTACTCTGCCATCTTTGCTGTCCTCCTCCCTTCAGTTTACAGATAAGAAAAAAGACACCCAGGGTAGTGAAATGGCTGCCCAATACCACACAGGTAGTAGGCATCAAATGAACTTGAACTGAAATCCTTTGATCCCAAAGTCAGTGTCTTTTCTGGTGCATATGTTGTCACAGAAAATTTATATTGGGAGGAACCTCAGATACCACCAAACTCTATCACCTTAAAAATGGATGAAAATGAGTCCTAGATGGTGAAAGGGACTGGCCCAAGGTCATGTAGATAGCAAGTCATATTGATCAGAGTCTGAGAAGGAAGGTCTTTAGTAACAATTGAGGGAAGGCTTGATGGAAGTGGTTACAAACATTCTGAGATCTACACATACAGAAGCAGCTAGATAGCTCAGTGGATAGAGCACCTGGCCTGGAGTCAGAAGACCTGAGTTCAAATGTGGTCTCAGATATTTGCTAGCTGTGTGTCCCTGGGCAAGTCACTTAACCCCTGCTTGCTTTAATCCACTGAAGAAGGAAATGTCAAGCCACTCCAGCATCTTTGCCAAGAAAACACCACGGACAGCTTTGGCATACTGTGGTCCATGGGGTCATGAGAGTTGGACACGACTGACCAGCAACAATCCAACACACATTATAGATAGGAAGAGTGGGTTAGGCTGCATAATCTTTATGGTCCTTCTCAGAACAAAGTCCTGATGATGAGCCATATGAATAGTTATTTGCATTCATGTTCATACTCAAACATGCATATACATACTTCCACATGTATGTAAGAGATAAATATCTATATTAATTTGTCTGCTCACATACATATTTGTGTTTACACATACATAAGCAGCAGTGCACTGGATCCCGTTCATACCTGTTCATAAAAATCAATTGTAAAATTTTCAATGTGAGTATTTACACGTCAGAAATTGGCAAAAACTACAAATCAGGGATTGATTTATTGTTTTGTCTATTGCCTAGACTTAAGAAAGTGCTGGAGAAAATGTTAATAATGTATATCAAACTTTAAAAGATGTCATGTTACATTTTCTCCCCAGAGAGCTGATTGTTAAACATTTTCCAAAACATCCCTATAATGTAAACAAAATAATTTGAGCATACACATGGAGCATACACTCATAGCCATAAGAATGCACACACTCACAGGCACGTGCAATAATCTGGTGCACATAACTCCTTTCTGCTTTCAACTTTGTTGCCTTCTATGCTCAGGACCCTATACTACAGAGTCCTGATCCTGTGCTGCCCTCTCCTGTCCATTGGGAGCTTTGCAGGAGGTGAGCGTCTCCGGGCCCTGGGTTGATTTTTCAAATCATATTGTCTTTTCCCTGAGACCCTTCCCTTAAAAGCAAGACAGTGTGGATTACAGGACAGAGTCATTATCTCAACAAACATTTTTAAGGACCTAACTGTGTGCCAGGCACTGTGCTAAGTGCTAGGGATATATAAAAAGAAGGCAAAAAAACAGAGTCCCTGACCCAAGAAGCTCATGTTCTAATATAGATGACATGCAAGCAACTATGTACATACAAGATATATAGATAGATAGATATAGCATAAAAGGAAAGTAATTTCAGAGGTAAGGGGGGGGATATGTGGGGGGAAAGAGGGAGATAGAAGGGAGGAGAGAGAGAGAGACAGAGAGACAGAGAGAGAGAGTAATACACTGTTGGTAGAGTTGTAAACTGATCCAATCATTCTGGAGAGCCATTTGGGACTATGCCCAAAGGGCTCTAAAACTGTATACCCTTTGATCCAGAGGTATCACTGTTAGTTCTATATCCCAGAGACTTCCAGAAAAAAGGGAAAGGGACCTGTTGTACAAAAATATTTGTATCAGCTCTTTTTATGGTGGCTAAGAATCAGAAAGAGAAGGGATGCCCATCAGCTGGAGAAGGACTGAACAAGCTGTGGTATATGATTGTAATGGAAATATTATTGTATTATAAAAAGTAACAAGTAGGATTATTTCAGAAAACCTTGGACTTATACAAACTGATGCAAAGTGAAGTGAGTGGTACAAGGAGAATGTTGTATACAGTAACAATCTTGAATGACTTAGCTATTTTCAGAGATACAATGATCCAAGACAATCCCAAAGGATTAATGATGAAGCATACTGTCCATCTCCAGAGAAAGAATTCATGTTGTTTGAATACAGACTGAAGCATGCCATTTTTTACTTTCTTTTTTTATTTTATTCAAGTCTTTTTATACAATATGACTAATATGGAAATGTTTTACACAACTGCACATGTGCAGCTTATATCTGAGTGCTTACTGTCTGGGGAAGGGAAGGGAAAGGAGAGAAGGAAGGATAGAATTTGAAACTCAAAACTTTCTCTTTTTGTAGAATTTTTAAAAATTAATTTATTTGTTTTCAATTGTCAACCATCACTTCCATAAGTTTAAAAATTCTCCCCCTCCATTCCTCCTTCCTCCCTGAGATGGCATGCAGTCTTGCATGGGTTCTTCACATTAGTCATGTTGGAACTCAAAACTTTAAAAAAAATGTTAAAAATTGTTTCAACCTGTAATTGAGGGGAAAGAGCATATATATTAGAGATAAATTTGCATTGTAAAAAAGAGTGGGAGTGAAGAAGAGTGAGAGTGTGTGAGAAGGAAAGAGAGAGAGGAAGAGGAGGAGGAGGAGGAGAGAGAGAGAGAAAGAAAGGGTACTTTTTCAAAATGTGGGATTTGAGCTGAGGCTTGAGAGGACAGTTAATGAAAATATTAAGTATTTAATGTACGGAAATGATGTATCTTGGGCAGGAACAGCAAGAAGGCCAGTATAAATGAATTGTTGACTATGTGGAAAGTAGTAAGAAAAAAAAAAGGCTAGAAAGGTAGGAAGGGGCTAGGTTATGAAAGGCTTTACAAGTCAAACAAAAGATTTTATATATGATCCTGGAGATACAGGAAGCCAGTGGAGTTTATTGTGTGTAGGTAGGGGGAGGGTGAAAGGTGACATGATCTGACCTATGCTTTAGAAAAATCACCTTGGCTGCTTGCTGAGTGGAGGATGGAAATGAGATGAGACTAGAGTCAGAGAGACCAATCAATGTCAGTGTGAGATGAGGAGGGTCTGCACCTGAGTGGTGGCTATGTGAGAGGAGAGAGAGGGAGTCTCATAGGAGTGATGTTATGAAGGTGGAAATGGCAAAACTTGGCAATAGATTGGATATGTAGGAGTCTAGGATGTGAATGAGGAATCTAGGATGATAACAAGATGATGAAATGGGGAAACTAGAAGGATGGTTGCACCCTCAACAGTAACTGGGAAGTTAGGAAGATGGGAGAGTTTAGGGGGAAAGAAAATTAGTTCTATTTTGGACATATTGAGTTTAACATCTATGGGACAAACAATTCAAGATGTCTCATAGGAAACTGGTGATGCAAGAAAGAGATTAGGGCTGGATAACTGGATTTGAGAATCATCTATCTAGAGATGATAATTGCACCCGTGGGACCTGATAAGATCACCAAGTGAGATAGTATGGGGGAAGAAAAAAAAGGCAAGGACAAACTCTTGAGAGACACACAAAGATCCAGCAAAGGAGACTGAAAAGGAACAGACAAGTAAGAAGAAAACTAGGAGAAAGCAATGTCACGAAAGCCTACAGAGGAGATCTTATCCAGGAGAAAAGGGCAATCATCATTGTCCAAAGCAGAAGAAAGGACAAGAAGGATGATGACTGAGGAAAGGCCACTCAGTTTGGTGATTAAGAAATCATTAATAACTTTGGAGAGAATTGTTACAGTTGAAAGAGGAGGTCAGAAGTAAGACTGCTGAGGGTTTATTAAAGAGTGAGAGGAAAAAAGTAATGGTGCTCATTGGAAGTGGCTTTCTCAAGTTTAGCCATGAAGGGAAGGCAATATACAAGACCAGAGAAAGCAGAAATGGTTGGATCAAACGAGGTTTTGATGGGTTTGTGATTTTGATTTTTTAAGGATTTTTGTTTGTACACAGCTAAAGAGCATCTAGTAGATAAGGAGAGACGCTATCTACACAGCTAAAGAGCATCTAGTAGATAAGGAGAGACTTATCTACTTATCTACTGATAAGATGATGAAGAAGTAGGGATGTGAAAAAGGGTAATTTGCTAGAGAAGTCAGGATGCAAATGGGATCAAGGATAAATGTATAGGAGTTTGGGCATAAAAAAGGGTCTGCATGAGACAGGGTGAAGGAGGAGACAGTGGAGGAAAATATTTGAGTGAGATGAGATGAGAAGCAGGAAAGAAGAGGGAGATCTCAGGGAATGACCTCAAATTTTTTTTTCAGTAAAGTTTGAGGCAAGATTCTCAATTGAGAGGGTGGGAGAAAGGAATTTCATGGATGAAAATATTTGGAAAAACCACTGTGGCAAATGGGATGGGGAATTGACTAGAAAGGTATGGAAGGATTGATTTACTGCATTGATGGCCCAGTTGAGATTATGTAACATAAATTTGTAGTGGACCCAGTAAGTGATTTCATTTTATCTAGCTCCATCCGCAGCACATGACTAGAACTGAAGGCAGCTGATGAGGGGAATAATCCAGGGTGGGGCATGGCAAAGCATAATTGGCTATAGGGTAAGGGGACAAGAGACTCAAGTATAAAGATTGAACTGGTTCATCAAAACATAGAAATAAGGATGGGAGCTGAGGGCAGTTAGTGCAAAGATGGAAGAACTGGAAGCTATGGTGAGGACAAAGAATAGAATAGGATTAGGGGTCATAAAGAGGGAGGGAAAGATGGAATAAGAAAAGATTATGATCAGATAAAAGAATTTTGGAATTTATTAACATAGAAGTGTGACAATTATAGGTGATGGCAAGATCAATGGTATGTCCATCTCTATGTAGCAGAGATGGGGTAGAGGAGGTCATAGGAACTGAGAAGATGAAGAAGTGAGTGGTTATGGTGTTTGGGGGAGTATCTGTTTGTCTATCTATGTTTCTATCTATCTGTCTGTCTATCTATCTATCTATCTATCTATCTATCTATGTTGGAGTTCCTTAGTATGAGGGTAGGTGTTGGAGTGGAGAGAAAGACTGTGAGCTAAGTACTGAACTCATTGAGGAAGGGATGTGACTTGGCTACTAGTAGATAACAGATATTAGGTGATAGCTTTGTACTGAAATAACCTCAGAAGAGAAAAAGTTATTGAGTGATAGTAGGAAGAGAATCTAGAAAAGGAGATGAGAGCAAGGAATATTACTATGAGCACTGAAGTGAAGGATACGGGGATGGGGGAAAGGATTGAAAGAGCATGAATGAAAGGTTATCCAGAGATATTGCTTCATCAAGAGGGAGCCAGATACAAGTGATATCCAGATGGAAGAGGGAAAGGAAAACATTTCAGATGAAAGTAAGTGTGTTACCTATGGAGCAGGAGACATCCCAGAGAGCACAGGAGAAAGATAAGTCTGGAGAAGGGCAGCTGAAGGGATAGGTTTGAGGGGAATGAGAATAAAGGAGTGGACAGTGGGGGCTAGGGAATGAGATTTGTACAGATAGCCAGAGTTTTAGAAACACCAGGATAAGGGAGGCTATGAAGGGATGTGGGAATATGTTTACCAGTGAGGAATGAGTTCAGAGTATCAGTGTCTGAAAAGAGATCAATGAAGGAGTCAAGTGATGAGACCATTAAAGGCCCTCCCTTGAGGTCCCACCTCACAGCATGTGGTGATGTTGAGTTCTATGAGGTCCAGAAGCCCACACTTACAATAGGAAGAAGCAGGTAGAGTTAGAGCCTGGGAGAGTCTGGAGGGGGAGGCAAGAGCTGGCAATTTAGGGTGGGTGTGATCTGAGAAAGGCTTCTGGAGCACTACAGAAGGCCCTGGGAGAAGACAGCGATGTCATTTTCCTCATATTTTTGTGGTCATTGTGTAAATTGTTCTCCTGATTCTTCTCACTTCATGTCATTCTCTCTTGTCCCCTTCTTTTGCCTTCAATCTTTCTCAATATGAAGGTACTTTCCAATGAGTCCTGTCTTCTCATCTTGTGGCCAAAGTATTTAAATTTCAGTATTTATCCTTCTCATGAAGAGTCTGAATTAATTTCTTTAAGTATTGACTTCTTTGATTTCTTTGTTGTCTAAGGGACTCTCAAAAGTCTCCACCACCACAATTTGAAAGTGTTGATTCTTCAGTACCCAGCTTTCCTTATAATCCAAATCTAGTAGCCATACATTACCACTGGAAAAACCATAGCTTTGACCATATAACTTTGTCAACAATGTCATGTCTCTTCTTTTTAGTATGCGTTTAGATTTGCCATAACTTTCCTTCCAAGGAGCAAGCATCTTTTAATTTTAATTAACTCACTTTTCAATAATTTCATGGCTGCAGTCACTGTCTCCAGTGACCTTCGAGTCCAAGAATATAAAATCTAACACTGTTTCCTTCTCCCTGTTTACCAGGAAGTAATGGGACCAGTTGCCATGATCTTAATTTTTTAATTTTAAGTTTCAAGCCAGCTTTTACACTCTCCTCTATCACCCTCATCAAAAGGCTGCTTAATTTTTCACTTTCTGCCCTGCATCATCTCCATATCTGAGATCATTGGTATTTCTCCTTAGTTCTGGCTTTTGATTTGTCCACCGTGGCACTTCACCCAATGTACTCTGCATATAAATTAAACAAGTAAGATGACAGTACACAACATTTTCCTAATCTTAAACTAATCAGTTGTTCCATGTTCAGTTCTAACTATTGCTTCTTGACTCACGTACAGGTTCCTCAGGAAACAATTAAGATGATCTGGTACTCCCATCTTTTTGAGGATTTGACTCATTTTGTTGTGATCTACACAGTCAAAGGCTTTAACTCAATCAATGAAGCAGAAGTTGTTATTTTTTTCTGGAACTCTCTTGCTTTCTCCATAATTCAGTCAATGTTGGCAATTCAGTCTCTAGTTCTTCTGCCTCTTCCAAAACCAGCCTGCACTTCTGGTAATTATCAGTTCTCATATTGCTGAAGTCTAGATTACAGAATTATCAGCATAGCTGGTATGTGCAATGGGCACATTTGTTCAGTAATTTGAACATTCTTTGACATTGCCTCTTTAGCATTGGGATGTAAACTGATTTTTTTTTCCAATCTGGTGGTTACTGTTGAGTTTTTCAAATTTGCTGGCATATTGAATGGAGTACTTCAATAGCATCATTTTTTTAGGATTTTAAATAGCTGAGCTGGAATGTCATCACTTCCACTAGCTTTATTGTTAGCAATGCCTCCTAAGGCCCACTTCACTCCATTCTCTAGGATGTTTGGGCTTTAGATTTAGATAGTACTGCACCATCATGATTGTTGGTGATGTTAAGATCTTTCTTGTTATAGTTCCTCTATATATCTTGCCACATATTCTTAGTCTCTCCTACTTCTGATAATTTTCTACCAGGTTTCTCTTGCCAGTTTTTTGCATGAAACATTCCCTTGATATCTCTAATTTTCTTGAAGAGATATCTTTCCTATTCAATTATGTTCTCTTATTTCTTTGTTTTGCTCCTTTAAGAAACCTGCTTATTTCTTCTTGCTGTTCTCTGGAATTCTGCATTCATCCATGTATCTTTCCCTTTCTCCTTTCTCTTTCCCTGTTCATTTTTTCTTCAGTTATTTGTAAAGTTAGGGTATATGAGGAGTTAAGAGAAGACTAGAATCTCTGGTGTGAAGAACTCTTTTCAGAGCTGTTCATCTGCCTTTGGTATCCACTTGGCACCCAACTCTTACCTGTGGCTTCAAGAAGCTGTAGAAGTACAATGGCCACATCCTGGTAAATCATCTCAGAAGACAGGCAAAACCAGGTTGAGGGTAACTGACAGATCTCAAATTAGTTGGTGAATTAGGGGGATGTCTACCCCAGGCATCTTTCTGGCATTCTTTCTGGCAGAATAAGTAGATAAGAATAGTTTATTCTAATTGCTAAGGCTGCTGAAGCAGAGTCTGTGCAGTGATTAGAACTTGGTCAGATATTAAAGATGCTAAGGTCATTTACTGCATCCCAGGTCATTGTTAGTTGTCCTGGCTTTTTTCTTGCCACTGGATTTTGATGACTCTGAAAGAGAGGGAGGCTGACAACTTTGCACAACTTGAACTTACTTAAATCCATTTCACACACAAGCCAGGACATTGCATCCTGACATCATAGGTTCTCTTTGAAAACAAAGGACAAATAATAACAACATTTGTAAAGCCTCAAAATAGAGTCATTTTTCTTTCTTGCTCTTTGTTTTCTTTGGGATTTTTTTGTTGCTTCCTTTTGAGTAATATTGAAAATCTTCATCCATAGCTCTTTAGGCACTCTGCCTACTAGGTCTAATCCCTTAAATCTATTCACCACTTCTACTTAATACTCATAAGGGATGTTATTTAGGTTATACCTGTATGGTCTGAAGGGTTTCCCTGTTTTATTTAAGTCTAAATTTTGCAATTTGAACCTCATGATCTAAGCTACAGTCAGCTCCAGGTCTCATTTAAACTGACTGTTTAGAGCTTCTTTACCTTTGGTTACAAAGTACTAATCAATCTGATTTCAATGTTAAGCATCTGGGGATTTCCATTTATAGAGTTGCCTTTGAGGTTGTTGAAAAAGAATGCTTTCTATGACCAGTGAGTTATCTTGACAAAATTCTTTTAATCTCTGACCTGCTTCATTTTCTGCTCCAAGACCAGACTTGCCTTTTGTTCCAATTAGCATTCCAATCCCCATCATGAATGTGACATCTTTTTGGGTATTATTTCTATAAGACAGTGTAGGTCTTCATATAACTGAGCAACTTTGGCCTCTTCAGCATCAGTGGTTAGAGCATAGATTTCTATTAATGTGATGAGGGATGGTTTGCCTTGGATTCAAATAGACATCATTCTCTCATTTTTGAGATAATACTCAGTACTGCTTTTCTTATCCTTAAATTGACCATGAGGCCTACTCCATTTCTTCTAAGGAATTCTTGCCCACAGTAGTATATGTAACAATAACCTGAATTAAATTCACCCGCTCCCATCCATTTAAGTTCATTGACACCCAAGGTGACAGTGTTTAAATTTTTCATTTCCTGTTTGACCACATCCAGCTCACCTTGGTTCATAGAACTTACATTCCAGGTTTCTGTGCAATATTGATATTGATAGCATTGGACTTTCCTTTTGTCACTGAACACTTCCTTTAAGATTTGGCCCAACTGCTTCATTAGTATTCGAGGTGCTTGTAGTTTTCCTCCACTCTTCCCTAGTAAAGCGGTAGACACTTTCTGACTTGAGGGGCTCATATTCTGGTGTCATGTCTTTTATAATTTTAAAAACTATTCATGAAGTTGTCTTGGCAAAGATACTGGAATTGTTTGCCATTTCCTTCTCCAGTGGATCACCTTTTATTAAAATACTTCACTATAACCTGTCCATCTTGGGTAACCCTGCATATATAGCTCATAGTTTTATTGTGCTACAAAAGCCCCTTACCATGACAAGACAATAATCCAGGAGTTGACAAAGGGATATTTACTTTGAGGGCATGAACATAATTATAGGTATTTTCCCTCAACACCTTGGGGAACACTTTCTCCTATACCATCTTGTTTTCTGGGGAGAGTGGGCTCAGATTTAGCTCAGTTCCTAAATAACACTGTTCCCATCAAATTTACAACCAATTTCAACATCAGTGCTAGATGAGTCTTTTTCTGGGCTACCATTGGCTGAGTCCAGAAGCTCCTTGGGACATTAATGCTGAACTTCTGCAAAAGTCATCATAGATTCCAGTCATGGATTCCCAAACTCCCTTGTCCAGTCAGCTTGATCTCTTGACCTTTTGGGAACTCACACGGTCATAATTTCTAATTCTTTTAGGTAAAACAAAAGAATAAATGTTGAGGCAAAGGACCTAGGCCCATTTTCACAGGATCATATGTTGCTCATGTGGTGTTTTACCACATACCATAAGTGAAGGAGTCAAACCAAAAGTAGGTATCCACTGACAGACAAAGTCTATAGCCAAGACTCTTGTCTGTGGGTACCTTTTCAAATTAACCTCAGCTCTAGTTACACAACCAAAGTGGCTGCCATTCATCAAGTGGCTAGAAGATCAGAACCAATTACAGAATGCCTATGCATGCTCCAAATTCTCTCCAAAGCACTGTCATCATATATCACCGAGATTCTTCCAGAAGCAGGCTCCTCAGACTCTTCACCTGGGAAATAGCATCAAGAGTTAGTGCTCTCTCTCTCTCTCTCTCTCTTTCTCTCTCTCTCTGTAAGTAATCTGTGCTTAATTATAGCCTTCTTGGAGGGACTAAAGGGGGAAAAAAGAACAAAGTAAAAAGTGCACAGCAGAGAACAAAAGAAAACCTACAAGGAATCAAAGAGAAGATGGACAGCTCTGAATACAATGTGTAGTACTTATAAGTTCTATTGAAATGGAAATTTATTGCAGTGTATTATCAATCCTCTCATGTTCTGTTGTGCATGTAACAATGCTTTTTTTTCTTATTTCTTATTTTGCATTTAAGTTTATAATGTCTCTTTTTCTTTTCTTATTGTGTATTTAAGTTTAAAATAAACTAATAAAAATTAGAATTGGACAAGTGTAAGCTAATGACTTCATGAGAAATCAAAAATCAATCAAACAAAATCAAAAGAATGAAAAAATAGAAGAAAAATGTAACATATCTCACTGGAAAAACAACTCATCTAGAAAATAGACCCAGGAGAGACTGGTAATTATCCTTCATTCTCAAAGAGGACAAAAATGACATCACTATGACAAAGTAAAGTTTCAGTGTGTCTGACTGTGGTTGATCAGATCCATATGAGCTCAGAATGTTCTACCACAGATTGGGCACAGATAGTCCATGTGAACATTTGGGATGAATACTCTATTGTGCATCCTATAGTTCCTCTGAGCTGTTTCAGTTCTGCTTTGCTCATAGAACACAGCACCTTCTCTGATGTGGGCACTCCATACTGAGTAGTCCTGTGCAAGTGTCTCCCATGTCACACAACCAATTCCAAAGTTCTTGAGAGAGACCTCAAGAGTGTCCTTGTATCACTTCTTCTGACCATCATGTGATCATATACACCATGCAAGTTTTCCATAAAATAATCTTTTTGGCAAGCGTACATTTTGCATCTGAACAATGTGACCAACCCATCAGAGTTGTGTTCTCTGAAGCATAGTTTGAATGCTTGACAGTTTATTTTGAGTAAGGACCTCAGTGTCTGGTATGTTATCCTGCCAAGTGATCCTCAGAATCTTCCTAAGACAGTTCAAATGGAAGCGATTCAGTTCCCTAGCATGGTGCTGGTAGACTGTCCAGATTCATAGGCGTACAACAATGAGGTTAGCACAATGAATCTGTAGACCTTCAGTTTGGTAGTCAGTCTAATACCTCTTTTCTCCCATACTTTGCTTCGGAGCCTCCCAAACACTGAACTAACTCTGGCAATGCATGCGTCAACCTCATCATCAATGTGTACATCCCTGGAAAGTACACTACCAAGGTAAATGAACTTATCTACAGCATTCAAAACTTCTCCATTTCCTGTAACCAATGGTTCCACATATGGATAGGATGGTGGTGGCTGATGGAGCACTTGTATTTTCTTGGTATTAATTGTTAGGCCAAAATTAGCACAGGCAAGCAGAGTATTGATCCATACTTTGTTGCATCTCAACTTCACAGGCTACATTGAGTGCACAAGCATCTGCAAACAGAAAATCAAGCACCAACATTCCCTCCGCTTTGGTCTTGACTTATAACCTTTTCAAATTGAAGAATTTACCACCAGTGCAGTAGCTGACCTTGATGCCATGTTCATCCTCATTAAAAGTATATCACAACATAACTGAAAACATCATGCTAAAAAGCATGGGAGCAAGCACACAGACCTGTTTCACTCTCTTGGTGACTGGGAAGGCATGAGAGCATTGTCCACTATTCAGAACCTGGGAAAGCATGCCATCATGAAATTGACATACCATAACTTCTCTGGGCAATCAAATTTTGACATAATTTTCCATAAGTCCTCACGACTAACAGTATCCAGGAGAAATAATTGAAGAAGAACTATCTTAATGCCATGATAAAAAAAAAAAAAAACAAAAACCTGGACAACACAATTCAAGAGTTATCAGGGAAAACTGCCCTGATATTCTAGAACCAGTAAATAAAAAAGAAATTGAAAAAAACCCATCAATCATCTCCAAAATGAAAACTGCTAGGAATATTTTAGCCAGATTCCAGAACTACCAGGTCAAGGAGAAAATACTGCAAGCTGTCAGAAAAAAATAATCCAGGTATCATGGAACCACAGTCAGGATTACACAGGATTCTACATTAAAGAATTGAAGGGCTTGAAATATGATATTCCAAAAGGCAAAGGAGCTAGGATTACAACCAAGAATCATTTACCCAGTGAACATCAAGCATAATTCTTCAGGAAGAAAAATGGACATTCAATGAAATAGAGGATTTTCAGTCATTCCTGATGAAAAGAACAAAACTAAACAGATACAAGAGAAGCATAAAAAGGTGAATAGGAAAGAGAAAATATAAGGGATTCATTAAGGTTAGACTGTTTTTAATCCCTATACAGGAAGATGATACTTGTAACTCTTAAGAACTGTTTAACTATTAGGGCAGTTAGGAGTATCCATAGACAGAGGGTGCAGGTATAAGTTGATTTTGATGGGATGACATAAAAAATTAAAGAATGAGAAAGAGGATTTCACTGGGAGAAGAGGCAAGGGAGAGGTAGAATGGGATAAATTATCTCACACAAGGAGGCATGAAAGACATATTGCAATGGAAGGAAAGATTGGGAGGGGGCTGCATCACTTGAACCTTACTCTCTTCAAAACTGATCCAAAGAGGGAATAACATACCCAATTCAGTTGGGTATAGAAATCTATCTTACCCTATAGGGAAGTAGGAGAGGAGGGGAATTAGAAAAGCGAGGGGATAACTGACAAAAGGAAGGACAGAGTGGGAGAGGCAGTGATTATTGGTGAGGAGGGCCAGGGTAAAAGCAGAGAGGGAGTGGGGGGAGAGAAGGATAAACAGGGGGCAATAGGATGGAGGAAAATACACGTAATCATATATGTGTGTGTGTTCATCCTTCATTGCTGAAGAAGATCATGCCATCAGAGAAATAATGACATGACTTTGTTTGAGTGAGGGAGGGCTGTGCAGGTCACCAGTCTCACTTGTTCTCCAGAGTCATCTGAATCCAGTGACCATATATTCATCAGGATGACTGAAGATGACCCAGGATGAGGCAATTGGGGTTAAATGACTTGCTCAAGGTCACACAGCTAGTGAATGTCAAGTGTCTGAGGTGAGATTTGAACTCAGGTCCTCCTGACTCCTGCACTGGTGCTCTATCCACTGCACCACCTAGCTGCCTCCTAACACATAATTATAACTGTTAATGTGAATGGCATGAACTCATCTAAAAGACAAAAGTAGATAGCAGAGTGGATTAAAAAGTAGAATCCTACAATATGTTGTTTACTAGAAACACACTTGAAGCAGAGAGAGACACACAGAGTAAAGATAAGAGGCTGGAGCAGATACTATTATGCTTCAACTGAAGAAAAAAGGCAGAAATAGCAATCATGATTTCAGACAAAATAAAAGCAAAAATAGATCTAATTAAAAGAGATAATCAAGGAAACTACATTTTACTAAAAGGTATCATGGACAATGAATTAATGTCAATACTAAACATATATGCACCAAATGGTATAGTACCCAAATTTTTAAAAGGGAAGTAAATGAGTTACAAAAGAAAATAAGCAGAAAAACTAAACTAGTGGGAGATCTCTACTTTCCCCTCTCAGAACTAGATAAATTTAAACACAAAATAAATAAGAAAGGAATTAAGGAGGTGAATAGAATTTCAGAAGAGTTAGATATGATAGACCTCTGGAGAAAATTGAATGGAGAAAGGAATATACATTTTTCTCAATGGTACACAGTACCTACACAAAAACTGACCAGGCATCAGGGCATAAAAACTTCATAATCAAATGCAGAAAGGCAGAAATATTAAATGCATCATTTTCAGATCATAAAGCAATAAAAATTACAACAATTCAATAAAGGGCCATGGAAAGAGATTAAAAATTAATTGGAAACTAACGTAATCTTAAAGAATGAGTGGGTCAAAGAACAAATGAAAACAATCAACAATTTTATTAAAGAGAAAGACAATAATGAGATAGTATACCAAAATTTGTGGAATGTAGCCAAAGCAGTATTTATGGGAAATTTTATATCTCTGAACACATATCAATAAATTAGAGAAAGAACAGATCAATAAATTGGGCATAAAACTAAAAAAAAAAACCTAGAAAAAGAACAAATTAGAAATCTTCAATTAAACACCAAATTGGAAATTCTGAAAATCAAAGGTGATATTAATAAATTTGAAAGTAAGAAAAACATTGAACTAATAAATAAACTAGAAGTTGGATTATGAAAAAATAATAAAATAGATAAGCCCTTGGTTAATTGGATTTAAAAAGAAAGAAAACCAAATTGTCAGTGTAAAAAAAGAAAAGGGTGAATTTCCCACCAACAGAGAGGAAATTAAAACAATTTTCAGAAGCCATTTTGCCCAATTATATGCCAGTAAATCTGACAATCTAAGCAAAATGGATGGATATTTATGAAAATAAATTGCAGGTTAACAGAAGAGGAAATACAATACTTAAATAACTCCATCTTTTAAAAAGAAATGGAACAAATCATCACTGAGCTCCCCAAGAAAAAAATCCCCAGGGCCAGATGGATTCACAAGTGAATTCTACCAAACATTTAAAGAACAATTAATTTCAATACTACCTAAACTATTTGGGGAAATTGCTACAGAAAGAATCTTACCAAATTCCTTTTATGACAGAAATATAGTGCTGATAGCTAAACCAGGAAGAGTAAAAACAGAGAAAGAAAACTATATAGACCAATTTTTCTAATGAGTATTGATACAGAAAAAATTTTCAACAAAAACACAACACCTATTAGAAACACCAGCAAGCATAGGAATAAATAGAGCTTTCCTTAAAATGATAAGAATATGTATATGAAAAACTATCAACATACATTATCTGTGATGGGGAGAAGCCAGAAACTTTCCCGATAAGATAAGAGGTGAAGCAAGGAGGTATATTATCACCCCTGCTGTTCAATATTGTACTAGAAATGTTAGCTATAGCAAAAGGAGAAGAAAAAGAAATTGAAGCAATGAGAATTGGCAATGAGGAAACAAAGTCATCATTCTTTGCAGATAATATGATAGTATATTTAAGGAGTCAATTAAAAATATTACTTGTTGAAGGGAAGAATTTATGACCAAGTAAAGAGAGCCTTAAAAGATATAAAATGGATCATTTTTATTATATTTAAAAGGTTTTGCACAGCCAAACCAATGCAACCAAGATTAGAATGAAAGCAAGAACCTGGGAAACAATTTTTCTAGCAAGTGTTTCTGAGAAAAACTTCATTTCTCAAATATATAGAAAGTTGAGTCAAATTTATAAGAATACAAGTCATTACCTCTTTGACAGTTGGTCAAAGGATATGAACAGGTAGTTTTCAGATGAAGATATCAGAGCTATCTATAGTCATATGAAAAAAATGCTCTAAATGCAAATTAAAACAACTCTGAGGTACCACCTCATACCTATCAGATTGGCTAATGTGACAGAAAAGGAAAATAACAAATGTTGGAGGGGATGTGGGAAAATTGGGACACATGCATTGTTGGTGGAGTTTTGAACTGATTCAGTCATTGTGGAGAAAAATTTTGGAACTACAACCAAAGGGTGATAAAACCATGCATACCCTTTGATACAGCAATAGCACTGTAAGGTCTGTATTCAAAAGAGATTTTTAAAAATGGGGAGGTCTTATCTGTACAAAAATATTTATACTACCTCTTTTTGTGATGGCAAAGAATTAGAAATTGAGGGGATGCCTATCAATTGGGAAATGGCTGAACAAGTTTTGATATGTGATTATAATGGAATACTGTTGTACTATAAGAAAGGATGGGCAGGCTGATTTCAGAAAAATATGGAAAGATTTACATGAACTGATGCAAAGTGCAGTGAGCAAAAGTACACAGTAAAAGCAATATTGTACAATGATCAGCTGTGGATGACTTAGCTATTCTCAGCAATACAATGATCCAAGACAATTCCAGAGGACTCATGATGAAAAATGCTGTCCACTTTCAGAGAAAGAACTGATGGAATCTGAATGCAGATCGAAGCATACTATCTTTCACATTATGTGTGTTCTATGCGTATGTGTGTTTGGTTTAGATCTGTGTCTTTCACAACATGGTAACTATGGAAATATGTTTTGCATGAATGCAAGTGTACAACCTGTATCAAATTGCTTACCATCTCAGAGAGTGGGCATTTGAGGAAAGGAAGGAGAAAATTTGGAACTCAAAAATTTCTTTAAATGAATGCTAAAAATTATCTTTACACATAATTGGAAAAAAAGAAAATTTTTTTAAAAAAAAATTAGAAATACTCTTCCTCTCAGGTAGTTCTGCAATGAAATGCTGTTAGTAACAAAGAAACAAAGTATTAGTGGTCTTAACCTTTACCATTTCACTATTATTTTATGCTAAATTAATTTGATCTTCAGAGTTGATTTTCCATTTCTTTTTTTTAAAATCTCAGAATTAAGCTAATCTATTGTAACCCTTCCCTGCTTTAGCATCTCATTGAATCTTTCACATAGTCTGAGGTCACTCTGGTTCTGGGCAGACACTAGTAACTGTTTCATCTCTTAGTGGGAAGGGCTTAGCTGTTGTTGCTGCTGCTTCTGCCTGACTGGGTTTTCTGTGGCTCCTGAAAAGTATTGTCAGAGCTTTAAAACTTATTACTTATTTAAAGTTTAATACTTATTACTCTTATCACTGAAGACCCCAGTAATGACACAGTCAAGAAGGTTCCTAATAGCTGAGTCCCCTGCTACTCTTGCTGTGGTGGTAGTCATTTGGGCCATCAGACTCAGCTGCCTGGTGCAGCAGAAGGAGGTACCACTGTAGATGGTGGACTGCTTGCTGGTACTCGCTAAGCTACAGCTCTTACAACTGTGAAGGCCAACCAGGAGGTCTGACTCCTGCTTCCTTAGGGCATCTCAGCTCTGAGATATCAGTGGTCCCAAGGGGGAAAGTGAGAATGAAGAGGTTACAGCAATTGGACCAATTGTCAGATTTACCAACAGTGTACAGCTACCTCACATAGCTACTATCTTCTTAATTCAGGACCTTATCACTTCTAGCCTGGAATGATTAATATAATAGCTCCTTGATTGGTTTTCCTGCCTCAGGTCTCTCACCACTCCAAGTCATCCTTCCAGCTGCTGCCAAAGTCACTTTCCTTAGGTACAGATCTGACCATGTGGCTTCCTTAATCAATCAACTCCACTCCATTCTATGTCTTTGCATTGGCTCTCTTCCAGGTCTGAAGGACTGTCCCCACTTCTCCTTATCTTTATCTCATAAGAATTCTCTCATCCTGTAAGATGCTCAAGTAACACCTTTCGCATATCATCTTTCCCAATCTTCCCAATTTTGTTTTTCATTGGAAAGTAAGCCCCTCATGAGAAGGTCTATTTCCTTCTTTATATGTATATCTCTAGTACTCAGTATCAGGCACACAGTTGATGCTTAATTAGTACTTTTTGATTGATTGATGGTTGATTTTTATTTTCTACCATTTTTGACAGTCTTACAGATATGAGGTCAAATTTCTGAGTTGTTATAATGTGCATTTTTTTTATTATAAGTGACTTGCAGCATTCTTTCAGATGGTTGTAGATAGCTTACATTTCTTTGTTTGAAAACTGTTCATATCCTTTGATCACTTGTCTATTGAAGAATAGCTCTTATTCTTACCTCATACTTGTATCTTCCTTCTCTAAGAGGATATTGGGGTTTGACATGGGCATGCATATTGCTATAAATTTAACAATGGGGTTAGAAATGAGGAAAGTAGTGCAGATGTGGATACAGGTAAAGGAGAGAATGGGATTAAGGATGAAAATAAGATTGGGGATAGAAAGAGGGGTAGGGATATGGTTGGAGTTGAAGACAGAGATAGGATTAGGGATAGAATTGTGAATGGGGATAAAGAGGAAACCGGTGTTAGGACCGTAGTTAGAAACTTAGAATAAGAACCATGATGGAGTAGAAATAAGATAAAAGAAATGTTTAGGGGAAAGAATGATAGGATGAAGAGTAATGGAAAAGGGATAAGTATTGGAAGGGAATGAGAGTAAAGCTCAGGTTTGGAATGAGAAGGTGGGGTAATAATGGAGATGGAGATAGGAAAAAGGAGATGAGAATAGAAGATAGAAATGGAAAGAAAGGGATTAAGAAGTGGTAGAGATAGAGTTGAAGTTAGCATTGAAGATGGTTGAAAGGGATTCAAGGTGAAAATGGGAGTAGGATTAGGGATGGGAATTAGGCTGTGAATTAGGAGAGTGGATGGAGCAGAGATTGGGGAATTTAACAAAGATAGGGTTGAATACTTGGATATGGATGTGATTGATTATTCAGTACGGGATGGGAAAAATATAAAAGCTTGGGTTGGAGATGAACATCTGTACAGATATTGGAATGCTGTTGGAGTTGGAGATGAAGTTAGAGGTGAGGATAAGGATACAATACAGATGGCAATGAGACTGGGTTTGTGAAGGAGGCAAGGAGAGAAAAAAAACAGGATAGGATTAGAATGTGATATGGGAACAATGATCTCTGTTAGCGATTATTAAAAGATTGTGGAGAAAGGGGTACTGCACTACAAAATTAGAGAAGGTCAAATAACCTGATTTCCTAAAAAGGGAAAGAATGGAGTTTGCAGACTACAAACAGGTGAACTTGACTTTGATTACTGGCAAAATTCTAGAATTAGTGAACATAGAAAAGGAATCAGTGATCAAAAAGAACTAGTGTGGCTTAGGATCATCACATGATTATAAATCATAGACAGCTAGGTAGTATATTGGATTGAAAGCTGGACCTGATTCAGAAAGACCTGAGTTCAAATTATCCTGTCTCAGACACTTCCTAGCTGTGTGACCATGGGCAAACCATCACTTGACCCCTGAGTTTTCCATCAGTTTACCCATCTGTAAAATGGAGATAAAAATAGCACTTACCTCCTAGGATGATTGTAAGGATAAAATGAGATAGTATTTGTAAAAGAAAATCTGGCAGTTATTTCTATCTAGAACTGGAGGAGAATCTAATAAATCATTCAACTATTGATTCTTTTGAGCCAATTACTGGATGTTTGAACCAATAAAATCAAAGACAGAAGGAAAGGTCTCACATATGTCAAAATATTCATAGTGGCCCTTTTTGTAGTGTCAAGAAACTAAAAATAAAATGGATACCTAATGCGCTGGAGAATTGCTAAACAAATTGTAGTATCTCAATTCATGATATGTTATTGCTCTGTAAGAAACTATGACTATGACCAACCACAATGCCAGAGAACTGATAATGATCCATGCTGCTTATCTCCACCAGGAGAAGTGTCGGACTCAGAGTCTAAATTGAGACGTCATTTTTGGGACATGGCCCATGTGGAAATGTATTTTGCTTGACTATCCCCATTTGAAAAGGAGTGTCTAAAAGCTGACTTGAAGTTTAACATTAAAATAAAACTAAGATCTTAGCAACTGGTCCCATCACTTCCTGGCAAATAAAGGGAGAAGAAATGGAAGCAGTGTCAAATTTTATTTTGGGGGGTTCACTACAGACCATGACTGCAGCCATGAATTAAAAGATGCTTGCTCCTTGGAAGGGAAGCTATGGCAAATCTGGACACCACATTAAAAAACAGAGAAATCACCTTCCTGACAAAGGTCTGTATAGTCAATGCTATGGTTTTTTCATAGTATTGTATGTACGTCTGTCTCTTACATTACAGTAGTATTGTGTGTCTCTAAAACTAGGACTATAAGGAAAACTGAGCCCTGCTGAATCAAATTGTATTGTGGTTTCAAATTGTAGAGATAGAGAAAACTTTTGAGAGTCCCTTGAACAGCAAGGAGATCAAATCAGTCAATATTTAATTCAGGCTATTCAGTGGAAGGTCAAATACTGAAACTAAAGGTTAAATACTTTGGTCACATGATAGGTCTTATTGGGAAAATACTTTGATGTTGGGAAAGATGGAAGGCGAAAGGAAAAGGGGAAGGCAGAGGATGAGATGGATGCAAACATCATGGAAGCAATGAACATGAGCTTAGACAAACTTTGAGATAGAGCAGGGGATAGAAGGGTCTGGCGTGCTATGATCCATGGAGTTATGAAAAATTGGACATGACTGAACCACTGAACAACAATAAAACCTATTTGTAATTTGACTTCTGTTTTTCTTTCTTTCTTACTTGGGATGGAGGATATAGGAGGGAAAGGAGGACTTTCACTGATTAAAACTTAAAAAAAAACACAGAAGAGAACAGAAGGCAAAAGGAAGCGCAGACAAATATAACTTTGAAAATTCCATGTTGAATTTATTTACTTTAATGGAAGAGTGAAATGTACACCAGAGAGATTCACAGCTTCATTTACAATCCTCTTTTTCTGTTCTACTTTGTATATAAAAATGATCTTTTTATTTGATGTTTGTTCAGTTCAGAATTTAAAACTTTAAAAAGAAAAAAGAAACTCTGAATATGAGAAATTCAGAAATTCAGAAAATCATAGGAAGAATTATATGAACTTATTTGAAACAAGCAGAACCAGAAGAATAATGTAGATTAAAAAAATGACTAAAACAAAGCTGAATGCTATATAATTGTAATGACCTATTCTGACCCTATAGAACAAAGAGAAAATGAACCTTCCTCCTTTTCCTTGGAGAGGAGAAACAAGAATGTGGAATGTTGTGGTAGACTGTCTATGGTAGACATGGTTGCTTTGTAAATTGGCTTAATTGCTTTTCTTTGTCCCATGTTGTTCCTCACACATCACACTCCGTCTCCTGTTTTGGTGTATTTGCACTGGGATTCCCACTGCCTGCCCTTCTCACCTCTGTCTCCTAGTTTCCCTGACTTCCTTCAAGATTCAGCTCAAAGCCTACATTTGTGTATTTCTAATGCTATCAGCTTGAGCCCCCATTCCAGTGTATTCTCCTTTAATATCAAACACCAGTGATTAAAGTCCCAGTATAATTTGCCATTAAAAAGCTCCTCAGTATCATCAATAGCAGGGATTAACACTCCATTAATAATTACCTTCTTGACATCAATATAACCACTTAATGTCGGTTTGCTTTTATAAAGGGATATTTGCTGAGCAGATACAATAAAAACAGAAGTACAACAGATTCAAGGTACACTCTCCATTCTACCATCTTAGCCCTTGGGGAGAGTGAGTTCAAATTTAAAATGGCTTCTACAAACACTGAACTCATTAAGTTCACATCTAAATGCAGCATAGTCATATGGATGAAGTCCCTTACTCACTTGAAGGATACAACTTCTCAGTTGCTAGAAGTGATCCATTGGGAAGCTGAGTAAAACAAACCATTCCATGTTCACTCCAGTAAGATCAATAGATACCAAAGTCTGGTATGGTCTCCAATTCCTGGACCTCTAGTAGCTATTCAGACCTTCAGACCCTTTCATACTCACTTGTTTGTAGTTTAATCCATTCCATCTTCTACACTCTTTTAGCTAAGAGTAGAAAATGAAACACAAGATAGGAAACCTATATGTGTTCAAAGTCGCATAGTAGCCTGGGTAGAGAAATGAAAACATGAAAATTCTGAGAGTAGGGGTGAATATTGGGTCTGAGAATGGGAAGAGCATAGAATTGAGGGTTTGTTATGGTTTATGTTAGATAGGAGTTAGAGATGGAAAGGAGCCAGTCTTGTTGATCCGTTTTTCCAAAGGAAACAGTTGTGTGGCAGAAGAGACTGGAGCAAGAGAATGACTTGAAGTCAATAAGGAGAAGGAAATTATAAAGGAATTGGAGGGCTTTGGATTTGTGAAGAAAGTGATTAGATAGAGAGAGAAGAAATTTGGGAGAACCTGAGGAAAAATTGAAGGAAATCAGGAGGAATAGTAGGGGGAAACTCAATCTGAAGGAGGAAAAGAATTAAGGAAAAGGAATATTAGGTGAGGAAGAGGTGGAGAAGGAGGAGAAGGAGAAGGTGGAAAACTCAAGAGAAGGTAGTTGGTAAAGTAAGACAAGAAAAGGTATGTTAAATTTTGGTAAGATGAAGTTAAGAACTTAGTGAGAAAATGAAAAGAAAGTTGAGTATGCCTGTTAAATTATTAAGAGGTGGTAAAAGGGTACAGGGCTATTAAGGGATGAGATATACACACACACACCACATATAAAATATGTGTATGTGGTGTATGTGTGTGTGTGTGTGTGTGTGTGTGTGTGTGTGTGTGTGTGTGTGTGTGTGTGTGTGTGTGTGTATAACCAGTAAGAATGGAGAACAGGGAGAATTTCACAATGTCTTACACTGAATGTTCTTCATTTGCATTTCTGCCATGGTCAGCTAACTGCTGATTATTTTACGGATTATAAACAGTACAGGCTGATTTCTTGCTTAGGAAAAAAGCTGAAATGACTTGAGAAATATGTTTTCATACTCCAGGTTTTAAAGGACAATGAAGTATTCCTAAAATTAAAAACAATAACGACAACAAAAGATTTGGGAGTGGGAAAAGGAAAAAGTAAAAGAATTTCAAGTTAGAAGGGATAACCTTTGACTCAGCAATATCACTTCTAGGACTGTATCTCAAAGAGATCACAGAAATGGGAAAGGGTCCCACATGTAGCTCTCTTTGTGGTGGCCAAAAACTGGAAATCAAGGGGATGCCCATCAACTGGGGAATGGTTGAACAAGTTGTGGTATGTGAATGTAATAGAATACTATTGTGCTATCAGAAATGATGAAGAGGAAGATGTCAGAGAGGCCTAGAAGGACTTATATGAACTGATGCTGAGTGAAGGGAGCAGAACCAAGAGAACTTTGTACACAGCAACAACCACAGTGTGCGAGGAATATTTCTTGTAGATTTAGCCCTTCACAGCAATGCAAGGACCTAAAAAATTTCTGATGGACTTTTGAGGTAAAATGTCTTCCATATCCAGAGAAAGAACTATGGAATTGGATCAAAGAATGAAGTAGACTATTTTCTCTCATGTTATGTTATGTTTTCATGATTTCTCCCATTCGTTTTAATTCTTCTATGCAAGATGACTAAGGTGAAAATGTATTTAATAAGAAAAAAAAAGAAGAGTTAGAAGGGAATCTTGACTTTTACCAGGAAGCTGGAGAGTGGAAGAATGTGATGAGAAGGAAGAGAAGAAGAGGAACCACTGAACACTTGCAGAAAAGAAGAAAATTTGAAGAGGATAGAGGTGGATTCCATTAAGGAAGAAGAAGGTTCTTATCTTCCAAGGAATGGTCATATGGATCTGCAGATGCTGCCATATTGGATTAAGGATCAGAGAAGAAAGAGAACAGAATAGGTCATGCTTTGCTCAAGGGAACTGAGGAAGCTATTTGTTAACTTGACATCAACAACAAAGAAATCTGTTGCTTTTTTAGGGCATGTATCCAAGATAACAGAGAACTTCTCAAGACTTATAAAAATGAGTGACTCCTACATACTTCGGTGATTCACATGAACTCAAATAATACTGCCAGAAAGAACCTAGGAGGCATTGCCAAAAATTATTCATACAGGGCCAAGAAATTAAAGATACTAGGGGCAATGGTAGTATTTTCATAATTGCTTCCCATTGAAGGCATGGGGTATAGAAGAAGTAATCAGATTTGAGGCAGCGGAGCAGTTTATTAAACAGATAGTATATGAGAAAAGGATTTGGATTTCTGGGTCACAATTTAAAATAGGAGAGAAAAGCTCCTAGCCAGGTATGGAGTATAGCTAGCAAAAGCTGATAAGAATGTCTTTTCCTAGTATCTTGAAAATCTAATTAAAACGTTTTATAAAGCTTTTATAGGGATACTTACTTAAGATATGGCAAAGAATAGAAGTATAAACATTTTCCCCCAGTGCCTCAGGGGGCATACTCAACACCATCTTGATCTCTGAATAGAGTAGGCTCAAACTTAGTATGAGCTCAGTATGAGCTAAGTAGCCATAGGTCCTACCAAATTCATGTTCGTATGAGGAATGAGTGTTCATCTCAGCTATCCCTGGCCTGAGTCCCAAAGGTCATTCTTGAAAGTCACTTCTCAGGGTATTGATACTAAACTGGCTATAAAATCTAAAACCGAGAACATTGGGATGCCACTCTCACTTCCTCTAAAACCCAAAGAACAAATGGCAAGGCAGGTATGTATTAACAGAGCCACATGGCCTTGCAGGGGAAAAGGTCAAATTCTTCTCTCCTTTAGCATTGTCTCTCACTGGACTCTGTCAGTGAAGGAGTGAAATAGGCAATTTTCTCCCTTCATTATCATTTTTAGCTTAAAGTTCTTTTGATTGCTGTTCATCTATGTTCTGATGGTTTTAATCCTTTACTGAAAATGGCATCAGATTTGGAAATTAAGGAAAACTAGTAGCTGTGAAAAGAGGAATTTCTCTTGAAAAATGAGACTGAAAACCATATTGTAAAGAGTTGAGAAATGAAAGAAGTGAGTATAGACAGTGTTTTCTAAGGGTTTAGCCTAGTTTTATAAAGCAGTAATCCTCAAAACCATCTGGTACTGGCTTAAAAGATAGAGTGGTAGATCAGTGGAATAGACATAGTAGGTAATGACCATAGTAACACAGTGTTTGATAAATGCAAAGGTCTAAGTTTTTGGACAAGAACTCACTATTTGACAAAAGTTGCTGGAAAAAACTGGAAAGCAGTTTGGCAGAAACTAGATATAGACTACCATCTCACACCATGTACTAAGATAAGTTCAGAATGGGTACATGATTTAACATAAAGGGTGTTACCATAAATAAATTAAGAGAGCAAGGAATAGTTTATCTGTCAGAACTATGGATAAGGGAAGAATTTATGACCAAACAAGAGATAGAGAACATTACAAGATGTAAAATGAATAATTTTGATTACATCAATTTAAAGAATTTTCGCACAAACAAAACCAAGATTAGAAGGAAGGCAGAAAGCTGGGAACCATTTTTTTACAGCAAGTGTCTTGGATGAAGGCTTCATTTCCCAACTATATAAAGAACTGAGTCAAATTTACAAGACAAGTCATTTCCCCATTGATAGTTGATCAAAGGATATGAACAAGCAGTTTTCAGATGAAGAAATCAAAGCTATCAATAGTCATAAGAAAAAATACTGTAAATCAAATGCAAATTAAAGGCACTCTGAGATACCACATCATACCTATCAAATTGGCTATTATGACAGAAAAAGAATATGGCAAATGTTGGAGGGGATATGGGAATATTGGAACACTAATGCATTGTTGGTAGAGTTGTGAGCTGATCCAACCATTCTGAAGAGCAACTTGGAACTATGCCCAAAGGGCAATAAAATTATGCATACCCTTTGATCCAGCAATACTACTACTAGATCTGTATCCCAAAGAGATTTTTTAAAAGAGAAAACACACACACATATTCACACACACATGCGCACACACATTAATATTTATAGCAACTCTTTTTGTAGTGAAAAAGAGTTAAAAATTGGGAGAATGCCTATCAATTGTGGTATAGCTGAACAAATTATGGTAAATGACTGTAATGTAATATTTCTGGGCTGTAAGGAATGATAAGCAGACTGATTTCAGAAAAACCTGCGAAAACTTATATGAACTTATGCAAAATGAATTGAGCAGAACCAGGAGAACATTGTACACAGTAATAATAGTACTTTATGATGATCATCTGTGAATGACTTAGCTCTTCTCAGGAATACAATGATCCAAGACAATTCCAAAGGACTCATGATAAGAAATGCTATCCACCTCCAGAGAAAGAACAGATGGAGTCTGAATACATATTGAAGTATATTATTTTTCACTTTCTGTATTTTTTCATAATTTTTTTCTTTTGGGTCTGTATCTTCTTTCACAACATGACTAAGGGGCCGCTAGGTGGTGCAGTGGATAGAGCACCAGTATAAGAGTCAGGAGAACCTGAGTTCAAATCTCAGCTCAGACACTTGATACTCACTAGCTGTGTGACCTTGGGTAAATCACTTAAATCCAATTGCCTCATTCTGGATCATCTTCAGTCATCCTGATGAATATCTGGTCACTGGATTCAGATGACTCTGGAGAAGTGAGGCTGGTGCCCTGCACAACCCTCCCTCACTCAAAACAAAGTCAAGTGCAAGTCATGTATGTCATTGTTTCTCTGATGGCATGATCTTCTTCAGCAACGAAGGACAAACACATATGGTAATATGTTTTGTATGTTTGAACATGTATAACATATCAAATTGCTTATTTTCTCAAGGTGGGAAAAGGCGGGGGGAGGGAGAAGAAAAATGAATGTTAAAAATTGTCTATATATAACTGGGGAAAAAATAAAACATTATTTAAGAAAAAAAGAAATAATGAGCAGGATGTTTTCAGAAAAACCTGGAAAGACATGAATTGGTGCAAAGTTAAGTGAGCAAAACCAGAAGAACACTGCACATGGTAACAGCAATAGTGTGATAATCCACGGTGAATAGCTTACCATTTCTCAGAAATACAATGATTAAGACAATTCCAAAGGATTTATGGTAAAAATAAAAATACTGTCTACCTCTAGAGGAAAAAACTGATGGAGTCTGAATGCAAATAAAAGTATTTTTCATTTTTTCATAGGGTTTTTGTCTGTGTTTTCTTTTATAACATTATTAATATAGAAGTATGTTTTGCATGATTGCACATGTATAACCTACATTAAACTGCTCAATGTCTCAGGGAGGGAGAGAGAAGGAAGAAAAGAAAATAATTTAGAACTCAAATTTTTTTTATTTCATAATGCTTTCCCCCCACTAAATTTATTAACTTATTTGTGTTCAGTTTTCAAGAATCTCTTCTATAAGTTCCAAATTTTCTCACCCTCCCTCCCCATTCCCTTCCCAAGATGGCATGCAATCTTATATGGATTCTACACATGGAATACTATTGTGCTCTAAGAAATGACATAAGAGATGGTTTCAGAAAAACTTGGAAAGATTTATATGAACTGATGCAAAGTAAAGTGAGCAGAACCAGAACATTGTTCACAATAACAGCAATATTGTAACAGTGTTCAATTGTGAAAAACTTAGCCACTCTGCTTAAGACATTGATCCAAGATGATTTCAAAGGACCCATGACGAAAAATGCTATTCACCTCCAGAGAGAGTACTGATGAGTTCTGAGTGCAAATTGAAGTATAATGTTTTCACATTCTTTATTTTTCTTGCTTTTTTGGCAATATGGCTAATATGGAAATATTTTTGCATGATTTTACATGTATAATTGATATCATCTTGCTTGCCTCTTCACTGAGTGGGGGAGGGGCTAAAAGGAGGGAGAAATTTTGGTACTCAAAATTTTTTTAAAAATCTGATCTTGTGTGGACTCCAGTCCCACAAATACATGGCAGATGCTAGATTCAAAACTGGTAGGCATGTGCCATGTGAACTTGTTTTGTTTTTTGTTAATTCAATTTTACTTTGTTTTTAGTTTCAAATTCTTACCCTCTTCTTTCCCCCTCCCCGATCCATTGGAAAGGCTAGAAAAATAAAATCCATAACAAATATGTATAGATATACGAAACAGATTTCCATATTAGTCATGTTCAAAGGAAAAAAATAAGAGAAATAGAAGAAAATATGCTTCAGTCTGCAGTCTAAATCCATCATTTCCCTTTCTGAAAGTGAATAGCATGTTTTATCAAGAATCCTTTGGAATTGTTTGGTCATTACCTTGATCAGAGGTACTAAATCTAATTTTAAAGTTGATTATCTTTGTAATATTGTTGTTACTACATAAATTGTTCTGGTTCTGCTCACTTTACTTCATATCAGTTCATACAAATCTTCCCTGGTTTCTCTGAAACCATCCCTTTATCATTTCTTTCCGTACAACAGTATTCCACTCCATGTGAACTTGGAAGGCACTTTCCAATGGAGCATTCAGGAAATCTGTATTTGGTCCTGTGCTATTTAACTTATTTATCAATGACTTTAGAGACTACCTGGTATAACTGACATTAAGCCACCTTGAGAATACAGAAAATTCACATCAAGTCCCTCTTCTGTCATATGCAGGCAGTGGATGACAAATCATTTAACCTCTCTCTGGGTAAGACATTCAATGTCCACCAGCCAACTCTGTAAGACTGGAGAGCAGAGGTGGGATCTATCTGCCTTGGTAAAGGAAATTCCTCATACAAAGTTTCCTATAACAATGAAATCACAGATCTGGGTCCCTTCTCCCTCTCCCACCTCAAATCAATGTCTCAGATAAAGGCATAGAGAGTATTCTCATCAAAATTCCAGATGCCACCAAACTGGGAGGGATAGCTGATACACTGAATGACAGAGTCAGGATCCAAAGAGATCTTGACAGGCTCTTAGAAGCTAATAGAATTCAATAAGATGAAATTTAATAGACATGAATGTAAAGTCTTACATTTGAGTTAAAAAAAATCAATTCCTCAAAGACAAGATGGGCAGCCATTGACTACAATCTAATAAAGTATTAGACAGCAAGCAATTTGTTTGAAAAATATCTGGGGGTTTTATTGGACCACAAACTCAATGGGTCAACAGTATGATATGATAATAAAAAAACTAATTTGATCTTGGATTGTCTCAAAAGAAACATAGCTTCCAATAATAAGGAGGTTCCACAATCCTTAGCCCTGGTCATACTATGTGTGAAGCATTGTGTTTAGTTCTAGATACCATATTTTAGGAAGGGCATTGATAAACTAGAGAATTTCCTTAGGAGCACAACCAGAATGACGAAGGTCTCTGAGTCAGAGTTCTGAGAGTCTATTGAAAGAATTTAGAGTGTTTGCCCTAAAGAAAGAAGAATGAGAGCAAATATGATCTTTATCTTGGAATACATCAAACATTGACATGCAGAAAGAGCATTGGATTTGTTTTCTTTAACCTCTGCCAGCAGAATTAGGGTGATGATAATGAATTGCAGAGGAGACTTTAGACCTGATAAAAGGGAATATGTCCTAGTTATGAGAGCTATGGAATGAGCTACCTTGAGAGATAATGAGTTCTTCTACAGTAAAGGCTGTATGACAACTTTTCAAGTGTGTTGTAGTAGTGAGAATGTATGTTTATAGTGATATAACTTTTAAATTCTAGCTATATCCTAGAAATTTGGTATGTTTTCTCATTTTTTGCATTATTAATTACTTCTATGATTTGTTCTTTGATCACTTAGGTCAGGATTTCATTTTTAAGTCTACATTTATGTTGCATCTTTTTCTCTGTGTACCCTAAATTGAATACTATTTAAATTTCATTATGTTCTGTAAAGGTATGTTTAGTATTTCTTGGTATGGTTTTTTTTTTTAACATTTGCAATTTCTTTGCTCCCTAATAAATGATCTATTTTTAAAAAAAAAAATGTCATGGCACTAATAGAATATAATATAACATAAGTCTATGCTACCTAGTGATCCCATTCAGAATATACCATCTTTTGTTAGTTCTAAATTTCCCAACATTTTGTTCAATTCTGTATTTTCTCTTTTGTTTAGCTTTCTGTTAGATTTGTCCAACTCTGGAAGAAGAAGATTAAAGTCTCCTACTATTATTATGTTACTATATGTTTTTGAAACTCAGTTAATTTTCCCTTTATTAATTTAGATGTTATGCCAAGAATGGGGATGGGCTTTAGGATGGAGATGCAATTGCAGATAAGGATAAAGTTAGCAATGAAGGAACTTTGGAAGCATTGTGTAATGAGAAGAGCATTGAATAATGAGTCAGAAGACCTAGATATAAATGCTGCCTCTTCTGCTTACTACATATATGACTTTGGGCAAGTTGATTAATCTCTGCGCCCTAGTTTTCTCACCTGTAAAATAAGTGAGTTGTAGAAGAGGCCTTCTAAGATTCTTACCAGCTCTAAGTCTATGATCCTGGAGAGGATTGAGATGGTGGCTAGAAAGAAGGATGGGAATGGGGGTGGCAAAGGGAAGTAGAGAGAGACATAAAGAGAGGGGACGGGGATGGAGATGGAGGAGGAGGAAAGAGTTATGGAGATAGATTTGGGGATGGGACTGCGATTGGGGTTGGGTCTAGGAATAAGGATGAGAATGGAGATCTAAAGAGGATAGGGAGGAAAATGTGAATGGGATGCCAATTACAACAGGCTTCCAATGAGTGAGAAACAGATGAAAGAAGAATGGGGATGGGGCATCACTGGGAGCAACTGAAGCCTGATCTACTTGGGTGCCCACCGGGACCAGAGACCCTCCTGAGAGTCATTAGTTAACGTCTTCCATCTCTTCCTCTACACTGTCCTTCCTCCTCCAACTCCATGTCATGTTCCTAGAACATGACAGCCACTCAGACTCAGGGTCAACTTGAGACAGCCCCACTTGAGTGGGGACACCTACCTTAGTACCCCCAACTTACAGGGCCTCAGGCTCCGCCCCCAGACCACAAGCCCCGCCCCGTCCCTCTCTGCTCCCCATCCCCCACTCCTTCTCCCAGGCCCCGCAGTCACTTCCGCCGCTGCGCTGCCGGGGCAGATTAGGGTGAGGATGGCGGCGGAGAAGGAGGCGAGCCAGGAAAGCGCCTTGGGCGCGTACTCGCCGGTGGACTACATGAGCATCACGAGCTTCCCGCGGTTGCCAGAGGACGAGCCGGCTCCTGCCGTCCCGCTGCGCTGCCGCAAGGACGAGGACGCCTTCCTGGGGGACCCAGACACAGGTGAGGGAGGGCCTCGCGGAGCTGGGACTGACCACGACCCACCGCGGCTGACCTGGACCTACTGCAGCACCGCGGGCCCATCTCAGCATTCCTTCCCTGGTTCTCATCCTCCCACCATTCTCTCTCCCGTAACCCTCTGTCTCTGTCCTGTACCTCTGTGTCCCTTCCTGTCAGCTTCTCCTTCATCCTCTTTGCTTCCATCCTATCCTCGATCTGCCCTCCATCCCCTATCCGCATCCCTTCCCTGTCTCCCTCTGATTCAACCCTCCCATCTCCCTTCCCCTCCTCCTCCCCACATCTCCTCCCATCCCCGTATCTCCTCCCATCCCCCTGCTTCCACACTTCTATTATGGACCCAAGAACAAAGAATTGCAACGTTGGAGGTGAGAGGCTAGGGAAGAAGTATATTTCTACGGTCAGAGATAGGCAGAGGAGAGTGCCCGGGTTTTTCCCTTACCCCAGACAGAGCAGGGCAGGGGGAAGAAGGAAAGGACCAGAAATATAGCACGAGAAAATAAGGTCTGGGAAAATTTGACAGCAGGTTGTGCATGGAGGTGGGAGGGAATGGAATAGGGTATCTTGAAGGGAAGGGGAAATTGATTGGGTTCTCACAGGTCTATAGTGGCTTACTGGAAAACAGGGGGATGCATTCAGTGACCTCTCAAAGTCCTTGGAGTGTTCTTTCCTCTCTGGATTCCTCAGCATTCCTTGGGCAGCCTAGCACTCTCTTCCCCAAACTGTCTCCCATCTTTTTTCTTCAGATACTTATTTTGAATGAAATCAATATAGTTATCTGATAGGTTCCCATAGTCATTCCACTATCTAGTGCCTGTCTTGGGGTTCAGAAAGAAGCAGGTCACTGAACTCTCCTCCCCCAACACAGGACCAATCACCAGAGAGGTTTCTTCTGTTCCCACAAAACTTAAGGGGGTACAGGGCTGGGAAAGCACAGAGAGGACCTCAAAGACGCTGAGAGATCTGGGAAGAGAAGAAGGGCACCCTCTGTTCTGATAGCTCTCTCTCCGGTCTCCTTTACCTTTCCATATGGCCTAGCTCTCTCTCCATCCTTCCCCCATGTCCTGTGACCCCTTAATCAAAAGCCTCACTTCCTGTCTGTGGGGCATCCTTCCAGTAATAAGCCTTCCCTTTGGGACCCACTTTCACCTCCAGGCACCCAAATGTTCTTCTCCTCCTGACCTCACTGGGCTCTCTTACTCCCCTTAACCCCCAGCTCCAGAACTTTGCATCCCTCATTCCCTCTTTTACTCTGTCCCAGCTTTCCCAATTCCTGCCCTTCAAACACAAACTTCCACATCCCACCCTCTTCTGTCTTAACCTCTTATTTCAAGTTCTCTCAGTTTCAACCTTCCCAGTTCAGTTTTCTAGTTCCCAGTGCCTGTCATTCCCAGTGCTCTGTGTGTCCCTAATCTCTAGCCTGATCTCTCTCAGCCTTCCCAGTGCTGGCTCTTCAAGCATCAACTTTGCCAACCCAGCTACCTCCACCCCATCCTCTCCATCCCAAACCTCTTTATCTCTGTCACCAAGTCCAGGCTCTTGACCCTAGCATCTAATCCCAAGCCCCTTGAGAACCTAGCTAGCCCACTGTGTCACTGATTGCCCAGCTCCTGCTACCTAAGCCTTTCTGACCCAAGACCCTCTGAGTCTCTTCAATTCTTTCATTGCCCACTTTTTAATATCCTTGCCCACAACACCTCTGGTCCGCAGGGCACTAAGCCTCCAGCCTCCTGTATTCCCATCTCTGCCCCTTGAGTCACCACCTCCAGACCTTCTCTGCTTCTGCTCCCTTTCCAAGTCCAAAAGTTCTCTCAAATCTATATTTTCCTCAGAGACTTGGGTTAGATGACCCTCCCCAATCTATACCTTTCCCACCAGTAGATGTTAGTGTTGTTTTCAGAACTAAATCTCAAACCAGTCACCCCTCCACCCTGCCTCTTATGACTTGTAGGAAAGAGGTCGGGGTGCCAGCCCTGCAAAGGGCTAGGAGGTTGGGAATCAGTGCCATTCTCAGACCTTCTTCCAGGAAGTCTTATCTCCTGAATGTGTTGGATTGGAGGAAGAACTTCAAGTGGAAGCATGGTGCCTGAAAGTTTCAGGGATTTGAATGGGTTGCAAGCTCATTGTATGTAATATTGTGGTCCAAAAATAGATAATGTGATTTTAAGCTGCATTAAGAGAGGCAGAGTAGGGGTAGCTACGTGGCACAGTGGATCAGATCAGTGGCCGTGGAGCCAGGAAGACCTGAGTTCAAATTTGACCTCAGACACTTGACACTATCTGTGTGACCCTGGGGCATGTCACTTAACCCTGTATGCCTCACCAAAACAGAGAGAGAGAGAGATAGGGAGAGAGAGAGAGAGAGAGAGAGAGAAGCAGAGTGACCACCTGGCCCATTGACACTGTCTCCTACCCTACTTAGACCACATCTAGGGGGTTGTGTTTAGTTCTAGATGCCATATTTTAAGGGCATTCATAAACTAGAGACTGTCCACAAGAGGGCAGCTAGAATGGGTGAAAGACCTCAATACCAGATGATATGAAAATCTATTGAAGGAACTGCGAATGTTTATCCTGGAGGTGAGAAGACTTCGGGGGGTGGGAGGGGAGACATGATAATTGTCTTCAAGTATTTGAAGGGCTGTCACATGGAAGTGGGATCAGATCTGTTCCTTTTTATCCTCAGAAGGCAAAACTAGGAGCAACAATTGCTGAAAATTGCAGAGAAGCAGATTTAAGGTTTGATATAAAGGAAGAACATTCTAACAGTTAGAGCTGTTCACAAGTAAAGAGTGTGCCCTGAGAGCACGTGTTGGTGATGATGCAGAGAAAATTATTTTTCAGGAAAGCACTGAACTAGGGAGCATCTGATAGGCTAGATAGGTTAGACAGTTAGTTAGCTAGTCAGTCCTATGCTAACTTTGAGAATCTCTGATTGTATGAATGAAGAAAGGAGGTTTTCAGAGCCAAGTAATCATGCAGGTGGTGCCAAAGGACTGAGCAAGAAATTCAGCGCCAACCTCTGACCTCTCTTATCCTGAATATTGGAGAGCTTATTCCCCCAAGATATTTTGGCATCTATAAGAAGAATGGCCACCTTGATTCCCAGGCTTTTGAGGGGGCTTCAGGATGGAAACCTAAGTTGTAGTACATGTATTTTGCATGTTAGCCAAATAAGTCTGAATCTCCTGACCAGGAATTAGTGAGGCATAGATGACCTAATGTAAAAAACTCTAAATTGGGTATCAACCTGGGTATTGAGAGATCTACTCAAAGTTTCTCAGTATGACCATAGTCCATATGGTTGTTACATCCCTGGTTCTCAGACTTTGTTCCCTAGAGGCCATGGCAATATCCTCTGTAAGCTAGGGGAAGATAGGGTTCCCATCTTTAAGGGTTCCCCCTTTTTCTAAAGGAAAGACATGGACCTGCCCTCAAGGAGTCCTGAGTCTAAGGGGAAAGAAGCAGTCCCTGCCTTTGAGGGCATCCCAGTCAGGGTGTCCTAGCTCTGGGGTGGAGAAGAAAAATGAGTGTTCAGAACAATTCCAGGAAAACTTCAAAGAGGTTGAGGTTATAGTCTTTCAAGGCAGGGTCTGGGCTCTGTACTTCTGTGATCCTATAGGACGTTGTACATAGCCTTGTCCTCTTGAATGGTGACTAGCGAATGCTTACCATGTGAATGTGCAAGAGCCTGATATCATGCCATATGCCCATCCGCATCTTGAGTGGATGCAGGTGGGCACCCTGATAGGGTAAGAGGGGGTCAATTTTAGCAGAGTTTTGAAGGCTATTGGAGATGCACTGCACCCAATCCATATTGACCCAGGTATGGAAATACTGACTTTTTCCATTGACAGACTTAAAGGGATAATTTTACCAAGTCACTAAAGGTGCACAGCACAGTAATGACAATCCAAATGTGACATAGTAGATGGAAGGAGGTACAAAGAAAAAATTTTTGTTGAACTCAGGTACCTGAATAGCTATGGATGCTAAACAAAGGTATATGTCTCATTACATTATGAAAAGGAAACCTCTTTACTAAAGCAGCTAAGTATGCCATGTACTAATCGTTAATTATTCCATTTTCTTTTGAATAGATTTTATGGATGTCTTTTGTTTTGACATCACTTAGATTTCCCCCATATCTCTCTCAGAGAGCCATACCTTCTAACAAAGAATTTTAAAAAGATAGAAGAAAAAGAGAAAAAAAAGTCAGCAAAACCAATAAAAACAAAAAATACAATGTTGTATGCAATTATTGTATTTTCAAGATGGTACACAATTTAGAACAAGATTGAAATAACCCTTAACTGTTCTCAATCACAGCTCAGTAAGCCTAGTCTGACCCCAATATGATGTAGATTTTTTTTACTTAATAGTATTATAGTTTTCCAATTACATGTAATGATAGTTTTCAACATTCATTTTTGTAAGATTTTGAGTTCCAAATTTTTCTTCCTCCTTTCCCTTCCTTCCCCTTCTCCAAGATAGCAGCAATCTGATATAGGTTATACATGTACAAATATGATTTAGATTTTATTAATTCATTCTGTGTCCCCAGATTTGTAGGTAGAAACTTCCTTGGGCTGGTCCATGGCTGTGTTCCATTTAAGGACTTCAGGACAATTTTCCACCAAAAGTCCTGTTTTCAGGGAGCTTCCATCAAGATGTTGTTGGGGGCAGCTAGGTGGTGCAGTGGATATAGTACCAGTGCAGGAGTCAGGAGGACCTGAGTTCAAATCTCACCTCAGACACTTGACACTCACTAGCTGTATGACCTTGGGCAAGTCACTTAACCCCAATTGCCCTATCCTGGGTCATCTCCAGTTATCTTGATGAATAACTAGTCACTGGATTCAGATGGCTCTGGAGGAGAGGTGAGACTGGGGACCTGCACAGCCCTCCCTCACTCAAAACAAAGTCAAGTGCAAGTCATGTCATTATTTCTCCGATGGCATGGTCTTTTGGCAACGAAGGACGAACACACATCAAGATGTTGTTCTCTCAGTAACAGGAAATATTATTCACTGCCTTCTTAATTCTAAGGAGAAAACATTCTTCCATTTCCCCTGTTTTTTCTTCTCCACATAGTTCTGTGAGGAAATTCAGATTTGTGATATGCTTACCCTTAGAAACCATAACAAACTTTTTCCACACAGAAGGTAATTTGACAGCCCACCAGATTTTCCCTCCATAAGTTCTCTCCCTTCCTGTGGTTCATCTTGGATCTATATACTCATCATTGTATAAAGGATGAAACTGAGGTTCTGAGAGAAAGAACTTGCTCAAGGTCACATAATTGATTTAGTGTCTAAACCTTTTGACTCAAGGCTCTTCCCACTAAACCATATATTCTTTCTCTGTGGTACAGGGTAAAGAGATTTGAATAGGGACATCTGGGTTTCCATGTTAACTCTGCTATAGACGACTCTTCTCTTAGTGTCAATTTTCTCATCTCTAAGATGGGCATAAGAATATATGGAGCAGCTCTCTCATAGGGTTGTTGTGAGGCTTAAAGGAGAGAACAGATTTAAAGCACTTGGGGAGCTGCCATCTAAATGTAAGTTATTAGGATTTAAAAAATTTTGTCCTCCCAGAGAAAGGTTGACAGGAGACACAAATGAGCCCTGCATTCTGAAAGCATTCAAGGAAGAAACAAATAGATGGAAAATGGGATAAATTTGTCCACATTTCTGTACCGATCTATTTTCATCATCAGTGTCAAAGGAACAGCTACATTTGGACTCTAATGCCGCTGTCCCTGAAGTACGATAAGGGGAAGCAGAAATGACTGTTAGGAAAATAAACTTGGCAGTAGTAATCAGACCAGACCATGAACACACCAGAGACAGTTATACTGTAGGCAACACAACATCAAGGGATCCCTTAACAAGATATCTCAGAGATATACTAAAAGGATGGAATAAATAATAATGTAGAGCTGTGTGTAGTAGCCCTTCTACTAGAGAAGCAGAAACTGGGGGATTGCTTGAGTTTAGGAACTCTGATCTATAGTAGGGCTAAGCTGATTAGGTGTTTGCACTAAGTCTGGCACCAATATGGTAGACCACCAGGAATGTGGGGTCACCTGGATACCTACAGAAAGGCTAACCTACCCAGGTCAAAAAGGGAGCAGTTTTAACTCTTGTGTTGAATGAGCCCCATGACTGGCAACTGTACTTCTATCCTGGGTGACATGATGAGACCTAGTCTCAAAAAAAAAAAAATCACGTATAATAATAAAAATAGCTAGCGTTTGCATAATGCTTACTATGTGCCAAACACTGTACTTAAGCACTTTATAATATCTCATTTGAGCCTCACAACAACCCTGGGAAGTAGGTACTGTTATAATCCTCATTTTATAGATGAGAGAACTGAGGAAAACGAAAGTTAAGTTACTTGTCCAGGGTCACACAGTTCGTATCTGAGGCTAGATTTGAATTCAAGTCTTCCTGGTACCCTATTCACGGCACCACTTCACTGCTTCATGTGTGATGTCAGTACACGCAAAAAAAAAAAACGTTATTGAAAGCACATAACAGTAGATATGTGCTTACTTTGTCACCTTTAAAAAATCTTTACGTGAATGATGTACATACATACGTATCAAAGATATTCTTGGTAGAAATAAAAAGAAGAGAAAGGGCATGCTTTTTCCAAAGGATTCTGTACATCGGACCACATTTTTATAATTACTCATTTGACTGAAAAATGAAGAAAATATAAGCTACCATGTAGTGGTATTGTTTGTTGGTTACAAAAAAGATTTGACTTATTAAGAGAATCTTAAAACCTCTCTTCCAGTAAGGAGTCTCTCCAGGATACACTGTCTTCTTTTATTTTTTTCATCTCTTTCATTTCCCACCAACTCACTCCACCCACTCACCCCAAAAGAAGTCTTCTCTTCTGACAAACAAGTGTACTTAAGCAAAACAAGCCAACACTGGCCATGTCTGGAAATGTGTGCCTTATTCTCATCCGTCATCTCTCTACCAAGAGGTGGGAGGCATACTTCATCGGCTTCTGAAGTCATTGTTGGTCATGTATTGATTAGCAGTGTGAAATCTTTCAGAGTTGTTTTCCTTCACATCACTGTCATCATCATTTCATTTGTTCTCTTGGTTCTACTTATTTCACTCTGCATCAGTGCATTTGAATATTCCCAAGATTCTCTGAATTCTTAATATTTGTTATTTCTCATGGAGCAATAATACTTGATTACATTCAGTTTATTTTTAAATTAACCATCATTTACTTTCCTTCCCATCTTCCACCCAACTTAAAAGAAAAAAAGAAAAACAAAACATAATATATGTAGTTAAGTAAAACAAATTCCAATTGGTTCACGTTCAAAAATGTGTAATTCTGCATCATGAATCTGTCAGGAAGTGGGGAGCATAGTTCATCAGTCTTCTGGAATCATGCCTTGTCATGGCATTGCTCAAAGTTATTAAACTTTTAAAAGTTGTTTGTCTTTACAATATCATTATTGGATAAATTGTTCTACTAGGCATTTCACTATGCATCGCTTTATAGAAGTCTTCACAGGTTTCTCTGAACCCAACCCTCATTTCTTATTGCACAAAAGCATTCCATCACATTTATACAGCAAAATTTATTCAGTCCATTCTCCAGTTAATGGGTTCCCTCTTGCTTTTCAGTTCTTTGATCTGTTACATTTACATATCTCATTTTTTTCAACCACCCTCTAACTGATAGGCATACAATTTGTTTCCAATTCTTTCTATCATATATATGTTAGGATTGGACATGATACTTTGGTTTTGTTTTTAAATTATATTTTTATTTATTTTGTTAAATATTTCCCAATGACAATTTTTTACTTTTAAATTTCAAAAAAATTTTGAGTTTCAAATTCTTTTCTTCCTTCCTGCTCCCACCCCACCCATTGAGAAGGCAAGTAATATGATATCAGTTATACATGTGAAGCCATGAAAAACATTTCTATGGTAGTCATATTGCAAAAAAAACCCCAAAACCACAAAAATACAAGAAAAATAAAGAAACTGAAAAAAGTATGCTTCAACCTACACTCAGAATTTATCAACTCTCTCTCTCTCTCTCTCTCTGTAAATAGTATTTTTCATCATGGGTCCTTTGGAATTATGTTAGATCATTGTCTTGATTAAAGTAGCTAAGTTATTCACAGTTGATCATTGTACAATTTTATTATTACTGTATGCAAATGTTATCCTGGTTCTATTCTCTTCATTTTGCATCAATTCATGTAACTCTTCTCAGGTTTTTCTGAAACAACCCTGCTCTTGATTTCTTAGAGCATAAAAGTATTCTGTCACAATCATATACCACCACTTGTTCAGCCATTCCCTAATTGTTGGATATCCCCTCAATTTCCAGTTCTTTGTCACCAGAGAAAGACCTGCCATAAATACTTTTATACAAATAGGTCCTTTTCCCTTTTCTTTGATATCTTTGGGATATTGACCTAGTAGTGTTATTGCTGGGTCAAAGGTTACCCACAGTTTTATAGTCCTTTGGGCACAGTCCTAATTTGTTCTTTGGAATGGTTCACAACTCCACCAATGGTACATTAACGTCTATTTCTTCATATCCCCTTCAGCATTTGTCTTTTTCCTTTTCTGTCATGTTAGCCAATCTGATGGGTGTGAGATGGTACCTCAGAGTTGTTTTCGTTTTCGTTTCTCTAATCAATAGTGTTTTAGAGAATTTTTTTCATATGACTATAGAGAGTTTTGGTTTCTTCTGAAAACTGCCTATTCTTATCCTTTGACAATTAATCAATTGGGAAATGACTTATTTTTGTAAATTTGAGTCAATTCTTTACATTTATATATATGAGAAATGGTTTATTTGTCAGAGAAATTTGCCATAAAAATTCTTTCCCAGTTTCTTGCTTTCTTTCTAATTTTGGTTGCATTAGTTTTATTTGTGCAAATACTTTTAATAAAATTTATCCATTTTACTTCACATGTGTATCATGCATGATACTTTGTTAAATCAGAGATAACAATATTCAATCACCCTCTTGATTATTGATATTAAATAATATATCAATTCATGCTCATCAAAGTTGTTTGCCACCGGCAGAATGGATTTTGTGCAAGGTTCAAATGGAAGATTTCTCTATAGGTGATGAGGTCCCCCAGATATTCCCTTTTTGTAGATGACATTGGACTGATTACATCAAGTTCTAGAACATCACAAGGCTTCTCCAATGAGATTTCTGATTTTTCAAAAGTTATCATACTAAAAATCCATATAGGAAAAACTAAATGGATGAAAAATTCTTATTATCCAGATTGTGACAGATAGGTCCATTAAGCTAGTATATTAGTACATATCTGGGAGAGACATTGCAAATGAATTTTCCTAGAATAGGAGGAAGAGAGTAGGATGAATTGCATTTGGGAAATTATTCAGCTTTTAACACTCCTAATCTGCCCCAAAACAAAGTTGCATCTTTGTTTAATGTTTAATCTAAATATTTAATCCCATCTTGAACACACACTCTTTGAGGAAGATATGTTGAGGCAAAGAATGAGATATAGAAGTTCTCATTGACTCCACTAAGTCCCTTGTGACTTTCTATCACACCTTCCCACATAGGTGATATATATTGGTTTAAAGAAACTTGAAGCTTCTAAAATCCCAGTAGTTTGGATTTATTAACTCTTAGATTTCAGCCATTGAAAGTAACCAAGTTTTGCCTTCAAATTCTCAAAGCATTTATGAGGGAACTTGAAAATATATAAATACATATACATGCTTGAATGATTTAACGGGATCACTTTGCTATATGACCTTATAATTATTAACATCAAAAGAGGCATAAAACAGGGAGATATTTGTGCATCAAAGGTATTTGCCAGAATCATGGAACATGTTCAGCATAAAGTCTAAATGGAAGATGGATTCCCCATGGACAGTGAGGTCTCTCAGATCCTCCTGTGTTCAAGAGACATTTTCTGCTTGCATCAAAGCCTGGAACATTGCAGTTTCCTAAATGAACTCTCCATGGTAATACGACAAGAGTTCAGCTTAATTATCCACAAAGGAAAAGCCAAGTTAATGATGAGTGCTCATTGTCTAAATTATGATCTACATTAGATGGACAGTGCGTAAAAGTGATCCATTCACGTAGCATGAACAGATGCCATGCATGGACAATGAAATGAGTTCAGAGTTGGACAAGGGGAGAAGAATGGGCTGTATTGCCTTTAGGAGGTGGCAGTGTGTTTAAGTACTTGAAGCTTCTCTCTCAGACATTGGCTCATCTTTTTAACAGAAGAATTTTTCCCACAATGATGTATGACTGTGAGTGTAGGATGTCACAGTTTCTGAAGAATTAAAATAGAGGGTCACCCAAAGGTCAATGGAGAGGAACGTGGTGAACATGAGCAATATGTGAAGCATTACCAACCAAAAATTTTGCAGAAGTGATATGAAGGATATCAAAAGAGAACTTATGATATAGAAGAAAAGATGGGCTTGTTACATAACAAGAGCAAGGTGGTTACAAAGGACCAACTCTTGTACTCCATTGGTGTCCACACAATGTCAAGATATCTTGAAGAAGGCCCCCAGCATGCTGGGTAGACCCTTGTGAAAGACAAAATAATATAAAAATCTTTGCAAAGTGCTATATAAATATTAGTTATTATTATTAAGGAGGTCATGGAGAAGTACTAGAATGGGCAAGCCATGGATAAGGATCTAGGTTCAAAACCTACCTCCTCCACTTACTGCCTGAGTGACCTTGGACAAGACACTTAACCTCTGTGGGACTCAGTTTCCTTGTCTGTGAAATGAGCATTTTGAACTTGATGAATTCTGAGGTTCCTTCTGACTAATTCCATGAGCCTCTGATTTATAATCTATCACTGAATGGAGTACTGACATCAACAAGAATATAGCTATATCAAAGCATGTGTGTATGTGTATGTATAACGTTCAAATATTATTAGAAAATTATCAGTATAGGAACGATACCATTTACGTGACTTTGTAAGGTTAAGTGCTCTCCCATATGGCTGGATAAGTTATCAGGTAGGAGTTTTGAACTTCCATTTGCCCATCAGCTTGAGTAGAGCCAGACAGGCCAATGACTACTGGCTTAATGGCTTGGTACATCTAGGTGGTACAGTGGCTAGAGCACAGGACTTGAAGTCTAGAACTGAATTCAAATCTAGCCTTACACACCTACTAGTTGTGTGACCCTGGGTGAGCCATTTAACCTCTGTTTGCCTCAGTTTCTTCATCTATAAAGGGAGATAATAGTACCTAGTTTCTAGGGTGGTTGTAAGAATAAAATGAGATAGTATTTGTAAAGCATTTTGCACAGTGCCTGACACAGAGTAGGTGCTATATAAATGCTAGCTATTATTATTAGTAGGTCTTCCTGACTCCTAGTTCAGTGGTGCCTCTGCTTAGGTTGCTCCATTGGGCAAGTTGACTATTCAAATGTTATAAGCAAAAGTAATAGTTGACTGAATGTGAAAAGCCCTAGGTCAATTGTACACTCATTTAACTTACATACCTTATACATTGAACCCTTTACTTATAATCATCCATGTCTATGGACCATCAAGAACGTTGGAAAGCAAAATCAAACATAACCTGATGAATGTAGCAGTACCAATCGATCCTAATACATACATACATACACATATAAACTTAGCCTTCTGAATTGTGGATGCCAGTATTCTTCATTTTCTTCCCCATTAAACATAGGCATGTTAAGTGTTTGCAGTAGCCACGTGGAGAGTCAGCAATGCTTCTCCTATCTCTACTTGTCTATTCCACAGGAGAGGAGATTGTTATGCATTCAGTTATATGCTCCAGCCTTCAGTCAGTACTTTTGTCTCTGAGAGGCTATTTTTCACTCTGGTCCTCTCATCGAGAACTTTTATCTGAAGGACTGTTTTTTTGCCCCTGGTCCTCTCAGAACCATCTATGGCTTTTTTTGTCTTTATATCCCTTGTGCCTAGCATGGTGTCTAATACTTAGTAGGGGATGGGACTGGACCTTGATTTCCCAAAATGTCCCTCATTGATTCGTTCATTTTATTCATTCCATAGGCATTTATTAAGCACGTATTATATATACCAGGCACCATACTAGGCTCTAGTCACTAGTCTAGTGATTAAAAACAAAAACAGCCCCTGCCACTAGACAGCTTTCATTGTACTGGGGAGAAACAATGTATATACAAATAAATACAAAGTAATAGTGGGGAAAGCAGGGAGAGGCTTGATGACTATGGCCTCCTATATATGGCTCTTATATAAAGACCATTACAGTCTCTAGCTTTATATCCCATACTGTGGAGTATACATCCAACCCCATTTCTGTTGCTGTCAGGTAAAGAATGGTAAGCTAATGTTGTAGGAAAATTCCACAACTGGGGAGGCAGTAAGGTGGTAATATTGTTTTGATAATTTTTAGAGGGCAGCCCAAACCCTCTCAACGCTTTCTTTGCCCAGTCAATGAGGATTAGTTTTAATATTCTGGGTTGGGAGACCAATCTAAGGTTTGTGGTGCTCCCAGGGCTCATCATCTGCTGTAGCCCACTGCAGCTAGGAACTCAGGACATTGTCCAGCCTCAGCATCCAAGTAGCTGGGATTTTAGGCATGCACACTATGTTTAGCTACTGCTTGTTAACTTCCATTTGCAAAATAGGAGTATGCTCCCTGAATACAGAGTCTGAGCCTTTTCAGGGGGAGTCTCAGCCCTCTAAGGATTCTTGAAAAATCGACTTCTATGCCTGTGATTCTCCTTGAATAGCATTTGCTAAAATTGGGAAGCAATCACCAAATCACTCCATAATTCTCACACTCTGAATTTCTCTTAGCTTGCTTTTGCTGTGACTAGTTTCCATCATAGTTCACCCCCGAGTAGGAGTCTCCTACTGGTCAAATTGAATATTTAGATAGTGTTTAAGTATAACAGCAGCAGAAAATGTGTGATAAGCATTGACTGTGTTGCAAAACCATTGAGTTTACCTGCTTGATATATCAATTTGTGTTTCTTCTGCTTCTAAAATACATATAAACAGAATTTTACATGTTTAGCAGGCAGCTAGATAGTGTAGCGGATAGAGTGTTGGACCTGGAGACAGGAAGACAGAACTCTTCCTGAGCTCAAATCCAGCCTCAGAAGCTTATTAGCTGTGTGACCCTGGGCAAATAACTTAATCCTGTTTGCCTCAATTTTTTCATCTGTAGAATGAGCTAGAAAAGGGAATGGCAAACCACTCCAGCATCTGCCAAGAAAGCCCCAATAAGGTGGTCATGATGAGTCAGATACAACTAAAAAACAACTCAACAATAAATAACATGCTTATCATCAACAAAGCTTATCTTACCAACCAAGCTACAAAGTGATTTCTCCACTGACCCCAATAGAGGTCATTTTTAAAGAGATGGGGGAGGGATGAAGATTGATATTCCCTAGAGCACAACTACTTTGCTTCCTTCTTTTTGAGGCAATTGAGATTAAGTGACTTTCCCAGGGTCACACAGCTAGTAAATGTCAGAGACCCAGAGACCGGGTTTGAACTCAAGGTCTTCTGGACTCTAGGATCAGTGCTCTATACACATCACTACCTACCTGCCCCTAACCACTTTGTATATTGATTAATTGTGAACAGTCTCTCAGATCCCTTCTAATTCTTAGATTCTCCAAGTCTGGTTTTAGAATCAGAGGGCTATGACCATTGCCCCTTAAGGATTTCTTTTCTAAGTTAGCTGTGATTGTAGAGAAGAAAAATAAGATCTGGCCCATCAGCCTTCCCTCTTTCTTCCTTCCACCTACTCTCATCTTTTCTGCCACTTCCAGGAAATTGGAGTTTTTTCTGTATTGAGTTCGGGCAGGCAGAGACTGGGGAAGTAAGAGGACTTAGAAGAAAGACTTGTGTAACCTTGGGCTGATCATTTCTCCCTGAGCCTCAGTTTCCTCATCTGTAAAATGAGGCAACTAGTCAACACAGTAGATAAAACAGTGGGTTTGGAGTCAGGAGAACCTGGATTTGAGCCTCAGTCAGACATTTACTAGCTGTGTGATCCTGGGCAAAGTCCCTTTATCTCTGTCTCAGTTTCTTTAACTGTAAAATGGGGATCATAATAGTATTACCTCCCAGGGTTGCACTAAGGATCAAATGAAATATTGTTTGTAAACTGCTTAGCCTGGTGCCTGGCCACAGTAGGTACTAAATGAATACTTGTTCCCTTTCAGCTCAGAATAGTTCTATGACTGGATTTGGGGAAGGGGGCCTCTGTTTCCCAGTTCCCACCCGTCTTAGAACAGAGTACGTCAGAAAGAGACTGAAAGATGATACAGGTTAGGGATTAAGGAGCTGGGGGAACCGGGTGGGGTGGGGGGGAGGGAAAGCCAGAATCTGAAGGAAGCAGGAAAGGGAGTTGCCGGGAGGTAGGTGGAAGTATCTCCTCAAAGCCAAAAGTCCTCCGGGAGGACAACTCAGGGTCTGGAGGTGATTTAAGGGGGAAAAGGTCAACAATAGATGTGAGGAATTTTAATATTTCTTTCTTTCCCTTCTTCAATTTCCTGTCCCCTAGATCCTGATTCTTTCCTGAAATCTGCCCGGCTACAGCAGCTACCCTCATCTTCCTCAGAGATGGGCAGCCAGGATGGGTCACCTCTAAGGGAGACCAGCAAAGACCCCTTCGCAGCTGCAGCAGAGTGTTCCTGCCGCCAAGATGGACTCACAGTCATCGTCACAGCCTGCCTCACCTTTGCCACTGGGGTCACAGTGGCCCTTGTCATGCAGATCTACTTTGGGGATCCTCAGGTGAGACTGGAAAAGGGTAGATTGGGTGAAAATCTAGGGAGGCTTGAAGGAGAAAGAAAGAAAAATATGGGTGTAAAAGGGAAGGTATTGGGGCCTGGGGTGGGGTGGTGCCTAGGGTCTAGGAGATTAGAGGGAAAGAAGGAAGTTAGAAGAGAAACCATGGTTAGGAGGTAGAGAGAAGGGACCAGAAACTGGCCGAATAGCCTCAGTTCAACAGACAAAGGAAGTTAGAAGAGAAGCCATGGTCAGGAGGTAGAGAAAAGGGACCAGAAACTGGCTGAACAGCCATAGTTCAACAGACAATTATTTTTTTCTTATTAATTGATTTATTTTTAGTTTTCAACATTTACTTCCACAAGATTTTGAGTTCTAAACTTTCTCCCTATTTCTCCCCTCCCCTACTCCAAGATGACGTGCGTTCTGATTACCTCTTCCCCCAATCTGCCCTCCCTTCTATCACCATTACCTTCTCTTATCCCCTTCCTATTTTTCTATAGGGCAAGATAGATTTCTATACCCTATTGCCATAACAGACAATTATTAAACACCTACTGTGTACCCATCCCAGCTCTGTGCTCAGGAATGGAAGATTTTAGGGAGAGACTTACCTTGGTGGGTAGGGGGTTGTACTCATCCTTGAACCTCAATAGGTGGGTAGTTTTGTTTCCTCAACCCCTCCTAAGTGGCATCAGAGTTTTGCCACCTAGAATAGAGGGTTAGTGTGAGGGAGAGATGTTCCACGAGAGCCTTTGCTGCTGCTTGCCTTTAAAACTACACTTGCCCATATTCTCCCCTAGATCTTCCACCAGGGTGCAGTTGTCACAGATGCTGCCCACTGCACAGCTCTGGGCATCGAGGTATTGAGTAAAGGTGGCTCTTCTGTGGATGCCGCTGTGGCTGCTGCCCTGTGTGCTGGCATTGTGGCACCTCACAGCTCTGGCCTGGGTGGGTAAGTGACTGTCTATATGGAGCTCCTTAAATCTATGCCTCAGACTCCCCCAACTTTCAATTCCCAGTTCCTCCAGTCAGTGCTCAACAGGGACCTGATTGGTCTCCTAAGCATTTCTTAATCAGTCCCTCAGGTCCCTCTAATCATCCCTCATTAAGTTCTCCAAATAAGCCTCTCTGGGCTCTCCCAATTTTCTGCTCCAGACTCCTGTCAGCAGCCCCATTTCCCTAATCAGCACCCCCATATTCCTCCAATTGCTTTCCCCAGACTCTTTAAGTTGACCTAGGCTAAGGCATTCCCTTGCCCTACACAAGCCCAGCTCAGATTTCCAGGAAGGAGGGTGGATAGATAGGTCTTAACTACTCCTCAGCCCTTCAGAATTTGAACTTGGCTTAAAGGCCAGGTCAGTTGGGAGCTGATATCCAGGGCCTAAAGTCTTCTCCTTTACGTAAGCCAGCCCCAGAGTCTGGGAGCTAGCTGCCACTTCTTTAAGAGAGGTACAGGAAACTGGCAGGCACCCAGGCTATGGCTCCTTAGGATTGGCCTGGAACCCTCCTCTGACCGGTTCCTACTAATCTGGGATTAAAATATTGGGTGACTTTGAGGGGAGAACCTCTTTAGGCCTGCTTTGGAGAGAGCCAACACCCTTCTCTCCCACCTCCCCTATTAGTCTATTCACCTCCCCCTCTCCCAAGCCCTAGAATAGATCTATCTCAACAAGGCGGGGCCAAGAGAGAGTATACTGCAGTGGGGGGTATGTCATGCTTTCTCCTTGTTCTCCATTACTACATTCCCTTGTCTCTCCCTGTTTCCACATGCTACCCTCTCTCCCTGCACAGGGGAGGAGTGATGCTTGTCCATGACATCCGGAGGAATGAGAGCCGCCTGATTGACTTCCGGGAGACTGCTCCTGGTGCCCTTCGGGAGGATGCCCTGCAAAGATCCTGGGAGACCAAGGTGGGGCTGCAGGGGAGGGGCTCCTCTCCCCTTCCCTTCTGTCACTAAAATCCATTTGTGAGCACCATTTATGTGCCAAGCTGCTCTGCATCTACTATGTACCATGCTACTGTCCACCAGGAGTACACAAAGCTTGTGTGAGCTAACCCCAACCCTCCTCCAATTCACATCATTCAAACACTTTCCCTCACTTTGTCCTCCTTTGCTCCAGTCTCAGATGAAGAAGTGGTCCTTTTCCATGCAAAAGTCACTTTCCATGAATCCTTAATCCCCTCCCCTCTCTGACTTCTCTGGCTAATTGTTCTCATTTTCTCTCATATTCAATCTATCTACTGGCACTTTCCTTCTGCCTACTAACATACCCATATCTCACCTATTCCTAAAAATATTTCACTTGATTCTATCACCCCCACCAGCCCCACCAGCTCTTATCCCATATCCATCATCTCTTTGTGGCTAAACTTGAGAGTTATCTACATTTGGAGCCTCCACTTCCTCTCATCTCTCTTTCTTCTAAAAGCTCTGTAATCTGGCTTCTTCTGACTTCATGGTTCACCTGATCTTTTGCTCTTTCAGGGCTACCAATAATCTCTTAATTGCTAAATCTGATAGCCTTTTCTGATTTTTTTTTTGATCTCTCAGCAGCATTTGACACTATTGATTACCTTCCTCTTGGGTGCTCTCTCCTTTCTAAGTTTATGTGAAATTGCTCCCTTCTGGCTCTTCTCCTATCTGTCCAACTGCTCTTTCTCAGTCTCCTTTGCTGGTGTCCTGGGTCATCTTCTCTTTTCCATTTATGCAGTCTCACTTGGTTCGATTAGCTTCTCTGTGCAGATGATTCTCAGTTCTATATACTCAGTCCTCATCTCTTTCCTGAGCTACAGTCACACATGAACTGGATGTCTCAGAGACATCTCAAACTCAACATGTTCAAAATAGAACTTCATCCTTTCCCTAAGTCTTCCCTTCTTCTGAATTTTCCTATTATTGTTGAGGGCACTGCCATCTTCCTAGGCTCCCAGGCCCACAACTTGTTGTCAACTTCATCTCTTCACTCATACTCACCTCCACATCCAGTCTGATGTCAAATCTTACTATTTCTACCCTCATAACATTTCTCTTCTATGTCCCCTTCTCTCAGCTCATATAGCCAAAACACTAGTTCAGGCCCTCATCACTTGCACTATCGGAATAGCCTTCTGCTAGATTTTCTTTTTTTAAGCCTCACCTCACCCTAATCTACTCTCTATTGAGTTACCCACGTGGTTCTTTTTCTAAAATTATTATTCATATTTTTTCTCAATTACATGTAAACAAAAATTTTTTAACATTTAAAAAAACTTTTGAGCCCCAAATTGTCTCCTTCCCACCTCCATGAGAGGGCAAGTAATTTGATATGGATTCTATATGTACAGTCATGTACAACGTTTATATAATAACCATATTGCAAAAGAAAACATAGACCCAGAAAAACAAAAACCAGGAGTGCTTAAGAAAGTTAAAAAAAGTTTGCGTCAGTCTGCATTTAGATGACACCATTTGTTTCTTTAGCATTTTTCATCATAGGTCCTTCAGAATTGTCTTGGATCATTGTATTGCTGAGATTAGCCAAGTCATTCCCAGTTGCTCTTTGTTACAATGTTGCTATTATTGTGTACAATGATTTTCTGGTTCTGCTCACTTCACTTTGCATCAGTTCATGTAGATCTTCCCAGGTTTTTCTGAAATTATTCTGCACTTCGTTTCTTAGAGCACGTTAGTATTCCATCACAATTATATATCACCAATTAATGGGAACCCCTCAGATTCTGATACTTTATCATCATGAAAAGAATATTTTTGTACACATAGATCCTTTTCCTTTTTTTTTTTTAAATATCTTTGGGATGCAAACCTGAAAGTTGTATTGCTGGGTCAAAGGTTATACACAGTTTTTTAACCCTTTGGGCATAATTCCAAATTTTTTTCCAGAAGGGTTGGATAGTGCATTAGTGTTCCTACTTTTCCACATTTCCTCCAACATTTATCCTTTTCCATTTCTGACATACTGGCCAATCTGATAGATATGAAGTGGTACCTCAGAGTGTTTTTAATTTGCATTTCTCTAATCAATAGTGCTTTAGAGTATTTTTTCATATGACTATAGATAGTTTTGGTTTCTCCTGAATACTGCCTATTCATTTCCTTTAAGTGATTCTTTCTGTAGCACAGGTCTGACCATGTTACCCTCTGCTTAGTAACTCTAGTGGATCCCTGTTACATTCAGAATCAAATATAAACTCGGTTAAGCATTTAAAGCTCTTCATAACCTGGATCTTTTCCAGTATTCTTAGATTTTACAATCACTCTATGATCCAGCTACGCTGGCTTCCTTGCAGTTCCTCAGAAACAAACTACCTCTTGCTGCTTTGTCTTTGCACTGACCCCCATTCCTTTTGACCTCAACCTTTCACTTCTGCCTTATTTTTCCCAGTTTCTTTCATGACTCAGCTCAAATTCCACCTTCTGCTGGAAGTCACTTCAGCTGCTTTTATCTCCATTCTCAGATTACCTTCCATCTTAATTGTTGTTGTTCAGTAATTTCAGTTGTGTCTGATTCTTGTGAGCCTGTTTGGGGTTTTCTTGGCAAACACACTGGAGTGGTTTGCCATTTCCTTCTTCCCCTCATTTTACAGATGAAAAAACTAAGGCAAACAGGGTTAAATGATTTTCCTAGAGTCTAACAGCTAGTTAAGTATCTGAGGCCAGATTTGAACTTAGACAGAGAAGTCTTCTTGAATCCAGGTGCAGAGCTATGTGCACTTCACCATTTAGCTTCCTACCTTCCATCTACTTTGTATATAGTTTTTATATACCTAGTAATTTAAATATTTTCTCTCCCATTAGATTGTGAGCTCCTTGAGGACAGGCACTGTTTTTTGCTTTTCTTTGTATCCCTAGTGCTTAGCAAAGTGCCTGGCACATAGGAGGTACTTAATAAATGCTTATTGATTGCCTAACCATTCTATAAGTGTGGCTGCAGTGCACCTTCTGTATGTGTGTTTGCTATATGGCTAGTTACTGTATAGGGTGAGTGTTGGTCAGGCACGTCTGTCTGCTATGTATATATGTATATAATATATACAAGGCTACTGTTGAACTATGATGTACTGATGAACCTTGGGGGTTCCCTCTACTCTGTGGGCCCTTTAGAGCTCAGCCTAGCCCCTCCCCTTCTAGTGACTTGGTCTCCTCTTTCCCTTGATTACTTCACCTGACCCAGCCGGGTCTCCTTGTGGGGATCCCAGGAATGGCCAAGGGGCTGTATGAAGCTCATCAACTCTATGGAAGGTAAGGGGAGGGTGACATAAGGAACTTGCCCCATCCCAGCCCCTCAAAACCCCCCACCATTGAATTTTTCATTCTCCTTCCCGGACATTCCCCTCCTTTGGGTTTCTTCTTCCCATATTCCCTCTCCTCAGGTGCCCACTTCTTTGTTTTGTTGTCACTTTCTCTTTCCCCACTCATATGTCTTATTTCCCCAGATTCCTCCTACTTCATCTTGGGCACCACCATCCTTGGAGTCCCCTCTCTTTTTCCCTCTTTCAATTCTCATTCCCTTTTCCATTCTCCTTCCATGCCCTGGGGGGGGGGTGTCATCTCCCTCTAGCTCTCTCACCATGTCCTCCATCTTCTCTCCCTCAGGCTACCCTGGTCCAAAGTTCTGGCGTTTGCCTCAGCTGTAGCTCAGGATGGCTTCAATGTGACCCATGATCTTGGTCAGTTAGGGGCCCTGGAGGTGGGTGGTGAGGCTACAAAGGGGCTGGGAAGAGAGAACAAGAGCTTTGAGGGCTGGAAGTCCCTTCACTATGTTGGCAAGGATGGTAAAGGGGATGGTTAAGGTAGGCGAGGCTCAAGTCTGAAGTACCTTCCCCTGTCCTTCTAGCCCAGGCCATCCTAGAACAACCTGTGCCCAATGCCTCAGAGCGTTTCCGGGAGATCTTCTTTCCCGAAGGCCGGTCTCTGGTTCCTGGTACATTTGTTCGGAGGCCAGACCTGGCAGCTGTTCTGTCTTCACTGGGCTCTGCAGGGGCCATAGCTTTCTATGGGGGTGGCAACCTTACCCAGGAGATGGTGTCAGAGGTGAGCATGGGACCAGATCAGGGTGGGCTGAGGTAATAGAGGCATAGACCAACAAAGCTGTGAGGAACTTTAAAATAAAGAGTACTTTACTCAGTCCAGCCATTTTTTTGATGGCTAAATTGAAGTTCAGAGAAAGAAAGAAATTTCTCCCAGTTTGGAACAAGTTAGTGGCAGAATCAAGGCTAGAACCCAGGGTACCTAACACCTATTCCAAGGATTTTTCCACTTCTGCATTCTCAGGATCAACAAAATATTCCAGACACTTTTAAAGACTTTAAAAATCCTAAAGAAAAAGATCAGGGAGATCTTGAGGAGAGAGATGTGATCCTCAGCAAGATGAAGGGTGAGAGGAGAGGAAACAGGCTCCTAGGAGTTATAAATCTGGAGCTGAAAGGAACCTCAGAGGCCATCTAGTTCAACCCCCACATTTTACAGATGAGGAAACTAAGGCACTTACCTAAGGTCACATGGATAGTACATGTCCAAGGCAAGATTTGAACTTGGGTCCTCTGACTCAGAGTCAGTGCTTTTTCTGTTATATCCCAGTTTCTAGGGCTTGGAGTGTTATTGGGGGTGGCAAGAGAATACAGTCACCAGGCCCTTACTTGTGGTGCCCCAGGGGTGGGCAGAGTAGTAGCTAGGAAAAATGTTAGCTGAGGCCATTTTCCTTTCTCCTTCTCTTCCTCCTTGCCTCTAGGTGCAGCACCATGGTGGAGTCTTGACTGAGGAGGATTTCAGTAACTACAGTGTATTAGTGGAGAAGCCTGTTCGTGGAGTGTACCGAGGTGACCCTTCCCCCTACACAGAAGCCTTTTTCACCCTCCCTCTATACTGTCTGGAGACTCCTGCCCACTAAAGAAGGAAAAAACCAAACCGAACCAATCTGTGGAACCTTGAGTGGCCAGAATCTGAAGCAGAAATAGAGATCAGCCTGCTTCCCAAGTGCCTAGAATGTCAAGATCTGGGGGATGGGTGGGGGGGGAAGAGAGAAGAGACAGGCAGGAGAGAGGTCTAGTCTTGCCAAGCAGGTTGGTTTTCCTATTCATGCCCCTTTTTTCTCTTCTATCTTCTCAATACCACTTGTTATTCAGGCATTTCAGTCATGTCCAACTCTTCCATGACCCCATTTGTGTCAGATACCGCCATTTTCTTGTCCAGCTCATTTTACAGATAAGGAAACTGAGGCAAGCAGAGTTAAGTGACTTGCACAGGGTTACACAGCTAAATAAGTGTCTGGGACAGGTTTTGAACTCCGTCTTCCTGATTCCAAGCTCAGTTCTCTATCCATTGTGCCACTTAGCTACCCCTTCCTAATGCCATGGTGTCAGCCTAAAGGAACCACAGAACGTTAGAACATAGAACAATCTATGGGAACAGATTGTCAGAGCTAGATAAGAGCTCTGAGAGAATCTAGTTCAATCCTTTCATTTTATAGAGGAGAAAACTGAAAAACAAGGAGTGGAAAAAATTTGCCTAAGGTTACACAGCTATGCTTATTCCTATACCAAGGCTTGGGGTTATCAGGATTTGGGGTGAGACTGGCAAAATTGTGGTTTGTCTCCATCATTCTCAATCTCACCTCTCTGTGTGAGCCTCATATCTCTTCCTGCTCCACCCTCCCATCTTCCTCTTTAGGTACTCAGAAATATCTTCTTTCAGTGATATTCTTGGTCATGTAATTTCCTGGGGATCAATTTTTGAGCAATCTTTATTAATCACCTACTCTGTTTGTTAGGGGATAAAAAGACAAAAATTTAACAGTCTGCTTTCACAGAACATATTTTCTGTTGTGGGATACACACACACACACACACACACACACACACACACACACACACACATATATGCATATGCAAAATAGATTCAAGATAGTTTTTTGGGGAGGAGATACTAGCATCTGGAGAATCAGGGAAAGGCTTTGTTGTAGGAGGTAGTACTTGAGCTGAGTTCTTTTTTTTCCCCAAATACATTTTAAAGCTATTATTTACTCATTCATACTGTCAAAGTGGATCTCAGATGAAATTATTTAAATTCAGAATTTAAATAACAGTGGGTTTGGGTAAAAATAAAGTTGTTCATGTTGTCTTTGCCCTTGTTCCTTAGCATTCATCTGAGTTTTGAAGAAAACTAGTAATTGTAAGAAGTAGAATGTGTGAAGAACCAGAAGATGACCAGTTTGGCTGGACTGAAGAATGGAAGAGTGATGAAAGGGCATAATGTATAATAAGACTGGAAAAGTAGGTTGGAGCCAGATTGTGAAGGGCTTTCGAGTTTATTGAATAGACATGTGACTGTTGTGGTCAGAGCTATGCTCTAGTAAGAATCTCATTTTGGCAGCCATGTGGAGGATATATTGGAGGGGAGAGTGACTTGAGACCAATTAAAAAGTTTGGAATATAGCCACAGTCTGGTAAGAAGATGAAGATAATTATCTGTGGTCTGTGATAAGGAAACTGAGAAGGACTGGTCAGACAGGTAGGAGGATAACTACGGGCAAAGTCATGAAAACCCAGAGAGGAAAGACCCTGGGAAAGGGTAATAAAAAGTTTCCAGTGCTTCAGAGATGCTTCTCAAAAGCGTCCAGGAAGATGAGACTTGACGTTGAAAAAAGGCCATCAGTTCTGACAATTAAAAATTATTAATAATTATTAATAATCAATTGGTTATTATTATGTCATTAATAATTAACATTATTAATAATGTTGGAGAGTACAATTTCATGATCAGAGGCAGAAAACCCAACTGCAAAGAATGAGAAGTGAGAGGAGAAAAAATAGAGGCAATGGCTATAGATAGCTTTGCTTTTTCTATATTTTGGCTTCATAAAGGAGGAAAGACATTAGATCATAGCTTGAGTGGATCATAGGGTCAAATGAGAGTTGTTTTCTGTTTTTTTTGTAAGATGTCAAAGATTTAGGAATGTTTTTAAGTAGCAGGGAGGTAAGCAGTAACGGGGAAGGGTAGAAGATTACAGACAGAGAGGTTGAACAATTGCAGGGACAATTTGCTAAAGGAGCCCGAAAGGGATGATGGGAATGAGGGTAGAAGTAGAAGTGTTGTCCTTGGTAAGGAAATGGGGGGTGATAACAAGGAGTTTTGAAATGTAGAGTAAGGGAGGAAAAGGAGCTCATGGTGAACAGCTTTTATTTTTTCAGTAATATAGGAAATGAGATCCTCTGCTGTGAGGGAGGGGAAGAGGAGTGTGTAAGAAGTGAAGGTTTGAAATAGTCCCTGTGGAGTGTCTAATAGAAAGTCAGTTACAGAAGAGGATAAGGGCTGCCTTGCTGTAGTGAGGCCCTGATGGGATTACACCTACAGTCGTATAGGTTTGTGTCTTGCAATACCAGCTGTCTTGTGCAACTCTTGGCCTTCTCATGAGTCCCCTGGTTCTTCTCACCAAATAACCAATTGTTTCCTCAGTTTCTCCTGATATTTCAAGGACAGCAGTAGAGCACATGACTGCCCACCTATACTCCCACGACACATAACCAGCCCATCTTTTCCTATCATATGTTCCACTGATGACATCTTAAACTCCAGCTCTTTTTTGAAATTCCTCATTGGTTCCATGTTGCATGTACCTCTCCATAGGGTTCGCTATGGTTCATGTTTAGTTCTTCAGAGACCATTGTGTTCCATGTGTCATAGCTATACAATGTCCCCAGAAAGTTGAGCCTTTGCTTCTGGGAAAAGCTTGGGTTCCTTAAAAGAACCTTGCAGTTTCCCAAAAGCAACCCAGTTCCTTCTCCTCTTCCCCTTTAATCCTGAAACTACCTCATTGTCCACTGTCTGTCCCAGATATATATACTGATGGATGACTTCTATAGTGGAAGTTAGATAACATAAAGGCATAGTGGACCTAGTCAGCATGGGGTCATCAGGGTCAGCCTTATCTCACTGGGCATGAAATGCTTTGTCTTTGTTAGAGACATTTTGGCAAGTGGAGAGTGGTGAGGAAGGTTAGGAGTGGGGTGGGGTAGGGATTGGATGAATAAATATCTTGGATCCTTGTTTCTGAAGGTCTCAAAGCCCAAGGCTGGAACTCAGGAGGCCTTCTGAACTCTAACCCCTGCTTTTGGTGCTGACTGTGTGATCTTCAACAAGTCCCTTTTCCACTCTGGGCCTCAATTTCCTCATCTATAAAATGAGGATTTTCGTTTCTAAGAGTTTGATTTTAGTTTCTTTATCTCAGTAAAAGTTCTTTGCCCGCTTTGTCCTTGTGCCTAGATCTGTTTCTCCTCCCCTCCTTAACTTGGCGTCTCCCCTTCTCAAAGGCCACTTGGTGCTCAGCCCCCCACCCCCTCACACCGGACCTGCCCTCATTGCTGCCCTAAACATCCTAGAGGGCTTCAACCTTACCAGCCTGGTGTCCAGGGAGCAGGCTCTGCACTGGGTGGCTGAGGTATGACTCCCCTTCCCTTTCCTACTATTCTCCCTGTCAACTTCTCAGTTTCCTTGTCCTATTTTGTATTCCTGCTTTTTAGGGACTGAGGTCAATGCCATCCTGCCCCTTCTCCTGTCCCATTCCATCTGGGTACTGGGAATACCAAGCAATCCTTGGGTCTAAGGGAAGCCTTTGGGCATGGGGTCAATAAAGATATTTTGGAGAAGGTCTTTGGAATTCTGAGGGATGAGGCATGGATGTTTTGGAGTTTGGGGGTCCTAGGCAGAGAAGAGATCTTGATGTCTCCTGCATGCCTTTGTAAACACAGACCCTGAAGATTGCTCTGGCCTTGGCTAGCAGACTGGGAGATCCCTTCTATGATTCAACCATCTCCGAGAGCACAGAAGACATGCTCAGGTAGGGCCAGGAGATAGGAAGGGATTGGGGGTGGGAGGGTAGTATGGAAAGACCTGAGAAAGGCATTTATCTGAGGCTTTTGCTTCTTTCTAATTTCCCAGAAACACACACATACACATACTCCATATTCATATATGTACATTTATGTATATATGTGCATTGATCTGTAAGATTCATTCTAACTCTAAATCTTATAACACTATTTATGCATACACAGGGAATTCCAAAAGTCTTAGTTCAGTTTTAAGCTATTAAAACTTAAACTTTATTAAACTCTATTAAAGTTATATGTGCACATGTACACCTAATTAATCACCAGGAATTGTGCTAGGTCCTAGGGATACAAAGTCAAAATATGAAATAATCCCTGCTATCAAAGAATTTACATTCTATTAAGGGAGATAACATGTACACATGTAAGAATATAGAGAATAAATGCAAAACAAATACAAACTAGGGAGGGAGGACATTAGCAGGCAGGCGGATAAAGAAGGGTTTCCTACAGGAGGTGGTATTTGAGTTGTATTGAATTTCTGTCTTTATTGTTGTCTTTATTTCTTGCATTATGGTGTCCAGGTTTTTTGACATGTCATGTTCTTCTGGGAGACCTATAATCCTTAAGTTGTCTCTACATATCCTCTTTTTGAGATCAGTATGTTTTGCTTGTACAAATATGTTTTCTTTTAACACTATTGCATTTTGCTTTTCTTCTTCTAAATTTTCCTTCACTTCTGTGTATTCGCTTTCCTATTGGGTTATGCTTTCTTTTGTTTCTTAGGGGAGACTTGCCACCTTATGTTCAAGTTTTTTCCCATTCTGCCAGTTATTCTGCTATGTGAGCCATATATTCTTTTTCACAATTCTTATTTTTCTTTTACCATTCAGGAATATGCTACTGTGGTTCCATGCTCTCTTGAGAATTTATAGGCTTCTCAGCCTCATTGGGTGTTGATTTTTCTTTGTCTTACAATACTCATGTATACATGTCTGGTGGTTTAGTTGATTTGGAGGCCATATTCCCTTCCCCATATTGTTTGTTTATTTGTTTCTGCTAGAGGTCTTTAATTGAGTTATCTTCCTCCTGATATCTTTGATGTTTTCAGTTTTTTTGCCTCTATTATTCACTTTCTGACTCCTTCCCCTTTGATTGAAGTTTCCTTGAAAATTGTACCTTAAAGCTATTTTAGCTTCTTTCCATGCTGGGAAATTCAAGTTTCATCAGACTATCTTTACCCCAAGGGACTTCTGGGGATCAGAATTGGCCCTGACTTAAAGCTGGGCTCTTTCCCTCGTGCTCAGTGAAGTGGCACATATGTGTCCTGCCCTAGTCTCCTTTGTTCCTTAGTTGGCTAGCTGAGCCCTTGGCAGCACAGAGTGCTGCTGAACCTGGTTTTTCATGGCATGAAAAACATGGCATGTTTCATGAAGAAACATAGGGTAGACTTTAGTTCTGTTATAAGCCCATGTGTTGGCTCTTGAAGCCCTGCTATTAGATCATGTTGAGTGATGAGGGTGGTGGGGGGCTGAATAAGCACATTAGGGGTTAGGGATTAGCCTTATCTTCTGTTAGTTCATTGAATTATTATCTTATTAGGATTCTTGATGTCCTAGACTGTGGAGAGAGCTGAAATTGCTTTGTCCATACTTCCTATGGGCCTCCATCTTGTTGGCATGTGACTCAGATTTGTCCTATTACTATCAAGTTACCATCATTCTCAAAGTCACATAGGCTCACACCCTAGGTGTCATCTTCAATTCTTCACTCTCTCTCATTCCTCATATCCAATCTGTTGCCAAGTCCTGTCATTTCTATCTTTGCAAAATCTCTCACACATACCCCTTCTTTTCTCTGTCACTGCTACTACTCTAATGTAGAATCTTATTACCTCAGGTATAGACTATTGCATAGCCATCTGGTTATTTTCACTGCTTCAAATCTCTCCCAATCCCTGACCATCCTCTACTCAGCTAGCAAAAGTGATCTTCAAGTGCCACTCTGACTATGTTACGTTTTCCCCCATTTGGTAAACTAGTGGCTCCCTATTATCTCCAGAATCAAATCTAAAATCCTTTGGCTTTTAAAGTTTTTCATAACCTGTCCCATAGATTTCCAATCTTTTTATACCCTACACCCCCCATGTACTCTACAATCCAGTGTCACTAGCTTCTTTGTGTTTCCCCATACTACCTCCCAACTCTGTAATTTCAGTGACTGTCTCCCATGTTTGTAATGTTTTCCCTCATTGTCTCTGCCTCATGACTTCCCTGGTTTTCTTTAAATCTCATCTAAAATCCCACCTTCTACAAAAAGCTCTTGCCAGTCCTTCTTCTGCCTTTCTTCTGAGATTATCTCCAATTTTTCTGTATATGTCTTATTTATACCTAATTGTTTGCATGTTGACTCCCTCACTAGATTGTGAGCTTCTGGAAGGCAGGGAATGTTTTTGCATTTCTTTGTATTCCTAGCACTTGGCATAGTACCTGGCACACAGTAAATATGTGCTTAATAAATGCTTATTGACTTGACCTGATTTGACTTGAAGTGAGAAAGTTTATAAGCTAGAGAATCTATGGCTAGTGAAAAGGCTTGGAGATGGGAAATGAAGGCTTTGTGTGAGGAACAGAGAAAAGACCAGTCTAGACTGTACAGTAAAGGAAAGGAAGTAATGGATAAGGAAACTTAAAAGATAGACTGGAGCCAGGTTATGAAAGGCTTTGACACCCAACTAGAGGAGTCTATAATTTTATCCTGGAGGCATTAGGAAACGACTGTAATTTATTGTATAGGGGAATGACATGCTCAGAGCTACCCTATGTGGAGCATGTAATGGAGTGGGGAAAGATTTGAGGAAGGGAGACCAATTGAGAGACCATTGTAGCAGTGCAGGTAGATGGTAGCTGCATGAATAGAGAAAAGGGTCCACATATGGAAAATGGTGTAGTCATAGAAATAGAAAGATTTGGCAACTGATTGGACAACCCGGGTAAAGGAAAGTGAACAGTCAAGGATAACCAACTCAGGAGACTGGAAGAAGGGTAGGTTTTAGGGGAAAGATCATGAGTTCTCTTTTGGACATGTTGAAGCTGAGATGACTTGTGACATTTAGCTTTATGTGTCCAACAGGCAGTTGGTGTGGCAGAAATGGAGCTCATGAGAGACTGGGGCTGAATATATGCATTTGTGAGTCACTTGCATAGAGATGATAATTAAACCCATGAGAGCTTAGTAGGTCATCAAAGCAGAGAGAAGAAAACAAAGAAAGAAAGAAACAGGTCCTAGAACAGCTTTGGGGACTATCCACAGTTGAGAGGCATGATAGGAATGATGAGCCATCAAAGGACACTGAGGAGTGGTCAGATCAGTCATGTATCTATCTATATGTGTGAACATATGAATATGCATGCATCAATGTAAAGATATATATGTATATTCATGAGTATGTGTACACTTTAATCCATATGTATCAGTGGGTGTGTGTGTATATATGCATACAAATATACACTGCATACACACAATGTATGTGTGAGCATGCATATTTTTGTATGGGAGAGATTCTTTATGATCACATTTGAGGTTTTCTTGCAAAGATACTGGAATAGTTTGCCATTTCCTTCTCCAGCTCATTTTACAAATGTGAAAACTGAGTCAGACATAGTTAAGTGACTTGTCCAGAGTCACAGAGCTAGTAAGTGTTTGAGGTCACATTTAAACTCAGGTCTTTCTGACTCCAGGCCTGGTGCTCTATCGACAGCATCACCCAGCTGCCAGTGTGAGAGATAATAGTGCAAGGTTATCTCTCTCCCTCATAACCCCCCACAACTATGACACATTTTTCACCTCTTGGGTTTTTCTCTTTTAGCTTTAGCCTGCCTTTCCTGGGATTGTGGTTGTCACTATCTAAAGTCCTGCCTGACCCCTAGAAGACTTTCTCCTTGACATTCCCCTCTCAGTCCTACCTATTGTGTTCCCACAGCAAGCTGGAGGCTGGGTACCTTCGGGGCCATATCAACGATTCACAGGCAGACCCTGGCTCACTGCTGCCTGCCTATGAGTTGGATGGTGGTGCCACAGCTGCTCAGGTGCTGGTGATGGGGCCTGATGACTTCATTGTAGCTGTGGTCAGGTACAGTCCAATGTCCAGAGTTTGGAACCCAGAGTTCAGAGCCCATCCAGGCTGGGGAGGTGGAACAGGGATTGCCCATGGCAAGCATCTTCTCCTTCCTTTGTTGGAACAAGGAACTGGGTTTGGGTGCAAGGAGAACAATGCTGATCCTGTGGGTATGGAAAGAGATGGGGTCTCATCTATGTCTCCTGTTACTCTGCAGCTCACTGAATCGCCCTTTTGGCAGTGGCCTCATCACACCCTCTGGGATCCTGCTAAACAGCCAGATGCTGGACTTCTCCTGGCCCAATAAAACTGCAAACCACTCAGCACCCAGCCTGGTACTTCCTAGGCTGGTCTAGCTGCCCTGCCCTCCTCTGCCCCTCTCTCCCTTCTTTTTCCCTTGCACTTTGGAATAATCCTCTAAACCACCGCAACCCTCCCTCCACTACCAACTCCCTATCAAAACTTTGTTCCCAGCTCCTGACTTTCTCCACTTATTCATTTCCTTCTTCCCTGCCCTCTCCTCTCCTTCTTACCCCATATCTGAAGTACATTGTTCTGGTCCCCACACACAGCAGGTATTCAGAAAATGTTTGTTGAATGAGTGGGCCAGCTCTATGTCCAGTCCTGTGCTGAGTGCTGTAGGCTCATCAAGGAACTTACATTAGCTGGGGAGACATAGTACTTCATATATGTGTAAACATAACTAACATGATTTATCCCAGCTAAGAATTAAATTTGTGGAAGGAGAGATCATAGGGTTTGGATAGTCAAGAAAGACTTCCTGAAAAGAGGGTCCTGTTCCTTGAGCTGCTTCCTTCTGCTCTTTTTGTTCCTTATGTTCTCCCCTCCACCCCAAGATGAGTTTCTTTTCTCATCTTTCTCTCCCAGCCTATTACTGATCACCTTCCATTTCAAAGACACTAGACTGAGGCCCAGGGAGATAAGGGTACTGGCAGTTTCAAGCTGGGCTTGAAACTCCCTGCTCCAGAGTTCTTTGAGCCTGGAAGAAGCTGGGAACAAGGGGACTCAGTTCAGGTTCCCATTACCCACGAGATCTATATTACTATAACAGGAGAATGCCATTCATCCTGGGAAGAGGCCACTGTCCTTCCTGCTGCCCACAGTGGTGAGGCCAGCTGAAGGACTTTGCGGGACTTACCTGGCACTGGGGGCCAATGGTGCTGCCCGAGGACTTAGCAGCCTCACCCAGGTGAGCCCTTCCCTTTGTTCCTTCTGACAGAGAAGCATGGGAGTGGAACTCTTAGAGTCCTTGTTGCTCATGGGAAATGGGAGAGGGGAGGGGGCTACATTTCCCCTCTCATACCTTCTCAGGTTTACTTCTCCATTTGAAGTTTTGTTTTTTTTTTAAAGAACTTTAAAGGCTGTCTTCCTGTTTTCCCGGGAAGCATGAGAGGTAATGTAGTAGGGCAGCTAGGTGGTGTGGTGGATAGAGTGCCAGGCCTAGAAGCAGAAATACCTGAGTTCAAATCCAGCCTAAGACATTTACTAGCTGTGTGATCCTGGACAAGTCACCTCACCACAGTTTGCCTTTGTTGTCATATGGGCCTAATAATAGCACTTCACTCTAGGATTATTGTGAGCATCAAATGGAATACTATTTGTAAAGTACTTGGCACACCATCTGGCACATAGTAAATGCTATATAATGTTAGCTATTATTACTACTATTATTAATAGCATAGTACAGAAAAATAAATAGTATAGTGCAAAGAGCACTGAAGACCCACCTATGTCAGGAGACCTAGAATCCAGTTGTAGTTCTAACATTAACTATGTGAGTAAGTACAAATCATTTAACTTCTCCAGGCCTCAGTTTCATCATCTGTGAAATAGGCATAGTAATACTTGCTCTTTTACCTTGTAGGGCTATTTTGTGTAAAGTGTCTTGCATATCTTAAAATGTGATGAAAATGTGATCTATCACTAGGCAGTGTAATGCAGCATGGTATTATGAAGGAACATTGGATAAGGAATCAGATCAGGGTTCTAGTACCGATCTGCCATTACCTCTTTCTGTGGCTGGCGGACAAGTCACTTTTCTTCCTTGGATTTCATTTTCCCTTTTCGTCAGATTAGAAGTGACTTTCCTGACCCCAAGGGGCTACTGTTAGTGTCTGAGGTAGTGGGTAAAGAAGTGCTTTGATAAGTATTATTCATAATAATAGCATTTATATAGTGCTTTAAAGTTTGAAAAGCACTTTACAAATATTTCATTTTAAATTCACAACCACCCTGGGAGGTAGGTGATATCATTATCCACATTTTACAGATTGAGAAACTGAGGCAAACAGCGGTTAAGCATTTTGCTTAGGGGTAAGAGAGTTAGTAAATATCTGTGGCAAGATTTTAATTTATTCACAGGAGTGTACTGGTAAATGTTTCAATAACAGGCTGTCTGAGAAGAGAAATGGTGCCTCTGACACTTAAATTTAATCTGTGTTAACGTTTTCTCTATTATTTTAAGTCTAAACAATCAACGAAACAATAAATCAAGCTCTGATTTATAACATTTGCCAATTTCTAAGGTGAACACGCTCACACTGAAAATTTAACCATTGGTACTTGTTATGAGTTCAAGCTGGCACCAGCACAACCCTATTACTATACACCTAGTACCTAAAAGTGTATAATGCTTTGCAGCTATAAGGGATGATTTGCCTGGGCTCCTTGGGAATACTTCCTCGCTGTATGCACCTCTCACCTCCCTGGTATCCTGCAGGTCCTGGTGAATGTGCTGACTATGAACAGAAATCTGAGTGACAGCCTGTCCCTAGGTCGCCTCCACCCTGAGCTCCAATCCAACATCCTTCAGGTGGACAGTGAGTACAGGGAGAAGGGCAGGCTGGTGGGGTCCTGATTCTGGTACCTATGTGGGTCACACCAACAGCAAGTACAACCCCCAGGTGCCTCCTGGAGAAGGGGACTTTTAGGCTTCTCTTTCCTTTTGGTGCCTCAGAACACACACACACACACATACACACACCCTCTCACCCCCCCCCCCCCCACCCGCTACCTGCAGAAACACCTTCTGGGAATTTATGAGAACATTGGAGGGATTATGCGACTCTTGTGCTTTGTATCCCTATTCATTAACGGTGTTTCTGGCACATCGTAAGTGCTTAATAAATGCTTGTTAATTGACTCATTACTTATCCTCGACGTCTTCTGGATGCTTAGCCAACTTTGCTGAGATAATAATCCTTTATGTACTCAGGGTTCTTTATGAGGAAGAAAACTAAAGACACAAGTTGCTATCATCATCATCCATTATTTAGGGGCACAATTTCTCAGAACACTCCTTAAAAATTTTAAATTGATATATTTTATTTTTGTTTTGGGTTCATTTCCAATTATATCCTTCTCTCCTCCCCAGACAGCTTGTAAACAAGATAATGGATACAGGTAGGGACTGAACTTGTGATTTCATTGGTATAGGGAACTCTTGGGTGAGAAAATTTCCTTCTCTGCTATTTTTTGTCTTAGAGTTATCTAGGACAGGTGTCAAACTCAGGACTAGTGGGTCACATGTAGCCCTCAATACTTCTGAGTACTCCAAAATCAGATCACAATGTCATTGGGAAATGGTTGACAAAATAAATAAAAATGCAATAGAGCACATAGAGTGTTCACATGTGGCTTTCAAAGTCAACATGCTAGGTGACGCAGTGCTAGACTTGGAGTCAGGAAGACTAATCTTTCTGAATTCAAACCTAGCCTCAGATACTTACTAGCTTTGTGACCCCTGAGCAAGTCACTTTAACGCTGTTTGCCTCAATTTCCTCATCTGCAAAATGAGCTGGACAAGGAAATGGCAAACTACCCCAGTATCTTTGCCAAGAGAACCCCAAATGGGGTCTATGAAAGGGCTGGACAGGACTGAAAACGACTGAACCACTTGCTCTACCTTCCTCCAGGTTGTTATGGGCTTTGTAAACTTGAAAAGGCCAAAAAGACAGTATTGTCTTTTAAATTGCTGTTATTTGTGGATATAAAAGATTAAAGGTCAAGTTCATCTACATATCAGTTAAAAGCCTTGAGTCTTCTCCCCCCAGTTCTCTATGGGTGGTCTTTCTTTCCTGAGGTAGGCATTTCCTCTCTTCTCAGGGTTTAGAGCCCTCAAGGGCTGGGAAGGGTGGTGGAGAATACCCCATAAACCAATTTAGGTCAAGAGGGCCCTCCTGGCCAGCTTCTGTGAAGAGCTTTAAGCCAGGGCTGGACAAATGAAGGCAGCCAGTTGGCAGAATTGCTGTTTGTAAAGTTTGTCCCAGACACCAACAGCTACCCCTTTTCTCTGCCCTTTTCCCACCTCAGTGGTGGCCCCTTCTCTCTCAACCCCACTTCTGATGATTCCCAGTGCCCTCTTGCCTCCCACCTACCCAAAGACTACTCTTGGGAAGTGCTTTGAGATCTAAGATAATTATTAATAATCACTAAGCTGTCAGAGTGGCTTTTAGCCACTTCCTCCTTTCTGGGCCTTAGGTTCCCTACCTTTAAAATAAGGAAGGTTGGACTAGACTCCCCTTCTAATACTAATTTATCTATGACAGTAGTCATGTGACTTTAGGCCAATTCCTTCACCTCCCAAGGTCTCATTCCCTTCCTCCTTATTTTCCCGTTGGCCTGGACTAATTCTATAGCATTCTAGTTGGTCTCCCAGCCTCAAGCCCATCTCTTTTCTGGTCTATCCTTCATATAACTGTCAAAGAAATATTTCCAAAAGACCTCAGTAAGTGCTTGATTGATTGATCTGTAAAATGGAGAAGTAGGACTAATGCTAGTGACTGATAACTCCATAATAAACTAGTTGTGTGGCATTGGGCAAGTCCCAAAGTTAAGCTGTCTGGGATTGTTTCACGTGTAAAATGTGAGGATTAGAGTAGATGATCTCTACAATTCCTTCCTACTTGGGCAGTTTATAGTTTTCCCATGGAATTTATTCCATCAATCTGATCTCTGGAGAATGTTGGGATTTGTCAAATGGGAGGAATGGAGAGAAATTTGGGAAGTAATTGAGATTTTTCTAGGGGTACTGAAATTGTTTATCTACATCTTGCCCTGGACAGACAAGCTTGTCTAGTTGTGAAAAATAAATCATCTTGGCCAGTGCCTGTGGGTTTATATGAGTTTACTGAACACCCAGAAGAGAGTTCTGTAGAGAGGAGATACTTAATAAATGTTTGAATTGATTTTGTTGCATGTGATTTCTTTCAGGTGAATTCACAGAGGAAGAGGTTGAGTTCCTGGAGGCTAGGGGCCATCGTGTTGAGAAGGTAGACGTTCTGTCCTGGGTCCATGGAGGTCGGAGAACCAACAATTTCATCATTGGGGTGAAGGATCCTCGAAGCCCTGATGGAGCGGGTGCCACCATCTTGTAGGGCTGGGTGGGTGGGGCAGGGGCAGGCGCTGCAGCACAAATACCCCTTTGCATGTTCCAAGAGCCCCTTGGAGCCCTGCCTCCCCCTGGGCAAGGGAGGGAGGGAGGGGGGACAGGCACAGAGTGGGTCTGAAGACCAGAGGTTCCCTGTTGGTGCCTTTGAGCTCTGCCCAGGGCCTGGGGACCAGAGGAGATTTATATCAAACCCAATTCCAGAATAATTGACAAATTCCACAGTTGATGGGTGTGGTGAACTGACAGACCTCAGGCAAGAAGACCAGAAGAATGGTTCTGCCTCCTTCCAATACTTCCCACTCCTGAGAGGCTTAGGGAAATGCTTGCTTAAAAACAAAACAAAACAAAAACTCCCAAAAAAGACCCACCCTGGTGGCCCTAATCATCCTTCCTTCCCACCAACCCTTGACATCTTTCCCCATCCCTCTCCCGTCTCATTTCTTAAATGACTTTTTTTTTAACTGACCATCCAGAAGCAAGGGGCCCTCTTTCTCCTTCTCTCCATCCCCAAAGTAGTAAGGATCTGAGGGAGAGGTGCAAGGAGAAGGAAGGGGCCACATAAGGGTGGGAGGGAGGGTGGGTAACAGCTCAGGGGCTTCCACTTCCCAAGAGGAATTAAAGAGAAAGTTGCTTAAGAAATCTCTTCTCTGGCTTGGTCTGTTAGCTGGTCTCCAGGTCAAAGTTGGGACAGATGGCTGAATTTTTGGGAGAGCGAAGTCTCCTCACTTAGACTTCTAATAGGAGCACTTTAGGCTGTCTGCAACCTTGGAGGCCATTTAGACCATCTCTCTACCTCTGGGCAATGTCACCCTTATCTCAGTCCATAAACAATGCCAGTCCCATGAAGTTCACCAAGAAAGGACCCTAGGGTGGGAAAATGGATCTTCTCAACCTCTCTTTAATTTTCCTTAGTCTCATAGGCTGTTCCTGGAAATAGGGTGGAGTAGGGCATGTCATCCGGCACTTTTCTCCTTATAGTTCATTGAATATTAATGCTGGAAACTTTGACCCTCTAGTTGTACAGAGATGGAAATTTAGGCCTAGAGAAAGGAGAGCATATGTCCAGGTCTTCAACCTTGAGTTGACAGAGATGGTACTCAAAGCACAGAATCCAAAGGTCATCCAGTCTGAGAACTGAACAGAAATTCCTTTTTCATCAACCCTGACAGGTGAAACTCTCCATGTTAACAAGATTTTAGTGACCCCTAAATCTCCTTCCCCGTAACTTTCACCCGCCATTGCTCCTACTTTTCTCTGCAGCCAAAAGAACAAAGCTACCTTTTCCATGGGACAGCTCTTCAAATACCTGAAGAGATTGATCATGCTTCCCCTAAGTCTTGTTTTCTCGTGGTTAACCAATCTGAGTTCCTTCAGCTTGTGTGCATCTCCTGACTCCCATCTGGTAGACGCACAGCCCTGCTCTTAGGTGTCATCAGGGACCTCAGATCTGTGTTGTTTTTCAGGCCATTCCTGCTGGTCCCCCACCTGCCTGATGACCCCTCTTTCCCTAACTTCAGTTTTGTCTCTAGCTTCTCAACGGGCCGCTCTAAAGTCCTGTGATCTCACGACTCTACTAGATATCCCACTAGTCCCCCAAATTTAGCACGCAGGATACAGAATAGGATTTTAAACCTGGGGGGCAATGGAGACCACCCAGTGTCCTCAAGGTGAAGGCTCTTGAGCTAGTCATTCGGAATGTAAGCGCCAGAGCTGAGGATAGAAAGCCCGGAAGGCACAAGTGCCTAGGAGCGAGACTTTGGGCTGGTTCTGTCACTGGCTCCTCGGGGCCAGGAGCAGAGGGTCCAGGTTCGGAAGACCCAACCAGCCTGGCAGAAGAACGACCCGGCTACCATGTCCTTAAGAGGGCAAGCCAGATGGGACGCAGTCCACTCAGGCTGAGGACTGCGAAAAGAGGGGGTTGCTGTGGGCTCTGGAGTGCGGGGAGTCGGGGAATGCGCAGTCCGGAGAATCTGGAGGTCAAGGGTTCAACGCTGCCAAGGGAGTAACTTGGGATTCAGGAAAGAAAAACTGCCCAAGATCGGAGAGGAAAATATCCGACCTCCGTCCAGGAGGGACCTGGGCGGGGTGGGGCGGGCCGGCCCGGGCGCGCGTGCGCGCCGCCCCGAGCTCCCGGGGACGTTCGCTCCGGTCACGTGCCCGAGGCCCCCGCCTGCCCGGCCCCGCCCCGCTCCTCCCCCTCCCTCTCCCCCTTCCCTCCCCCTCCCGGGCCCCGGTCCCCTCCCCTCCCCCTCCCCGCCGGGTCTGAGGCCGCTGCCGGGTCCGGGAGTCCCGGTGTCCCGCTGTCCGGCTCTCCGGGCCGCGGGGACGGACAGAGCGGCGCTCGCAGGCCACGGGCCAGAGTGGGCCGCCGTCGGAGGCCCCTGGCAGGGCCGCAGGTGAGGCAGAGGCTGGAGCTCGGGCCGGGTCCGGGGGGGTGGGGTGGGACTGGACGGGACGCGAATGGGACCAGCCTTGTCCCTGGCCCCGGGAAAATGGCGCCGCCGCGCGGGGCGGATGACAGACACGGGCGGACCGGGAGCGCCGCTTGCCCGCCGCCAGCCACCGGGCTCGCTCGTGTCCCCCGCCGCCGCCGCCATGTTGGGGAGCTGGCCCCGGCCTGGGGGGGGCCGGGGCTGGGGGGGGCCGGGGTCCGGCCTGCGGCAGTGCGGGGTGGCCTCCCCGCGGTGCCCGAGCCCGAGCTCCGCCTCCCAAACCCCCAGCGGGGCCGGGGAAGGCAGGTGTCCAAGCCCCGGCCCGGGCGGGCGTGCAGGGCAGGCCCACCTCATTGTGTGCCGGGGTTACCGGGCCGGGTGTGCGTGCGCGAGGGTGCTCCGGGGGGAGGGAGGTGGGGGAGGGCAGGAAGGACACGGGAAGGCCACTGAGGCAGAGCCCGGGCCGGGGACTTTGACAGCGGGAGTCGAAAGGGAACAAGCTTCACCCTCCCAGGGGCTTCATGGTGCCTTAAGGTGGGGATAAGAAATGAAGCGTCGGGATGCCCGGGGCCTGGCCGTGTTGTGTGTACAAAAGAGCCGTAGCTTTGTGGGGTGAGGACGCCCCCAGCCCTCGTCCCAATAGGGGTCACACAGGGAGGTCACTTGTGGGGGCTGAGGAAGCGAGGTGTAGACCCAGCGGTGTGGAACCCGAGAGTTTGGAGTCGGGACTGATGACAGGGTGGCAGCCCACCACGAGCCCGCTGGGCTTCAGGCGATTTAAACGTGGACTCTGGTTGTCTAGGGCACCGTGCAGGGCGCTGGGAGTGCAAGTAAGGAAAGGACCCTGTCCTCAGAGAGCTTGAAATCGAGCTTTAAAGGCTTTGGGACCCCTTGTATAAGGACATACAAAATAAGTCCAAAGAAACGAGGGAGGGAAGGGTCGGGCTATCAGGAGAGGTTGGGCAGCACGTCTGGATCGCGCTGCTTCTTGAGGGAAGGGAGGCTTGTCTTCCAGGCATGGGGGGATGGCGGGTACAAAGGCACAAATAGCCAGTGGAGGTGCCATGGAGAAAGAACAAATACTCAGCTTGGTATATACGGAAGGGGAGTAATGTATAACAGTTGAAGAGATTGGGGCCATGGTTGTGAAGGATTTTAAAAAGCCAGAGAGAGAAGTTATTGGTGTAGTAATTAATAAGGAGCAATTGAAAGGTTTTGAATGGATGAATAACCTGATTCTTAAAGCCTGTGCCGTAGGAAAATTTATCTGTTATATGAAGCAATATTAATGGTGTTGGAAAGGCCATGGACTGTAGGTACTAGTTCAAGCTCTGCCACTACTTAGGTGATTTAGGATGTCACTTTGTTTCGTCTAGGTCTCAGTTTCCTCATTTGCAAACTTAGAGGATTGGAGTAATGCTTTCTGCTGAAATTTTATTAACTCCCTTTCTGCAGAATCAGTTTTTCTTTTCTTACCCTTTTATCCTTTCACTAAAAAGAATTTTCTCAACCCTTTCAGTTTCCTCATAATCTCTCTCCTTCCCTCCAGTCCCTGAAGTAAAGTATTCTGAGTAAAGCTAATTCTTTTTACCTAATCTCATTTCTTTCTTTGAAGACCTTACTTAAAGAAGTCAACCCCTCTGAGTCACTCATCTCTTCTGTCTCTGCTCCACTAGAACCTTCTTATCAGTTTACAAATGTGTTCATTTTTACACCTCCACTTTTATATAGCTACTATCTTGTCTTTTCCCCTTTTGCTGCTAAACGTCTTGAAAAAAATTGTCTATCCCAGATGCCTACACATCCTCATTTTAGTTCCCTTCTATCTACTGAAACTTTCCTTTCTAGGGTCACCATTGTAATCACCAAATCCAGAGCTTTCCAAACCCCTTGACTTGTGAATGTCTTTTGACACTATTGACCGACCTCTTCTGTTGAATACGCTTCTCTGTTGGCTTCAGAGACCATACTGCAGAGGTTTTCCTACCTTTTAACGTGCCCTTCAGTATATTCTCAACTTGGTCTCAGTCCCGTAATGACGAAGGGCAAACACGCATGATTTTTCCATTGACAAATGAACATTAATTTCCACGACTTCAACTACTGCCTCTATGCAGACAACTCCAAAATATTCTGACCTCTGTTCTGACCTCTAGATCTGCATTTCCAATTGCCTACAAGAAACCTTCACCTAGATGTCCCCTTGGCACCTCAATCTATCATGTTCAAAACCAAGTTTATTTCTTTTCTTTGGGCGCTCCTCCTGCCTCCTCTATTTTTGTCTGATTCACCACCATTTACTGTGCCTCTTATATTCAAAATTTTGGGGTTATCTATTAGTCTTTACTTTTCCTCATCTCTAATATCCAAGTAGTACTAAGTATTCTGCCAGTTCCTCTGCAACATCTCAGTCATCCATTCTCTCCTCATTCTTCCCACTGATACCACCATAGTACAGGTCCTCATTTCTATTCACTAGTTCTGTTTTAGGGACCTTCTACCTTCTCAAATCCATCCTTCATATTACTGCCAGGGTATGTTTCTTATGTATAGATCATGTTGCTCTTCTGCTCAAAAAACTTCAATGGTTCTTTATTACTTATCAAGTAAAGTTCAGATTTCTTTGCCAGGAGTTCTAAGGATTCTACATTGGGGCTTCCTGCATTTTAAGCCATGTTTCTTTTTCTTCCCCTTTGCTCACAATGCTTAAAACAAACTATATTACTCAAACACAGATAGTCCTCATTGTCCTCTTGTGTTGAATCCTTAGTAGTCCTTTAGTTCTCAACTCATTTGTCACCTCTTCCATTAAATTTTTCCGATCAGTAACAATTTGCAGATCTCACACCATTTTTTGCACCATCCTAACTCACATTGATCGCAGCACCTTAAGTTTGTGAAGTGCTTTACACGTATTATCTCATTGGATCCTCGTAACGACACTGAACTAGGCACTGTTATTATCCCCATTTGACACATGAGGAAACTAAGGCAGGTGAACTTGCTCAGACTCACAACTAATAAATAAGATAGGATTTGATTTGGGAATGGTCTCCCCTACTTCAAGTCTAGTTCACTCTCGTTTGGGGAGATGTAACATTTCTCACTCTTATCCTTTAAAAATTCACTTTCTCAGAAAGTACCTTAAGTATTTCATTTATGTAGAGCTACTGTCAAGTATTTTAGCTACAATAGAGTCCAGAATAGGAAGAAACATATAGTATCTTGCTTTGAAAGATTTTGCTTAATCAAAATTAAATTTTATTGTTCTTTTCTTGAAGTATTCAAAATCAGTGCCTCAGTCACTTTATAACCTTCGTAATTTTCCTCTGCAGTTGTAATTCCTTTGATGGTGATGTGATTATTTCCAAGCTGCATTGATTTGATTTGATGAAAGTTACGGTTTATGGAGTATAAAAAAAATTTAATTTGGAGCCAGAAGGTCTGGCTCCAAGTATCCAAGTTCTGCCACTTAAAACCTATAAGAACTTGGGTAAAGTATTTAACCTCTCCTGACCTCAGCTCCCTTATCTGTAAAATGAGCTAGTTGAACTACTTATTGGGTAATATTTTATATATATATTTCTTCCTCTACTAGAATGTAAGTTTCATGAGGAAAATTATACAGACTTGCTTTATCTAAACTATATCTTTCCAGCACCTAAAACAGTATTCTCTGCATAGTAAATGCTTAATAAATGTTCACTGAATGAGTGATTGAATAAGTGGGTTCAATTTTTAAAAAATATCGAAGGCATGATACCATATCTAAGGCACTGTATTACATGCTAAGGACATAAAGATAAAAAAATGACCCCACCCTCTTCTCTGATCAAAATTGGCCACTATATATGTTGCCTCTCCCATTAGAGAATGGGGTATGTATGTGTAGTTAGGGTTTTTTTTTTTGGTATGTTCACTCTAGAAGCTTACCATCTGTTGGCTGATACGACATACACAAATAAGTACAATATGGGGTAAAGGAGAGATCCAGGAAAGATATCATAGGAAAATTGAGGAGGAAAAGAAGACTTTCACCCAGAGTGGGGGGATTGGAGGTCAGTAGAATCTGGAAAGGCACCTGAATTTGAACCTTTAAGGATTCTGAAAGGCAGAGATGAAGAGGGTAATTAATTTCTGACCTGGAGGACAGATTGCATGGAGGAAGGAGATGGCATGTCAGATTTGAGAACAACTAGTAGTCCAGTTTGGAATGTATTGTACAGGGAATGGGGATAATGTAAAATTCAGAAGAAGTGGAGGATGTGGAAGGACTTAGGTACCAAGTTAAGGAATTTGTATTTTATTCTCTAGGTTAAGGGTTCTTAACCTTTTTTGTGTGTGCTGTAGACTCCTTCTCAGAATCATATTTTTAAATGCATAAAATAAAATACATATGATTACAAAACAAAGAACTCCTGGACTAGTTGATATCCAAGAGCTCCTTTAGCTCCTGCATTCTGGAACTCTGGAGTCAGAAAAGGGGCAATGAAAGCAAGAGTGGGGGGAATGGAAGTATGTGATCTTGCCTTGAATGCTTAAATGTAGGATCTGGGCCACTAGGTTGGATAAATGAGAGTCACATATCTCTTTTACTCTAAAGAGAATCTTGGTTAGCTCTGTTGTTCTGATAGTGCCTCCTTCACCAAATTCCCAGGTATTTTCTGGCCAACTTACTGATACCTGTGTCTCCTGCTTTAGGAGTACCTCTGCTAGGCTGTATTCTACTACAGGGTCTTCTTGCTCAGCAGCTGTCTTTGTGAAGCCAGATGACCCAACAGAACTGCTAAGGGATATATTAGCTCCCAGTCAGCAGCTTCCTTGTGTTGTGAACATTCAGACTGACCTGTACCACTTTTACAGGGGCAGAGAGGAAGAAGAAATGTGCTAAAGTAAAACAGAACAGTGGTTATGGTTGTAGAATTAGAAGACCTGAGTTTTCATCCTTGCTTTCTAGATCTGTGCGTTTGGACTGAGCATTTCACCTTTCAGTGCTTCAGTTTCCTCATCTGTAAGATGATGATGATAATGACCATATTACCTATTTCATAGCCTACGAGGAAAGGGCTTTTTAAATCTTACAATACTAGAGAAATGTTAGATGGATATGCCTTTAGTAGTTCTTTAATCACATTGGTGTAGGAACTCTCCCTAATGATACAGCTCATAACTCATTCACAATTTATCTTTTTGTGTGATTTTGTCCTTGTCCTCCCATAAATGTACTCAATGCACTGGACACTGTCCTTTAAAGGCTTTTTACATTTGACAGGTAAAAAGAGCTGTCTCAAGACTGACTCATCACCTCGTTGGTAGCTTTGATGCTACTTTCTGTACACAAGTTATGATTGTTAATAATTAGTAGCCTACTTTTGACCACCATGTTTTTTTCTTTAAAATTTTTAAAATTTATTTTTAACATTCATTTTTAAAAACTTTTGAGTTCTAAATTCTCACCTTTCCTTCATTCCCACTCCCACCCAGGGAGAAAGCAAGCAACATATTATCAGTTATACATGTGAAGTCATGCAAAACATATTTCCATATTAACCATGCTGCCACCAAAAAAAAAAAACCCAAACTATAAAAAGTGAAAAAAAGATGCTTCAGTCTGCACTCAAGATTTATCAGTTCTCCCTCTGGAGGTGGATAACATTTTTTGTCATTGGTCCTTTGGAATTGCTGATCATCACTACAGTATTGCTGTTACTGTGTACAATGTTCTTCTAGTTCTGCTCACTTCACTTTGCATCAGTTCTTCCCAAAATTTTTCTGGAATCATCCTGCTCTTCATTTCTTAGAGACAATAGTATTTCATCACAATCATATACCACCACATGTTCAGCCATTCCCCAATCGATGGACTTCCCTTCAATTTCCAGTTCTTTGCCACCACTAAAAGAAGTGCTATAAATATTTTTGTACAGATAGGTCCTTTTCCCATATCCTTGATCTCTTTGGCATAAAGACCTAGTAGTAGTTTTTCTGCGTAGCCCTTTGCGCACAGTTCCAAATTGCTATCCAGAGTGGTTGAATGAGTTCACAATTCCATGAACATTGCATTACTGTCCCAATTTTTCCACATCTCCAGCATTTGTCTTTTTCCTTTTCTGTCATGTTAGTCAATCTGATAGGTGTGAAGTGGTACCTCAGAATTGTTTTAATATGTGTTTCTCTAATTAGTCATTTTGAGCATTTTTTCAAGTGACTATTGACAGCTTTGATTTCTTCTTTTGAAACTTCCTGTGCATATCATTTGACCATTTATCAGTTGGGGAATGACTTGTGTTCTTATAAATTTGGATCGCTTCCCTATATATTGGAGAAATGAGGCCTTTGTCAGAGAAACTTGGTGTAAATTTTTTCTCCACTTTCCTGCTTTCCTTCTAATCTTGGTTGTATTGGTTTTGTTTGCACAAGCCCTTTCTTTAAATTTTATATAATCAAAATTATCCATTTTACTTCTTCAGATCTTGTTGGTCACAAACTCTTCCTTTATTCATAGAACTGATGAATAAAATTTTCATGCTCCTCTAATTTATATCTAAATCATTTGCTTATTTTGGTATGCAGCATGAGATGTTCTAGGCAGAAATTCTGCCTAGAGTTTCTAAGCAGACTACTTTCTAGTTTTCCCAGCAGTTTTTATCAGATGGTAAATGCTTGCCTCCGAAGCTTGGATCTTTGAGTTTATCAAATGGTAGATTACTATCATGCATTTCTCTCAATGACCCTTTGGGTTACCAGAAATTTTTATTTTTTTGGACATTGTGGTATTGCATGATTTCCAGCCATGTTGATGTTCAAAAGATGGTTTTTAGTGCTATCATAGAGGCATTATTAAATGTGCTACACAATTGCCCAAAGGCAGTCCAGCTCTTTCTTCCTTCTGTTTAATTTTGAGCCTACTTTATTATTCATTGACAGGTCCACAGATATATTTTGGACAAATTCAGTGGACTGCCCATCCACCAGCATGTAATGATCTGGGAGGGTTATGCATTTTTCACCCTTTTTGTTTGTGTTAGATGAATCTTGAAATCTTTTTTGACTGTTGCTGAATCTCAGTGAAGGGGCCTCAAAACAGTGCAATCAGTGCAGTGTTTCCTGGAAACAGAAGTTTCTAGAGTACCCTCACCATTTATAGAAAAAAAAAATCCCACTTCCATTGGGATTTTGCCAGAAAATCCTTTGTAACAGGAGCTAACACTTTGGTTAAATGTGTGTCTTCCTGTTTTATGCCACTTGGGACCGAGAGAGGATTGAACAAATTATTTCTGTGATTTTTATCCGTCTAATAATCTTAAATGTTTTACATATGGATGGAGATGCCTTGAAGGATAGCCTATAGCCTACTTTTTTGCTCTATCTAGTCAAAAGCTTTAAAAAAACAACAAATAAACGAAGAAATCTGGCAGTTAAAATCAGGAAGACCAAGTTTAAATTTGGCCTCAGACATTTACTATCTCTGTGACCCTAGACAAGTCACTTCTGTTTGCTTCAGTTTCCTCATCTGTAAGGGGATAACAATAGTATGTACCTCTCAGCATTGTTGTAAGACTCAAATGAGATAATTTTTGTAAAGCGCTTAGCTCAGTGCCTGGCACATAGCATTATATAAATGTTAGCCATTGTTATTATTAATACTGTTTCTATTATTATACTTTTTAGCCACTTTTGTGGTTATGAAGAAGGTGGTCCACTGCAGAAAATCTTTATTGAAAGCATGCCTGTTCCATTCTCATATTCATCAAGATTACCCTTAATGTCTGTGTACATTATTTACTTAATATTTTATAGCGGTCTGAAAGTAGGCAAATGAGTTGTTAGTTGCTGATGTCCTCTCAGTTGCCTTTTTTGGAGAATAATACTGCCTGTGTTTTTTTCCTTATCATTTGGTGTCTTAACCTTCTTTAAAACATTTGGAAAATGGATCCTTCAGTGCTTCTAAAAATGGTATGTCTTTAGCTAGGATTTCCTCAGGTGTAGTTTGTTATTTTTCCAACTTTATTTTCTTGATTTCCATTTCAGCTTCTTTTTTGTGGTGCACTTGGTTGGTACTCAGATGCTAGAAGCAGGGTAATCACAATGATGAGAACAGTTCTATAGAAACACTGCTAAATCTGTTCATTTTCTGGCTAGTTGTTATCCTCCTTAACAGTTTTCTTATATGAATATGATGATCTAGATTAGCTGGGTTTCACATTAAGTGTTTTGCAGACTCATTTTTTTCTGCTTTGCAGCTGCAGGACTTCCCCATCCCCCACCCTCCCGGCCTGCTGCAGAGATCTTCAGGGTTTAGAATGTCTTCTCTGGCCAACTTGTGGCACATAGGGATGAAGGAGGGTGACCCTACCAGAAAATTGGAGGTTGTGGAGGTAGCGAACTGCCAGGTGAGTTTGGAGGCATTTAAAAACAAACCTATTTCTAAGGTTAATTCTAAAATATCGTCATACAAAATTTGCTAAATCAAGTGTTTCATGAAATTAAAAGATAATAGTTTGCTTTTATATAGCCCTTTAATGTTTGCCAAGCACCTTATATACATTGTCATTTGATCTTCAGGTAACAATCCTGAGTGGACTACTATTATTCCCATTTTACAGAAAATGAAACTTAAGTCTCTGAGAGGTTCTGTGACTTGCTGACTTCCCCAGGGTCACACTGGTATAATCTATTAAAGATGACATGTGAATGAAGACCTTTTTGACTCCATACTGTACCATACTGCTTAGCATTATAGGACACAATAAAGGAGGGCTTTTTATTATTGTTGTAGAGCTCTTTGTAGTGAAGATAATTTGGAAAAAGTAGGAAATAGGAGAAAGATCCTTGAGGGTGAAAGATAGTGAAGGCTTAGGAACTATGTTGTCTTATCTCAACTGTAATGGAAAAAACAGTCCAAGGAAATGTGAAGGCAGTTTTTAAATATCTGAAGGTACATATTAATAAAAAAAAAGTCTTGGACTTGGTTTCCTGATCTCTCGATCTTTCTCACTATCTAATTTGTGAGATGGGGTTAGTATTATCACCCTGACATATTCACAGATCAAATAAGATAAAGTTCTTTTTAACTATTTGTAGAGGGTAGGTGGTTTTATTGTAGATATTTTAAGAGAGATGGGTTATGTTTAAATGTCAGGAAGAACTGTATCGAAATTAAACAAATTTATAAGTGGAGTGGGAATGTTTCCTGTCATAGAAAATATTCAAACAAGTTCATGCAGTCTGGATTTTAGAGCTTAGAGGGACCTTAGAAATCATGGAGCTTTCTTTTTACCGGTGTGTGTGTTTGTTCATCCTTCGTTGCCAAAGACCATGCCATCAGAGAAATAATGACATGACTTGCACTTGACTTTGTTTTGAGTGAGGGAGGGCTGTGCAGGTTACCATCCTCACTTCTCCTCCAGATCCATCCTGGGAATCCAGTGACCAGATATTCATCAGGATGAACAGACATGACCCAGGATGAGGCAGTTGAGGTTAAGTGACTTGCCCAAGGTCACACAGCTAGTGA
>CM053769.1:354508435-354626709 GCA_028658325.1 Potorous gilbertii
CATGACTTGCACTTGACTTTGTTTTGAGTGAGGGAGGGCTGTGCAGGTTACCATCCTCACTTCTCCTCCAGATCCATCCTGGGAATCCAGTGACCAGATATTCATCAGGATGAACAGACATGACCCAGGATGAGGCAGTTGAGGTTAAGTGACTTGCCCAAGGTCACACAGCTAGTGAGTGTCAAGTGTCTGAGGTGAGATTTGAACTCAGGTCCTCCTGACTCCTGCACTGCACCACCAGTGAGGAAACTGAGGCTTAGAGAGGTAACTGGATGACAAGTTGTAGATCCAGATCTAGAAAGATCTTTAGGCCAACCTAATTTTACAGATGAGGAACTTGAGATCTAGGGAGGTTAAGTGATTTCCCCAAGGTCGCAAAGGTAGGCAGGATTTGAACCCAGCAGTGTTTTTCTGCAGTACTAAGTGACTTTTCCAGATACTGACTGCCCTCACTTTATGTAAATTTGCATTACACGAATTTGACTTTACAGAAATCTGAAAGAAATCCTCATTGCAAAAGCCCCCCCCCCACTGTTAACTTTATAGTACAGTACTGTGCTTTATCTGTGCTCTTGCCCTAAGTGATCCTTGGCCTGTCCCACCCTTGCCCATCTTCTCCTTTCTCTGGCTCCCACTTGTCCTTGAACTATGTAATGGGCCCCTTCTCACTTCATTCCCTCCCTTCAGTTCCCTTGGCAAATTCACATAAATTCACATTAAATCCCCTTTTGCCAGAATTATCTCTATCTTGTGGGAATGGGCGTTCATTCTAAGTGTGGAGGATGCTAATACATATGAAAAGAAACACAGCCTCTACCCTCAAGGAGTTTATATTCTAATGAAGGTTGCAAGCAAAAAATGAGCTAAAAACTGGGGAGGGAGAGTGTTAAAGAAGCGTGTCCTTCTTTGAGTGATAGGTTGGATCAGGTGACCTCTAGGAGTACTTGCAGCTGTTGTAATAAAAATAATAAGTTGCATTCATATGCTATGTTAAAATTTTGTCTTTATGATTCCTTACGAGAGAATGCCGCATGGTATAATGCATAGAGATCTAGCCTCTGAGACTTGGAAGGTCCAGATTCAAGTCCTTGTGATCCTAGGCTAGTCGTTTAATCTTTCAGTGCTTCAGGCAATTTTCCTAAAATCTGAAGTTGTGGAATTGTTACTGGAGTGCTTTTGTGGAAGGAAATCACTGGGGGAAGTTGGAGTGGGAAATGATTCTGTAAGAGTTTGTATTCTGGAAGCAGTAAAAATATTTACTGTGAACAGTTTTTCTGTGTGAAACAAAAGAAAACCTATTATAATTGATTGATATATATATTTTGAGTTTCTACTAAATCCATGGCACTGTAGTGTTTACAGAGCATACATAGGGGAGCATTGACAAGAGGCCAGAAACACTTTCTTGCATTTCCCAGTCATCTTCGTGCCTTACTGGCAAAGCTTATTGGCCAAGGAGAAATGGGATCTTATAATGACTCTTCAAGTGGAGACTCTTGGAGGGCTTTGTGCTTCAGGTGATGATTGGAATAGATAACTTCATAAGGTTTCTTGAATTTCTAAGTTCTATCCAAAGAATTCTGATGTAGGATCCTCTGTTCTTCCCTTAGACCTCTGAAGGGCTAACAGACATTTTCATTTGGTGGTTAGGATCTTCCTTGGGATGATAAAACCAGTAAATTCCCCAGGCCATGAAATTAGATGAATTTTTTTTTTTCCTGTTACTTGGTCATTATTCTCCTGCAGTAAAAATGATGTAAGGTGATAAGGAGATAGCCACTATTGTACTCTGGTTTCAATCTATGAGGATTGTCTTGAAGAAGAATGATTAGATTTATCCTCCAGGTTATCCAATGGAACTGACAAGGATATATGGCAAAAGTTATAGGAAGGTAGATTTCAACTCAGTAAGGAAAAATTTTCTAACTATTAGGAGTTACTTAAAAAATGGAATAGGCTATTTCTGAAGTTTGAGGTTCTTATTATCAAAGATATTTCAGCATAGATTTAGGGACTTGCTGGAAGGTTGTAGAAGAGATTCTTGCTTCAGTGTCTTGGACAAGATACTCACTAAAATCTCTTCCAGCATTAGGACTTTATGATTTTAGGATTCTCCCTAATCCTCTTGTATTCTTTTCTTTTTTTGAGCATTGGAGACATGAATTCCCTGGCAGCTCTCAACAAGCAGGTGGAGGCTGAACTTATTTACAGTTTATGTGATTACTGAAAAGATATGTCCATCTTGTTCAGTAGCTTTCATTACTTCTATGTTGGATGTAGGCTTTATAGATTTTAAATTCTAGAAATTCTGTGCTTAAAGGAGGATAACAGCTGAGGAATATGATCAAAGGAATTGTTTCTGTGTACAATTAATTCTTAGCAATTATTGCTAGAGAAAGAAGAGGCACAGGACAGGATCTGAGTGTTACTGACATTATCACTAAGCATAGGGCCTTACACTGTCTTTCCAGTGCCACCCTACTGTTCTAGACCAGTCTCAGCTCTCATATAATTTCCTTCCTATACTCCAGCCAACTGAACTATTCCTCATTCCTTTTTATGACCTGTGCTTTCCCCAGGCTTTTACTAATTCAACTACCCGTGCTTCAAATACCCTCTATCAACTTCCCCTTTCTCTTCTCCATCTCCACCTTTTGAAAGCCTTCCTATCCTTCAAGACCCACACCTTCCTTCAAATCTTTCCTGATTCCCCTATTGAGAAATGGAAGTCTTTCAGTTCCCTCCATAGAGCTTGGGAAACAATTGATTTATACTTCTCATGCACTTACCTTATTCTGTTTTGTATTATGGTCATTTGTATAAGTGTCAAAGACAGAGATAAGTGTCTAATTTATCTTTGTACTTTCCTAGCCTAGCAAAATGTTCTATATGTAGTAGTATCTGTTGAATTTTACTCACTTTACATGGAGGTTTTGATTGTTTAAGTGATAAAAATATTTTATTATCTTGAGAGGCAGCATGGCATAGTGAAGCCCTGAACAACCTGCAGCCTGCCAAAGGATTTCTGACAGCCTGAGAAAAACATAGAGAACACACTCTACAGGTTGTGCAGGCCTGGTGTAGTATGTAGACAACTGACCTTAGAGTCAGAAAGACCATTGTTCAGTTCACGCCAAACATACTGGCCTTGTGTCCCTGGGAAAGTCTTTGAACTTTTCAGTGTCCTAGACAACTCTCTTAACACTATAACTTGCTGAACAGTTGAAAGGAAATAGAAATTCCCTATGAAAATGAAATCATTGGTCGCATTAAGAAAAAAAGAACAAATAGATGGTTCCTAGAATCAGTACTACATTTTGATACTTTTTGATGATGCGTTAAAATTATCTTGCTTTTTTTTTGTTACTGGGCCATAAAGAATAAAAATTCTAAGCCTACTATAAACTTTATTTAGTGATCTGGAAGATTGAAACATTTATTATACTTCAGGATATTTATCCTTCTAATAATTTAGCATCTAGTATGAGGGGAGATAATTAATGCCTTTGAGTTTTCGATTTTGTCTTTCAGGCCTAATGTGCCATGGCCAAATTCTTAACCACATATGTCAATCTGTGTTAAGATAAAAGTTTAATAGATCAATTTCTTAATTCTTTATTTAGGTAAGATGATAAGATTATTGGCCTTAGAAGCTGATGCTCCCTGAGCCTTTTTTTTTTGGTCAGTTTGATTCTACATATAATTATTAATTGTCTAATATGTGCACAGTCTTGGGTCAAGTACTATATTAGATAGAGAGATGAATTTGGCATCATTCCCCTTCGTGGAGCATAGTAGTAATATCTTGTACTTGTGTCACACTTTATGATTTACAGAGGAATTTCCTCACAAAAACCCTATGACATGGGTAGTGTAATTATTATTACTTCCGTTATTCAGATGAAGAAAGTGAGGCTCAGACAGGTGGAGTCATTTTGCTGATAGTAAGAGGGATAGCTGAGCTGTCGGTTATACGAGGTATAAGGTTAGTCTTTAAGAAGGGTGTAAGTTATCATGGGAACTCAGAAAGAGAAAATCTTAAAGCATGGAGGGAGGGACCTGGAAATGGAAATCAACTATGTATGGTCATCCCACAGTTAAAATTCTAATTTCTTGACCCCAGGCATTCTGTCAGCCATTCAAGAACACTATCTCTGTTTTGGTCTGTGGTTTTCCTAAGTTAACCTCTAAGGCCTCTGGACTAGAACTAGAAATACATAATAGTGTTTAAAAACCTCATGAGAGGGATTGGAAGGATAGACTCTGCTTCATATTAAATCTCTTATGGCTATGCCCTTTGAAAAAAATCATATTAATTATTCTCCTAGGTACTTTCTCTGTACCTTATAAATTAAACCAAAACATTAAAATTTTGTGACAGACACTGTCATTTATTTGTTAAGCTACTGAGTTCCCTTTTTTTTTTTTAAATACACTTATCCATGATCTAGAAGTTTCTATACTTGGTAAAGGGAGCCACAATTTAAATGACCCCAGATTAAGTGAAAGCATCCATTACAAATTAAGTGAAAGTATCCATATTACACTAATTTTCTCCTTATGTGTTTCTTCACCACATTGAGTTCTTAGTAACAGGTCTTTTCCTATACTTTATGAAAATCAGATTTTTTTGTGTCATTTAAAAATACTAAACCATCACCTATAGAAAGTGCATCAGTTAAAAGTTTGTTTGTTTCACATTGATTTCTGTGTAAATATAGATCACCGTTGTAACAATTACTTATGTAACATGATTTTATTTTTCCCTTTTTTTCTGGATTTTTTTTCCAACTGTTACTGCAAAGTATAGGTCCCCAAATGCCTGTTTGGAGTTAATGGCAGTGGTCTGTCTAAATGATAAGACGACATCATTTTGGTAAGTGAAATCATATCTATGTGAGAGACTTTGGGTGAGTGTTTAGGAAGCAATAACTATTTTTTTTATCTCCCTATTTTCCCCTGACTGAAAAGAATTCTAACAATAATACCTTCCTAAAAGGATTTTGAGGCTTAATTTTACTCTCCTTGGCATCTGTAAGTGTTCTTCTTCATTTTGCTAAATAAGATTTCTAGAAACCTTTGTGAACCTTTTTTTAAAAAAAATATTATTACCTTGTTGTCTGGAGAGGCCTCATGATGCCTTGGAAAGGGTGCAGTCTTTTGAGTCAGAAGACCTAACACCTGTCTTCTTACACCTTACTCCCTACTTTATTATTCTTCAATCCAGTGGCACTGGTCCCTTGTCTGTTTCATGAACAAGACACTCCATCTGTTGGCTCCAGGCATATTTTCTGCCTGTTCCCCATGTCTGCAATATTTTCCCTTTCCTGCTCTGCCTCCTTCAAGTTCCAACTAAAATCCCATCCTCCACAAGAAGCTTTTTCTAACCCCACTTAATTCTAGTGCCATCCCTCTCTTAATTATTTCTTACTTATCCCATATGTACGTGGGATTGTACATATTTGTTTGTACATATTTTGTTTGATTATGACTCCTTGAAGGCAGGCATTGTCTTTTACTTTCTTTTACTTACTTTCTATTCCCAGAGCTTAGCACAGTATCTGATACATGGTAAGTACTTAATAAATGTTTATTGACTATTTTCCTGGGTACAAATTCTGACTCTGCTATATACTGCTTGTATAACCTTGGTCACATCACTTAACTTTTCTGGGACTCATCTATAAAATAAGGGAGTTTGGACTTAAAATTATTATTCAGCTCTAAATTCTGTGAGCCATAACCAACTTCATTTTTCATTGTCTGTGGCTGTACAGCATCAAGGTGGGAGCTAAATTAATGACTTTGATTACTGTTCAAAACTAATGGGAGGTAATGGAAATTACCTTCATGAGTTAACGGGAAAAGCCCTAGACTTGGAGTCAGAAGACTTTGATTTGATTTGAATCTAGGCTTTTCCACTTATGTGCATGATCCTAGAAATTTAACCTCTGAACCCATTTCCTCATTTGTAGAAGGGGGAATAATTATCTTTGCCCTGCTTATTTCACCAGGGCTCTAGTGAAGATAATTGAGAGTGAATTCAAAAATGCTTTATAAATTGTAAAGCACTATATAGAAATCTAAGAAATAACTATATTCTTTGTGGACCAACAAAGAAACATGTACTAGTTCTTATAGGGAATTACATCTACTTATTGTTATTGCTGGGACAGGTAAGTATGGAAAATCATGCTTCCCTAGTTGTTGAGCAGGACTTTTTCTGCCAGCATGACCTAAGCCATGAGCCATGACCCTACCACCCTCTGAATCTATAAGTCCAACGACTGAGGGGTTGTACTTTTTTAAGGTTTGGTGAGTAAGAATTATTTTTTCTGGAATACTTCAAGGTGAGTGAAGTAAATTCAACCTCAGACTCTTCAACAGTAAAGAAATCTCTTTTTAGAAAAATAATCTTTAATAGCTGGCAGGAAATATATACCTAAAAGACAAGATTAAATCATTCAGCTTATTTTTTTGTTCTTTCAATTCATTGATGGGGCAAATGGTATAATTTATGGATATAGAAGAAAAAAGATAGATTGGTCTTCTAGATATTTGTCTGTGTTTATGCCATGCCAGACACATGATCAGTGCTGAATAAATATTTATGGAGTTGAACTTAATTTTTTTTTTTTTTTTGCATTTACCCCGTCACTACTCCTCTCTTCCCTGCCCCATATCCTATATGTTTATGGCAGTAACATGAAATGGAATAAAAGAAAATATTCTTATTAAATTTAAGGTACTTTAAAAAAAAAGTTTTATTGATGCCTTTTTGCTTTTTTGCACAGTTCATTTGCCAGTATATGACCCATCCTAGTCTAGGGCCCTTCGTTATAACAAAGAAAATCTTTTGAGTAAAACTTATTAAACTTGACAGTATGTGCAATCAGTATTCTACACCCATAGTCCTCTTACTTGTTATTGATAGGGAGGGCTTAGACATGCTTGTTTCTAACTCTGTTATTTTTATGCTTACTGGGATATTCCAATTAAAGAAATTTTTTTAAATTCCTTTTTTTTGGTGGGGTGGGAAGGAAGGCTACCTTATTGCTTGACAAATAAATTACAACTCTCACAGTTGTAATACAACTGAAATACATAAGCACATGTTGTAATATATGCATAATGAGAAAATTTGTCTTTTTTCTCTCTTTTAAAAGGTTGCCTCACAGTCTGCTTGGTGTGTTTGTATTGAATAATCATCACCATGGTTTTGGATGACCTTCCAAACTTAGAAGATATTTATACTTCCTTGTGCTCACCAACAATGGAAGACTCAGAGGTGGATTTTGACTCTGGAATGGAAGATGATGACTCAAAACGTGACAGTATTTTGGGAGATTCTATTATCTTTATGGCTTTCAAAGGAAATATAGATGATACAGACTTGAAATGGAAATTGGATGCCATATTGGAGAATGTTCCCAGTCTTTTACATATGGGTAATCTTAAGTGTCTTTTCCACTGTTTATTTGGTTGTCTTTAATTATTTATAATCAGGCCCCATTGGCAGGAATATGGGAGTGATTGAGGTTGGGGCATTGTTTGGATTAGTTAAAAAAAAAATCGAATTGTAGAATTTAAAAAGAAAGTAAGGTGTGTTATTTTCAAATAGGAGATTGTAACTAGACTGAGTTTTGCTTAGAATATGTTTTGCTAGATAAGAATAATTAGCAGTTAGCTTATATACATATAATTACACATAAGTACTAAAGGATACTAACAGAGTTTGTCCTCTTAACAACTTAAAATTTTCCTAGAAGTCTTGTGCTTACCATTAATACCCTAGTACTAAGGCAGACTTTAGTGTAGGTCCTCTAAGAATTAGCTCAAATTCCAATTTCTTGTAGTATGAATTAATTAACTTTTCTGTAATGTAATTTGTTTTCTATGGAGAAGAAATCATTTTTCAAGGAATTTGGATGTTTTCAACCAACTCCTTCAGCAGTTATTTAGCATATGTATTCAGAACCTTTTATTTGTCAGTGATATTTATCAATGTAATATATTATATACTAAGAATCCTTTTATTCACAAAGCAGCTGTTAGATCATGTTAAGTTGGTGCATTTGGCATTACTTTGCTGACTTATTAAGATATAAAATGCCTATTTTTTGACAATTTTAAGAAATTTTACAAAATGACTAAATTTAAAAGAGTAGAATTAGTTCTTGAGTGTTCGTGCTAAAATAGAAAATGTTTTTAGGCAATTCCGTACTTCTGAATGACCCTTACATTTGCATAAATATGTGCTATTTCTGAAAATCTTTGATCCTCTTCTGAGGAGAGTTTGATTAATGCTTTCTGTAGGGCTCATGTTCTTAAAGCCTTTCCTGGAGCCAGTAATGGGAGGGTCGTTTTCCTTTCACCTTAAGATTTTATCCTGTCCCAGCAGACTCAATGACAGACATTCCAAGAGCCCGGATCAGTCTTTTAAATTAGCCCTACGAGAGCTCTCCTCAAAGAATCATAGAACTCTAATGTTGGAAGCAACCTTAGAAGTTGTCAAGCTCAGCACTTAACCTCAAACATGATTACCTATTATAATATACTATCCTTATTAGAGCCCCTATTGGACCAGTTGTAGTGTGGCTAGGGGTAGGATGGCCTTCCATCCTACAATTTGGAACTTAAGAGTCTAAAAGTGATAGAATTTAAAACCTAGATGGAACTTCTGAGCCCATTTAGTGCAATGCCTGCATTTTATAGAAAGGAAGAAACTGAGGGCCAGGGAAAGGATGTCACTTATCAAAAGTCCTGCAATGAGATACTGAAGAGTCTGAACTAGAATCCAGGTTTCCAGACTCCTAGTCCTGTTGCTATCTATTTCCCTTATATCAGGCATTTCCATCTGTCACTTCCCACTTAAGAACTTAGAATTATTCCTTGTATTGAATCTAAATTCGTGAACCTGGCATTCCTACCAATATATTTCTTCTTGCCAACCTTAGTCCTCATTATTGCCTGTGTATTGCCTTTTATTCAGTTACGTTTTTGTACTGTCATTTCAGTCTAATATTCACATGCTCTTGTTTGTCTCTACCTTCTCTTGAACAACTTTTTCTTTAGAATTCACTTTTTTACTTCACTCCCTGTGGCCCTTACTTCCTTTAAAACTTACCTCTTCTTGTAAGTCTTTATTCTCTCTTTCACTCACTATTCTTAATTTGTGTACTCAATTTAAGTTAATTTTCATTAGAAATAATTTATATTTATGTAATGCTTTCTAGTAGGCAAAGAAATTTTCTTAATAATCCTGTAAGGTAGGCAGTATATAGTCACGATTATCTCCCTTTTTACCAGTTAGAAAACTAAGACTTAAAAAGGTTACATAAGTAGCCCAGGGTCTTATTATTGTGCAGTAGAAAAAGTACTGGATTAAGGGTTGAAGGACTTGGATTTTAATCCCAGTTTTGTTACTTGGTATCTGTGTGACCTTAGGTGGGTCACTTGACTTGCCTGTGTCTCAGTTTCTTCATCTACTAGACGACAGTTGAATTACCTGACATCTAAGACCCTTTTCAGCTCAAAAGAAAAAACAATCACATTACTGTTGTAATTAATAAGTGGCAGAGCCAAGACCCAAACCCTCTTCCTGGTCCTAAATCTCAAGCTAAGGCTATATTATATTATAATATACTTCCTCAGGCTTCATTACAATGAAACTTTCCAAATCTGGAATAATTCACCATAGTGTAGGTTCATCTTATATGATGATTCCTAGATTTGTATAATCAGACCTAGTCTTTTCCTGAATGCCAGTTACACATAACCAGCTGCCTATTGGCCATGCCTCAGGGGCATCTCAACCTCAGTGTATCCAAAACAAGACTTGTTTTTGAAAACCCTCCTCTGCCTTACTGCCCTATTTCTATTGAGCATACCACTGTCCTTCTAGTCACCCAGGTTTGTATCTGAAGGAGTTGTTTGCAATTCTTTTCTCTCATGCCTTGTATCCCGTTTGTGGTCAAGTCTCATTAATTCTGTCTCCATGACATCTTTGACATCTGTCCCCTTCCCTCTACTTACACATGGTCCCATCTCACTTATTGTCTAGACTTTTTAGTATCTTCCTAGTCAGTTTTCTTGCCTCTACTGTCATTTTCTTATCCATCCAGCATGTGACTGCTTTGCCCCTTCTCTCTAGGACTAAAAAAAGTGAACATCTCTGCCATTTAATGTCCTTCTGCATTCAACCACCATTCTAGACTTTTTGTACATTCTTCTTTTACACACTTTGTTTCAGTCTAACTTGCTATCCCCTATTTGGGGTGTTTCATTTTTTTCATTACCTCTTCCTGAAGGATATTTACTTCTCACCTCTCACTCTGAATTCTTAGCTTCTGCAAGGCTCAGCTTAAATGAGCTTACAAAGGGCCTATCTTGATTCCCCCTTGTACTTGATCGCCAATAATCCACTGAAAATTACTTTTTATTTACTTTGTATGGAGTTTTATGTTTTTGTGCTTATGTTGTTTTCCCCCAATAGAGTATAATTTTCTTGCAATCAGATGTTGTCTTGTTCTTGTTTTTATAACCTTGTTGCCTACTACAGTGTTTGGCACATTTAAGTGCTTAATAAATGCTTTTATGAATGAATGAATAATTGGAGAGATTGGGAATTTAAATGAATGATGTCTGAATTACAGACTTTTGCCCGTAATTTGAAATGTCTGCTGTTTATTATTTAGACTGAGAAATGCATTATTCACTCCTCTATTTATTAAATGCCTACCAGGTACAGAGCACTGTGTTTGGTATTGGAGGAAATACAAAAAACAAATAAGTCATGGCCCCTCACAATCTAATGGAGGAAAGAACACATATATAACTATGTAATAATAATCATAAAGTATAATAGAATGAGAAGTACAAAGAGCTGTATGATACCCCAGGAAAGAAATAGTACTTCTGACTTAAAGGATGAGGAGAGACTCAGTGAGGAAGATTGCACTTAAGATATGTAAAGTCAAACTCTCTAGTAACAAAGCTTTCTTACATTTTGTTGGGACTGTCCCTTCTCTTCAGTCTTACTTTTCTGCTTTGAGTGTTGTAATGGCAATATATTGTAATGCTTTAACCTTTCTTGCCCCCGAGGTTTTCTGTACTACTCTGAAGATTTTATGGTGAAGCTTGGCAGAAAAGGATGGTAGTTTAATGGAAGAGGTGTCACAAGCTTTCTTACCCAGATCGACAGACAAAGCATGTATTTTTGTGTGCTGGGCACTATGCTAACACAGGAGTTACAAATAGAAGCAAGCAAGATATTCCTTGATCTTAATCCTTCGTTCTAATGAGGAAAGACAACTCACAAAATGGAACTAGAAAGGGAGGGCCAAGTGTATATATGAGGTAGCGTCTTGGGGAGGCTTCATTCCAGAGAAGATGAGCAGACTTTCTTTCACCTCTTAGGGTCAAGAGGCTGAAAGGCAGAATCTAAGATTGTAGTGGGAAGCCAAGAATGATTATAACTAAAACGTAGGCATCACTGTGAGGAGATGACTGGGAAGAGCATTTTGAGCTCCTTTCCATGGCTGACACTTTTTTCAATTTCTCTTTTAACCAAGAATCCAACAAGCTCAAAGTACAGAAGGTGGAACCTTGGAACAGTGTCCGTGTTACATTTAGCATCCCCCGGGAAGCTGCAGAGCGGTTACGAATTCTGGCTCAGAACAACAATCAGCAACTCCGGGACTTAGGAATTCTCTCCATTCAGATTGAAGGTATCTCTGCCATTTGCTCATGTTGGTGGTTTCAGTTATGGCAGTGGTAGGAATCACTAGGAATAGAAAGCCTGCAGCTTTATAGATATTTTTAAGTTATATAATTGTCAGGCCTGTTGAATGATGGCCAGATCATAAACCAATCTATATTTCCTGTTTTAGCAGGTAAGAGTGGAAGATGAACCGGTTGAGTGCTCTTTTGTCACTCTGCTGTTCAGTCCCCTTTGGTATCCAACTATACTGCATTTGTGAGTGGTAAAATTCATGGGTATAACAATGGTTGTCATGATTTAGTCATAGCTTTCTAATTTTAGGGTATGTGTACGGCAAACCTTAGGCCACTTGCTCCCCCTTCTCTCTGCCCTGTGATCCCCAAGGGTTCAGACAAATAATAGAGAAGATGGTGCCACTTTTGCTGTGCTAATAGAAAGAGGCACTACCATCATATTACTATGGCTGGGGGACCATCCTCTCCTTCAACCTGTCACTTCCTATCCTTCCATATCCATGTTTGGAGTAACATTGGAGAACAGTAAGGATCATTTATAACTTCACTGTAGATTCTTGGCAATCTGACCAATCTGACTAAAGAGAACTAGTGTTTTAATAACTTTGTCAGGGTACTTTGGAATTTTAACTATATTGAAAAGACCCTGGCTTTGGCATACTTAATATGTTCATGGTTTCCTTCCTTCTCTTGAAAAGCAGGAAAAACTTGAGAATTTTTTTCTTTTTATTCACTTCATTTTATACTTTCTAGTAACAATTTCAGACAAACTCTGCTACAAAGTTTGCTCCTTTGTGATAGTCGTGATAAGCCTTCTGAGGATAAGTCACAGTATCCCTTTAGCAGCCAAACATGTACCTGCCTGGATACACAAAATTAATACTACTGGTTATGTTGTCAGTATAGTGTGAACATTCAGTTTTTTAGTAGTGGAGGATGAATTTGCACTGGTTGTTCTGCTTACTTTCTTGCTGTCCTGTTTGTAAGTAAGATTGACTCACAAAAATTTTTGAGCTGCAGGGAATCTTAGAGATTATCAGATCCAAAACTTTTTATTTTACAATAGAGAAACCTGAGTCCCAGAGAGTTTACACAATGGGCCACAGTCACACAGCTAGTTAGTAGCCCAAAGACCAACACAGGTTTGAGTGTAACAGAGTAAAGTAACTTTCTTGGCTTTTTTAACTCCGTATTTTAATCAGCTGGTTACATACAGCTTACATAACTGGTTGCAGAGACTTCAGTAAGGAAGGCCAAGAAATTTTCATTGCCACATGTTTTTAAACTCTAGTCACCCGTGCTTCTCTCTGTCCACAAGATGGGGCTATTTTCCTGCAAAGAAAATTTGGATAAACTACCCCATGGTTTATTCTTTGGAACTCCTTTGTTTCATGTATGGACCATTTCTCCTTGTACAAAAGTCAGTAAATAATACTTTGGTAAATGAATTTTTTCCCTTTCTGGATTTAATTTTTAATAATTGCTATATCTAGTTCAAATTTAAGGGATAAAATTTCTTCAGCTTTGAGTATCTAATTAAATTTCAGTTCAAGAAATGGTGGTAGAGGGAGGTAAATCCTATCTGGATATTGTCTTTCACTGCAATAATTGTCTAGAACTAGGACTGGGAGAGACCTGAAAGGTTATCTAGTTCAACTCCTTTGCCTTGGAATAAATCCTTCTATAAGGATCCCTTGATAAGAGGTTGATCATTTTTAGTTGAGTTCTGTTTGGGTTGTCTCTACTAGAAAAGAACAAAGAAGAAGGTGAAGGGAGGCTTTTCTGACATTTTTTCTTGGGGACTCAGAATTCAAACTTTTGCCAGAGGATTATATGAAATTTTCCAGCTTTAAGAAAAGCTATGACACATATATGAAATTATTGAAAACAGTGGGGAACCATTATTTGTTTACCTACACTTCTCACTGCAACCACTTTATATATATCTCCATTGTTCCAGTCCTGACACTCTGTCCAGCCTGTTCCATATGTACACTTTATTTTATTTATGCATCAGAGCAGTCTACTGATTGGGAAGTAGTACATTTAATGCCTAAAATAGATTATGAAAGGTCTCAACATGCTTTGTGTCTATTAATGTCATAGGGAGGGATTCATTTATCCATGGGGCTTATCTGATTTGTAGAAAAAACTTAGAAGAAGTAGAAAATTGTAACAGTAAGCACCCCAATATACACGAGGCATGGGGCTGCTATCACAGGTTCTTAGATCTTCATTCATAAAAGGAAAGCAACTTTCAAGGGGTTAACTGTCACTTTAGTGAAGCACAGATATCAGAGAAAATCAGAATGTCAGAAAAAATACGGAGAAATAAAAAATCAATGGACATGCTTGACTATTACATAACATACACAGTTACCAGAGGGAGAAGCATCACCTTCTGGGTTAGGGCTGAGGGGGCCCAGCTCCTTAGCAGCTTCCCAGAATCTTTCTGGCCAAAGAAACACTTCCAGTCAGTAAGCCCCAAAGTAAAACCTCACCCTCAGCGTATTTGTACATTTTTTACAGCCAGAGGGCATAACTCTCTGACCCAGTGCCTCAATAGAAAAAACAAAAAGATGCTTGGGATCCTTCTATAAAACAACTCCCATAATCTAACTTCCCACAATGGGCAGCTCCATCAATGGATGGGAAAGATCTTCTCCAATCATTTTATTCACAGGCACTTACAGTAAAACAAAAACAGCAAAAAAATCCTAATTTGATTGCCATTATACAAATTAATTTCTTCTGAAGACACTAAGTAAATTCATCAGGAATATTACAGAGGTAATTCCTATATTGGGAAGAAGCTGAACTAGATAATACTTGAGGTCCTTTCTACTTCATAAAATTATGTAATTGTGAGACTTTGTGTACCTTGATTTTTATATTTTAGTAGAGGGCTTTAAAGTTTGGAAATTTTGCATTCTAATGCTCCCAGAGCAATTTCTTCTTATATCACTAATTGTATTTCATTTTTAAATTTGTTATTAATAGTTTTATTTATATCATCTTTATTTCCAAATATATCCCCTACATCCCACCCTCACAGTGATCTAGACAGTCTTTGTAACAAAAAACAAAAAAGAAAAGTGGGAAAAGCAAAACTAAACAACAAATCAGCATAACCAACAATATATAGAGTATTCCATATCCTTGGTACCCCATACTTACAAAGAAAAGAGAGGGGTACATTTTCTCATCTCTTCTCTGGAGCCAAGCTTAGTTCAGCTTCATTTTTTCTTTCTTTTTTTCGATTTATATTGTTATTGTATAAGTTCATTTCTTGGTTCGGCTTACTTCACTGAATCATTTCAGCAGTCTTCTTGTGATTCTCTGAATTCTTGTGACATAATAATATTCCATGACATCCATATGCCGTAATTTGTTTAACTCTTACCCATTTAATGAGCATTTACTTTATTTTCAGGATTTGCAGCACAAAGAGTGCTGCTTTGAATATTTTGGTGTGTATGGAACTTTTCTAAACGATTTCTTGGCATATATGTGCAGTCAAAGATTCTAGACAGTTTAGTGACTTTTGTTGCATGATTACTAATTACTTTTCAGAATGGTTGAACCAGTTTACAATTCTAAAAATATATTAGTGTGCTTATTTTTCTATAATACTTCTAAGACCACTCCTGTCTTTTTGACATGATCTCCAGTTTGTTTGGTATGGGGTAAAATCTTAGATTTTTTTGTGTTTCTTATTTTTTATTGGTAATTTGGTGCAGTCTTTCATAAGGCTCTTAATAGTCTGCACTTCTTTTGAAAACTGTTCATTCATATCCTTTGATCACTTTACCATTGAGGAAAGGCCCTTGGTCTTACATATTTGTGTTAGTTCCATATATACTGTTCTGTATATCATATACTTATCAGAGCTGTCATTAATTTTAAAAGCCATTTTTTAAAGATTGCTGGACCTAATGTTTTGCCTTTTATGTTTAATAAAAGCTGCCACTTAACACTATACCAGGCTGTTAAAATGCTTTGCTTAGATGACTGGTCAGTTTGGTAGATAGTAAATTAAGTCTTGTTTTTGGAAAAGTTTCATGGTATCTACATTTATGTAACCTTTTCAGATTTCAGTTTTGAGTTGTTGAGTTCCATTTTAATTTCAGCATATACTGCTTTGAAGAATTACAAGAACCTTGTTTAGTGCTACATAGCCATCCTATATTCATGTGAGGACTCTTTCTAACATTGTCCCTGGGCCGATTGTATTTAGCATTAAGAATATTGAAATACCATTTTAACTGTCTGTCTTTGGTATCTGCTATTGGCTATATTATAGTGAGTTTTTGTTATGCATTCTTTCTGTAATAATAACAAATATTTAATTAGGGAATTTTGTATACAGGGCAGCATGCTAGATCATAGGAGAGAGAGTTCAGGTAAGACATGGTTCCTTCCATCTGGGAGAGGGCTAAAACACTAAGATAAATAGCTTTACTGTGTAACGGTACTTCTGGTAAGTAACCCCCTTTGGCCAGGGTTTCAGAAGGATACTGAATTCTAGACTGTATATCTTTACTCCTGTATAATACGAGCTTGTATAAAGGCAGGTTGGCAGAGTGGATGGAGAAGCAGTCATAAAGCCAGGAAGACCTGGCTTTAAGTCCTGCCTCTGTCATGTACTGGCTCTGTGATCCTGGGCAAATTACTTAATCTCTTATTGCTTTTAGTAACTCTCTGAGACTTAAGTTGTCCAGAAGTTGCTAACCTTGCATTGACATTTTTTCACCTAGGAATTCCTTGTGTCAATGAGATAACAGTTCCATCCTTGTCCCTAATTATTATTTTGTTGTTTTTTGTTCACGTCCAATTCTTCATGATCGTGTTTGTTGTTTTCTTGGCAAAGATATTAGAGTGGTTTGCCATTTCCATGTCCAGCTCATTTTATAGATGAGGAAACTGAGGCAAATAGAGGTAAGTGACTTGCCCAGGGTCACACAGCTAGGAAGTGTTAGAGGTCAGATTTGAACTCAGGAAGATGAGTCTTCCAGACTATAGGCCCAGCACTCTATTGAATTCACCATTTAGCTACCTGATTATCATATCCTGTAGAAATGATTGAAATTTAACCAATTAAGACTGTATACTTAAGTTTGTTGGGAAAGATTTAGCTCATTCTCAGAATTGACCTTGGAAGCTTGATTATTCTCATTCAAATAGTTTTCTCTTTTCAACCTGACTGCCCTTTTCAGGTGAAGGTGCAATTAACCTGGCTTTGGCTCAGAATCGAAGCCAAGATGTTCGAATGAATGGTCCCATGGGAGCTGGGAATTCTGTTAGAATGGAGACAGGATTTCCCATGGCAAGTGGTCCAGGTAAGAACTGACTTATCACTATAAAATTCTTTTGTTAAACTCTCTAAGACTCATTTTTGCTTGACTGTGTCACTTATGGGAGGAAAAAAGTATGTCAATATATTTAATATAATATTATTGGCTTATAGTGTGTAATATATTGTTTATATTTTTTTAAGAAACAACCAGTTGTCAGTTTTCAGCATCCTCTGCGAATTTGTTTAGCAGCCTCAGTGAAATGCAAACTAAATGTAATATTGACTTCATCTAGGCCGAAACAAGCAAGTGTGGGGGGAGGGAAGAAAATCAACCAATTCTATCATGTAATTCAGCTGAATGACTTGCAGTGAAGTTTATGTTTTTTGGGAGTTTTCTGTTGCTACTTTTCTTCCATTCACTAAGTTAACTGACCAATGAAATTGACTAATGAAATTTCCCATTGCGCTTAATTCTTAATCTTCAGCTACAATGTATATGTGTTATAATATACAGATAGGAATATTTGAAGAATCTGTGATTTTCAAAAAAAGTTTATTGATGTATTTTGTTTTTAAACATCACTAAAATGTTCCCTATTATTCTTCTTTCTCTTCATAAACAAGTAATATTCTCTCTGTGTGCTATGTTTTCTTTCATTTTAAAATAAATTCTATTGGTATCTTTTATTTGGATTACCAAAATTTCCGCCAGGATCCCATTCCTCTCTTAGAGAGCCATCCCATATAACAAAAAATAACTTTTTTAAAAAGAAAAAAATCAACAGAACTTATTGGTCCATTGAAAAAGTCTGAAAATATTTGCAGTGTAACCCACATCCATAGACTTGCCACCTCTCTTCAAAGGGATGGGAAATATGTGGGGGTGTCTTCATAGCTCTTCTTTGGAGCCATACTTGGGTTTTATATAATTTTGCAGCATTTGCTCTTAAGTCTTTCTGTAGTCATTGTATGTATTGTTTTCTTGGTGCTGCACTTTGTAACATATTATATAAATCCTTCTGTGTTTTCTTTGGAGCCTGTGAAACATTTTTACCTGCTTATTCTCAAGGGATAATTGTATCAAGTAAGACAAGTTAACAAGCAATTACTAAGCACCTTCTATATGCACTGTTTTAATTACTGGGGCACAAAGAAAAGCAAAGTTTGTGTCCTCAAAGAGCTCACATTCTATGGGGGAAGATCATAAGTAAAGAATTATTTGGAAATAGAATGCTCACAGGATAAATTAGAGATAGTATCAGGGGGAATGAACTAAGATTTAGGAGGACTGGGAAAGGCTTTTTACAGAAGGTGGGACTTGAGCTAAGACTTGAAACCAGAGAATACAGGAGGGAGAGGTGAGGAGGGAGAGGTACATTTCCTTCTCTGTGCCTAGGAGAGAGAGCTGGGGAGAACACCTGCAGCTAGGAGGTAGAGTGTCATGTACAGGGAGTAGGAGACCAGCAACACTGGGTTGGAGCATGTGGAGGGAAGTAAGGTTTGTGAAGGGCTTTAAAAGCCAAACAATTTTGTATGTTATCTTGATAGGGAGTGGCTGGAGTTGATTAAATAAGGGATGATATGGTCAGATAAGCACTTTAGGAAGATCATTTTGACATCAGAGCCATGGGTGGACTGGAGTGGGGAGAAATTTGAGGTAAGGAGACCAACTACCAGACTATTGCAATAGTTCATGCGTGAAGTAATGAGGACCTATGCCAGGGTGGTAGCAGTGTTGGGAGAGAGAAAGGGGCATAGAAGGAGAGAGCTTTTAAATATAGAAATCACAAAACTTGGCAATAGAGATTGAACATGAGGAATAACCCCTAGGTTGGGAGCCTGGGTGACCAGGAGGGTGGTAGTACCTTCAACCTTAATAGGGGAGTTAGAAAGAAGGGAGGAGGGTTGGAAAGAAAGATAATGAATTCATTTTTGGACATGTTGAATTTAAGAGATCTGTGAGACATACAGTTTGAGATAGTAAATAGGCAGTTAGAAATAAGACAGTAGATGGCGCAATGGATAGAGTGCTGGGTCCTCGAGTCAGGAACACTTGAGTTCAAAACCGGCCTCAGACAACTTGATAGCTTAAGAGACCTTGGGCAGGTCCCTTAATCCCATTTGCCTCAGTTTCCTCCTCTATAAAATGAGTTGCAGAAGGAAATAGCAAACTATTCCAGCATCTTTGCTTAGAAAGCCCCAAGTGGGATCACAAAGAGTCAGAAACAACTGAACAACACTTAGGTACAATAAATTATCATCTACTCACTGCTGTTGTTTATTACTTCCTGTTTTGAGGATGTGGCATCCTCAGCAAGTAAATTCAGTTGTCTAAAAAGAGCTCCCAGCACATCTTCTATTTCTGCCTCACTCCTCCTGTTCTTCATCTTCACCTCAAACTTCACTCCCTCTGTTCCTTCCTATTCTCCCAATTTATTATCCTTGTTCTGGTCTTACTTAACAGTATGCACTCCGTAGTTAATTCAGCTGCATGTTGTCCTCCACCCCTGACTAACTTCTTTGTTCCCTACTTCTCTCAGTCATTATGCTGAAGAAAGTCACACCTCTTTGCCAACTGGGTCCATTCCATTCTCATGTTATCTTATCTCAACTGAACTGTCATTGTATTGAATAATTTTTTTCTTTCTCTGTTATTCTTTCCACCTGATTCAGCAGTAGTTCCAGACTTCTTTCTCCTCAATCCTCCAGCTCCTCTAAGCTATTTTCTCCTAATAGTCCTTATCCTCTTAGTATCTTGAGGAAATTGAAGTGATCCATTAATCCTTCCTTCTTTTTTATTCCATATCTTAAAACTTCTTTTCATCTTTACTCAGCCCCTTCTCCTTACAGATGAATCTTCTTTCCAAAGTCCACCCTTCTGTCCTCTCTTCTGCTCTCCTTTACTCTGTGGAAGCTAATCCCATCAATCATTTGTTTCTTCTTTAATCTTTTCCTATCCACTGGCTCTAAACAACGGCCCCAAACTACTTACAAAAGTCCTCACTTGATCCTGCCATCTCACTAATAAACTTTCATCCCATGGCTTCCTTCTTCTTGCCACATTCATAGAAAGAATCATCTACACTTGCTGATTTTACTTGATCATCCATTCACTTGTTAGCCCTTGAAAAATGACTCCTAAGCCTGTCTCTTCTTATCTCTCCTCCAAACTTCTCTATTGCTTTTGAGAGCATTACAATCCTCATTTCCAAAATTCCCACTCTTGGAGTAATCCTTTATTTCACCACATCCCCATCAGTTGCTGAGTCTTGCTGATTCTACTTCTATCATGTTTTTTGCATCAGTAACATTCTTTCAACTCACTTGACCACCACCCTAGTTTTCTAGCCTTACTTCATACTACTCTTTTTTATGCCTTTTATGTCCCATTCATAGCTTGTCTCTGAACTTGACTCTTTCATTTTTTACCTCTGTATTTGCATAAGCCATCTCTGGTCTCTAGAGTGTACTTCCTTTTTATTTATATCTCTTGGGATCCTTTTATTCCATTAAGAGTCATCATAGGTAACTTTATCAATGAAGTTTTTCTTGACCTCTTACACTACATCCTAAGTTATTAAGTGTTTTTTTTCCTCTTTAGGTTTCCTTGTATACTTTATTTGTATATCTTTTGTGTCCCACTAGTAGGATGTAAGCTTTCTAAGAGGAAGGACTGTTTTTTGTTTTTGTCTGCATCCCTAGAATAGTACATAATAGCAACATACAGTACGTAGTCCATAACTTAATAAATGTTTATTGAATTGAATGAGGCAGCATGTTGTATGTGAAGATTGAACTGGAATCAAAAGACTTGTGTTCAAGTCCCAACTCTGATATTTATTAGCTGCGTGCCCCTTGGCAAGCCAATTCATCTGATCTTCAGTTTCCTTTTCTTCAGTAAAAGGGGGACTTATAATACTTATACTGCCTGCCTCAGAGGGTTGTTATTAAAAATAACAAAAACCCTTATTTAACCTTGAAGTGCTGTGGAAATGTGCATTTTTGAGGATGGTTTTAAGTTATTACTTTACTCTAAGAAAAACTAATGGATTCCAAATTTTTTTGTAGGATTAATAAGGATGAACAATCCTGCAGCCGTTATGATGTCCCAGGGTGGAAATGTATCTTCTTCCATGATAGCAGCTGGTGCTAACCCAGAGCTGCAGACCAGAACACCCCGACCTGCTTCACAGTCAGGTAATGAACTCAAGTAAAAAGTCCATGATGGCATCAGGTGGTAGCATGTGGTACTCTCCAACTCTTGGTTGTGCTGAGCTCCCCCTCATTTATTTAGGTTGAGTGTGTTGAGAAGTGAAAAGGAAAAAATTGAGTCAAAATGAGCGGATCATAGATTCATACATTTAGAGTTACAAGGAACCCTAGTCATTGAGTCTTTCCCATTCATTTTACAAATGAGACCCAGAAAGGATAAGTGCTTTGTTAGTCTGTTTATACTTGTATGTTTCTGGGGAAGGGAACATGTGGTATTTATCTTTTTGAACCATTGATTACATATTTTTAAGCCTTTGAATAGATATTGTAGTAGTTGATGGAATCTTGCAGCTCATCATTTCACAATTCAACGTTTCTTTTTAAAATAATAAATTGTTATTAATATCTATATCCCTCTATATCCCTTCTCCTACCTCCTCCCAAAAAGTTGTCTTACAATAAGGAATACAAAAGAGAAAACAAAAATTCAGCAAAATTAACCAATATATTGAAAAAGACATCATATATAGTATTCTTTACTCATTGTCCCCTACTTCTGCAAAAAAGAGGAAGATGTACTTTTTTCTACCTTTTGTTTGAGACCAAGTTTGTCAACAAATATTTCTTAAGTACATATTATGTGTATTTTTTTTTCTTAATAGCTTATTTCCTTAAAATGACAGAAGGTAGTTGGGGTAAAATGGGGGAAGACTTCTGAGTTATCTTTGGGAATTATACCTTTAACAGATTCATAGAATGTGACACCTATGATGAATGAACAAGTATTTCTTAAGCATTTATTATGTGCAAAGCACATAGGATACAGATAAAAAAGCAAAACAGTACCTTCTTTCAAGGTGCTCATATTCTTATAAGGGGATATAACACACATGGAAGGTTTGAACACAGTCAGATGAAAAGGTCCCTGACCCTTAATTTTGCTTTAGCAACAAAGCAGGTGGTAATTAGCCATATCCATTTCTGATACTGAATCATTTGACAGTGCTTTGATAGACTTTGGTGACAAGAACTTTCCCCATTTTCTGTATGTGCCTGCAGCACCTGTGGAAGCATTTGCTAGGTCTTAAGTCGACAAGAGTTGATTTTCTGAGTGATAGCTGTGAGAATTGTGTTGGAAGCCTGGAAAATACTATTCCAATCACCATGTGTTACAAAGGAGGAATCAGATACAAAAAGATTTAGATGCTTAACCATTTTTATCTGGGATTTTTGATCTTTTGCCTATGTAAGCATAATAGTAATTAGCTATTTTGAGAGACATTTTTAGCTTATACAGTACAACAAAATTTGCAAAGCCTTTTCTTTATAACTATCCCCTGAGATGGAAAGTGTTATTATTTCCATTTTTACAGAGAAAGAAACTGAGGCTCATAAAGGTAAAGTTACTTACCATTGTCTCTAATGAATGTTGGAGCCAAAATTTGAACCTGGATTTTGTGCCTGAATCTAGTTCTCCTTTTATTATTCTGGGCTGCTTATTATCTCATAATCTTTTTTGGTAATTACTAGATTATTTTATTTCCTTAATCTTGTCAAGCAAAAAGAATATTGTTTTTTCTATTTGAAGATCATGTATTTTCATAGAATCTCAGAGATGGAGGCTTTCTATTCCAGTCCAATATCCCAGTAATGACTAATAGGATACAAATTTTGATCCATTTTTCTCGTAGTCTGGGTTAGATTTGTTCTATTTTACCTTAATTAATGTCTTTATTTGGTCCTTTTTGTAACCAGTAGTACAAATTCCCAGATAGCTGGTCAGAAATAGGCATGCAGATTGTAGCTGTGGAACAGAGCAGAGATAATACAAGGATTGAACTTTGTTATTTGCCCTTCCTTGTTGAAGAAGATCATGACATCAGGGAGGTGATAACCTGGCATGCAAATGAATTGAATTTAAATGAGGGAGGGCAGTACAAAGTCACCAGCCTCACTTTCTCCTTCATAACCATCTGGGTCCAGTGGCAAGGTATAGATCAGGATGACTGGAGATGGCCCCAGATATAGAAGGAAACTTTGGCCTTTTTAAACTAAGGTCTTCAACAGGTTTCAGTTTGACTGAAGCAACACCCCTTCAGTGATTAAGGCTAGGTAAGAAATGTGGCAGAGAGTGGCCTTTTTACCTAGTGAAAAAAAATAATTCAGTCTGGGAGGGGAAGACCCTCTGGGTCTTTGCCCAAAATAAAAACAGTTGCTGCATTCACTCTGAGCCAATCTAGGCTCAAACACTGACCAAGTGGAGCTTGGTTTGGGACCTATTGTTGGCCAGTCTATGGGAGCTGGAGTGATTGGTCTTGAGGTATGACTCTTAAGGTAAAACAAAAAGTTTCAGCTATGAAAATTTACATTCCTTTCCTCAGAGTACCTGCAGGTAAGGATATGATCCTTATGTGGACAGAGGGAATGGGAGGAAAGAAAGAAGGAAGAAAAAAAAGAGCTGTATTGACCAACTGTCCAGTTCCCATTGGGTCTCTAGTGGAGCAGCTCCTACTTTGTACTCACACAGGTTGAACCTTGCTTTCATTGTGGAACTGTGCTCTAATTCAGGAATGGGCCACATAAGTCCTAGAGTTCGCAGGTTCCCTGGCCCTGCAGAAATCAATCATTACTATCCACAGTCATTGCGGGGGAAGAGACTTGATTATAGTTTCTCTTTATTTCTTTAATTTTTTAGGTTATGGAAGTAGCTTGTGTGATTTGATCATTTTCCTTTAGTACTTAGCTTCCTCCTATGGTGAGAAACACTAACTTAAAATTTGTTAAACTTTTTTCAAACAGTAGAAACTTGCCTCCCACCCTACCCACATTGAGAATGAAAATAAAATCTCTGTTGCAAACTAATCAAGTGAAACTAATTTCCACACTGGCCATATTCTCATACACATGCATATATGTGTGTATGACTTAACTTATTTCTCATTGAGGCTTGAGAAGCTAACAAAGGCATTGACTTTAGATAGCATTGATCTTGTCTTAGAAAATCTGTTTATTTACCATTTCTTAAAATTCTTCTCTTGTTTGACCATTTTTCTCTACAATAGTTCTTTGATGGCTAACCATTTCAAGTGCCTTAGTCTGTCTAAGCACCAACATGTTGTTTTCCACTGGACCTATGATTTTACTGTTATAGGGAACTTCCAGTAAGGAAATTCCCTCTACCAATGTAGTTTGGGACTTACTCTACCACTTACAGTCCATTGCCTGGGGCACTGAGGTTAAATGATTTGCCCGTAGTCACATAACCATTATAAGTCAGAGGCAGATCTTGAACTCTGTTCTTCTGATTCCAGGGCTAGATGATTGATTGCCCACTATGCTATGCTGCTTCTGACATGGGCACTTTGAAATGGAAACTTTTGATTCCTTTAAAGTTATATGAGTGGGCCTTTCCTTTAGGATTCCATTAATTTCTTTAGGCTTTGCAGAAGGCATTTAGTATGTAAGTAGATAGACACATTCTGATTTTCTTGCTCAGGTCATTTGATACTGCATAATAGATACTTATACTTTCTTTTTTACTGCTTTTATGTATAATTTCCATTGATATCAAATACATGCACACATGCTCAGTTTGCTTTACAACAGCTATCCTTTTGGTACAGTTTTTAGTCCAGTCAAATGGACAGACATTAAGTGCTTGTTATGGGCCAGGCCCTGTACTAAGCTTTGGGGATACAGAGAAAGGCAAAAAGTAATCTTTGCCTTCGAGGAACTGATGTTCTAATGAGGGAGATAACATGCAGATAGCCAGGTACAAACAAGATATAAATAAGATGAATTGAGGTAATCTAAGAGAGTAGGTATTGGCCTTTAAAGTTGACCAGGGAAGTCTTGCAGAAGGTCGGATTCTAGTTGAAATTTGAAGGAAACCAGGAGGTTGAGCATTCCAGGCATGGAAGCAAGCATCCAGTCAAAAAACCTGAAGTCGGGAAATGGAGTTCCTTGTTTGAGTAACAATAAGCAGGCAGTGTCGTTAGATTGTATAGTGCATAGAGGGAAGTAAAGTGCAAGGAAACAGGAAAGGTTGTAATAGACCAAGTTAGGAAGGACTTTCAAAAGACCTACACTTTAAGAAGATCACTTTGAAAGCTGAGTAGAGAATGGACTGGAGTGGGAAGAGATTTATGGCATGGAGAACACCAGAAAGCTTATTTCGGTGGTCTAGACTTGAATTGATGAGGGACTGCACGAGTTTGATGGTAGGATCAGAGGAGAGAAAGGAGTATATGTGAGAGATGTTTTAAAGTCTGAGTAAACAGGACTTAGCAAAACAAATTAGTTATAGGAAATAAGAGAAAGTGAGAATTAAGAGTGACCCCTATCTTTTAAACCTGGTTGACTAGGAAGGTGGTGTTATCCTTGGTAGTAAGAGAAAAGTTAGCTAGAGGTAAGGGTTTTTGAAGAAAGATAATGAGTTTAATTTTGGACATGTTGTTAGAGATGTCTCTGGGACAGGATATCCATTTCAGGATATACAATAGGCAATTAGATTGGGGGTCAGGGCCTGATAAATGGATCCGAGAATCATTTGCAGAGAGGGTAATGAATGAGTGAGACCTGTTGTGTCATAAGAGAGCCTAGTATAGACTGAGGATCAGAAATCCTGTGGTTGATTCCCTCCTTTGGCACTTAATGTGTAACTATTGCCACGTCACTTCTCTTTTTCAGCCTCTTTAAAGTGGGGATAATAGTACTTAAGCTACCTATAACAAAGTTATTTTGAGGAAAGTGTTTTGTAAGCCTTCAAATATAAAGTGCTTTAGAAAAGTGAGCTACTGGGGCAACTAAGTGGTGCAGTGAATAGAGCACCGTTTCTGAAATCAGGAGGACCTGAGTTCAAATCTTGCCTCAGACACTTGATACTTACTAACTGTGTGACCTTGGGCAAGTCAGTTAACTCAAATTGCCTTGCCTTCCTCCCTCCACAAAAAGAAAGAAAGGAAAGAAAATTGAGCTATTACTTCTCAGTGGCATTAGATGAATTATCCCTTTGTTGATTTTCTTTAAAACAGATTCAGTGGATCCACTCCTCTCTGGGCTTCCTCTACAGCAACAGAGTCATACCTCAGGGTCTTTGGCTCCTCAACTCCACCAAATGCAGCCTGTACCAGTTAACAGACAAATAAATCCACCTAATTTTCAGCAGCTGCAGCAGCAGCAGCAGCAACAGCAGCAACAGCAGCAACAACAGCAGATGCAACCTAGACCCCCACAGCAACATCAGCAGCAGCAGCCACAGGGAATTCGGCCTCCTTTTACTGCCCCCACTCAGGTGCCTGTGCCTCCTGGCTGGAACCAGTTGCCTTCTGGAGCTCTTCAGCCACCACCAGCCCAGGGTGCTCTGGGTACGTTGACAGCCAATCAAGGGTGGAAAAAAGCCCCCCTTCCTGGTCCTATGCAGCAGCAACTTCAGGCAAGGCCATCTCTAGCCACGGTACAAACTCCTTCCCACCCTCCACCTCCATATCCCTTTGGAAGTCAGCAAGCATCACAATCCCACACAAATTTTCCTCCAATGAGCAACCCAGGTCAATTTACTGCACCTCAAATGAAGAGCCTTCAAGGAGGACCTTCCCGGGTTCCTACCCCACTCCAGCAGCCTCACCTAACGAACAAGTCTCCTGCCTCCTCTCCCTCTTCCTTTCAGCAGGGATCTCCTGCATCATCTCCAACAGTTAACCAAACACAGCAGCAGATGGGACCAAGGCCACCTCAGAATAACCCTCTCCCCCAAGGATTTCAGCAACCTGTCACTTCTCCTGGTCGAAATCCTATGGTTCAACAAGGAAATGTGCCACCCAACTTCATGGTGATGCAACAGCAAAATCAGGGTCCACAGGGTTTACATCCAGGTCTAGGAGGTGAGTTGGATTGAACATATTTTTGCCATTCTGTTTCTTAGAGAGAAAAATTGCTAGAACTTCATCTGGCTTTTTCAGTTGGCATGGGAAAAGCTATAATGTAAGGATCTAATTCATGTCTTACACTGCATGGTTAGTGTTGTCACATTAACTTAGCTACTTTAATGTGTCATATGATATCTTGGTAATTAAGCCACTCATCTTTGTGCAAATACAGGTAATCAAGTTAGATGTGGTCCTTTTGTTGTTTGAAATTCTTTGACTTGTCAGCTAAGAAAATGTGTCAAGAAAAGCACATTTTCCCTTCACAATCTATGTATTGATTTAGTATGTTGTGGTTATTCAGTAGTTTAAGTTGTGTTTGACTCTTTGTGACACCATTTGGGGTTCTCTTGGCAAAGACGCTGGGTTTTCTTAGCAAAGATAAAAGAATCATTTGCCATTTTTTTCTCCAGAGATGAGGAAACTAAGGCAAACTGAGTTAAATGACTTGCCCAGGGTCACATGGCTAATAAGTGTCAGAGTCTGGATTTGAACTCAGGAAGATGAGTCTTTCTGATTCCAGGCCCGGCTCTATTCACTACACCACCCAACTGCCCCTTTTGGTACATCAACTGCTGGTAAAATAGTAGAAGTGATCTTTTAATAAATTTGGTAAAACTTTGTTAAAGTGCAGAAGATAAGTTCAGAGCACATTGACTTTTAGAGTATTATAATGCAGATAGCTGCTCCTTAGAGAGGGAGCTCCACTAGTTATACCTAAAGGAGATTTATTTATTAATTTTTAAGGTGTGTCTCGTATGAAGAAAAAGCAATGGAGCTTAATGTGTGAGAGGTAAAATGATTGCTGTAAAACTTATCCATCTCCATGTGTGTTATTATTTATTGTTATTGATCATTTATCTAGTACACAAGAATGTGCTTGGAGCTTTTCAGTAAGACATAGAAAGCACGGTTACAATTATCATCTGATAAACATGCTCAGAAAAGAAAGTCTCTTCCCCACCCCCAATATACTCCTTAAAGCTCTAGTACAGCATAGTAAAGGCATGTTCTCATAGTTTCTGGTGAACTTGAGTTGCTCATCAATCTTTTCACTGGCTTGCAATTTATTTTATTGACATGGGCTATAGTTATGGCTTTAATATTTGCATCTCTTGGAGAAAAGGGCCCTACCAAATTCATGTTTTCCGGAAAAAAAATAATTTCAACCCCAAACTTCAACCCCCCAAGTATTCTGGACATTCTGATACAGATCATCAGCAGGGTTTTATCTGAGTCTCACTCTACAGATTTGATTACTGTCTTTTCAGGAACCATCGAATGGTGCAAGGGGACTCACTATTAAACAGATGCAAATTGTATGCAAAGAAATGTCTTTTAAAGAGAAATGGGATTAAAAACATAGCACTTTTTAAAGAGAGAAACATGTTTAATAAAAGTAAATTGGAAAGAAGATTTTTGAGTGAAATGCCTTCCATTGAGTCCTTGATGGGTTCACCTAGATGATCTGATCACATTCAGTCCTATATTATTTACTCCCCTTCTAAATTAATTCTCAGACATCAGACCTTGTTATAAAAGAGAAGCAAGATTTCAGCCAGTTCATATTATAATGATTCTTTGTATCATGACCATCAGAGGATAGAGCAGAGAACCTTAGGGTGGGTTCTGTGTTAAACTGATGATATCCTCATTTTGAAGCTTCTCTACCTCCCATTATAAGGAGACCAACCCTATAATATTTAAGGGAGTAGGGAGGGATGGAGGAATATTGTAGAAGGAAATGTCATTTATCTCCTTAGATGGGATTGAAGCTATTCATTTATTTTTAACATCAGGACTCAACTGTTGACCCTGATATGTTGCATATCTGTTCTCATGCTTTTTTGCACATTTCAAGGTTTAGCATGTTCCCTTGTTTCAGATGCTCCTTTGGGGTCTGTGCTGAGGAAATTCGGATTTTCCGGATTTGGTAGGCTACAGAACAGTGTGAGCACGTGAACCTAGCTGTGCCAGTGATCTCTGGTCACCTCTAGGTAGCAAATTGCCCTCTTTTCCTTGGCATGTTCTGAGTATAAATTTTTTAAATATTTTCTTTTCATTTTGACAATGCTCATGTGAGAGATTGTGTTGATTTTTTTAACCATCTTTTCTGAACTTAATATAAAGATATGGCCAGTGTGACTAAAAAACCCTAAGTAAGTGGTCTCTTCATGCTCTTCATCCTTCCTTATTCATTCCATACTTGAGCAGAAGTGCAAATTTGCTAGATAACTGCCTTACTCATTGTTTTCTATTAAGGAATGCCTAAACGACTCCCACCTGGCTTCTCGACAGGACAGGCCAATCAGAATTTTATGCAAGGCCAAGTGCCTTCAACAGCCTCTGGAACGCCTGGGAACACAGGAGCCCCTCCGCTACAAGGAAACCAGAGTGTACAGCACACAGGTTTGTCTCTCTCTCCTGTGGCCAGGAGCCTTTTATCTTACTGATTTTGTCTCTCTTTTATGCCAAATTTGAACAAAGAGTCTTGAGGCTGGTGGGGCAAATAAAACAGGCACAATTATTGTCTTAAGATATATTAAGGATTGTCATGTGGAAGAGGGATTAAATTTATCCTCTTGTCCCCTAGAGGGTATGACTTGTCCTAATCAGTGGAAGTTAAAAGGAGACAAATTTCAGCTACCTGTAAGGAAAAACTGCTTAACAGAGGTATTCCCCAATGGTCTAGACCACCGCAGGTGTCCCTGTTGCTGGAGGTGTTTAGACAGAGGTCAGATAAACCACTTGTGCAGGATAGTAGAGAAGGAATTCATCCATTGAGATAGAGGTTAAACTAATTGAGCTTTATGGTTCCTTCTTAAATCAACTAGGGTTGTGTGATGAGTGTATGTCCCAAAGAGTGTCAGCGAAATAGGCTGTTTTCCTATAATTAAGGTGTTTCTATGCTTATACCTCACTTTAACCCTTTCTCAGTTGTAATAAGGAGAAATGGAATTTGTCCACATCTGGGTCAGGTTAACTGGCAGCTAGTGCAGTTGAGAGACTGGGTGTAATGCTACCATCAACAGCAGCTGACCATGTGTTATAGGAAGAGTGAGTAAAGCTAGACTGAAGATAGGTGAAAATAAAGGTCAAGGAGATCTGTAGTGGGATTTTTCTTCACAATCTATTTGAGAAGTGTTAAACGGTCCTGTGGATAAACTATTTTATAAATCAGTAAATAAAATAAGACACTGTATGTTAACTTGACTCACACAGAGAGTAGCTCCTGATTCCCTCTGTATTGGTCACAGAAGCAAGAAAACATCCTAGTGCAGTCAATCCCCATAGTACAGTACACTTACGTGAAACATTGAGAGAGGCTGAATCTCATTACTCCAGAAATGAGCCAAAAGGTGCTCAACAGCGCACATTTCATCTCTCTGATTATATATGTACCAAGTGACTTTTTCTATCCCTTTCATATCCCTTTATGTCAAGGCATCATTTAAATTGGAACATTGGTCTGATGCCATCAAAAATATCTTGATAGTCCTATGTTCTTACTTGGGGTTAATTTGATTATTTCATCTTCGTTTTAATTGCATATTATTGAAGAGTTTGAAAAGCCTTGTTTACAGCTGGTGAAAAGTCATATGACATCTTGAGAAGGAAAGGCAATTTCTTTGACCTTTCCTATTGAATATGTAACAAATAGTATTTGCCCAGGTAGCTGAAGAGGAAAGTCCAGATGAACTTTCCAAGAAACCTTTCCAACTTCTTCAGAATTTGCTTGATAGAAAAGGAAGCATCTTCTCTTAAAGTCTCTGCACTTGCATCTTATATTTCCCCACGTGCTCTTGAGGAAAAATTTAGTTCACTGACCAAAAGTGTTTTTAATTTTCTTCATCTTACAGGGAACAACAATCATCTTATTCAATATTGACAATAAGATTATGTCCTCTTCCCTTTGTAATCTGAGAGAATGTAAGCTTGATTATCCAGCAAAAAGTTTGTATCATTGAGTTGCCAGGCAGGAGTGGGGAGAACTTGTTTACTGCTCGGGGCTACTCCCCGGCCTTCGCCTGGATACTAGGCCAGACGGTAATCTTGCACAGGGGCCTTCGCCTGCACGCTAAGCCAGGCGGTACTCTCGCATGGGGCTCCTTCCCCTGCCTTCGCCTGGCTACAGGCGGTATCCCCACCCCCAGCCTTCGCTTGGATGCTTACCCTTTCCTGGGTCTTCGGACGTCTCCGGCCCTACCACGTTGCAGCACGTGATAGGGCTATCCCCTCCTCCACGGAGGGGAAATGACTACACAGTTCACCCGAGGTTGCCAGTGTACTTCACTTTATTGCTTACATCACTCTCCCCTGATCCCTCCTGACAACCCCTTATATCCCCAGACCGAGCCCCTCCCATGTTCCTCCCTGAGGGCAGAGCCAGCTCCCTGAGGGTGGAGCCAGGTTCCAGAGGGCGGTCCAGAGCTTGGCCCCTAACAGTTTACCTCTATCCCTGTTGTGCAGTAAGATCTCAATGTAGATGATTATACAGTGTCACACCTTTATGACCCAGAAAACCCACCAAAAGCACTCTCAAGTGTATTGACAGGTAATGGTATTTAAATTGGTCGATCAGAATGGTGGGGAGTGGGGTATCTTTGTAGTTAAGGTAATTGGAATGTACTAATGCCATTTGATTTATAAGAATTTCTTTCTAAAGTCATGCATTTTCTTTTAAAGGTGGTCAAGGAACTGGTCCTCCCCAGAGCCAGATGCAAGTATCACATGGGCCACCCAATATGATGCAGCCCAATATGATGGGACTTCATAGCAATATAACCAATCAACAAACTAGTAACAGTGGAGTTCCTCAGGTGAACATGGGCAGCATGCAAGGTCAGCCTCAGCAAGGACCCCCATCTCAAATGATGAGCATGCATCAACAGATTGTGTCCTCCCAAGGACAGATGGTGAACTCTCAGGCTCAAGGAGCCCTGAACCCTCAAAACCCAATGATCCTTTCTCGTGCCCAACTTATGCCACAAGGCCAAATGATGGTAACCCCTCAAAACCAAAATCTTGGGCCTTCACCTCAAAGAATGACCCCTCCCAAACAGATGATTCCCCAGCAGGGCCAGCAGATGATGACACCACATAATCAAATGATGGGACCTCAAGGCCAGGTCTTGCTACAGCAGAACCCAATGATAGAACAAATAATGACCAATCAGATGCAAGGAAATAAGCAGCCATTTAATGGTCAGAATCAATCCAATGTTATGACGGGACCAGCTCAGATAATGAGAGGACCAACTCCAAACATGCAAGGAAATATGGTTCAGTTTACAGGACAGATGTCAGGACAAATGATGACCCAGCAAGGCCCCATGAACGGCAATCAATCTCAGGTTATGGGAATTCAGGGGCAGGTTCTAAGACCGCCAGGACCTGGCTCACACATGTCCCAGCAGCATAATGATGCCACTACCCCCACAAATAATGAAGTCAACATTTCCCAGATGATGCCTGATGTTTCCATGCAGCCATCAAACATGGTGCCACCCCACATGCAGGCAATGCAAGGAAACAGCACCTCAGGGAACCACTTTTCAGGGCCTGGGATGCCTTTTAATGCACCTTTCAGTGGAGCACCAAATGGAAATCAGATCTCCTGTGGTCAGAATCCTGGTTTCCCTGTTAATAAAGACGTCACTCTAACAAGTCCTTTACTGGTGAATTTACTGCAAAGTGACATATCTGCAGGCCACTTTGGGGTGAACAATAAACAAAATAATACAAATGCAAATAAACCCAAGAAGAAGAAACCACCGAGGAAGAAGAAAAGTAATCAGCAAGGAGAACTTAAGTAGGTTGAAATGATCTTGCCTAAATGTTATTTGTTTGTTTCTGTATCAAGGGGGACTCTGTAGTAGAAAGATCAGTAGCCTATGAGTGAAGAAAACTGAGTTCTAGTCCAAGCTCTGCCACCAACTTGTGTAATTTTTAGGTATGTCCCTTCTCTCTGGATCTTAGGGTTCTCTATACAATGAGGGGGTTGGAATAGATGATTTCTTCTTCAGCTTTAACATTTTATGATTCCACATTGTTTTATTTAGTCAGCCTTCTAGACATTGAAATCACCTGCTGACTAGTAAAGACTAGTCCTAGGGAGCCCATGGCTCATCCCCCTTGGGAAGTCACCAGGGCCACTATATCAAAAAAAATAGATCTTCAGCTGCTGTTGACTATATTCTCAGGCTTAATTGTGGTTAGTGAACCAGAGTGGGTAAGTATATTTTGAAAAACAACCTATGTGAATGATAAAGCAAAACTTGCTTAAGAAAGCCCCCTGCTGTTTCACAGAAATTTTTTTTTTTGACAGGTGTCTTCATAGAATATTGGTTCTTAATCATTTCTAGAGGCTTAAAATCTATGTTAAGAAGATTAGACACTTCAAATCAGGCCCCCTTTCCATCCTTGACAGATGGGTTTCTTGCGTGTTCGCAGAAGGCGGAATGATTAACAAATTCATTTATACTTATTTCTAAATGCTAAATGTTAGTTTGATTTGTTTTGTGCCTTGACAATAAGTGTTTTCAAGGAAACTTTTAACTTTTTCTCTCTGCTTCAAAATGTAAGATAGAAATGTAATAAATAATTAGGATTTACTAAGATACTCATTGTTCCAATGAAGGTGAGAAAGGTTAATTCAAATATGTAATTAGAATTGACAGTACAAATATAAACAGGACCCTAATTAATGAATGACTAATTGGTCCTCCTTATGTCTGGTCTGGGCTTTAGCGTAATATACACTGTAACAAAAATATGTGATAGATATTAGGCTACAGAGCAAAGGCTTTGCTATTACAGATTGCCCTCTGTGATAACTGCAACTAAATTAAAAATATCAAATCTGATAAACTACTTTTAACTTGTAAGAAGTACATTTTAAAAGACTCATTTTGTGGTTGAGATCTGGCAAAAATTAATTTGTCAGATGAACTTCCTCAGAAGGTTCATTGGGTTCCACCTCAGTTCTGTGTATTGGTTGGATTAGATGATTACTGAAGTCCCTTTCAACTTTCATTGTGTAATTATATGTTTTTATTTATTCATCTGGGACAAGAACCATACTGTTTGAAAGTTACCTGTTGGTAAAGTTAGAAGTAAACATTTAGTGCCTAGCTTCATGCTAACCTTATGAAGGGCTGTTACACTTCTTCAAGATGAATGAGCAAAGAAAAGAACAAAGTGGCAGTGTCAGGATTCAATCTAAAGCAGACAACATCTGTTTTGTGTACAATAAGTATAACTTGGAAGGAGCTGTGATTTCATTAGCATAGGTACTCCCAACACTGATGCAGACTACAATCTGTTAATGATCAAATCTGTTAAAGAGTTCTTGTGGCAAAGAAGAAATACCTGCTGGTAGCCTGTGCACCATACTGGACTTATTCTTAGGTGACAGAAACATAATTTATTCCTTGGTCTTTACTCAAATTTGATTTGCTTGTAGGCTTAACCAAAGTTTTTACTCTTTTAACCTTTTCTTTGAAAACTCAAAACTTTTTATACACTATAATGAGACCTTTAAAGAAGACAATAAACCACCAAAAACCTTGCATCAGGTTGAAAAAGATCAGATTAGTTGAATCGCCTATTAGTTTTACACAGAGAAGTTTTCTCAAGTGTATTTCCCCGCTGAAGTTATATGTTCTTTTTATCCCATGATGGATATATTCATTGAGATTTACTTAGACTATAAAGATGGCTACAGAGTAGCTCTGTATTTCAAAGACTCATTAAGAAATACAGCATGCAATTAGCACATAAACCCCTTCTGACCTTAAATAAATTTTACGGATGATTTCATTGGTTTCTCTAAGCCATAAGGATGTTTTGAATCAGATACCCTAAAAACTCAGTATTTTGTATGGTGCAAAGGGTCATTTTGTGAAGGGTAAGTCTGGCAGGACATCAGTCTGTCATTTCTAGGACAATAGAAATGTTTGTTAGCGTTACGCTTCTTTAAAGGGTAGTCTGGGCTCTGCAGCTTTTGAGCTTTCCTGTGTTGGCTATGTGAATGTGGACCAGCCACTTAAGCTCTTAGTTCCGCAAGGTAAATCTTAAAGACTGAATTGCAGAAGAAGTGCCGATCTATATTAATAAGAGGAAGGAGTTTTACTCAGAGGACAGGTTATCAACAATTTATAGATATAGTTTTTGTTGTTACTTGTGTAACTTTGTTTTGTGCAAATTTGCTGAGTTTTTGAAAGGTCTCAGAATGTTATATACTAACATATCTGTGTAATTCAGTAAGACTTGGCAAGGCTTGACATTTTTTCTCACAGGAAAAAGGGCAAAACTTTCTGTTAATGAATTTCCACAGGGTATGTTCTCTTGTTCTTAAGACAGATGTGTGCAGTTGTGATCTTCAACACTGGAAGTTCTTTGTTTTCCATTATTTTAATCATTTAACTAATACAGATCATAAATTAAATGTTAGAATTGATGCAGAGGATTTAACATTCTCCCACTACTTGTCTTTTCCACCCTGGTTGTCTAAACTTTGCATGTTTGGTACAGAAGTTAGGGGTGGAGGAAATAAGATGTAGGAATTTTCTTTCCTAAAAAGGTTGTATGACCTGAGTCAAAACACTTAATTTTCTAGGCCTTTTTCCTAAAAAGGTATATAGAGTTGAGATCACTTCTTTCTTTTTTTTTTTTTGCTTCAGCCTTTTTTTTTCCTTGCAGTTCAGGGACTGGCTGGAGGGGAAAATGATGTGTTTTCCCCAACCTCTGACCTCAGTTACATAGATTTTGCTATATTAAAAATAGGGCAGATCTCTGTCGTGACCCTTATGGGCCCTTCTAGCATTTCATTTGTTTTTGTACTTTTAAATGTGGTAGATGACAACACCTGGATGGTTTACTTCACATAGAGGTAAAGTCAAATGCTTTTTGGGTCAGAGAGTCTAGAAGTGTTTTGATTTCTTAAATAGGAAATAGTGATTCAACCTCACTCCTGACAACACTGTTCTCCCTCATTTTTGCAGAGATGTGTTTTTGAAAAATTGTGTAAAAATCAAGTTTTGTGAATTTTTAATACAAAAAACAGTAGGAGAGCTCATAATTTAAAGATTATTCTGATTTGTTAAGGATCATAAATCCCTAAGTTTTGTGTATTTTCATACATTGAATGAGTGGTAGAACAAGGCATAATTCCTTTGTTTTCTTTGCCAAGATAGATGATCTTTTTGACCAGGAAAAATAGGTCACGAATGTTTAATGAGGAATTAGAATCTACTATAAATAATAAGATAGTGAAAAAAATACCCCTCATTAAACCTAGCCAGATTGCTTCTGCAAAAACTGGCAGATTTGATTACTGAAACACTGTTAGTAATTTTTTTCTTTTTTTCTTCCTTTTCTAGTTTTTATTTTTATTAATAAATTTTGTTTTGACATTATACAAAACATCAGTATTCTCACAGTTGAATGCCCCACAGGTATAGTCCCTCAAAGCAGTTACGCTTAATTGTAGTGAAAATAAATATATCTTTACACATTAGTGTTTCTTCAGTTTGTTTTAAAAAAGGATGGGTATATACTTTGTAAGTTAAACTCAGTAATGGTGAAAGGTTTTATTTGAATTTTGTTACCATTTAAAGTTGTCTTCATTTAGATATCTGCAGTAATTTTCATGTTTCTGTTTTGCTGACTCCACATCATTTCATATAGGTTTTCTCATAGTTCTTTGGATTTTTCATAGTGCTCTCATGGAGCAGTAAATATTTCACTACATTCATATGCCACAGTTTTTTCAGTCATTCTCCAGTTCAATGGGCACTCAGTTTTACTTCTGACTTCATTGTTATTACAAATAATGTTTCTAGGAATATTTCTAAGCATGTATTTCTTTTCTTGTTAGTAACTTCTTTGGTGTATGAACTCAAGAATGGCATCACTTGGTCAAAGAACATAGATGGTTTTGTAAATTTTCTTACTTATTTCAAATTGTTTTTCAGAATAGTTGAAATAAGTCATAGCTCCTTACCAGTGAGTATGCCTGTTTTCCTGCATTCCCATCAACACTGATATTTTCCAACTTTTATTTTCTTAGTCAATTTGATAAGTGATATCTCAGTTGCTTTGGTTTTTTATTTCTCTTATTAATGATTTTGAGCTCTTTTTAAGATAGTTCTTGGTAGTTTGCATTTTAAAAAACTATTAATTCATATCCTTTGATCACTTACCTATTGGGAAATGACCTTTTATCTTAGAGATTTGTATTGATTCTCATTGGGGTTTGAATGTCATACTTGAATCAGAAATGTTTCATGAAAAGTTTTTTTTTTCCAGTCCTTATCATAGGATACCTATATTTCAACACTGCATTTAACAAAATTTCTCATTGCATCTTTATGGATAAGATGGACAGAAATCGTGTAGTTGATTGTCCAGTTAGATGGATTCATGCCTGTAGTGGAAAGGCCCAGGTATCTATCTTTGACCTGGTGCTGTTCAGTATGTTTATCAAACTTGCAGGTAACACATGCCTATAAAATTGAGGGGATGGTAGTGGAGACTGCTAAAATGTTAGGTAAAAATCAGACTCCAAAGAGATCTTAGCAAGCTAGCATGATGAGCCAAATTTAATAAGATCAAACGTATAGGGATAAACAAAGTACTATGGAGGCATAGTGTCCAGAAGAAGAAAGGTGACAGTTCTACCTGGACTCTGTCCTGGTCAGACTATGCCTGAAGTATTGTATTCAGTTCTGAGAATCATATTTTAGGAAACCTATTGCCAACCTGGAACAGGAACTTAATAAATGCTTGTTGACTGATATCCAGATGAAATTGATTATGATGGTGAGGAGACGGGAGACCATACTTATTTATATGAGATAGCACCTCAGAATATGAGAATTAATTGATAGAGTTACTCATGTTTAACCAGAAAAAGTGAAAGGGGGTATATATGATAGCTACCTTCAGGTATTTGAAAAATTGTCATCTGAACAACAAATTAAACTTGTTTTATTTAGTCTCCTAAAGGCAGATCTAGGAGCAAATTGACAGAATTTCCATCAGAAGGGACAGTTGTACTTGAACGGGAATACCCTGCAGCATCCCTAACAAGTAGTTATCTTGCTTTCTCTTGATCTTTAGTGAAGAAAGATCCACTACCCCTCAATGCAATTCATTCCACTTTTCAACATCTCAAATTTCTAGGAGGCTTTTAATTGCATAAAATCTACATTTTCCTTTCTGCAACTTTAACCTATTTTCTCCTATAGCAGTCTAGTAACCTTTTCAACAAAGAGAGTGAGGTTAATCTGGAGTGAGTAATTCTGGATGAAACCATACTGATTCTTGGTGATTACTGTTTCTCTTTCTTTAAAAAAAAAATCAAAAACTATTCGTCTCTTTTGTTTCCAAATATTTTCTGTAGGGGAGAAGAGGAGTTCAACAAAACTAAACAACACAGCATTGCTTCCCTTTCTAAATGTTCTTTAGTTAACCTTTTAATAATATATTCTAGCATTTTTTTCATTCCTCAGTCTGTTGGCCTATATAGTTTGGAGAAGTTACTTTTCCCTTTTTTGAAAATCAGAACAAATTCACATGCTGCTGTAGTTCCTAGTTCACCTCTTCCATTCTCCATAGTTTTTGAAAAGTCATTGATAGGAACCTAGAAGGTAATTTGTCTGGGCTTAAGAACTTTAATTCATTGAGGGCAGTTAAATGTTCTCTTACTATTACCTCACGTGAATTTCAGTTTCCTTTTAGCCATTAAAAGAAAAATTGATCCTCAGCCATAGTCTCAAAGGAATTTATTTTCTTGAATTCCAGCTTCATACATACTTTATTTTCTGTAAAAATATCTATTAATGAGATAATTTTTTTGGTACCATCATTTCTATTCTTTTTTGAGAGGGTTATTATTCTCTTCCCAATAGTCTGAATGTTAAAGACTGAAATGCATAGTTATTTATTTGCTATTGTCATATTTTTATATTCTTGCTCTCTATCCTTCAGTTCTCAGGGAGGTATACCTCTTCTCAGCATCTCGAAGCTGACTCCATTAATATATTACACGCTATTATTGGGATCATCCTTAGTCAGTCAGTGCCTGGTAGGTAGCTCCCTAAAATAATCTAGTCATGGAATTACAATAGGGTATAGTGATAAAACTCTTGAGATGGAGAGTTAGGAGTCCTAGTACCAGTCTTTCCCCTGATTTACTGTGTGACCTTGGGCAAGTTTCTTCTTCTCTTTGGTCCTCCTTTTTCGTTTGGATTGTGCAGCCTTTGAGGTTCCCTTCAGTCTGTTGTGATCATCATTTTATGATAAGTTAGACTGTCCCATAGTCATAGAGTTAGTAAATGTCAGCTAGACTTTTTTGGTTATAGTTTTCCCATTGTACCTTCTCCCATTCCAATCCCCCTACCCCCTTCCCCTTTTCAATATTTATTGAATTATTTGGAGCCATTGTTGAGGAATTGCTAACTCAATAAACAAGTACTGGGCCCCTTGGTTACATTTTTTCAACTTCTGAGACTGGCATTGCCAATGTTTATATTTCAGAGTCAGCACCTTCAAACCCATTTTTGTCATATGCTGATAGTCCAGAACTTCTTTGAAGTCTTGAACTATTCCTTCTGTCTCTGACTTTAAGGGAAGCAGGCTTGTATGGTAGAAAAGGAACCTTGAGACCCGGGTTCTAGCTCCAGCTCTGTTACTGACTTCACAGGTCATTTAGCTTTCTTGGTCCCTTAGTTTCCTCATCTCTAAAACTTGAGAATGTTGAACTAAGGTAGAGGCAGCATGGTACAGTGGAAAGAACATGGATTTAGAGGCAAAGAAACAATTGAAATCCTGCTTCTGTGTAACCTTGGGCAAGTCACTTGACCTTTCTGGGCCCTAGCTTCCTTATCTGTAAAACAAATCAGTCACCAATCAGCAAACATTTGTTGAGCACTTACTATGTGTGATCCACTAGGGACACAACAATCAGAGTTTCCCTTCAGAAGCTTGTGGGGGAGACAACTTGCAAACAGCTTATGTATGTACAAGGCATATATGGTGTAAATGGGAGATGGTCTCATAGAGAAGGCACTAATAGGCATAGGGCCAAGAGATGGAGGAAAGGAGTGGGGCATTGCAGGCTTGGGAGACAGCCAGTGAGAAAGCCCAGGGGAGGCAGCTGGAATGATTCTGGATCACTAAGTACAGAACAGAGTATAAGAAAACTGGAAAGGTAGGAAGGAGCCAGGTTATGAAGGCCAAACAGGTTTTTTTAATTTGATACCAGAGGTCATAGGGAGCCATGAGAGTTAACATTGAGTGGGAAGGTGACATTGTCAGACCTGAACTTTAGAAAACACTTTAGCAGTAGAGGGGAGGATTGACAAGAATGGGGAGAAACTTTAGAATTGAACTAAATAACCTACCTTTAAGATCCCTTGCACTTCTAAGTCTGAATCATTCTTTCCACCTCCAAAATTCTTTGATTCTGGGTGATTACATTACAATAAAAATTGTAGCTGTGCAAAAATTACTTGGAATAAGTGTGGTTTTTAACATGGTGGCCTGTAATATTTCACTCAATTATCAGATTATGTAGGCTATTTAAATTATAGGAAGCATCATAATTCCAATGTTGACTTATAAAAAAGGATAACTTAAGGTCAAACTAATTTTGCTTATTAACTTTCAAATGCTTTCCTTTTATTTCTTTTATCAATCCAGTACCCCAGATACACGCCCAGCTGGCCTTGAGGAGTCTGACCAACAACCACTGTCTGGAGAACAAGGAATTAACTTGGACAACACAGGCCCTAAACTCTCAGATTTTGCAAGTAGGCCACCAGGTGATAAAGCATAATGATATCACTTGTCTTGTCTATGACATATGAAAGGGGGCTTCGTTTGGTGTTCCTCCTTCCCCTCAAGGAAGAAGCAACACTATTTTATCCATTGTGATCCATTTGTATTTCCTGAACATTTTGGCATGTGTGATGTTTGAGAATTTTGTTGTGTTATTGAATAATAAATCTTTAAAATAATAAAATCTGTCTGAAGGTACATGTACCTTTGGACTCAACTCCAGTTGGACCTTTCAGCTTCTTCCAAAGGAAGACTGAAATGGGATGGATTTTCCTGATCCTAACAGTGTACATTCAATCCTAGTCATATTCAGAGAAGCCAAGTTTAAATGAGGAGTTTACTCTGTTATCTGTTCTGATATGCTGAGCTGCCCTTTCTGCGTTGTAAGTTGTGGATTTCCAAGAAATAAATGATACATTTACTCAGTATTGGAAGGCTTGATGTCAAAAGAAGTACTGGTCTTAGGTACTGAAACTCTGGCATCTAGTAACATGATCTGAAATTTCATTTCAGATGAAATATTGTCTGTACCTATACATGATAGGATTCACTAAGATGTCTGTCCACCAACCTGTGACAGGTAGACCCAAGAGGGATACTGGTTCTGTCCATAGCAGTGACTAATGGTAGGAGGGCCTTGGATACTTCTGCCTAATCTTTAGGATCTTCCCACATAAACCATCTGTCTGTTCACCTTTGACACTGTTAGGAACCCTGTGACTCCTCAACTACTTCCTGTCTCTGGACCTTTCAGGACATCCATATCTAGGATTGTAATTTCTGCTAGTTGATGTTACAGTGTTGCCTGCTACTGGATGAGGTTCTATTTCCTATTTCAGGGCAGATGCATCAGCTGCTGAAGCAGAGCATCTGTCTCACCTGTATCATAGTACTAGCATCAAGGAACTTGTGGAGAAACTGTAACTGCTTTGGTGCTTGATATTAAGTAAAGCACATTGTGAAATCTATGTGTCATAAAGAAAAGAATATTATGTTCATCACATAATATGCTTGATTGCATTAGGTATCTTCCTCACTTATGTTGAGAGAAATGCCTCAAGGACAAGAATTAAATATATAACAATGCTGTATTTTGCCTTGGGGAACAGTTTGTTTAAAAGAAAAGTTATTGCATTTTAAAAAACATGGATAAAACCATCCAAATCTAGATTCTCTAGCATTTACTATTAGGTGCCAAACAAACCTTAGCTCAGATGAAATTGTCATTTATTCAGTTCTTAGGTGATACTTATCCATAAAAGGGCCAAAATAAAACTTTGCTAGTGCTGTGTGTAGTTAAGCTAATATCCATTCAGTTTTGCCAGGTTAAAACAGAAACAAAACCACTTCTGCAAAGCTTTTAAACCTGCTGTGCCTGATTGTTGTACAATTTTAACAGTTTCTGTTACAAAAGCTGTATCTCAGCTCCATGCCCCTTACCCTCCAACTCATTTACCTTCATTGTTGATGTCAGTAAAAAGTAAAAATACTTTTTAGTTTTTATTTTCAGTACTGTGATAAGCAATACTTCTTCGTAAGTAATGGGGCAGCTATTCAAACCTTGCCTTTATGAAGCTCTGTGTGGTTATGTCCCCAGCATCTCTTTTCCGTTTGTTGTCCAAGAGGTGAAATAGTGATGTCTTTGGTCTTGATGTTTTTTAATGGTGTGAGTAACTCAGAAATCTTTCTGCAAGTGGAAAAAATAAAGAACTATAAGTAAATACGGGAGTAAGGGACAATTTTAAAAGATGGACTTATGAACAAATACATAAAGGTCCCTTTCCAGAGTTTTTATATGTATCTCCTTGTGGTTCATAGTTCATTCAGCTGATAAATGTCATGGGGAGCAAGGACAGCCAAGTTGCCAATAAGATTTACTTTTCTTAAGGAAATAAATCCTAGACTTGTTATAAATCTCAATTTTTCAAGTCAGTAAGCTATCTTTTCCTCGACAGTTGTCAACAAAATCGTGAGAACATGAAAAACATGAGAAAATTAGTTAATTCTTACATTGGAGAGAATCACTTCATTTATATGTACAGTGAAAGTCAGGTGGCATCTAAGTGATACAAAAGTTCTAGATTTGTATAAAGCATCCACGTGATTGGATTTGGCATCTTAATCCACATTTTTGGCAGATATGTCATCCGGACTTTTTACCTCTTGCAGCGAATAGCTGTACAGTTGTCAGAACCTGGAATCAATACCATCTCATTCATACCCCAGGAGCTCAGGAGTTCTAGTGATTTTGCCCTCTCCTAAGCTTCTTTACATTTTCTTTAACTGTATGTGAGCCTGATGCCAAAAGTCTGCATCCTGGAAAAACGATTGTGCTTGCACTATCTGTATAGATTCAATGTGGCCTTCCTCAGAAGTATCGCTGAATGTTTGTGAAAATGCTTTACAGAGTCCTCAACTTATCAGAAATCTAACTTCCCTGATTTGGGGGGCTCGTTCTAGGTTATCCATCTCAACAAGTTGAACAAAGGCCACTACAACAGATGCCTCCTCAACTCATGCAGCATGTGCCGCCATCCCAGCAGCCACCTCCACAGCAGCCACCACCGCAGCCACCTCAACCACAGCCCCCACCACCGCCCCCTTCTCAGGCACAGTCACAGCAGCAGCAGCAACAAATGATGATGATGCTTATGATGCAGCAAGATCCCAAATCAGTCAGACTGCCTGTATCCCAAAATGTTCACCCTACAAGGGGTCCTCTAAACCCAGATGCACAGAGAATGCCCATGCAGCAGAGTGGTGGCATGTCAGTAATGGTCAGCCTGCAAGGTCCTGGCTCAGTACCACCATCTCCTGATAAGCAAAGAATGCCATTGCCAGTAAATCCTCCCTTGGGGAATAATGCAAGAAAAATGGTATATCCAGATAATATGCAGAATCCTTCCAGTTCACCTCTGGGAGAAGTGGCATCACTTTCTGAAGGAAGTGGAAATGAAGTTCCACCAGTCTCAGGGGCTTCAAATAACCTGGCTTCACATTTAGTAGTTTCTCAAAATCAGTTAATGATAGCAGGGCCAAAACCAGGACCATCTTCCCTTTCTGCTGCTCAAGGTGCAAGTCCACAGCAACCACCAGTTAATTCTTTATCTAGTTCTCATGGTCACCATTTTCCAAATGTTGCTACCCCTACGCAGACATCCAGGCCTAAAACACCAAACAGGGCCAGCCCAAGACCCTATTACCCTCAGACACCAAACAATCGCCCACCTAGCACAGAGCCTTCAGAAATCAGTTTGTCACCAGAAAGGCTCAACGCTTCTATAGCAGGTCTCTTTCCTCCTCAGATTAATATTCCTTTGCCTCCCAGGCCTAATCTGAATAGAGGATTTGATCAGCAGGGTCTTAATCCAACTACATTGAAGGCCATTGGGCAAGCCCCTTCTAATCTCACTATTAATAATCCATCGAGCTTTGCTCCTCCACAGACTCATAAGTTGGATTCTGTTGTAGTGAATTCTGGAAAGCAGGCTAATGCTGGAGGAACAAAGCGAGCCAGTCCAAGCAGTAGTCGAAGGTCTAGTCCTGGGTCCAGTAGAAAAACTACACCAAGTCCAGGCAGACAAAACTCAAAAACACCTAAATTGTCTCTGACATCCCAGACAAATCCAGCTCTGATGCAGGGTGCAGAATTGCAAAGAAATATGTTGGCCAACTCTGCTTCTTTACCCACATCTATACCTGGGAATTTTCCTAGTAACAACATGCTGAATCAACCAAACCCCGCTATGCCTATGGCTGTAGTAGCTAGTATTACTGAGGATAACAAAGACAGTCTTAATGTTCCCCAGGACAATGACTGCCAGACTGCCCCGGGTAATAAAGAGCAGGCAAATGTTGAGCTGAAAGCTATTCCTATCCAAGAAATGAAGATGATGGTTTCAGAAGACCAACAAAAGAAGGAGATGCAGCCTTTAGACACTAGCAAACTTCCTATTGTAGAAGAGAACAAATCTGTGCTCTCTTCTGCTATGAGAGAAGCCCCAACATCTTTAAGTCAACTTCTTGATAATTCTGGAGCTCCTAATGTTACAATTAAACCCCCTGGACTTACCAGTCTTGAAGTATCACCTACAGTGTCATCAGGGGAGGAACTAAAAAAGATAGCTGTCATTCCTCCACTGCAGGATCCACCTTCTGGTAAGGAATCTTCTAATCCCTTAAACTTGCCTCACAGTAATGAGCCATGTTCAACCCAAATGCACCAAGAATTGGGTGAGGTCAACTCCAGTGTCACGCCAAATGTACCCCCAATAATGTCCAGGCCTGTCAGCTCCTCTATTTCTACTCCTTTGCCACCAAACCAAATAACTGTCTTTGTAACTTCAAACCCTATTACTACTTCTTCTAATACATCAACACCTCTGCCATCTCACCTGCAGCCTACATTAATGTCGACAGTAGTCACAATGCCCAGTGTGGGAAACAAAGTTATGGTTTCTGAGGGGCAATCATCAGCTCAGTCCAGTGCTCGACCTCAGTTCATTACACCTGTATTTATAAATTCGTCCTCGATAATTCAGGTTATGAAAGGGTCTCAGTCAAGTACGATTCCTGCAGCCCCACTGGCCTCTAACTCCAATTTAATGCCACAACCTGTAGCAGTGGTTGGCCCTTTACACATACCCCAGAACATAAAGTTTTCTTCTGCTCCTGCACCTCCTAGTGCACCATCCAGTAGTCCTGCCCCAAGCATACCGACCAACAGGTCTTTGGTTCTTAACTCACGGGCAGCACCCATGCAGCTTCCTTCTCCCCCATCCACAGCTTCTTCAGTTGTTCCTACACAGACCCCTGTCCAGCAAGTTAAAGAGATTAGTCCAGATGAGGCTAGTCCTCAAGTTAGTGTTTCATCAGACCAGTGCCCTGTAGCAGCTGCGCAATCAGCAGTGATGGTTTCACCTCTTCTTACCAGTAGTCCAGGTTCCTCTGGCAACCGAAGAAGCCCAGTTTCATCTAGTAAGGGCAAGGGGAAAGTGGACAAGATTGGTCAGATTTTGTTGACCAAGGCATGCAAGAAGGTAACAGGATCTCTTGAAAAAGGGGAGGAACAGTATTCTGTGGATGGAGATGCTGAAGGCCAGGGCCTGGAAATGCCAGCCCTGTGTAATGTGGGAACTGAGCAGATAACTACAGAACCGGACAATAAGGCCACCACACCCCCGGCACCCACTCTGCTAAAGATAAGCACTGCTGGGCCTGGCACACCAAGTGTTAGCACCATGGCTATTTCTTCTTCCTCAGTATCAGTGGCGCCGAGCATATTGAGCAGTGCTTCTCCTGCCAGTGCACCATCCATGGTAAATGCCCCAGTGATTTCAGAGCTTGCTTCCACAACCCCAAATACTAAAAGTAATCATGGTGGCATAGTGACTGAACAGCTTGGAATTGGCCTAGTGGAAGAGAAAGCAGGAACCCACCCAGAGCTTCTGCAGAATATAGGTATGTACTCTGAGCCTTATGGTTTTTCTCATGCAGTGAGTTAGCAATTTAAACAGTGATTTAAAAAGTTTGGGCCATGGCTAGAGGGAAGGAAGTTGATTTAAGAACCACCTGGTATCTTTTCCTGAAGGACAAAAAGAAGTAAGGGCTTCTTCCACTGAAGACTGGTTAATAGTGCATCTAAATTAATATAAACTTATATACATTTTTTCATTAATGTTATCATGAATTTATAGAATTTTAGAGTTGGAAGAGACATTAGAGATCATCAAGCTCAGGCCTCTCATTTTATAATGGAGGCCCAGAAAGATTAAAAATCCTACCTCAACGTCCCTTAATCAGTAACATTTATTAATTACTTACTGTGTACCAGGCATTGTACTGATACACTCTAGAGATACAAAAAAGAAACACTAGTTTGTCCTTAAGTAGTGGAACCAGCATCATAACCCTAGTCCCTGTACTTTTACTGCAGTGCTCTTTCCATTGTAACCTATTATTTGTAATTGTGCCAAATCCTGCGAAGACTTTACAGACTGTCCTCGAGACACTCAGTTTAAAATATGCCTTACATATGAACAATTGTAATTAGATATTTAAGACAAAGAAGCACCTAGTATTTTTAAAGTGATGGCCGCATTTTGTTATTCAAACACCATTCCACTAATATATATGAAATCTAAAATTTAAGTGGAAACCAGATGTTGCTTAAAGTAGACTCTCCTGTTGTGTTTTTCCATTTCTTCCCTTCAGGTAACATTATTACCTCACACACCAAGAAACTAATGATATTTACAATCACATCCACAAGACCAGTGTGATTAGATGGCATTCAGAACTATATAATATTGTTGAAACAACAGGGAAAATATCTGAAAATTATCCAGAAGGATTTGGAAAATGTTTAAAAGTAGGCACTGCTCTCTAGTTTTGCTACAATTTCCAGATACTTTCTGTGAAATTCCTTCTGAAGAGGGAGCATTATTTTAGTAGAAAAGGTTGACAGTATAATATTAAACTTTGTTAGAGAAGATAAAATATTACCTTAAGAATCCATGATGACTGACCACATCATTGAAGATAAAGGGGATTCTCCCAATTTGTAGTTTCTAGGAAAGAACAAAACTTTTTCCAGGGCTCTTAGCGTCAACATTACCACCTAATCTTTGTATTGAAACATTGATTTGATGTTCATCATCTCAAGGAGATATATGAGGATAAAGTATCAAGGACCCTATATGGCTATGGATTTCTACTGTTAAGTGCAGCTTCATCTCTTCTATTTATTGTATCGTAGCGGAGAGAAAGAAATACTTCAGTAGATACCAGTCAAGCCTGAGGTTAATTTATCATTCCAGGCTGTTCTTTGGATGGTTTTAACTGATTTAGGCCTTCTAGTCTACTTCCACAGTGTGCAGACAACCACAGCTAGTGGGGTCTTTTCCAGACACTACCACCATCACTTGGTTATTTTAGAAAATACTCATCCCCTCTGGTTCCAGTCACATGGACAAAACCTTAGGGAACCATACAGCAGGCCAATATAGGAATAGAACCTGACACAACAGTGGGCATTGATTTAAAATATTAGTCCTGGAAACCATACTTCAAATCCAAATCACCTTCCTAAACAGCCTTGGAATTTGCTTTTGCATATTCGCCTTCAGATCTACTTTTTGAGATCTCACAAACACTAGAGCTAGTGAATTGTTGGTATTACCCTTTATAAGTATACCTCTCCCCTCCCCTCCCCTCCTCTCTTCTCCTTTCCCTCAGGCTTGTTATTATTGACAGCTGGTCACCGAGTAGTGATAAGTTTCCCAGTGCCTTTATCTTGTAATAACTGCTCCTATGCTGGAAAGTAGGGGCTGCCTCCCCTGAGTCTTTATAATGCTGTTTACTAAAGGACATCTACATTTTTTTTTTTTGCATTTTGGTATGTGATCTTAGAATTTTGGCCTAATTAAACTTGTACAAATTAAGTACTTATTTCAGAGAAATATATGAAGTGATTCCTGCTCTCAGGACACTTATAATCTCATTAGGGAGTAGGATAAAATAGGATTTAACTGCCAAGAGGTATGAATTAGGCTGTAAATCCTGTAGAAGTGATTGAATTCCCTGCCAAGACCTCCATTCAGGATTCTTAAAGTGTCTGAATAGCTGACCCCCAATAACAAAAAAGAGCTGTAAAAGGATGATTGACCTGGGGAGAAGGGCAACTAGCATTCTTGCTTTACATGTACACACACTTCCAAGAGCTGGTCTTTGCCAGTCAGCAAAGATGAACTTCTTAACAAGGCTTGCAATTTATTTGTAAATTCAAGTCTGCCTCACCACCTCCATACTTCATTTAGGACTGTAAGAAAAACTGTTTAAAAGTTCTTTCTGTTATCAAGCCACACATTGCAACATTACATTTTATTTTGCTTTGAAAAAAATTAGATCACCCTGCTTTCCTCACTTATTTTAGCACCTTCACCCAATCTGGCCCAGAAGGAGATCCCAGCTGTACCACCTCAGGGACCTGCACACAGACCAGGTAGAGTATACTTTGGAAAAGCTTCTCTTTGGGCTAGAATGGACTGGAGGGTAGTAGACTTAGCTTTAGGCCCTCTTCTTGGGGCTCACTTTGCTTTCATTTTCACACATTCTTACTCATTGGAGAAAAAATGGAAATCTTAAAAAAACTTCTTTATGTCCTTTTAGGAATCAGCTTTGCTGTTAGATGACAGGCTTATGATTGACTCTGTGCATTCAGATGCTGCAGCCTTCCTGCCTTCTCCTTATTTGTAGTAATAATAATTAACCAGTTAATTGACAAAAGGTACTTTAATTCTTTCAAGGTACAAGGTCTTGAGATTCTAAGAAATGTAGTTGTCTAGTCCAACTCTCTTATTTTACTGAGGATTGTATTACATGATCATGTCACGTGCACATCTCTTATACAGTTTAATCTCTCCCTCCTCTAATCCATCGTTCACGTTGCCACCAGATTGTCAATTCCCTGTGCAAAAATATTCACTTTTAATAGCTTTTCTCTTGGTCATCGTACAACTAGAACACAGGTGTCCTTGCTCCTAATCTAGTACCTTGTGCTGTACACTGACAGAACTCAGTGTTCTTTTGTTGCTCATCTATGGTGCCATTGAATCCTGGGGAAATGCTGGCTGTTGTAAAACACAAAATGAAAATGCTTTTAAATAGTGCTCACATAAATTATGACTGAAGCCAGGACTTGTATAGCTGATCTCTGATTAAATTGTAAAGCAGTTTTGGCAAATGAAAGTCATTTCAGCCTGTGTAGGTTTTTATTTCTCCTCTAGGCCCAAGGTGCTACAAATAGTCCCGGAGTGGTATTTCTGGAGGAAGGAAACCAGAGTGATCTGACAGATTCAGTAGGACATGATTATTATTAGGATCTAAGTTTATGTACATATCCTGCCTGAATCATATTTTAGTCAAGCTTTCCCATAAATTTTGCTGATAATTGAAGAAGTCTTTTGTCATAGCTTAGTCTACCTTGGCCGTGGATGGTTGTGTGTGAGTATGAGAGAGAAATCAAGACTTTTTTTTTTATAATGAGGGTTGCCAAGAAGAGGGTTATGCTAAGATTAACAAGCTTTAAATGCTTTGAAGATCAGACTTGAGAAACACCGTTTTTCTCATCGTCTCATTCCGGGTACACAGTATAGCAACATATTCTTAAGACCTTCAAATGTAAGAGTAAAAAGAAAAACGTAATCATGATAGGCCTCTTAGCTCATTTCTCTAATCCATTTGTCATTCCCCTTTGCAAAAAAAAAATCCACATTTATTTGATGATGTTTTTCATCTTCATGCAAAATAAACACCTCCCAGTCTAGTGTCTTAGGCCTTCCACCATCTGGCTTTAACCGCCTGCACTTTCTGCTTCAGCCAGATTGTTCTTTTAGCTTTGTCCTAAGCGTGCTTGGGCACATATTCAGAGTGTTCTCTGCCCATCAAAATACTGCCTGTCCTTCAAAGACCATCTCAACTCCTGCTTTCCTCTTTGAAATTGTACCAAACTATTCCAGTCCAAAATTGCACAGTTTTCATTTTTTTTCTATCAAACTAGATTTTAAGCTCCTTGAGAAGGATCATGATAGAAATACTCTAGGGCTGACTATTTGAGCTCCTTAGTCAGTCTGTAAATCAGTTTCCTGTATGATCTTTTTCTTGTTTTGTATATAAATGTTGGTTTATGTTGGTGGCTGTTTAGAATTTTTCTCAAGAAAAGAAGACATAATGCTACGTTCTTGCCTATAAAGAGTTTTTCAGGCAATCAGTAAACATTTATTAAGTGCCTGCTATGTGCTAGGCAATATTCTAAGCCTAAGTTGTAAAGGCAAAATGTAGATAATATGAAACAGTTAGTGAATGAGATAAGTAATTTTACAGTATAGACAGTTAAAGTGTGAAACCCTATGTGATAAGGTGCTTGTTAGAATTTTTATAACGTTGCTTGATTGACAATATCATGTTAATATAGACAGAAATAGAAAATGTTCCCAGTTAGCAGTAGAAAAAAAATAGTTTTTATTTCAGCAGTCCTTTTAATGATGTGAGTGATCTGTTGTCAAGTCTTGGAATGAAGTTATATTTCTCTGAGGAATGTTTTTTTTGTCAGCAAGAATTTCTCCAGCACACCTGATTTTCTTAAGTGACCACAAGATGGCAGATGTAAACAAAGAGGGCTTAAATTACCAACAACCCTGTATTCATGCCATATCTCCTAAATCAGTCCTCAGTCTTACAGAGGGTTCATTGACTGTCAGAATTGAAGAGGACTTAATTTAGTCCTAAAGTATAAAAACATTCAAATGAATAATTCTTAGGTAGCACTTAAATACTAATATTTTTGAAAGTCTAGGACTTAATGGATCTATTTAAAAGTGAAACTCTAGATTTAATTTCCTTAATGTCAAATGGTATTGATCTTAAAAGTCTTGTTTACAGTATAGAGTTGTTGAAAAAATAGTTTCATACATCCCATATTCAGTGTATAGCATAAATCCTAGCCTTGACTCTACCATCTGTCATGAATGTCCTTGGGCAGGGAGACTTCAGACATCTGTGTTTTTGGTTGTGGCCATGTCACAACAGCTTCTGCAAAGGGCATCTGCTTAGTCTCCTTTTATGTTTTTTGCAGAACTGGAAGCAAATGCTGCTGTAGTCTCCTGTCAAAGGTAAGATAATAGTTTCTGCAAATTCAGCAGGAATATAAACCTCTTTAGAAGGTATCAACTTCCTCAGTTTCTAAATGAGTTTTCTCCTTGTCCTTTTTCTTCACTTCATTCACCTGTCTGTTTTCCTTCCAAATTGGCTAGCTGTCATTGACATTAACTTCAGATTAACTTTAACCCCCAGAACAAGGGTTTCTCCTAATAAAGCTTGATGATTGCTATTTTACTATGGACATAAATATGCCTATCTGCTTCTTGCACATGCAAGAATGTGGGTCTCATCTTCTCACCATTGGAAGGGAATGACATTATACAGTGAAACCAATTATCTATACCAATAGAAAGACAGCTTTTTGAGGTCATAGATTTTTTTAATATTAGAATGAAGAAAGAACCTTGGAATACATCTAGTCCATCCTCTTGATTGTGCAGGTAGAGTAACTAAGTCCCAGAGGTAAATGAATTGCCCAAGATCACACAATAAATTAGTAGCAGAGCCATGTCTAAATCCAGTTCTGATTTTTAGATCAGGGTTCTTTACATCATACTGCTTTTTTCAATGTGTAACATATATAGAGTCACAGGATTTTATAGCTGGAAAAGACCTGAGAAATCTCTAGTCCAGCTCTATACCCACTATAAGAATCTTCTTTTCTACAGTCTCCTGATATGTGGTCATTCAGTGTTTGCTTGAAGACTGTCATGAAGGGCTGTTAGGAAAATTTAGTTAGATATTTACTACTCCAGAAAGCTGAATTGGGTGCAAGTTGCACAGGGGCAGATTTCAGCTCAATGTAAGAAATAAATTTCCCAACAATTAGAACTATCCAAAGTGGTCCTTTGGAAAGAGGATTCCTCCAAAAGGAGAATTCCTAGTCATCATACTGCTAGAAGGAAGATGGAAGATTTTTGAAAGAGGAAAGAGAAGAGTACTCGCTTTGGCTGCACATACACTAAAATTGGAATGATACAGAGAAGATTAGCATGATCCTTGTGCAAGGATGACATACAAATTCCTGAAGTGTTCCATAGTTTTGTCATTCCAGTCCCATTAAGATCCTCCTTTGACTCCTCATGATCCTCACTGAATCCCTCCTCCCATCACCCCAGACTACTTGACCACCCCCAGATCTCTGTATAATTCTTTCTGTATTTCTATTTTGCCTCTAAGAAGGTACTCAGGTTCACTCTAGCCTGCTTGTTAATACAAGCATTACAAATAATGAGGCTTCTTAAGAGTCAACCCAATATGGCGAATCTTTAATAAACTTTGTTTTACTTTGGTTGAAAAAAGAAAAGAAAAAAAAGAGGAACTAGCCATTGGTGGTGATTGACTAGCAGAATGGAGGGGATGTGCTGCAGACTTATTGGAACAAGACTTTTCTCTCAGGAAGTTACATAGAGAATAGCCTTGTCAATCCTGATGAAGTAGATACAAACAAGAAGCAACTGGATAGAAATGGGAAAAGAAGACTTCTGTACCTGGGTACAGGTATAAATACAGCAGGGTGATGGCTAGAAAAAGTCTACATTTATACAGATACTCATTAGTTTTCAGTGAGTTAATGGGAAGTTTAGGGATGCTTACTTACTGGGCAGATTTGAGGCTTTCATTCTGTTTCTCGACATGAGTGGTTCATGTGTGGAGATCCAAGCAACTGGTGTACAGTTAATATGCTAGCCTCGCAGTCCAGCACTTGCCATGCTTTAAATATACAGTGTAATGTACATTTAAATATAGAGTAAAAGTGCAAACTTTGAAGTATTTAGTAGTTACTTCAGAGAACAAGCAGTTGAGGGGCATATTTCTAAGACTGGAAGTATTAATAAGATGGGGCCATTTCTACCTAAGGGATCTGATTCTTAAGAATGACCCTGAAATAGGAATAAAACAATTCCTTGTGAGATCATGTGGCCCTTTCTGAATTTTGAGAGTCCTGTCTTTTGACAGTTGCTATTTTACCCTTCTTGTATGAGATAGTGTTCCCTTCTGCCACTTAAACACAGTTTTTGGACTTTTTCTTCTAATCTGCCTCTTCAACACCTGCCTCCTGTTTCTAACTTCTTATTGTACTCTTCCCTAATTCTTTACTCGAATATGTGCCCCTTACTAGAAATTCTATGCTTTCATCCTTCCTTTAGTAATGAGCCCAAGGAGACAGGGGAGAAGTCTAAAACTCCAAGCCGGAGAAACTCAAGAGCTGAGGAACCCACCACTGCCTCAGAGAGTGGGGAAAATGGGCAGCGCAAGCGTTCCTCCCGGCCAGCATCAGCTTCTAGCACTTCAAAAGGTGGGCCCTATTATGTACCTACATAGAAGAAAGCAGGAAAAGAAAAAGAGTAGCCTAGTTATAACCAAGATGTTTTGACTGTTACACACTACTTAAAGAGGCCTATTCATTGAATGGATGTATCTTACTCAAAGTGAGTACCTGATAAGACCTTAGCCTAAAATGGCCAGGGACTCCCATTGCATCCTGGGCCATCTTCAGTCGTCCTGATGAGTATCAGACCACTGGAACCAGATGGCTCTGGAGGAGAAAGTGAGGCTGGTGACCTTTCACAGCTCTCCCTCATTCAAATCAAAGTCAAGCGCAAGTCATGTCGTCATCTTAATGTCATGGTCCTCTTCAAGAATGAAGTACAAACACAACAACTCCTAAGTGAAATGGAAGGAAATTTGGAAGTCCCACCATGAGGTAGCTTATTATTTAGAGGTAAACAAGACCACACTGTGCAGTGCAGTTGGGTGGAAGTAGAGAGTGGACAAGAACACTTTGTAGTTGGGTGGAAATTCAAACCTCTCTCTGTATAGCTTGAAGAGTCTCCCTTCCTATAGCAATTATCCTTGAACTAGATTTTGAAAAGTAAAATAGCTGGCCTTGAAGAGAAAACACAGCAATTAAATTTAATAAAGATTTGCTAAGTACTTATCATGTGCTAAGCACTATGTTATGTCCTAAGAAGATATAAGAGAAATAAGGCTTGCTTCTTAGCCTCATTGTGCTTACATTATAGTTGACACAAGCCCAAATACTGATAATGCATATTAGATTACATAAGTGAATAAGAGCGACATAAGCAAAGTGGTACATAAAGTTGAAAAAGGAAAAAGATCATTTCCAACTTGACGGTTTCCATAGTAGCTTCACATTTGAAGGAGGATAGACAGGATATCACCAGGGTTTATGGAGGTAGAAGAGATTCTAATATAGGAAATGGTATGAAGAAAAACATGTGTGTAGTGGTTAATCAAGTGACTGACTACCCCTTCTAAGCAAGGGCTGTCATTCTTGATGAACTTTATTAACTTACCTCATTAAGGCCAATTCAGGCTTGATAGGGGTGTTGTAGGTCATCAGTATTTCTGGGCTTTATTGTGTCTGAGTGCTCCCATAGGTGAGCACAGAATCCAAGAGAATTCCCTCACCAAAGTTTTTGTGTGCCCTGTGTTTCATTCCTGCCTTTGTGCTTTACCTGGCTGGTTAGCCCTCAGATGGTTGAAAATGTAAGCAAGGTGCTAGCCTCTAACATCAGAATTGTGGCAGACCTAGATAGGTTTCATTCCTGTGTCTTCAGTTCATCTAATATGAACTGTCAACCTGTGACCTCAACATATCATGTTCCTTAGAAGGGATGGCATGTGTGGCATGCATTGGGATACAATCTTTAGCCATTGACTTTATAATAGAGAAAAACAGGAACTAATGACCTTAAGCAAGAGATTGAAGGGAGTGGAAGTTTAAGGAGACCTAAGCCTACCCTCCTTCTCTGAATCTTGCTATAACCATTTGAGACTGAGGGGACACAAAATTCTTTGCACCATAGACCCTAGTTAACAGAGTAGAATACCACAGACACAGCCACATTTCAGTCAGGAAAGAAGGAACAAGAGATTGCTAGGTGTCTGGGGATTTCCTTACTTCCATAAAATTGTCTTTTCAGCAAAAATCATCTTGGAAAAAACACTACTCGGTATTTCAAAGGACAAAATCTAGATTGTGGACAGAATGGTTTTGAAAAACTTTCCCTTTTCCTTTTCCTCATCACTCACATGCTTGAAGTCTTTAGGTTATATCTGCTTCAGGCACCTTTAAGGCCAGAAGAAAGATAAACATTGGAGTGACCAACATTGGAAGCTACATTGGGTTGTTGAGATCTTCCTGGTCTTTGCTTACCTGGACCATCAAAAAATTCAGAAATGTAAGGAAAGCAACAAGTTAGGATCCAAAACAGTTCTGCAGCAGGAAATGCTACACAGAGTATGTCTTGTATTTGTTAGAAGGGTGTTGCCTTTTTCTTTTTCAGTTTGGAGATTAGGGAAATAGGAGTAGAAGGGAAACTAGGGACATGTAGACAAGAAAAAGAAGAAAGTAAACAATGGCAAAGAAAGGTGACTCATTGAAACATTTTTTAAAACACACAGAAAAGGCTGGAAAAATATCACAAACAAGCAGGACAGTTTTGAAAGTTAGTTTTAATATATAGGTAATTTACTTTATAGTTTAAAAAGAAAGCAAGGTGTACATAATAGACTTGAAGTTTCAGGTAAATACTTCTTGTTTGTTTCTACTATGTATGCATATTTTATTTGGTATTTAAATTCATAATTTTACAAAAGAACCCATGCCAGGATCCCTTCAGGCAGCTGAGAGGAGTGGAGCTGGCCTGGGACTTACTGCAGGGTTTGGGAAAGGCATCACTTAGTTAACTCCATAGAGGTGATGCTGTCTCTAGCTACTGCTGTTCCTGTCAGGGCTTTTTGCTCATCGGTGGGCAGGTCGTCCAACCCAGCAGAAAATCCTCTGGGACTCCAGGAGGAGAGCTCTCTGTTTTTCCTGAGACTCTGTGCTGCTGCGTGTGCATGTGCTTCCCCAGAGGAACACATTCCAGGCAATACCTCAACACCAGCCCTGTCACCTCTTCCATGTCTCTGAACTTTTCTCTCCCTACCGTCACTATCTCAGCCAACAGAAATATTAACCCTCACTAGATTTCCTGGAGCAATCTGTCTAGATCTTTCCTTTGCCCCCATTTTACATTATGCTTATTTTAGACTTACATGTATGCATGTCATAGTTCCCTCATTAGAATGGAGCCTCCATAAAGATAGAGATTATCATTTTTTTCGGAATCTTTCTCTCCCCAACACCTAAGCAATGTTTTATACTTAGTAGATGCTTAATTGTTAATTAACGTTAAATTGAATTGAGTTTCTGATCTTATTGCCTGCCACTCTACTGGCTGACCAGCACTTTACCCTGAGAATTGTTGTATGATACGGCCTTGAGGAGACCCTATTTTGCATCTCTAGCTCTCATGGGATCCCCAGTGAAAAAGATTTATCGCTGTAGAACCTGCCAACAATTAGTAGAAAAATGGAGCCAGGGAGTAAATATCCTAAGTTGTACTTGTTTTTCCTTTCTTCCTCACAGAGCCTGCAGCCAGCGTGATGCAGTCCAAACGAAGGAAATCCAAGTAAATCGCTTCAGGCAACTTGAGACTTGTAAATGTGTGTGAATTTTACAAAAAGCAATTTTGAGCTGTGATTTTTAGAAACAAACAACACTTTCTGTACAGTTAATCATTTTAATAATACTGCCCCTCTTTATTGATGAACAGCGAGAGAGGCAGGGTTGATGAACCATTTGTTGTGGCTAGGTGAAGTTCAAGTTTTCCAAAAAGAATTGTTGTCTCTCGTAAGAAATGACAACTTACTGTTGTACATGTCTAGATTTCCCATGTTTCCTAAGCAAATTAGCAGACACAGTGGCCGTTCTTAGGTAGCTGGTGATGTTTTGTGCAGTGGAAGTACTCTGTGAATAGCTGTATTGGGGGCAGAAATAATCCCTCTCCTTTGGAAATGTTGTAAATAATTTTATTATAGATGATTTCAGACATATTTGTTGTAGAAAAATGGACCAGTGAATAAAGAGAATCTAAGGGTTTGTATAATGTGGAATTCCAAATGCTCTAAATAAATGTCATTGTTTTAGACCGTGAAGGGTATTATTAGCAATAGTGAAGCCTCCTCTAAGGAAAGGGTAAGGTTTTCTCATCTGTAAAATGAGTGCTTAGAGATACAGAACTGGGAGGAACCTCAGAGGTCACCTAGTCTAGTTCCCTCGTTTTACATATAAGGAAATAGGCCCGGAGAGGTGAAGTGAGACTTACCAAAGGTTAAACAGGAAAAATCAGTAGAACCAGCATTCCTAACCAGTTCCTGGTTAGGACTACGTGACCTGAAGGTGCCTTCCAGTTCTAAGTCTATGACCCTTGGTGTAGATGGAAGCTTTTATTCATTGAAGATGACAAGTCCTTAGCTTTTCTTAGGCAGCTAGGTAGCCCAGTGCCAGGCCTGGAGTCAGGAGGACCTTAGTTCAAATTCAGTCTCAGACGCAAGCTCTGTGACCCTGGGCGAGTCACTGCACCTCTTTGCCTCCGTTTTCTCATCTGTAAAATGGGGTTAATAATAGTGCTTACCTCCCAGGGTTGTTGTAAGGATCAAATGAGGTAATTCTAAAACACTTATCCCCTTGCCCGGACATAGTTAACACTGTATAAATTGTAGTTATTATCCCTTACTCCTGCTTTCCCCCACACTGAGGTCAAAGGAGATTGGAGGCCTGAGAATGGGATCCTTGACATAGGTGCACACAGGCTTCCTAGGAGCCCTTGGAAACTCAAGAGGGGTGTACACTGGTTTCTTTTTCCTATGTTCCTCTATCCCTGAGTCTTGAGCTTCATCTTGCTATCATCTTTTCCATTAGGTTAATAGACCTTTTCATTTGTGGTCCTTTCTCTCTGGCACTTGACAGTCATAGAGATTATCTTCGTAACAGCATCCTGCTTAGGGGGTAACTGAGTCACATTTGAAGTCCCAGTGGGGCTTCTCCCCCACTCCCCTCACTCTAACCCCTTCTCCCTCCAAGCTAGACCTTCTGGGCCTTGAACAAAAAGTGTGACTTGTTCTGCCTCAACTCCTCCTCAAAGATAGTGCCACATTTCTATGCTCTTATTTCCTTATATTCAAGCCTTCTGCCTATGGATGCTGTAACTCTAAGACTCACACCATTTAGCACAGAGCCACCCAGAATAGGAGTGATCTTTTTAGGGAGGGGGAAAGTAGCACTAGGCTGACTGCCATTCTTAAGTTCCTTGCCTCAGCCCTTTCTCTTAAGATGCCAACATCCTCCAGCATCATCACCTATCAGGAAGCAAAAGGAGACTAGGAATGTGGCCTTATCCCAGTGTATGCCCATAACATGTCGCTTTTCCTGCTCAATATCCCATCAGCATGGCATTTCTGGTTCACCCCAAATCAAGATAATTCAACCTCAGTATAAGGTTTAAATAGATTTTTATTTCTTGTGTTTTCTTTTATATTAATTTTTTTCCCCCACAGAGGAATAGCGTTACAGTCTAACACTCAAGAGTCCTGTTACGTACACACACACATGTATACACACACACGCACACATACACACCACGATAGTCAAGGTGGTTGCATCCTTGAGTCCAACACACATTTTAAACATCCTAAGGAAGGTTCCTCCTACAATCTGGACTCATCATATAACAGAGACGCAGTTTGTTAGCTTTATTTGGAACCAGGCGGCAGGGCTACAGTCATAGGTATCAGAAAGTGGGTGGTTTGTCTGCATTAAGCCCCCTAGTTCAAAGCCATTTGGATTTAGTAAGGCATTCAAGATCTGGAGCACCTAGGGGGCAGTGATGCCCTCTGAGAGAGGAGAGGAGGCGCTCTGTCTAAGGGGAGGATTGGTGGATTTCTGGTATACTTAAAACCAGTCACAACTGCACAGGTAAACGCACACAAACACACACACAGTGGCCCTCTTAGAATAAGAGTGGGGAGCAGGGGACCAGGAAGTGATACTTGGGGCAAGAGAAGGTCAGGTTCATGCTCTCAAAACTCAACAGGAAAAGAGTGATGCTGCCCTTGTGAACAGTGCTTACTCTTTAGAAACAAACCCTTAGAACAAAAGATGGGCATCTCCCCCCAACACACATACATACACACATGCACACACACAGTTTTGTTGAAGTGCTGGTTATACTGGTCTAGCTAATACTCCTCACAAACTGGTCATTTCCTCAATGTCTCTGAAACAGTTGTCATTGCAGACTCTGACTCCCTGTCTTAGGTTGCATAGGACTTCATGAATACTGGTTCCTTAATTTGTTCAAGTTCTGTGGTTTAAAAAACCCTGAACCATGCTAAGGGTGAAAGGCACATACACAGTCCATACAGCATGAGAAGATCTGGTGGCTCTGTAGTTGAACAGGGGACGGAGTAGTGTCAGGTCTTAAAAATCTATACATAAAATATTGCCACACTCAGATGCTACAGTGTCTATGGGATGGTAGAAAAGTCTTATGATCAGCTTGTGTTGATCCTTGGGTATAAAGACTTCAGGGAGTCTTAAGGAGAGGGAAGGCATTAATGGGGGCAAGCAAGGTTTTAGGATGATAGGTCCTGCTTTCCAGACTTCCTTCATTCCAGTCCCCATTAAATAGCTTACTAGGAGCCAAACTCAGCTCCTCAGCACTGGAACATGGAAGATGGGAACTTTGAAAACCAGATGTTAGGCAGACACAGCGTAACTGGGTGTGAGGTGACAAGTGGGGTTTGGGGAAAGACTTGAAAGAGGGTTGAGGGAACCTTAGAAGGTACAGGGTGTGATACTTTAATCACTAACTTCTGAGTGAGCTAAAAGTATTTTTTAAAATGTCATCTTGTTTTAATTTTTAAAAAATAATTTGGTTTGCTCCTTGGGACTGAGGGCCTGTGCCCAGATAGCTATGAAGCTATAGGCACCTGGACTTAGGAAGCCAGGCCAGTTGTACTCTATACATCTATATATCTAGGGCCAAGTAATGGAAAAGGGGGGATGTAGATAAAATGACTTAGGTTAGAGGAAAAAAATCCTTGAAAATTTCAAGACACAGAACTAGTATAAGAAATGAATCCAGATGAAGAGATAGGAAAAAGAATGACATCTAGAAACTGACAGGGGTGATTCAGGGCATTGCAAGGGGACAATTGCTGGTATCTGAGCCCAGAATTCACAGCCCACAGCATCAAAAGGGGTAGCTGCTTCTTAAGTCCCAGACTGGCCATGGTTTTTTGGGACCTTCTCTCCCTTTTCCATACATCTCAGGAAAAAAAGAACAGCCAACTGATTTCTGCAGGTAGAAAGAAGATAGGGAACCTCAGTAAAGGTTGATACTAATAGCTCTGTTTTTCTAGGGGTGAGAACTTCAGACTGGGTGGGCAGTTAAAGGAGGAGGGGCTTCTCTACCCTTTTTCTAAGGTCTGAAGCTAAACAATAGTCAACACAGGAAGGCTTGGGACCACCAGAAGATCTGCCCATCCTGGAGCAAAGAGGATTCTCCCTAGTTCTAGAGTGGGTGAGACATTTATAATGCAAAGCACAGAACTCTGGTGTTGAGGCAGGAAGTAAATTGGGCAGCCTTAGTCATTTAGAGTCATCAGGCTGAGGTCAGAAGTTATCCTTTTCATTGCCCCCAACCCAGTCCCTAAAGAGCCCCCCCACCCCCCAGGCTAGCTAGCTAGCCTAGGCTTCACAGGGTCTCCTGGATCCCCCCTAATTCCAACACCTTGTGGCAGGGTGGGAATGGGAGGAGTCACCTGGACCAGAAGTCCTTTCTAGTATGGTGTGTGGTGGCAATCAGACTGAGGAAACTACCTACTTAGTCCATAAAGCAGTCTACTAAGCCAGGATGATAGTTCCCTCTCCACTAATAAAAATCCAGCTTTCCTGTGCTCCGGGGTTCCCTTTTCCAGCTCTGCTTCTCCTGACTCTTAATCTTTCTCAAGTCTGTCTCTGACTTTCTGTCCCTGTCTGAATCCCTCCATTCTTTCACGTTTTATTTCACATCTCACAGCCCTCTCCAACATACTTTACCTTCAGAGACCTGGGCCAGATCTAAGGAATCTCCTAGGGTACAGATATTAGGAACTGGGCCTTAGGGTATTTTAACCTAGTAGCCAAGACTTGTCAGGGAGCCTTAGAAAAGACAATTCTGTCACTCACTGACAGATAATTTAAGAGGAAGGTTAGAGAGGGGCAGAGTTGTGATGGAACCAGTGTTTTGTATGCGTGTAGGTAGAGTCAGATGTAGGGAAATGAGGGGATCAAGGTTGGGGGATAAAGAAGGGGATGAGAATTCATAAGAAAGGATTTAGAGGTAAGGAATGGGAGGAATCAGTTGGGGAATGCAGAGAACTGAAGTACCGAGCTGGCATCTCTAGACAGGAGAATGACCAAAGGGAGGGATGGCTGGCAATACCTTTCTCCCTGCAGGCTCCCCTTGGGTAGAGGCTCCCTTGGGGAACAGGACCTTGGCCAACAGGTCCTTGGAGCATGTGAGGGTCACCGTGTAAGTCCAGAACAGGTGGCAGGAGCAGGCTGGTGAGAATAAGTGGGTGAGGGGTAGGCGTAGTGTCTGCTGGGGGAAGGGGAGGGAGAAAGGCTGGTGAGAGGTTTATTTGAGAGCAGTGTAGATTGGAGCAGCCCAGAATGGGCAGACAGGAGACCTCGGGGGTGTCAGTAATTGAACTGGCGCTGGCACGGCTGGTGGAGAAAGCTGCCCTGATGCTTAGACCGACGAGGGTGGCGCTCTCGAATACGGTTCTGCCGCTGGACAACTTTCGGGCTCAGCCTCTGTCTGTCAGCCCTCTGGCGGGCCCGCTGCACCCACCGGGCCTGACTGGCCTTTTCCAGCACTGCTGTCCGAGGCGGCATCGAGGCTGTGTGATGCCTGGGGCCTGGATCCCTTCGGGCTTGCATGACCTCCCTTGGGGAGAGGAAACATAGTAGGCTCAGAGTTGGACTTGGAGGAGGCCCAGACCCCAATATCCCCTAAACTCCCTATCCTGCCTGACCTCAAATTCCAAGTCTTTGATTTGCAATGTCCTTTCTGCTGCCAGTCTAGAGACTGTTCATTTCCTGTTTGGACTCTTAGCCACCTAACTTCCCTGTCTCCATTTTTCCCTTCCCCACCCCAATCCATTCTACATGATTTTGTAATATGCAAGTTCCTTCTCTTTAAAGAACATTCATAGTTCTCCCCCAAGGGTAGCCTCTACTGATTCTTGCAGCCTTAATATTTGGCTCCTGTGGCTACTAGTACTGAGGAACACTCTTCACCCTGAAGCTGGACTGTAACTGAAGGACCAGAGTCCCTCAGGCCAGGAGTTCTCAACCTGAGGTCTGTGAACGTTATAAAAGACACACACATTCTCTCTCTCTCTCCTCCTTCCTCCCTCCCCAATACACCTCCCCTTCTACCGTTTTCACTATGATTTCCCAAGGACAGTGATGATTCTAACCATCACCAAAGCTCCAGAGCAGAAATGCTGTTGTAAACTCCCCCTCTACACACACACATACACACACACACACACACACACACACACACAGCAGTCCCCCTTTTCTAGCACTAAACAAGTCTTTATAAAGCCTAAATGACCTGACCTCAGGACCTTGGTGACACAACCCACTCTTAATACCGTCCCAGTACAGTATGCTGCCCTGGTCTTAGACCAGCAGGGATGGCCCTTCCAGACATGGTTCTGCCTCTGGACAATCTTAGGGCTCAGCCTCTGTAGACCCTCTGGTGGGGGGCTGCACTTATCAGGCCCCATTGGCCTTTTCCATCAGTGTTCTCAGGTCACTTTTCGATCCCCCAGTCCCCTCTCTAAGCCTTAGGCCTTTTCCCTTCCCCTTATCCTGGTCTCATTCTAGATGCTTCCTTCTCTATTCCTGTCCTGAGGGCTCACCGGTGGCCAGCTCTAGCTGGGGGCGGGCTCCGGGGTGGGGTCAGGGTGGGATCAGGCCCAGGCTCCAGGACGATAGTACTGCCAGTGACATAGACAGACATACTGGGGTGCTCGATGAGCAGGTCCTCCAAGGGGCTGCTCTCCAGGTGGGCAGGCCCCAGCTCAGGCCCCTCTGCAGTGAAACAGGCGGGAGGGGTAACAAACCAGCTCTCATCCAGCAAGCAGGAGGGGGTTGGTTTGGGACTTGGCGGGGTAGCAAAACTATCTGAGAGGAGGGAAGTGAGGCAGCAGCAGGGGTAGGGGACCACACACACAAGGACACATGGTAGGATAGGGAAGAGAAAGGGGAATAGTTAGTCAGACCCAAAGCCCACTGGCATTGGCCTATCCTTTCCCTCCAGCTGGTGCTCTTCTCTTCTTCCTCCCCCAGGCCAGGCCCTCTGCTGTTCTCCTAGGACTAGATCAAGGAGCAATCCCTCTAGAAGGAGCTGCTGCCCCTGGGGGAAGGGAGCTGTGAAAGACCCTTCTGGACACCTGCTTAGCCTGTCAGTGGCCTAGCATCCTGCTCTGGATACTTCCCCTCGGGTCCCAGATCTGGTCCCCTCCCTAGGACTTTCTGCCTCAAGAGTCAACATGCCCTTCTCTGGGCTCTGAGGTATTCCCTGCCCTGCCCCTCACAACAGAAGCCACAGTCTCCAATAGCTCTGAATACTTGGGGTTTGAAAGGGAATTTTGGAATATCTCCCAATATGGGGGATATGAGGGCCCATGAATTCTAGCCCTACTCCCAGCCCCAGCTCTTTGAGCCCAGAGATCCTTGTGTGGACTCTTAACTGGAGCTGGGATAGGGGTGGATGTGCTGGATCAGGCACCCAAGGTCTTCTCCAACCACTTACCAGGCAGGTCAATAATGAGCCATCCATCTACTTCTTCCTCATCCTCAGGGCAGATGAAGGCTTTGGGGGAGGGGGGCTCCTCAGAGGGTGGGCTGGTGCTAAAGAAGAGGCTGGTGAGACGCTGGAACATGGTGCAGGAGTGGGAGTGGGGGAGGTAGCAGAAGAAGACCCAGCTTCAGTGACCCTAGAGAGACCTGAGGACAAGGAAGTAAAAAGTCATTCAGGTCCTGGCTCCCACTCCCATATCTCATAGTCAAGTTGGGTGTAGGGAGGCCACTTCTGTCCACCCAGGGACGCTCCTGAAGACTGGGGACAGGAAGTAGTGACGAAATTCATCCCCTCCCCTCTGCTAAAGCTGAGCAAGGTTTCCTGCAGCAAAGAGGAATCCTCAGGCACAAAGTGTGGGCCCAGGGAGGCAGTTTTTCCTACAGGTACTGAGTATCTTCCTCCTTCCACCATCCCCTCCCATTCCTTCTTTCCCCCCCAGGAAAGCAGACTAAATAAATGTTCTCATCTGTCTGATCTGAGACAATTCAGAGCCTTGGGCCCAAATATTCCAGGCCTGAGACTGGGCATCAGTCCTTTAAATTTCCTGTATTCCCACCTGTCCCTAAGAGTTTGAACAATGGCCCATCTTAGGGGATTAAAATAATCCTGGACAGTGGATAGAGAATCCAGCCTTGGGATCAAGAAGACCTGAGCTCAGGTTCTACTTCTAACACTAATTACATGATTCTGAACAAGTCAGTCAGTTCCCCAGGCAAGTAAGACTATATAAGTGCTGGAGAGTTTCTGATATGTATCAGTACAGGGAGTTCCTTTACCATGCATTCCCTGTACCAGACCTCTCTCACTTACAGGAAAAGGTCGGTCACAGGGATAGCTCGGCCAAGAAAGAGGGTTTGGCACCACAGGGAGAGTGATGAGTAGGGGAGAAGACCTCAGGTGGTCCAGGGGGTTGCAAGACACAGTGGAAAGAGCACTGGATTTGGAGTCAGGAGACCTGACTTCCATCCCTGGTTTTGATCCTTACTAGTTGTGTGACCTTAGGCAAACCATTTCCATTTGTAAAATGAGAGGATTGGATGCTGTGGTCTCTAAGGTCTCCTTTATCTTTGACATCCTAGAATATTGTGACCTATTTGAATATGAAGGCAGATTTGGTTGATGAACTGATTATTCCACACAACTGTCAGGAATTGGGATCCTTACACACCTGGTCACCTCCACTCAGTCCCACATCCCACCACTTTCAGGTGTGCATCAGAACCCAAGCAGGTTCCTACTAGCCAAACAACTTCCTTGTTTTTAACTTCCCCAAATAGCCCTTGGGAGGACAAATCCCTTTAGTCATTGCAAGAGGTGCCCAAAATAGATTCTGTGGCTCCCAGTGAGTCAGTGGTGCAGCTAGGAATGGGACCCCAGAATCTTAGCTCTGAAAACTAGGCCTGTCCCTCAACCAAATGCTTGCCTGGTCTCCTCTGGGTACAGCTGCTGTGACAGGAAAGGGTAATCATCGTCATCATAGTAGTAGCACATCACATTTCTGTAGTGCCTTGTGGGTGCTTAATGCACATCAACCTGGTGAGGTAGGTACTCTCACTGTTCCCATTTACAGATGGGGAAACTTGACATTTGAAAAGCGGGGGAAATTGCCCAGAAGTCCATCTTAGTTCAGCCTGGCCTGGAATCTGTGTAATCTGACCCCAAATTCAATGCTTTTTATACTACATTCAAGCAGGAGCAAGCCAAGTACTAGACACATTTACCACTAGCACCACCCCCTCCCTACTCCTCCAGAAGGAATTGCCTTGTCCTCTGTCTGCCCACCCAACCTAGCTCCTCTTCAAGGGCAAGGAGAGAAGCAGAAAAGGAAACATGCCAGCAGAGAAAAGGAATACAGACCTCGCCAGCTCCAACTGGACCACAGACAGGCAATGTTGCCCCAGAGGTCATGAGCTCCAGGATTGTATTACCTGCCCCTGATGCCTCACTTCCCTCATTCCCAGGGAAATCTTTCACTATGGAGTAGAAGTCAGAGCTAGGTAGGCTAAGAGGAAATAGTACCAGAATCAACCTTCCAGCTTCAGGAGTCCCTGAGCTTGTTTCTCTGGTCCCAGTTTCCCAGGAGTTTTACAGTCTGACGCCTATCATCATTACTTGCTCTGGGTGGCTCTAGGAGAGTTACCGCACCCACTAAACTCAGACCGGGCCTCAGGTTAGTAAATGGCATTTCCTCGCTAGGGTCCCAAGTGCAGCCCTAATCGCCCACCCTCCACCCCGCATCCTTCCCGGGCCCCTCCAGTCCAGCCATAAGCCTCGCCCCATCAGGCCTCTATCCCGCTCCAACCCAATCAGGTCACCAGAGGACAGCCGGAGTTGGGGGAGCCGAGGGTGGCGGGGAGGAGCTGGCCTTGGTGACGACTCAATGTCATATGCAAATGTGATGACGTAACCGCAGCGGACAACCCCAGGGAGCCAATGGGCAAAGGGCAGCGGGGTTCTGGGCTCCTGCGGTTGGTGAAGCGGTGGAGCCAAGAGACAAAGGCCCAGGAGCGAAGCCGGATCCCTAGCGAGGGAGGGAGGGCGACCCCGCGGGACTAAGGGTCCAGCGTTCCCGGCCGGCCCAGCCTCCGCAGCCTTGGGGTCGCCGCGTTCAGAAGGGGCAGGGTTTGCACCCAGGCCTTGAAGCAGCGCCCGAGCTTCCTCCAGTGCCCTCAGCAAGAGCGCCTGCGTAGCTTCAGGAGCATCCTTCCTCCCGAAGCCCGGGTCCCCGCGCAGCCAGCCCCCACCGCCCGGCACACAGCCGCAAGCCCCCTTCCTCACCCACTTTGACCTCTGACGGCCGCTCTTCCCGCTCCCACCTCCGCGCGGAGCCCCAAGCTGGGCCCCCCGAAGTCCCCGAGTCGTGAGGATCCCTGAGCAGCCACAAAAACAGCCCCGAGCCCCGCGTCACGCTCCGACTCTGTCGGCGCTGCGGTCATCCCGCTCAGCGCTGCGGACGGAGGCCCAGGCCGGACCGCACTGACCTGGGACGGCTTCCGCTCGCCGACCGCGTCCCGGGGCAGCGAGCGCGGAGCTGGCCGGGCCGGAGCTGAGGAGCAGACGACGGGAAAGGGAGAAAGGAGGTTGCTGCGGCGGAGTGTCCGAGGGCAGGGGGCTCCTCTAGAGGTCCAGCGGCATGGCTGGGGCCGGATCGGGACTGGCTGGCGGCGCGGAGGCAGGCTTTGCTTCCAGCGCTCCCGGCGGGGGTTGTGTATTGGCAGCGGATCCGCCGGGGCTCTCGGCACAAATTGGAACGCTCAAACAGCTGATTGTGACGTCACAAAGGGGCCCGCCCGCCCTCACGTCACGGCCCGGGCGGCCCGAGGCCAATCCAGAACGGAGTGTCCCCGGATCCTCTACCCCGAGCCGGTGATCCAGCCGCAGCAGGGCACGCTTAACACGTTTAGGTTCCGACCAGTCTTCCTTAGTCTTCCCCTCTTCCCCGCACTGTGGGCCCCGGGGTCGGGTTTCTGCCTCCGCAGTTCTTTCTGCCCCTCTAGTCCCTCTCCATTCCCTATCCCTGGAGAAGGGGGAGGTGAGAGAAGAGATCCGGTAATACTGGCCTTCTGGGCCTTAGAAGCTCTAGGGCAGAGTGCGCTGCATGGAAGGACCCCCTGCTGGTCAATCAAGATTCTTCCTGAGGGGTCCCAGGGAGACCTGGGGAACGTCCGGAGGACACGGGAGAGACTGCCCAAAGAACCAAGTCCTAAATTGAGCTTCTGGGCCCCCGGAGAAGCTCTTGTGACAAGAGGACCTCTCGTTGAGTGTCCTTAGACAAATTCGTGTTCTCTCAGCCTCAGTATAAGGCAGTTGGACTCGATCGGGAGTTTTTAACCCTTTTTGTACTTGGACCTCTTTGCTAGTCACCGATAGTCACCTCAAATAATTTTTAAAGCACAAAATAAAGTACACAGAAAATCAAAGGAAATCAAATATATCGAAGTAGTTGTTGATTTTTTAAACCAACTTCACAGGCCCCAGGTAAGAACTCCTGGTCGAGATGATTTCAAGGCACCTTTAAGCTCTGAAGTTCTTCCTATGGTCTGTAACTTGGACTCTTCAACCACGAAGTTTGATTCCCTCAGGATGGTCCATGGTACTCCCTTCTGTCTCTCACTTCACTTCTCCCTGGGATTTGAAACTAGAAGCAATGGAAAACCAAACCTAGACCACACATATTTGAACCACCTTGGTTCACTCAGGTTCAGTGACCTCAGAGGTTCCAGAGCTTTAGGATATGGGACAGGGACCTTAAATAATAGTTAAGGTACTTCTCAGAGCTGAGCTGGAAGTTAAAGTTCAGAAGCTTCTGGCTCCAGGATCGAGGATAGAAAAGGTGAAGGTAGGTGAAGGGGAAAGTGAGAGGGGCAGATCTGGTGGGGGAAGGGGTAACAAGTTGCTAGAGTACTCTGGAGGAAAGGAGAGACTTCCTAATTAAGACAAAGTAAGGAATGGAGAAAGGTTTTAGAAATAAGGGAGTCCCTCAAACTTCAGGCTGAGTGAAATTTGAACTCATTCCCCAGCAGTCCAATGCTGCAACCTACAAACTTAGCTGCAAACCTAGCACTTCAGAACTGGAGATAGAGTGGAAGGCAAGCTCAGTAAATATAGAGACAGTTTCATTTTTGCCTTTGTATTGTCAGCACTGAGCACAGTATCTGGCCCCTAGTGAGTGCTTGGTAATTGATGGGAAGGCATCTTGGAAACCATAGTCCAATTCTCTTGTTATGAAGGAATAAACAAGTCCAGAAAAGGGAGCACACTAAGGAGTCCAAATCACATGAAACACCTAAGTCTCCTGAAACTTTTAAGTTCTATGATTTTTCACTGGGTTTCTTCAAAACCAGCTCCCCCATTAGCTTGCTATGTGACCTTAGGCAAATGCTATCTCTTCTAAGTTTTTATCTTCCTGACTTGTACAGTGAAAGGATGGGACTTGATCTCTCAAGTCTTTTTCCACTCTAAATTCTGTGCTTTCACGCTCTCCAGAAATCCACAGCCCCACACCTTATACCTCCAGTTCCTCATCTGGCCTTTGTTACTCCTAGCATCCTACACTTGCAGCCCCTACTCTAAGGATGAGAGGACAGGGGAAGAAGTAGGACCTGAGACTTCTTCCTGCTAGAAAAGCCATCAGTGAGCGGGAGCTAGATTGACTCATGAGCCTCTTTGAGGCCCATGTTTGCCCACCTTGGCACACCAGGAAGCTGTGGACTTGGGAGTCCTAGGGAACCTAGGCTAGAACGGGGATTAGACCAGGGACATGCCTAGTTGGTTTGTCACTGACCACACCAAACCTAGCCCCAGGATACAGGGAAGGGGCCCCATGTGACTGGCTTACCCGGGAGGGTGAGGCCCAAGATGCCTGAATCTGGCAGAGAGTAATGACTCAACCTTCCTGCTGGCTAACCCTTGGTAAGAGCCCAGGCACCAGGACTTTATGGGTACCAGGCTCTAAGCAGAGAAACAGCTGTGAACTCTTTCTGCCCTCCCCCTGACCTCTAAACCTTCCACAAAAGACACAAGTGTGTTTAGGAAAGAGTGTTAGATGTGGAGTCATCAGACTCCTGAATTGGAATCCTATTCCAGACCCTTACTAGCTATGACTGACTGACTGTCACTTAGTTTTTCTGACCCTAATAGTACTTACTCATGGGGGTTGTTGTAGATCAAATAATGTCATCCCTCTTGCAAACCTTAAAATTATGACTGACCACATCTCTCCCCTGCTCAGGGAACTTCAATGTCTCCTATTGAAAGAACAGGAGAAAGTCACAGGATGACAATGGGATTTAGAGGTGGGAGGGATCTGAGAGATATCTTGTACAGCCTCCTTATGTTACAGAAGAAAATTTTCAGGCTCTAGAGAGCCTAGAGCTGGAATTTGAATCGAGGTCTTCACATTACAAAAGCAGTGATGGCATTCAAGTGCTAGGCACCTCTCTATCGTCCAATTTGTCATCCATAATTCTCCAGTTTAGACTATCCCTTGTGGTCTTCCCTTCTTTTGATTATACCACCCCCTGCTTGGAATGTCCTTCTCCTCTTTAAGTCCTAAAATGCTTCAAGGCCCAGCCCAGCTCAGCTCATGCTTCCTCCAGAAAAGTCGACTCATAGGGAGCTATTAATTGTTTTTCAGCTAACGTGGAACCTTGAAGGGTAGGGACAGAATCTTACTCAGCTATCCCCGTTTCAGCCTTTGTACATAATAGATGCTCAATAAATGTTTCTGGATTGGCTGCCTGAGGAGGAGGAGTTTAGACTCAGAAAAATCAGAGGGTCAGAATTCTGAGTTTAAATCCCAAAAAGGGCAAATGTGGTCACTGCCTTGGGCTTTGTCCCAAGATCCCGGTCAATCCTTGAGATCACAGGGCTAGGGTTTGACTACAGCTCTGACCTGGTCAAGGTTTAGAGTTTGGAGGTCCCTGTGGAACAGATGGACAGCATCCCAGAACTTCCCTGTGACTGGGGAGGGGAAAACTGTATCATTTTGGGGCCTCTTAGGTTTTAGGGGCCATGTTCCATATCTTAGTTTAATTCAACAAATACTAAATATCTATTATATGCAAGATACCCCTGTGCTAGACAGGAGATACCTCAGTTACCTCAAAAAATTACCTCAAGAAGCTATGATTGTATTTGAGGGATACAAGTGATATATGCAGAATGATGGAAGGTAATTTGAGGAGGAAAAAGCATAGTGACAGGGGTGTGTTTGTATGTGGGGGATGGGTAGGGGATGGAGAACCTCAAATCAGGTAAGGTCTCACAGGAGAGTTAGCAGCTGAGGCAAACCTTGAAAGAAGGCAAGGATCCTGAGAGGTGATAATGAGGGAGTGAATTAATTCCAGGCATTGGAGAACTCTCCTAGGATTCACAAGCCCACCTCTCCTAAGATCACAGATTTAGAGCTACATAGGCCTTCAGAGGTCACCTTCTTATTTTCTGCCTCTTCTCTCCCCAGATAGCTAAGAGTAGGAGGCAGGAACCTGGCCTCTTCTACTTCCCAACCCAGATTTAGGGGCACTAGGTCTTTGAGGGGAGAGCACTATATCAGCCATGATCAGTAATCTTAACTAGATCAGAACACAGAAGACAATATAGACCAGGCTCCTAGCGGAGGACAACTAAGAGCTTTTTTCTCAGGTTGGTAGGTAGATGAATGCTCCCCTTTTCCTTTCCTTATGAAAATACTCAGCATATATTTTTACACACACACACGTATAAAGGTAAAAGGCCTTGGAATCAGAAGTCTTGAGTACAAGTAGAGGCTCTGACCTCTACTAGCTGTGTAATTCTGGGGAAGTCAGTTCATCTGCCTGGGCCTCAGTTTCTCTATCTGTAAAATAAGAATAATCACTTGTACCTACAGACTTCACCAAACTATTGTAAGGAAAAACATCTCAGAGTAGGGACAAGTTCTAGACCTGGACCTGGGTTTAAATATTATCTCTGACTCATTTGCCCTTGTGACTATAGCAAATTATTTGACCTTTTTTAGTCAGTTTCCTTGTTTGTAAAGCAAGGATAGTAATATCTTTACCTTCCTCATAGGGTTGTTGAGAGCAATGATTTTCATACTTTTTGATCTCAAGAACCCTTTACACTCTTAAAATTATTGAGGATTCCCCCCCAAAAGAGCTTTTGTTTACATGGGTTATATCTATCCATATTTACCATGTTAGAAACTATAATGTCTTAATATTATTGTAAAAATAGTTCTGACCTCAGGGGCCTTCTGAAAGAGTCTCTGGGACCCCCAAGAGTCTCCAGACCACCCTGGAAAACCACTGGTTTAGAGAATCAAATGAGTTAATGTATTCTTTTCAAGCTGTTGTATTCTTTGCATGCTTTGTAATCCCAAAAGCTTTAGAAATGTCAGAAATGTGAACATTAGTTATTATACAAATTCACATATGGGTACATAAGCATATTCAGTCACAGACATGAGTGCCCACATCTACACATCTTGTAATGTAGAGGTTCTGTGGGCACTTTTATCCAACATGGTGGGACAAACCTTCAAGAACAATGGGTGAACATGAAACTTTTCCTGATCTACCCACCCCCCATTTGTAGGGCTCCCCCCTCTCCCTTTCAAATTACCTTGTATTTCTTTTATATACACAAAGTGTCCTAAAAGTCTTAGTGCAGTTTTAAGCAACTAAAGCTATTATTAGATCTTAAAACTATACTAAGATTTTTGAAGCACACTGCAATTTATATATACTTAATTATGTACATAAGTATGTACTGTTTCTCCTGTTATGTATAATGTGGATATTGGCCAGTGAGAGCAATGCCCTTATCATCTTGCACAGCATGTTCAGCCTGATGCAATCCCTCATGTGAACATCAAAGCATGCACAAGTATAAGTGTTTGAGGCCCTCATGGTGAAGAAAGACTGATCTGGAACAGCATGTGAAACAAAAGACTCTAATTATTTGACCTTGTTCTTTTTCCTGTCTGGATGCCATGGAGTGGGGAGATGAGGACTTCTTTGATTAAGTCTCTTTGTTGGGAGAAAGCACACTATGAGGTCAGGAATGGAAGTACAATGTCAAAGTTTATACGTAGCCAAGGCCAGTGGGGAGTGAAGTTTCCAAGCTACCTTCTTGTTTCAGTCTATTACTGAATAAACCCTGAGATACTTGTTTCTTCAAAACTCATGCAGTGGAGAGTAAATTTGGAGGCACAAGGCTTTGATAATTTTTCATTTTTTTTAAAGCTTTATAGCTTTAAGTTTGACTTCACTCTTCCCAGGACCTGAAGTGGTACAGGAGAGAATATGTTCTTGACGTTTCTCTTCCAAAAAAAGTGACTTGATGTCATTTGTCTAAATGATATCAAGATGCTAATCAATGATTGATACCTCTGCAACTAGCATATCATGTTGAGGAAAACACACTAGAATAGCTTTAGAAGTGCCTTGTTGCCCCTAAAGGATATCCCCCTTGCTCTGGGGGCTTCTGAACTAGCAGTGAGAATAGAGAACTGGGAACTAGCTCCAGAGTCTTCTAACAGGTTATAAACATAAGTTCCCTGAGGGCAAAGCCTATTTCATTCTTTGTATTAGTATCCCCAGAACCTAACACAGTGCTTGGTACATGACATGTCCTTAAATGCTTACTGTTTAATTGAGAATGAGCTATGCATTGAATGCAGGGTCAAGACACTAGGATTCTATTCTTAGCTCTGCCCTAGGGTTAGCCTACCTTGTCCTTCCTTGATTTCCCTTTTTATGAGTCCCAGACCCAGGGTTTGGGATGGTAGAGCAGTTCAAAGGTCAAGGGGATGCGACATTGCTTGGCTTGGCCACAGTACTAGAAGTGTGTGTGTGTGTGTGTGTGTGTGTGTGTGTGTGTGTGTGTGTGACAGAGAGAGAGGGAGAGAGAGACAGGATGAGAGTGGGGGAGAGAGAGAGAGAGAGAGAGAGAGAGAGAGAGAGAGAGAGAGAGAGAGAAGGAGAGAGGGGAAATGTAGCTCAGTGGAAACAGCAATGTATTTGGAGTCAAATGACCTGGGTTTGGATGATAGCTCCAATATTTACCACCTGTATGATTTTGGTGAAATGGCCTTATTTCAAAAGAAAGCCTGTTTTCTTATCTGAAAAAAGAATCAAAGGATTTAAGTAGATGATTTCTAACTTCCTTCTAAATCAATATTTTATGTAACTTCCTAAGAAAAGCTGGAAATTTGATCCTGTGGCTGGAGGTGTAAGGAAATCCAGGAGCTACTGAGCATTCTCTGCTCCTGTCTGGAGGGTGAAACCCAGCCCTGCTCACCACCCTCCTCACTAGAGAGAGTGGCTGGACAGAAGCTTTGGAGGGAGGTTGATTCAGATAGTTCTCAAGGCCCTAAGGACCTAAACTAGCACTATGGAATTGGGGCCTGGGTTAGCTTTGATTTAAGCAAGTGGAACAAAAAGGAGAGGGCAACCGGGTGAAGAAAGTGGATATTGGGCAGTGCTTCATACAAACAAATCCTGATTGTGCCAAAGGGCCCTTTCCCAGGTCTAGGGCCTATCCTGCCTCTCCATTCTTGAAGCTCTGCCTGCCTTTCCATTTCCTTCCCTCCTCTCATTTGTCTTGTCCCTATTTATTAGGCTTTTTTCTTCAATGTGAACCTAAATTTTCTCACCTGTAAAATGAGAGGCTCCAAGGAGAAGGCCTACAGCTCTAACTTTTCCCCGCACTCTCCCATTTCCTTCCTTCTCCTTTTTCTTTCTTCAACCTCTAGCTGCTGTGATTGGTCCTATAATGGAAAGAGTCCTCATCTAGGAGTCAGGAAGCTAGAATTTTAGTCTTGGTTAGGTCACACATTGATTCTTTGGTGTAACTTTATACAAGGTAGTCTCTGGGCCTGTAACAAGATAATGTTGGAATAGTTTGGGGATTATTAACCTAGGTACTAAAGACCCCTATGAGGTAGATTTTAGGGGATCCTTGAACTTGGACAGGAAAAAAATTTACATCTTTATTTTTACTAAATATATTCATTTCCTTTATTTATTTAAAAATATGATTCTGAGAAGAGGCCTATAACCTTCAGCAGCCTGCCAAAGGGGACTATAACACAAAAAAGGTAGAGAATTCCTGCAATAGATAGCATTTGAGATCACTAACAGCTCTCTGTATTCTATATCCTAAGATGCATTCCAGCTTGGAAATCTTCTAAAGCTGACATTTTAATTCTATGTTCTCTGGTCCCTCCCAGCTCTGATATTCTATGATCTATTTAGTGGCAGAACTCAGATGTTTCTTTTTTTTTTCTCCTATTAGTAGCATTTATGAAACTCACTACTGTTAGAGGAAACAAGTCCCTGCCAGGAACATTTGGGAGATGAGACCAGAATGACAGCATGATTCATGGAGCTTTGGGATAGAAGGGAGTTGGGGAGGGAAAAGGCAAGGTGATGCAACAGTAACAGACAGACCCAGAAATCCAAGAGATAAATATTGACAACCTGGTTGGGTCTCTGTCCTCAGAAGGCAACTCTGCTAAAGGTTATTTTCTGAGGGAAATTTTACTTGAGAGCAAAGGGATCAGTTAGGAACAACTTCATGAAGGAGGAAGAACTCCAAAAGACTTTGGAAGAAGAGTTGAAGGCTTAAACTGAGGTGAAGTGGGAGTGGGCAGAGGTGCTACAGACAGCAGCTTTGAACCTGGAAGGAAAGCTGAAAAAACACTAATGTCAGAAAGTAGGGGTTTGAAACCCAGCTCTGTTGTTTGCTAGATGTGTACCTTGGGCAAATACCTTCTGTTCTCTGGGCTGTAAGATCAGAGAATTTAATTAAATAATATCAAAAGTAACTTCCAACTCTTAAGTTTTATGATCCTATAAGTGAATGATGGGGAAGCTTGAGAATTCTTTGTTGCTGATAGATGGTGCATTGGATAGAGTGTTGGCTCAAAAATCAAGAAGATCTGAATTCAAACCCTGCCTCAAACACTTAGTATCTGTGTGGAACAAATCATTCAACCTCTCAAACTCAGTCCACAATAAGAGCACCTATCTTATAGGGTAAGGATCAAATGAGATAATATATGTAAAGTGCTTTGAAAACCTTAAAGTGTTATATAAATGTTAGCTATTGTTGTTGAGTAGAGTCTGGATAAATATATACCTTTCAAGGATTTCATCCAGGAGCTTCCTGAATAGGGCAAGGAGTTGGATTAGACTTCTAAGGTGACTCAGATGCAGCTAGATGGTTCAGTGGATAGATACAGTGCTGTCCTTACAAGGACATTCTCAAGATCTCTTTGAAGAACTTGGGAACTGACTGCATGACATGGGAAACAGGAGCACAGGATTACCCAGTATGGCCTGTATGCATCAAAGAAGGCACTGTGTTCTATGCGTAAAACAGAATTGCAGTAGCTCAGAAGAGAACTGAGATGCCAAATTGAAAGACATCTCCCCTCCAAATGTTCTTACAGATTATTTACACCAGACCTGTGGCAGAGTCTTCCAAGCTCACATCAGTCTGATCAGCCATAGTGGAACACACTGTACCTTGATCCCAACATAGTGATGTCATTTTGGAGCTCTTTGAGAAGGAAGAACAATAATCAACCAACAGCACTGGGCTTCCTCAAATACTTACTAGCAGTGTGACCCTGGCCAAGTCACTTAACCTCTGTTTGCCTTAATCCACTGGAGAAGGAAATGGCAAACCAGTCCAGTATATTTGCCAAGAAAACCTCATAGACAGTATGGTCCATGGAGGCCAGGGCAGAGAGCACAAGGAAACTAGAAATTAGGGCTTTAGGTTTAGAGATCCACATTGAATGCACAAGTTTGCCCAGCACCTACCCTGCCCAATTGCCAGAGGATTGGGTACCAAGGCTACCTTAACTTTTTCCTATTAAGAAGTGACCATGGAGACCCAGGAAAGCTCTAGCTCAGGCTGAGAGTAGATAAAAGGTCACTGGAGAATGGCATTGGGACACTTCCATCTTTAGGAGACTAGGCTTTTTGCATTCATATATTTTTATTCATTCAAAGATTGGACACCTGCTTCCCCAGATAGATTTCCCCAGTGTTTATATTCCTATGTCCAGGGGTAGTTTTTGAAAGTGTTTGTCAGGTAAAACTGACTAATTGGGTCTGGGGTCTGAAAGAGAAAGAGGAAGGTTCAGGAAAAATAGCTCTGGATGGGCTGGGAATAGGAGGTCTAGGCTTGAGTAATGTCTCAGCTTGAGTAATGGTAATAACATTTCAGTTATGTGGCCCAGGGAAAGTCACTTAACATCTCTCAGCTCCTTTGCAACATGAAGATATTATTTTTACAACCTACTTCAGGATTTCTGTAAATTGTAAATGGCTTTAAATGCACTATGACCTACTAATAAACATTTAAGATATATGAATACAAATATTAAATACTTTATTGAAATAAAGGAAGACAAATAATTAACAAGATATTAATTTTTTAAATTTTATTTTCAGTTTTAAAATCTCCCCCCTACCTCCCTTCCTGCATCAAACAAGATCCATTACAAATATGTATAGTCATGCAAAACTATTTTCTACATTAGCCATGTTCCACTCTCCCTCCCCCCCCCCAAAAAAAAAACAAGAAAAGGAAAGAAAGAGAAGAAAATACAGTTCAGTCTATTCTCTGAATCTATCTACTTTCTGTCTGGAGGTGGATAGTATGTTTCATCATGAGTTCCCTGGAATTGTGGTAGGTCATTCATTATGTTGATCAGTTATTAAGTTTTTCAAAATTGTTTATCTTTACAATATTGCTGCTACCATATAAATTGTTTTCCTAGTTCTGTTCACTTGACTTTGCATCAGTTCATACAAATCTTTCAGGTTTTTCCTGAGACCCTCTCCTTCGTCATTTCTTACATCACAACAGTATTCCATAAAATTCACATTCTATAACTTGTTTAGCCATTGATGGGCAGAGGAGTATTAATTTCTGTTAATCATTGCATAGCCTAGGCTGCTGCTGATAAATAAGGCCATGCCAACATAGTAATAATGACGGGAACACCTAAATTAACTTCTAAATGACACATTTGCAACATCCTACCTTGTACCTGAGGTTTTTGAGTTTTGCTTTCCTTAAGTTTGCATTGACAAACTATAAACATTAAGGCACTGTACTAATCATTCAGCAAGGGAATGCAAAATCTAAGTAGTCTGTCTAATACTTGACTTCAACCACTACTCCAATAACCCTGTTAGCTTCCCCCACCCCCCTGGTGCAAGCAGAATAGCCTCCCTAAAAGGCTAGTGTCCCCATTGGCTACCAGAGGGTACTCAGTCTAAAAATACCTAGACTTCTCCTCATGCTTTCAAACCCAACGTTTGGGTGGAAGCATTAAACAATATGGATTAATTCTTGCTAGCCAGGTCCAAAATTAATATAAGGGACATAGAATAATATTACTCAAAATTTTAAAAGATGAAATCTGCTGTCCATACCTAGTTCATCAACCTCTATTCCATAGTATCATAGATATAGAGGTAGAAGAGGATTCAGTGGCCAACTAGTCCCAATCCTTCATTTTGTAGATGAGGAAACTGAGGTCCAGGAAAGTCAAATGATTTGCTCAAGGTCACCAAGCAATAAAATGTTAGATTTGGGATTTGAACCCAGGTGCGTCTGACTCCAGAATCATCTGATCACATTTCTACTTCCCTCCCCCTTTAAACTATAAACTCCTTAGGATAAGAACTGTCTTCTTTCATCTTTGTATCCTTAGAACTGTGTACAGAGCCTTGCACGTATCCTAATATTTATTAAACTAAATTGGACATTTCAGGCAGTAAGAACTTGCTGTGTACAAAGTCTAGTGATCCTGATGGGTGTTGTAGTAGTCATCAGAGCTGATGGAAATAAATAATGATATCTTGGACCCTGCCTTTACAATGGTGACTGTCTTGGAGGGGAGGGAGGTAGCATATTTAGACCCCTCCAATTTTACAGTCAGTACAAAGTAGATTAAAACTCACAAATGCCAAAGGGGTAGAGCTGATTCAGGAACTCTGAGGAAGGAAATGGACCAGAATGGTAACTGCCAAGCAAGTCTTTGAGGCAGAGGTGGCAATAACTGGGCTAAGTTTGCAATGATGCCATGGGCTTTTCACAAGTCCTAGACATGTCTGCATGTCTCTGCTGGACAGGAAGGAAGGAAGGAAGTGGAGGAATCCTAAGGGGCCAACCTTATGGCCCCATCTTTCCGGCAGCCTCAGCCCCTGACAAACCCCAAGACCAAGAGCAGGTGCTTCCCTCATTGGGATGGGGCTGAGGAAATGAACTGTGGTAGTCTTGGCCATGAAATGACAAAGAGGAATAAACAGAATGGTTAAATTCAGCACAACTTCTCAAACTTTCAAAGCAGATTGGATACTACCAGCTTTAATTTCCTGTTTCACATTGATTTTTGAGGGCTAATTGCTTTTTATCATAGAAACCAACTGAAAACCCTATCTTCATAAAGATAGGAGATTAGATATTGAGATAACTAGAAAGTGAGAGAAATTATTGGAGTAGTCAAGAGAAAGAACACTTGCTATGTCTTTAACTTCCATATCTCAGTCACACATATGGACGGTCTCACAATGGATCTCACTAATGCTCACAAGTGTACTCCTTCTCTAATTAGAAACTTTGACCCTATTTGACCCTAACCTCTTGTCATTCCATCTCTTAACGATGCCTCATCCCTCCTAAACCTATTTTTTCACTCTCACGGAGACCTCCAATCCCTTCACCCCTCAGTACTTTCTCAGGACACTGTTGTTGTTGTTTGGTTGTTTCAGTCTTGTCTGACTCTTTGTGACCCCACTTTCTTGGCAGTGATACTGGAGTGGTTTGCCATTTCCTTCTCTAGCTAATTTTATAGATGAGGAAACTGAGTCAACCAGGGTTAAATGACTTGCCCAGACTCACACAAGTAGTATCTGAAGTTAGATTTGAACTCAGATTTTCCTGATTCCAGCCCAGCTCTCTCTCTACTGCGCCACCTTGATGCTCATTCTCAGGATATTGCCTGTCCTGATTTTAACCTCCCTTCCTCTCTAATCTTAACCCATTGGTTAGCCATTGCAACCCCAACCTGTTCTTTGATCTCAAATTTCTCATCCCTTTGTTATACTGCTGTTCATATACTGTTTTGCAATCCTCCAGCATGGATTATGCCCATCATTGGCCTTTCTTCTGCTTCTGGATACAGCTGGAGGAAGCCTAACAAATGTGCTGAATTACATTACATTAAAAATTCATGTTATCCAACCTCAACTTGGCCCTCACTATGGCAAGATGGTATTTTTATTTCTCCCTAATTGATTCCTTGTCTCACTCCCAGGGAAGCTATATCAAACTTTCTCTTCCCTTTTCAGTTCTCTCACATCCCTTTCTTTTACTTTACCAAGAAAAGGAGGCCATTTGACCTGAGTACACTTTTCTTCCATTCTATCCATCTTTAAAACCATCTCTCACTCTCTCCTTCTTTCCCTCAACTGGCTTTTCTCCTTGCCAAGGCCGATCCCTTTACTTACACTTGATCCCAACCTTCCCAGTCTTCTCCAACAGATAGCATCCACAATCATCCTCTATCCTGAATCTTAACAAGCATTTGTTAAGCCTTTACTATGTGACAAGCACTACGTAGGCCATAGAGATATAAGTACAATGAATGAAACAATCCCAACCCATAAGCTTATATTCATTCTAATAGGGAGACAAGCACATATATAAATATACAGAATTAATGTATCCCAATCTACTGGGTTTTTTTCCTATTGCTTTCAAATTTGCCCACGTCTCTCCTGTCCTCAAATCTTCACTAGATCCCACCATGTTCTCAAGTGATATCTACCTAAATCTCCCCTCAGCCAAACTCCTGAAACCACTTCATACTTGCCATGTCCCCTTTACTCTTCAACTTTTTACATCTAGATTTTGACGTTACTACTCAAATGGAACTACTTTCTTCAAAGTGACTGATGATGTCTTTTTAATTACCAAGGCTAATGGTATTTTATCAGTCCTTGTGCTTCTCAATCTATCTGTTAAATGGGACACTGTTAATCATCCTCTTGATACCTTCTCTGCTCTGCATTTTCATGACATTACTCTTTCCTGGTTCGCCCCCAACCTGAGTATTCTTTTTCAGCCTCCTTTGCTGGTTCATCATCCACATCATGCTCCCTAGCAATGAGTGTTCCAGAAGTTCTGTCCTAGGCTGTCTTCTGCATCTACATTTTCTCTTGGTAATCTCACAATATAATTCTTATACAAATAACATGTATGTATTATATCATATGTCTTGTGTATATACATCTTTATATATACGTGTGTGTATGTATGTATGTATCCCCATTTGCTCCCCCAAGCTTCAGTCTTGTAATTGCGTATCAGAAATTTCAAAATGGATTTTCTGAAGACTTAAATTCATCATGTTCAAAGCCCAATGTATTTCCCTCAAAACCCTTCCCTCTTCCAAATTGCCCTATTCTGCAGAAGGCACCAACATCTATCTCTCCAGTCTTTCAATTTTGTAACCTTGTCATTATCCTAAATTACTCTCTCTTACCATAACTATCCAATCAGTGGCCAAATCTTTCATTTGTATTTTTACATCTCTCTCATCTGACTCTTCTTTCCACTCACACAACTGTCATTCATGCTCTCATCTAGTTTATTTTAAAAAAAGTGTTTAAATTAATTAAAATAATTTTTTTCTCCTCAAATCCTGAAGCTTTTGGAGAAAAAAAGAAATATAAACCTCCTTCTAACATATAAGCATAATCAAACAAAACATCCAACAATGTCTCATGTAGATTATGACAACAGCCTCCCTGCCTCGAGTCTCTCATCACTACAGGGCATTTTATGTTCTGCTGCCAAAGTCATTTTCCTTAACTGATGATATGGCTCTCCTACTCAACCACTCCAGTGGCTTCCTATTGCTTTTAGGATTTAATGCAAACTCTACTGTCTAACTTTTAAAGTCCTACACAATATCCAGCCTCACTAGATGCAATTCCCTGTTCTCCACATGTAGTACTTCCATCCTTACTCCATTTGTACTTTTGCATTGGCCATTCCACAAGAATGGAATGCATTTCCTCCTAATATACATACATACATATATATATATATATATATATATATATATATATATATATATATATATATATATATGCACACACACACATATATATATAGATATGTATTTGCTTTACATTAATTCTGTATATTTATATATGTGCTTGGCTCCCTATTAGAATGAATATAAGCTTATGGGTTGGGATTGTTTCATTCATTGTACTTATATCGCTATGGTCTACATAGTGCTTGTCACATAGTAATGGCTTAACAAATGCTTGTTCATTGATTGCTGTTCTATAAACAGGCTGTAATTGTACAAACCCTGGATATTTCTTTATCTAATTATAATCTGTTTAATTTTACCTTTCCCGATCTTCCAACTCTTAACTTTATTCATCTTCATGACTTCCAATCCTTCTATATCACAGTTTTTTCCTTGGCTATCCCTCCTGTACTGGCTATACTATTCCTTCTTTCCCCAAATGTGATTCCTTGGTGAACCAATTCTATACCATCCTCTTCTCTTGAATCCTTTGCCCCTATATACTGTCACTGATCTTTCATTGCCAAGTTACAGTTTTAGATTGCTGCCACCATCTGCCACCTTCTTCCTAATGATACATGAAGCTAGCAAAATCACAAAACCATGCCAATCGAGTCCATTACAAATTTATGCTGCATAATCTCACCTGGGCCCCTCAGGTAATCCTTTCTTACCTCCCTAATCAATTCACGATTCCACCTACCACAGCAAATCTTTCTTCAAGTGTTTTCATCCCTCCCCAAAACATTCACGGCTCTTCCTCCTCTCACTTCTCTCAGCAGAGAACATTGCTTCGTAGTTCATTGACAAGAATTGAGACAAGTGTCCAGAAGCAGCCTTTTCTCACTTCTCCAGATGCCTTCTGCCACAATCTCCCCCTTCCTTCCTCTCTAACATAAAGAAGTGACCCTTGTCTCTGCCGTTTTCATCGCCCCTACGCTCGCTCTCCTGATCTCCCAGCTGGTCACTGCTGCCCGTTTAACTCCCGCTCTCGAAGACCCTTCCTTGGTCCCACCGTCCCCACTAATTCTTCCCCTCCATCTCGCCTCCCTTTCGTGGCTAGTCTCCTGAGAAGGCTCTAGGTCATCGCCGTTTCTGCTTTGCCCTTATTCTCTCAGCACTCGGGATCTCAGTCTCCAAAGTGCCTTATGATTTCTGAATTGACAAATCTAACGGCCCTTCCACAATCTTCATCCTTCTAGACCTCTCTGGAGCCCGGACACCATCCATCATCCTCTCGGACGCTTTCTTCTCTCTGGGTTTTCACGTCGCTGTCTCACGCGGTTGTCGGACTCCCTCTCAGCGGCCTCCGCGGGATCTTAGGCCTCAGTCTACAGGTTCAAAGGGATGATGCCTCCGGCTCGGCCGAACTTTGACGCTCCACGTTCCGCAGACCTGGATCCCCTGCCTGAGAGCCCCAAGGGCCCTTTGACAGCACCACGTGGTGGCAGACACAAGTACAAAGGGCTTGGGGCAGACGCGCGACAAGCGCCCCCTCCAGGTCTCCACCGATCCCTAGAGCGGAGAATGTCCTCTCGGCCATAGGCCCTACGAGCAGGAACAGAAAATTTGCGCCAGGAGAGTGAACGATCCCTCCTCGCTCTCCGTCGTTCAGGTCCTACCACGCCAAGGAATTCTGGGAGTCGTAGTTTCTTGTCCAAGGTACCCCCTCATCGGTGGTGGTGCCCACCTTGGCGGGAAGAACTACAGTGTAGGGCGCATGCTCCAGGCGGAGCTCCGCACCGGCCAGCGTCGACCCCGCCCTGCCCCGCGTGCCTGCCAGCCTGCTCTCCCGCCCCCGCTAACATGGCGGCTCCTCTGGCCCTGGTGCTGGTGGCTGCCGTCACCGTGCGGGCTTTGCTCTTTCGCTCCAGTCTAGCAGACTTCATCTCCGAGAGGGTGGAGGTGGTGTCCCCACTCAACGCCTGGAAACGAGGTGAGTCCGCCGGACTGCTCCGCCTCCGGACGCCCGGGACCCGGCCCCGCCCCCGCTCCGGCCCCTCCTCGGCGGGGGCTGGGGAGGGGAGGGAGGAGAGGCGCTCTCCGGGTCCCGGGGGTTCTGCTTCCTCCTCCCCTATGGGGCCGGGGGATTGGGATGGCTCGAGCATGGGCGGGACCATTGCAGGGCGGGGGGCGGGGTGGGGAGCCCTACGCCCCTATCTCCCGGGATGGGGGCGAAGGGGCTGCAGGGCCATTGAAGGTAGAGGGTGTGGTCCCCCATACCTGGGGCTTGCTCTTAGGCAAGGCCCTTCTCCCATCCCCCTAGGAGCCGGTGCTGACTGTGGCCCTGAGCCCCGGGGTGTGCGTGAGTGTTAACCGGCTGCTCTCCCCCACCTTCCCTGTCAAGGGAGGGGGCGTGGCCATCGAGGGAGGGGGCGTGTCTTGGGAAGTGCTCCTCCCACTGCTTGGGTCTCGGTGAGTCACCTCCCCTTCTGCCAGGGACCCCCTAGGCAGGAGTGGAAGGTGCTCAGCTTGAACCCCTGGGATTATTGAACCCTGGGAAGCCTCAACAACGCCCTCTTTGAGGGGTAGTTACCTCTTTTCTTGGTTCCCTTCGTTCCATGAAGCTCCTGCTGCAGTCACCGTGCTGGGGACCCTTGTGGAGGTTCTGGGCGTGGCTACAGGCTGGGCACTTCTTGGGGCTGCAGTGTCTTCATCTATCACAGTGAAATGTTGCAGTAGATGGTCGCTAGGCTTCTATTTAACTCGGAATCCTTTGATCCTAACATTGGGAGGGGGCCAGTGGAGTTGTATGTGTCAAGAACGGAACGTGCACCTGCACCTGTGTGGAAGTCCATGAAATGGTATCTTTAAGATAAAAGATGAGAAACAGAAGTGTTTATGGGAATGTTCTACAGATCAGCTGACTTGGAGTTCTGACACATATCTTATAATTCAATTCAGAAATATTTATTATGCATCAATATATGTGTATTGATTGATAAGATGTTAAACTTGGAGTTAGGAAAGCCTGGGTTCATGTTCAACCTCTGACACTTGCTATGTCTTTAACTTCTGTATCTCAGGCAAATCCTTATGGCATATATACTTATGAATGAATGTATGAAAAATTAAGTGTTTATTATGTGCCAGACACTATGTTAAGTATTAGTACTACAAATTAAAAAAAAAGAGTTTTCATTTTCCTAGAGGGAAAATAACACTGAGACTAGATAGAGTAGTTATTGGGGGAACTCAACTATCAGGAAATATGGCATTCCTAACTTTCCACTAAATGCAAAATAACTTTTAAAATTAAATTTTATTTTTTCTGTCAGAAATAACCTGCCCTTCTCTCTCTTTCCAATTGAAAATGAAAGTCAAACAAAACTCTTGTTACAAACATATATATAGTCAAGCAAAACAAATTTCCTCATTGGTCACATTTAAATAAAAAATATAAATATATATGTAATATATATGCATATATATCTCTCATTCTGTACTCTGAGTCATTCGTCTTTTATCAGGAGATGGGTAACATATTTTATCAGTAGTCATCTGAAATCTTGACTAGTCATTATGTTCAGAATTCCTAAGTCTTTCAAAGTTTGTCATAATATTGCAGTCACCATATAAATTATTCTCCTTGTTCTTTTCATTTCACTCATTTCATCTAAGTCTCTCTAGGTTTCTGTCACATTTGTTTACCATAAGTTGCTTAGCTATTCCCTGTTTGATTGGCACCCTTTCAGGTTTCAGTTCTTTGCTAACTCAAAAAAAAAATCTATAAATATTTTTGTATGTCCTTAGATTTTATTTTGCTTAGGACTGCTCCCTCCCTTAATCTACTATTCCCTCTTTTCCTTTCCTCCTTTTGGTTTTATTTCCTTGTTTGAATGAAATGTATTTCTGTACCTCACTTTGTGTGTGTATTACTTTAATCAGTTCAAATGAGAGTTGGGTTGAAGTTTCAGCTGCTTCTTCCATCCCTTTCTTGTTTGTATAGCTATCTTTTTGTGCACCCCTTTATGGCAGTGGCTCCTATATTTGGTGTGATTCTTATTGTGGGACCTGGAAGCTCAAGGTTTTGGCTATACTGTTCCTGGGAGTTTTCATTTTGGGATTTCTTTCAGGAAGTGACTGGTGGATTGTTTCTACTTTACCCTCTGGTTCTAAGAGATCTGGGCAGTTTTAAAAAAATTTAGTTAATTTATTTGTTTTCAATTTTCACTGATCACTTCTGTAAGTCTTAAATTTTTTCTCCTTTCATCCTCCTATATCCCCTTCCCTCCCCTAGATGGCATGCAATTTAATTTGGGTTCTACACATACATTCTTATTAAACACATTTTCACAATTTTTATGTTGCATAGAAGAATTCAGACGAATGGGAGAAACTATGAGAAAAACCACACCAAAACACAACACAAGAGAAAATTGTCTGCTTCATTCTGCATGCCAATTCCATAATTCTTCCTCTGGATATGGATAGTATTTTGCCTCAAGTCCTTTGGGAATGTTTTAGGTTTGGCACATTTTTTAAAATAATTTATTTGTTTTCAGTTTTCAACAATCACTTCCATAAATTTATAATTTTTCTTCCCTTCCCTCCCATGATGGCATGCAATCTTATGTGGGTTCTACACATACATTCCTATTAAACACATTTTCACATTATTTATGTTGCATGGAAGAATTCAAATGAATGGGAGAAACCATAAGAAAAACCAAAACAAAACATAACACAAGAAAAAATAATCTGCTTCATTCTGACTCTATAGTTTTTTTTCTGGATATGGATGGCATTTTGCTTCAAGAGTCCTTTGGGGATGTTCAGGTCCTTGCATTGCTGTGAAGGGCTAAGTCAATTAGAAACACTCTTCACACACTGTGGCTGTTAATGTGTATAATGTTCTCCTGGTTCTGCCCACTTTACTCAGCATCAGTTCATGTGAGTGAGTCCATGTGAATTTTTCTGAGAGCATCCTGCTCATCATTTCTTATAGCATGATAGTATTGCATTCATATACCACAGCTTGTTCAGCCATTCCCCAACTGAAGGGCATCCCCTCAATTCATAGTATAAATGTTAATTCCCTTTCTCTTTTCCCCATTTTGAAAGTCTCTCTCAGCTTTCTGTTTTGAGCCTCCTTGTAACCATAAAAACTTTTTATGGTGGTATTCTTTTTTTTATTTGTTTGCTCATCCTTCCAACCTTCTTTCTAACTTTAGACTTGATATGAGAGCCAGGCTAAGTGCAGTTTTAGAGAAAAGGTCTGGGTTGGTCCTGTTGCTGCTCTCTTGGAATTAATGAATATTGTGTTATTCTAGATTCTCGGGGAAATGTTTTGCATATTAGGGAACTGCAAGCTTGGTGTGCTTTCATAGTGTCAAATCTAGAGCACAATCTGATCACTGACCCCCTCTGAGCTTTGCAGTCTCCTGACCTGAGTTTAGGTCTAAGTAACAGTGGAGTGCTGCTGGACAGTGCCACTATCAGCAGCTGGAAAGCTCTCCTGGTTCAGTGACAGAACTGTAGACTGGGAAGAAGGTTCTCAGAGGTCTTTGGTTTGTAATTTGTTTCCTGAGTATCCTTTTACAGGTTTCTGCGTGGATTAGAAGCTGGAGCTGAGGTCTCACCCTTCTCCTGGGTTCTGAGCCATAAAATTACTGCTTGCTTCTGAACTTCCTCCTTCCTTGGTAAGGGTACACAGGATAGGACAGGGGTGGGGGACCTGTAGTCTCAAGGCCACATGTGGTCATCTTGGTCCTTGGGTGCAGCCTTTTGACTGAGTCCAAGTTTTACATACTAAATTCTTTTATTAAGGGGATTTGTTCTGTAAAATTTGGATTCAGTCAAAGGGCCACATATGAGGACCTAGAGGGCCACATCTGGCCTTGAGGCCTCAGGTTCCTCACTCCTGGTAGAGTGTGCAGCCTCTCCCTTCACTCTTGGATGCAAGTTACTTCCTCAATCTGTCCTGAACCTGTGACCCAGAACTGGGTAAAAAGTGACAAAGTTGTTCTTTGGCACCTTTTCCTGTATCTTGCAGGAGGTCTGGATCTGTAATCTCACCTTTCCTTTGGGAATCTCCTGGCCAGACCCTATCCTGTGTCTACAGACCTCTCTGTATCCTTATGCTTAACTGGGCTGGACAGATGATTTGCCATAATTTTTTCCTCTTAAAATTTCTGACTAGGATTAGATCAAAGACATTTTCTATATTTATTTGGAGTTTTGAGAGGAGAGCTCAATGTACTTCCTGCTACTCCACCATCTTCACTCTGCTTTCTATCTAATTAATTTTTGACTTGCTTGACTTAATAGTTTTATTCCTCGAAAGGTAGAATAAGTGATGAGAGACACTAGATTTTTTAATAAAGAATTAATTTTTAAAGATAGATTTTTATTGATATCTTGGATTTTTTTTTTTACAAAACCTAGATTTCTTTCATATCTTTCTCCTTGCCCCTTCCATATCCATTCCTTAGAACAAAAACTTTAAAAAAAGGTTAAAAAAATCAACAGAACTGATCAATACATTGAAAAATATCTGTTGTATGCAGTGTTCTGTAATTGTAGAAGAGTGGAGGAAGGTATATTTTCAGCTTAGTTTTTTATAATTTCCCAATTTCAACTTCAGTTATTTTGCAGTAGTTGTTCTTTCCATTTATGTTGATGTTATCCTGTATATTGTTTTTCAGACTCTGTTTACTTTGCATCTGTTCATATAAATTTTTCTGTATTTCCTTGTATTCATCATGTTCTGTTCTGTTACAGTAATGTTCTGTTACATTCCTGTATCTTAATTTGTTTAATCATTTCCTACTTGATCATCTACTTTGTTTCCTTTTCTTTGTTAACCACAAAAAGAGTGCTGTAAATATTTTGTTTTATATGGAGCCTTTCTTTTTATCAACAACTCCTTGGGAACATATGTCTGGCTGTAGAGTCTCTGGGTTATAGAGATAGTTAATTTTGATTCATAAGGAGAACCTGGTTGAAGTGGGTATAGGAATCTTGGCAGAAAGTATCATTTTAGAGTTGGAAAGCTTGAATGTAGGTAATGAGTTCCCTAGTTTATAGTAAAGCAAATTTCTTAAAGTAAATGTAAAAAGTAAGTAGTAAGAAAGAAATTGACTCGAGGTATAGATAAGAGGCCAGCAACATAATTGAGAATAGTACAGATTATGAAGAAAGGAGAAGAGAGGGTTCTAATGTAGTTGCTGCAGATTTATCAGATGGCTTTAGATTTAAGAAGATAATATACAAAAGATGGAAGCAGAGGCATGTAACCAAGGACATATACAAAATTAGGCCATGGGTTTGTAAGAATAGTTTGGTTTTATGTTTATTGATAACTTTTAAAAAGCATTGCTGTTACTTTCCAGTAACTCCACTCATGTAGAACCTTTAGCAAAAGAGGTATAGTTAAAGTATTTATCATGTCTGACAAATTATGCCTTGTCATGCAGCCATAATCTACCACCTCACTGTTGAAGGGAGGAAGAGGAATTTCACCATCAGTACTCTGAATTCACTGTGCTGGTGAAAGTTCTGTGATCAATGTTTTCCTTTACATCATTATGGTCCTTGAGTAAATTGTTATTTTGACTTCACTTATTTCACTCTATTCATACATATCTGACCAAATTTCTCTGAACTTTTTATATGTTTCCTTTGTTTTTTGATGCAGTAATATTCTGTTACATTAATATGCCACAATTTGTTCCATTATTCGCAAATTAATTGAGATCTACTTTGTTTTCAGTTTTTCTAAATAACAAAAAGCACTATTATAAATATTTTTTATATAGGAACTTTTCTACTGTTTTTTTTAAAAAAAGCCTCACCCAAATCCTTTTCCCTCTTTGGAAAAAAGAAAAGAAAAACAATATCCTCATAGCAAAGATACATAGTCAGGCCACATTCCTGAATCAGTCATGACCAAATTAAAATCTCATTCCATACCTGAGTGCCTCACCTCTCTGTTAGGAGTTAGGTACCATGCTTCCTGCTTTGTACTGTTTTGATTTCCTTGGGAATATATGCCCATTACTGGTTTCGTGAGGTCGAAGAGTGTATTCATTTTAGTAACTTTTCTTGGGTAGTTCCAAATTGTTTTCCAGAATAGTTTGGCCAGTCTTCAACTCGATCAACTCACCCTTCCAACATTTACCATTTTTGTCTTTTGTTATCTTTGCTGATCTGATGCATGGGAGGTGAAAACTGAGTGACTTTAATTTGTATTTCTCATTAGTATTTTGGAGCATTTTATCATATGAAAACTCTCAGAAAAGATAGGGTCCTGAATATGTTGAGACTTACTAAATATGCTATAGGTAATTAAAAGTTTATTTTGTATGTGTAGTTATAACATACATTTTCACTGATACCTTTTTTTTATGTCACTAGAATTTTTCCCAGTATCCCTTCCTTTTCCTAGAGAGTCATCCCATATAACATACTGTTTTTCAAAGGAAAAAAAGGCAGAGGAAAAAAAAATCAGTAATATCAATAAATTCATTGAAGGAGTCTGAAAAGATATGCAGTGTCCTGTACCTATGGACCTTCTACCTCTGCAAAGGGGTCTAATGAAGACATCTTTTCATGTATCTTCTTTGGAGCTTGTTCTTTATAATTCTGCAACATTTTCTTTTGAATGTTATGCTATTGAACTTTCCACTTACATTGTTGTCATCATTGTGTATATTGTTTTCTTGGCTCTGCTTACTACAGTTTGCTTTAGCTCATATAAGATATGCTTCTGTGCATTCATCATATTGTTTCTTTTAGCATAGTACTATTCTGTTACATTTATTTGCCACAATTTATTTAGCCATTCCCAAAATGATAGGTACTGATTTTATTTCCAATTCCTTGCAGTTACAAAAAATGCTGTATAAATATTTTTATATTTCTAGTGACTTTTTTTGTATCAGTGATTTTCTTGGAAAGCCCAGTAGTAGAATCTCAGGGTCAGGGGTATGAACATTTTAATTACTTTATTTACATAATTTCCAGTTGCTTTCCAAAATGGTTATATTCAGCTCCACCAACGATGAAGGTGCCTATCTTTCTACTGTCCTTCCAAGGCTGACTTTTCCCATCTGTCATCTTTGCCAGTTTACTGGGTGTGAAGTGAAGCGTAAGGGTTGTTTTGATTTCCATTTTTCTTATTAGTGATTTTGGAGCATTTTTTCTTATAATGGTTAATAGTTTGCCATTCTTCTTTTGAGAACAGTTTATATACTTCTTTAAAAAAAAATTTATTTATTGTTTTCAGTTTTCAACAATCATGTCTTAAATTTTCTCCCCCTCCCTCTTCCCTTCCTCTCTCTCACTGAGATGGTATGCAATTTTATATGGGTTCTACACATACATTCCTATTAAAAATTTTTTCATATTAGTCATGCTGCATTGAAGAATTAAAACAAATGGGAGAAACCATGAGAAAAGAACAAAACAAGACATAACATAACAGAAGAGAAAAGAGTCTGCTTGTTCTGCATTCCGACTACATAGTTCTTTCTCTGGATGTGGATGGCATTTTGCCTCAGGAGTCCTTTGGGGATGTTTTAGATCCTTGCATTGCTGTGAAGGGCTTAGTCTATCAGAAATAGTCCTCACACACTGTGGCTGTTACTGTGTACAATGTTCTCCTTGTTCTCATTTCGCTCAGCATCAGTTCATATAAGTCTTTCCAGGCCTCTGAAGTCTTCCTGTTCATCATTTCTTATAGCACAAAAGTATTCCATTACATTCATATACTACAGCTTGTTCAGCCATTCATCAGTTGATGGGCATCCCTTTGCCTTCCAGTTTTTGGCCACTACAAAGAGAGCTGCTATAAATATTTTTGTACATGTGGGCCCTTTTCCCGTTTTTATGATCTCTTTGCGATACACTCCCAGAAGTGGTGTTGCCAAGTTAAAGGGTGTGCACATTTTATGTCCCACTTTAAGCATAGTTCCAAGTTGCTCTCCAGAATAGTTGGATCAGCTCATAGCTCCACTAACAATGAATTAGTGTTCCAACTCTCCCACATCTTTTCCAACATTTATCATCTTCCTGTTTCGTCATGTTAGACAATCTGATAGGTGTGATGTGGAACCTTAGAATTGTTTTGATTTGCCTCTCTCTAATCAATAGTGATTTAAAGCATTTTTTTTTATATGACTCTAGATAGCTTTAATTACTTTTTCTGAAAACAGCCTGTTCATATCCTTTGACCAATTATCTTATAGGGAATGGCTTTTAATGTGTTAGTTATTTATGTATTTTATATTTCTTGAATAGAAAACCCTTATCTGAGAAATTTTATATGAAGATTCCTGCCCCCCCTCCATTTATCTACTTCCCTTCTTATCTTAGGTACATTATTTTTTTGTTTAGTAGCTTTTCATTTTCACATAATCAAAGTTATTTATCTTTTGTCATTGCCTTTTTCCTGTATTTAAGAATACATCTCTTAGCCATAGCCATGGAAACTTTATCAGATATAAAGTTCCTCTCTATCTGCCCTACATTTTAATTGCATTTTATTAGCCGTTTATGTTTTTAGATGAATGATGAAGCAGGTACTTACATTAGTTGCCAGAACATATTATTAAGGTGGCTATTTATTTGTACATGCCGCTTGTTACTGTTAAGGTAGCGTAACAGGCAGAGCTTCTTGCGTTATTTGTATCCTGTTACCACCTTGGTGGGTTCAGACAGTTGATTTTTTCATTCGGTTTGTAATGATCACGTTCTAGGGGGACTGAATGATTCATATTCATTAGACAAACTAAAATGCCAGTTTTAAAATTTATATGGAGAAATGTAATTGCCAAGGGTAGTTAGAAGAGACAGGAGGAGAGGCTTAGGGACATGTTTGGTGATGGCAAGAGAAGAATGTTTTTGTTATGAAGGTTGGTTACTGTCTTCTCAGTAAGACAGAAGTGGAATTACAATTGGAAGGTTTCACAGGGTGTAGATTCAGAGAAAAAGGAGTTGTCGGGGTATTAGTGGATGGTGTTACTTTTGGGATGTGTATACCTGATAAGCAGATGAGAATACTTGAATCAATCCATAGTAACACTGTGATTTATTCTATATAATACTTTGACTCTCATTTCAGTTCAACAAACACCAGGTGCCACCATGTTCAAGGTACTGTGTTAGGTCCTGGGCATATAATGACAAGATAAAAGTCTTTCTTCAAGGAACTTTTTTTAGTGCTTGGTAAAATTTGAGTACATAAATAACTATGTACAAAATACACAAAAAATAATGAAAAGTAATTTCAAGAGCCAGAAAAGCCTATTAAAAGGAAGGATTAGGAGAGGCTTCCCCCCCCTGTAATAAGAGCTGGCATCAAAACAGTACCAGTACTTTGAAGAAAGGTAAGGATTCATTCCATGAAATGGAGGGAAGGAGGGAGGCATTCTGTGTCTGGAATGTGTAAAGTCAAGCAAGCTGATGGGGAGTAGCTAGGAAGTCCAGTTTGACTGGGAGGGAGAGGACAGCAAGACTCTATTCTATGTAGACAACTCCTCTTATGATAGTGTTGTCATCTTTATAAATTAGTTCGCAGCATATCATTTCTGTTTCTTTGATGAGATTCAAGAGACAGCCTCATCTCCTTGATAAAATTTGGGAAGCACCCTTGTGTCTTATCAGTAACAGATAAACCATTACAAAAAGTAATTTAAAAAAAAAGTTTTATTCCCAAACTCTAGGAATTCCTTCATTTGGGGCACTTGTATTTCACTAACACACTGTCTGTAGTGCTATATAAAGCATGCCTTTAAATTTATAATCCAAGAGAGATAGTTTGATACACACATGAAAACACTTTGGGCCTATATGATAGATTAATGCAAAACTAGTCAGTGAAATAAAATTATAGGATCTTAGAGCTGGATGAGACCTAGATTTCACCTAACCTGACACTTCCTGACTAATGGATGGATCTCCTTAACATCATTTTTTTCACAAGTGACTGTCCAATATTTGCTTGAATACCTCCAATAATAGAAAGCCCCTTATCTCATAAGGCAGCACATACAGTTTTTACATGACTTTGGTGACTAATGTGAACATTTATGTTGTCTTATCCTAGATCTGATGTCATGAAGAACAGTTGTAGGTGTGGCTAGTATGAGAGTCAGTGAAGATTTTATAGGTCTATGGAAACAGGTACATCCCAATATATTTTTTGAAACCTCTCTGTTAGGCAATTATGCTTAGTTATTTCCTTAATGACCTCTACACACCCTGTTGGAATATATGTGATTTGGTTAATATTTATGCTTTTCCAAATAAACTTACTTCAGAGAAGTATAAAATAGCAGCGTTTTAAGTGTTTTCTTAGGTTCTTCTAGCCAAATGAGTAGTTCATTGTTTAGTTAAGTTTTTTTCTTAATCGTTGTAATATTTTATGGAGATAGTTTGTAGCATGTGACAATCATCACTTGTGTGAACCATTTAGCAATGTATATTTTTAACATATCCAAACTTGGATGGTATAGTTTATCATTGAAAACATATTGCAGGATAAGAGGTGCAAGCAAAAAAGAATGAGGTAAAGGAATGGAGTAATAAAATACCTTGGCTACAATAGTGTTGCATTCAAAACAAATGATAAAATTATGAAGTCTCAGAGCAGAAACAATGGTTTTTGCTCTAAATATTTTTATACATACAGGTCCTTTTCCTTTTTGTTTTTTATCTGTTTTGGGATACAGATCTAGTAGTGGTATTGCTATGTCAAAGAGTATGGTTTTAAAATCCTTTGGGCATAGTTCCAAATTGATCTATAAAATGGTTTGATCATTTCACAACTCTGACAGCAGTATATTAATGTCTCATTTTCCCCATATTCCCTTCAACATTTGTCATTTACCTTTTTTTGTCCTTATTTTCTAATCTAATAGGTATGAGGTAGTACCTCAGAATTGTTTTAACTTGCATTTCTCCAGTCATTAGTGAGTTAGAATATTTTTTCACGTGGCTATAGAAAGCTTTAATTACTTTATCTGAAAACTAATTATATCTTTCGATAATTTGTTGATTGGAAAATGACTCATATTTATAAATTTGACACAGATCTCTCTATATTAGAGGAATGAGCCTTTATCAGAGAAACTTGCTTCAAAATCTTTTTTTCACAGTTACCTGCTAACTATATTTCCCTTCATTCTTTTCTCCCTACCCTTGTTTATTCTATTCTCTCTCTCTTTTTACCCTGTCCCTCCTCAAAAGTGTTTTGCTTCTGATAACTCCTTCCCCCAATCTGCCCACCTTTCTATCACATACTCTGCCCCTTCTCTTATTCCCTTCCTCTTCTACTTTCCTGTAGGGTGAGATAGATTTCCGTACCCCATTGCCTGTGTATCTTATTTTCCAGTTACATGTAAAAACAGTTTTTAACATTCATTTTTAAAGCTTTGAGTTCCAAATTCTTTCCCTTCTTCCTTCCCCATTCACCCTCATTGAGAAGGCAAGAAATTCAATATATTTTATACATGTGTAGTCATGCAAAAAGTATCCATAATAGTCATGTTGTAAAAGACTAACTATATTTTCCTCTATCCTGTCTCACCCTTCTTTTATTCTATTCTCTCCTTTTACTCTGTCCCTCTTTTGCCTTTCTATGTATTGCCAGGGCTCAGCACAGTTCATGGCACATGAAGTGCTTAATAAACGTTTATTGACTGGTTGATTGTTGACTAATGATTGCTCCACAGGAATTGTTGGTTAACCATACCTCTGTCATGATACTTGTAGGAAGCTGAGTTTTTGAAATCAGGTAAAAGACTTTATGGTTATCCAGAGTAAATGCCATCTTATTAGATTTGACCCAGTTGTAGCCTTTTCAGGTCTTTTTGGATCCTGAATTTGCTATCCAAGATGCTAATTCCCTCTCAGTTTTGGGTCTTGCACAAATTTGATGAGCCTAACATGTATAATTTCATCCAGATCATTGATAAAAACATAAAATAACACAAGGTACAAGATTGAGTCTTGGGGCACTCAACTAGAAACCTTTCCTAGTCTGAAATAGACTCCTTAATGACAAGTCCTGAGGATCCAACAAATTGTGAATTAACTTTATGATCATATAGCTTATGTTGATCCATTTTGTTCATAAGTATAACATTAAAGACTATCAAATGTTTTTCTTGAAATCTGTAGCATTAATCTATTGTAACTATCAAAAAAGGAAATGAGGTTAGTTTGACATGACCTATTTTGATTTTTGTTGACTGTAACACTTTTACTTTCTGAATGCATCCTTTCCTTCTCTCCACCTCACAAGTCATTCTTTGTAACAAAGGTTAAAAAAAAATGAGAAGAAAAGACAATTAAACAAAATTAATCAATGCAATGACTATGTTTGACAGTTTATGCAACATTCCACATCTATTGAGTCTCATCTCTGCAGTCAAAGAGAAGTAAAGCCACATCTTCTCATCATTTCTCTAGGGCCAAGCTTGGTCAATATAATTATGCAGCATTGAATTGAATTTTTTTCATTTACATTATTGTAGTCATTATGTGTATATTGTCTTCCCGTTCTGCTTTTTCACTCTGCATCATCAAAGCATGAATTGTTCATAATTGTCATTTCTCTTTACACAGCAATATTCCATCTCCTTAAAGCAGAAAAAACCCCAAGTGTTTAGCTAGTCCCTTATTTGTGGACATTTACTTTATATCAAATTGCCTGTGGTCACAAAAAAATGCTGCTGTTTAGTGTATATGGGACTGTCCTGTCTTGGACCTTCTTCATGTATATTCTCGGCAGAAGGACCTATAAGATTAAAGGATATGATACAACTTCTTTTTAATGAATTGTTTTGGGGATCATTGCTTTCTTTTTAGATATACATGATCTGTCCTTTTAATAAAAAATTCTGTAGAATTTTGCTAGAATCAAAGTTAATTTTACCAGCCATTTAAATTGAAGATTTCAGTTTTTTCTCTTTTTTGAAAATTAGGACATTTGCCCTTTTATCCTATAGTTCTTTCCCATTCTTCAAGATTTTTAAAGAGCCACTGCCTGTGTCTTAACAAATATATCCATCAGTTATTTCAATACCCTGGGATATTATTTGCCATGGTTTGGTTACTTAAATTTATTCAAAATGGCTAGATCCTCTCCTAACTATTTTCTTATCTTGGATTTTGACTTCTCATTAGACTTTTTATTGTATCATTTGTAATTTAAAGTTAGTTCTTGACAGAGATAATAGGAGCAAGACCAATAGAGATTCCTTTTATCCCTACTTTTGTTATCGTTGATTCATCTATCCAAAACATGTATTCCTTTTGGGGACCTCACTTTCTATTTTCCACAGAAAATGGAGTCCATATACTGTGAGCTCCCTCTTTTTCTGTATTCTTTGTTTCAGAATGCTTTAATATCATCTTTCTTTCTCCTCCTTATTCCAGTCTCTGAGGAAGAGGTGGTCTTTCTTACTAGGGTCTAACATCCTTTATATATGCTTATGATCCTGTTGACTTCTGTTTCCTCCAGCAGATTGTTTCTACAATCATATTTTTTTTATAATCTTATAACATTCCTTTTTTCTTTTATTATTTTATTTGTTTTCAGTGTTCTACAATCACTTCCATATAACATAGATTTTTTTTTTCTCCTCTCTTCCCCTCCCTCCCCTTTTCCTCCCTGAGTTGGCATATAGTTTCATATAGGTTCTACACTTGCATTCCTACTAAATACATTTTCACCTCAGTCATGTTACATAGAAGAATTAAAATGAATGGGAGAAATCATAAAATAAACCAAAATGTAATACAAAAGAAAATGATCTACATTCTGTGATCAAATTCCATAGTTCTTTTTCTGGATGTGAGGCATTTTGCCTTAAGAGCCATTAAGAATATTTTAAGTCCTTGCATTGCAATGAAGTTCTAAGTCTACCAGAAAAAATCCTTGCACACTGTGGTTGTTGCTGTGTATAAAGTTCTTCTGGTTCTGCTCCTTTCAGTCAGCATCAGTTCATATAAGTCTTTCCAGGCTTCTCTGAAGTCTTCCTTTTCATCATTTCTTACAGCACCATAGTATATATTCATATACCACAGTTTATTCAGCCATTCCCCAGTTGATAGGCATCCCCTTGATTTCCAGGTTTTGGCCACCAGAAAGAGTGCTGCTATAAATATTTATGTACATGTGAGACCCTTTCCCTTTTGCTTGCTCAAAGGTTATGCACATTTTTGTAGCCCTTTGGATATAGTTCCAGATTGCTCTCCAGAATAGCTGGATCAGCTCACAGCTCCACTAACAATGAGTTAGTGTTCCAATTCTCCCACATCTTCTCCAGCATTTATCATCATCCTGTTTTGTCACGATAGCCAGTCTGATAGATGTGATGTGCTATCTCAGAGTTGTTTTGATTTGCCTTTCTCTAATCAATAGTGATTTAGAACATTTTTTCATATGACTATAGATAGTTTTGATTTTTTCTTCTGAAAACTGCCTGTTCATATCCTTTGACCATTTATCAATTGGGGAATGACTTGTATTCTTGTACATTTGACTCAGTTCTCTATGTGTTTTAGAAATGAGGCCTTTATCACAGACACTAGTTGCAAAAATTCTGTCCCAGTTTTCTGCTTTCCTCCTAATCTTGGTTGCATTGGTTTTGTTTGTGCAAAAACTTTTTAATTTAATGTAATCAAAATTATCCATTTTGCACTTCGTAATTTTTTTTATCTCTTGTTTAGTTAAAAATTCTTCCCTTCTCCATAAATCTGATAAATACACTATTCCTTGCTCCACTGATTTTTTATAGTATCAGTCTTTATACCTTGATCATGTACCCATTTGGACTTTATTCTTGTGTACCGTGTCGGTCATTGGTCTGTGTCTAGCTTCCACCATACTGTTATCCAGTTTTCCCAGCAGTTTTTGGCAAACAGTGAGTTCTTATCCCAGAACTCAGGGTCCATGGGTTTATCAAACAGTAGATTGCTATATTCATTGACTACTGTGTCTTGAGTACCTAATCTATTCCACTGGTCTACCTTTCTGTTTCTTAGCCAGTACTAAGTGGTTTTGATAATTACTGCTTTATAAAACAATTTGAGATCTGATAGAGGTAGGCCACCTTCCCTAGCATTTCTTTTCATTAGTTCCCTTGATATTCTGGACCTTTTGTTCTTCCAGATGAATTTTGATATTATTTTTTCTAGTTCTGCAAAATAATTATCTGATAGTTTGATTGGTATGGCACTGAATAAATAAATTAATTTAGGTAGAATTGTCATTTTTATTATATTGGCTCAGCCCATCCACAAGCAACTGATGTTTCCACTTACTTAGATCTGACTTTATTTACATGAAAAGTTTTGTAATTGTGTTCATATAATCCCTGGGTTTGTTTTGGTAGGTAGACTCCCAAATATTTTGTAGTGTCTGCCTTAGCTTTAAATGGGATTTCTTTTTCTATCTCTTGCTGTTGGGCTTTGTTCATAATATATAGAAATGCAGAAGATTTGTGTGGGTTTATTTTGTAACAATTGCTGAAGTTGTTTATTATATCATGTAGTTTTTTTTTACTTGATTCTCTACGATTCTCTAAGTGTATCATCATATCATCTGCAAAGAGTGATAACTTAGTTTGTTCTTTGCCTATTCTAATTCCTTTAATTTTTTTTTCTTCTCTTATTGCTACAGCTAGCATTTCTAGGACCATATTGAATAATAGTGGTGATAATGGATATCCTTGTTTCACCCCTGATCTTATTGGAAATGCATCTAACTTATCCTCATTGCATGTAATGCTTGCTGAAGGTTTTAGGTAGATAATGCCTATTATTTTATGGAAAGTTCCATTTATTCTTATTATGATATAAATATGGTTTTGATACCTAAACCAGCAAGAGTTGAAACAGAGAAAGAAAATTATAGACCAATTTCTCTAATGAATATAGATGCAAAAATTTTAAATAAGATTTTAGCAAAAAGAATACAGCAACTAATCATGAGAATAATACATTATGATCAGGTAGTATTTATACCAGGAATGCAGGGATGGTACAATATTAGGAAAACTGTTAATGTTACTGATCATATCAACAACAAAACTAACAGAAACCACATGATTATCTCAATAGATGCAGAAAAAGCTTTTGACAAAATACAACACCCATTCCTATTGAAAACACTGGAGAACATAGGAATAAAGGGAACTTCCCATAAAATATTAAGTATTATCTATCTTCTAACATTCCTAATCTACTGGCTCCTTCTCTACTTCCTATAAGTATCCCCATGTTCAAGTTCTTCCAACCTTGACACATTCTTACTTGACCCTAGCCTCTCAGGCTAGCTTCCTAAATTCTTCCCTGTTCGTGGCCTAGAGAAAACTATACCAGTTGCCTCCATTTCCTCCCCTTTCCCTTGCTTCTTAACTTCCTTTGATTTGTCTTCCAATCTCATCACTCAACTGAAACTCTTTCCAAAATTACCAAAGATTTCTTAATTGGCCTTTTCTCAGTTCTCATCCTTTTCGACCTCTCCAGCATTTGACACTTTTGACTACTTCCTAGATAAATACTTTTCTGGATTTTTATCACATGTCTCTCTCTTGATTCTTGTCCTATCTACCCAATTACTCTTCTGGTTTTTTTGCTGTTGTTTTTGTTGCTGGATCATCATCCATGTCCAGTCCCTTAATTGTAGATGTACTCTAGGTCTCTGGCTTCAACTTGCTTTTGGTCTCTCTTTGTGTTCTTTCTTGGTGACCTTATTAGCTCATATGAGTTCAGTGATCATTTCTACTCAGATGACTCTATATATCTAGTCTCTTTCTTGAATGATAGTTCTGTATTATCAATGCCCATGGACATTTCAAACTGATATCCCATAGTCATCTCAGTCTCAGCACAGAATCACAAATTTAGTGTTAGAAGAGACCTTAGAGGTTATTGAGTCCAACTTCCTTGTTTTACATGAGGAAATTGATGTTAATTGTTAAATGAGAAATAGATGTGAAATGACTTGCCTACGGTCACAGCTAGTAAGTGCCTGACATGGAATTTGAACCCAGGACTTCCTGACTTCAAATCTAATGCTCTGTCTGCTATACCAAATTACTTCTCTCAAGGAATATATAAAACAGAACTCATTACCTTTTTACCCAGACTCATCATTTTTTCTGATTTCCCTCTTTCTGTCAGTGGTACCACTATCCTTCCAATTGACCAGGTTTGCAAACTTCTGAATCGTCCTCTGCTGTAATTCCCTTTTACCTCACATATCCAGTTATTTTCCAAGTCTTATTCATTCTTCCTCCACATCATCTGCATTTGTCCCCTCTCTGCTTGCACAGTGACCCCCCCAGTTCAAGGCCTCATCACCTCTTATCTGAACTATTATTGCAATAGCCTCCTAATTGGTTTTCCTCTCTTGAGGGTCTCCTTCCTCTCGTATATTCTCCACATAACTGCCATAGTGATATTTTAAATTAATGTACAAGTCTATTTTTGTCACCTGCTCATTAAACGCCACTCTTTCTCTGTTGCCCAGTTCTTCTGTTTGGTAAAACTTTCTAGACTTATTATACATTATTCCCTTTCAGTCATTCTAGCCTAACTGGCCTTCTTTTTATTCTTTGCATATGACATTTTATCTTTTGTCTCATTGCTTTTCCATAGGTTGACCTGTAAGCCAGGAATGCACTTTTTCCTCTCTTCCGCATCTTAGAATTCCCTAGTTTCTTTCAAAGCTCAACTCATGTACCACATGAAGCCTTTTCTGACTATCTATATAATAATAATATATCTATATAATAATAATACCTCCCCCACAAAATTATCTTATATTTATTTTGTATATACATATTTACATGTGATGTAGGATATGTATACTGCAAATGTAGGCTATATGTCTATCCACATGGATTGTCTATATGCATTCTCTGAGGAAGCATTGATAGATATCTTGAGAATCTTACTCACCCCATTCCAGTGGAGACTTTGATTCCTGCTTGAAAAGGAGCAGGAGAAGGGATTACAAAGCTGACCATTCATTCTCCTCTTAGAGACAGGGGTACTAGACTAGGGTTACATCTATCTGTACCCTTGAGTATCGTTAGTCTGGCATAATGATTTTTTTCTTAGGTTCAAAGTACATTTCTGGTTGCTATTCCTTAAAGAGGAAGGGGTACCTGAAGCTTATATGTCTGAAGACTTGACCCTTTTCTGTCAAATGCTAATTACATAAAAAATAGTGAATAGTGAGTATACCAGTTTATTCAAGCAGATAGCAAACAGAAGTCAGAGAAGTTATGTAGATTAGAATATATCAGACAATACACAGAGCACTTGAGCTCTTTTTCTGGGAGTGAGATGTTTCAGGTTAGCTGGGAGAGAGGCCTTGATCTTAGCTAGGGGAAGAAATTCCTTGAAGTTTCTAGGGAGGCAGCCTGGAAATCAGGGACATATTGAAGAGCCAGCTTTCTTCTACATATTTGCCTTCCAAATCTGTTCTCGTTCTCTCCTTCCTCTGTCTCTCCCTCATTTCTTCAGTCTCCACTTTCTCATCTGCAACTTCATGTGCCCTCTATCAAAACACAAAGGAAAAAGAATATCTCCTTTTCAAAGTTTTCATGCCATTTCTATACATTGGGTATGCTTGCAGGGAATTTGTACCAATGAGGAGAGATACACATGCTCGTTTTGAAGCCATATTTACATGTATATATTGTTTATCCCAATAGAATGTGTATTTCTTTATTTTTGTCTTTGTATTCTTAGCATATAGTATAATTTCTGGCATAGTAGGTGCTTAATAAATTCTTATTATTGATTGATGGATTGATTGACCCAAAGCAGTGATCCTGTTCTCTTTGATTCTTTTTTTTTATTAATATAGCTTTAAAAAGTTTAATCTTTCTTCAAGATGTCAGCAGCTATTATGCCCTCCCTATGTTGTTTTTTTTTTAAAGGCAAAAAATGTTTGCATCCTTCCAATAATTCAGTTCAAAGCACTTTTAGTTATCTACTCTGTGTGGGCCAACGCTTGGAACTGGGAATACAAAGATAAGATGAAATAGTCCTTGTCCTCAAAGAACTTCAGTTATGTTGGGGATGTTTTCATGCCCCTCAGTATCATGGTGACCTAGCTCTATACAAGCTTCACTGTGTCAGTGTCCTTTCTAAAAATATTGAGCCCACATCTGGACCTTAAACTTTGGGGGTTTGTCTAACTAGGTACAGCAAGATGGAACCATCATTTCTCACACTGTGGACACTATGATTCTTTTAATTCATCCTGAGATTACTTTAGTTTTTTGAGCTACTTATTCATATTTTTGGCTCATTTGAAGCTTATCTATATTACCTGTGTCAGCTGGATAACTCATGCCAGTTTTTGTAGTTAACATGAGTGTATTTAGTAGTTCTCTTTCAGTGTCATGTTCCTATACATGTAGAGGGCATTTTGATTAGAAGATTCAATTCCAGACCCAGAAGGTCTTTTTATATTATTTTAATAAAGAAATATAATAATAACATCACATACTACAACCTGTTCAGGAGATCTACTCCTTTCCTATTTGAATAACCTTTCATATTTGGGTCATTATATTATTACCATAGTCTGAGTTGAAAGGAAAAGCATATGCTCTGTGTTTCTTTGGTTTATTCAACAATATTAAGTGTTTACTGTACTGAGCCTTGTGCTAGTATTTTAGGAATTAAAATTAATTCAATTTAATAAATATTAAGCAGTAGCTTTTACAGAGTAAATACTTTAAAGTACTTGGAATTGAATTATTGGAAGGACAAAAATACATTTAACTTTAAAAAATAACGTCCCAACTTAGGGAAGGCATAATGGCTGTTGTCATCTGGAGGAAAGATGAAACTTTTTACCCTGTTCCCTTCTCAAGAGTATGTTTTGCTTCTGACTGCTACATACCCTTTAATCTACCCTCCCAGTTTCCCCATCCCCCCACGTACTGTCTTTCTCTTAATTTCTTTTCCTCTTATTGGGTAAGGTGAATTTCTATACCTACTTAGCTCTCTCTCTCTCTCTCTCTCTCTCTCTCTCTCTCTCTCTCACCCTCTCTCCCTCTCCCTCTCCCTTTCTGTCATCTTCCTTCTTTTAGCTATTTCAGATGTGTTGCCTGCACCCCCATTCTCCCCTGCATTGCATAAATTTTTCCTTATGTGTCCCACTTACGAGATAATTTTCCCTATTATTCTTCCTTCCAGTACATCCCTCTTTCTCAACCATCCATTCTTCTTTTAAGATCATTCCAAAATAATAGAATCACATCTATGCCCTCTGTCTGAGAAACCTCCTTTAATAGCTCTAGTGATAAAGCTCTGAGAGGTTATATGTATTGTCTTCCCAATACAAGAATGTAAATAGTTTAACCTTGTTAAATCCTTTGTGATTTTTTTACTCATGTTCACTTTTTGATGTTCTTATGAGTCTTGTGTTTGAGTATCAGATTTTCTAGTTAGCTCTGGTCCTTTTATCAAGAATACTTGAAAGTCTTTTTTTTTTTTGAAAGTTCTTTTTTGTTAAATGTCCATTTTCTTCCTGAAGAATTATCAATTTTGCTGGGAATGTTTTTCTAAGTTGTGATCCTAGTTCCTTTGTCTTCCAGAGTACTGTATTCCAAAAATCTCTTTCTTGAATTCTTCTAGGAGTTTTTGTTTAGCTTGTATCCAATCCGTATTTTTCTTTGAGGCTTCGCTTGTAGGTGTTATTGCCCTTTTCTTGTGTGTTGAGATTCTCTATTATCATAGTAGATTTTTATGATCAGGTTCTTTTTTTGGTTTCTCATTTTTTCAGCTTACTTCTCTCACTTTTGGACTTAATGTTATTGTTGGCTCTGCTCACCTCTGTGTGTGTGGGGTGGGGGTAGGGCAGGGACTATGTGACCTGAGCTTCTGTCTTATGTCCTGCTGCTGCTTTCATAGATCAATTTGAAGGCTATGTTTTCAGTCCTTCCCAAGTGATGTGATCTGGGAAGCTCAAACCAAAATCTCTTCATTTTCTCCTAGTCAATACTCTTCAAATTCTTGACCTGGTTTGGATCTATTGGATTGTGTGTAGTTGAGTTTCCTTAGATTGCTGCTAGACTCAGTTGTAGCCTTCTAGGATGATCTGCAGGTTCAGAATGACTGATCTGCTAGCCCCTTCTTGGTTTTGGTTTCCTTTCCTGTTTATTTCATTGTAATAGGACTAAAGTTGAGGAGTTCCCACTCTTTGTTTGGGCTCCGAACCACATAGCTGTGTTTCTGGAACTTACTCTTTTCTCCTTACACACAGAGGGCCCCTGTTCTCTCATAACCATGCCTACTTTTCTCTACCCTGGAACTGCAACTCTGAACTGGATAATGAAAGAGTTGCTAAATGATACCTAGTGCTCCTCACAGTGTTAGTACAGGATTCCCTGGCATCTCTTTCTTCCCAGATGTTGAGTCTTCTTAGTCTGGACTCTGGGTTGTTTTCTGCTGCTATTGCTGTGACCACAGCCACAACCAGCTGTTGCTTCTGCCTGTTGCCTGCTGCTACTGCTGCCATGCTGTACTCCTGGCCAGTCCTGACCCTGGAGTTCAAAGATCTGTCTTGTCTGTCTGAACGGGACAAATGACTCACTGTATTTTTTTTTCTTGGCTCTCTTGACCAGAATTTGGGTTGATACATTTTCTAGGTCATTGAGGAGGAGGATGTGAAGAGGAGCTAAGAAAACTTTTTTACTTCTCATTTTACTGTCTTGACTTTGCATGCCCTTTAATGTCCCTCTTAAAGTAATTTAGTATTCTATCCATATGTGATCTGAATAGAGTTCAGTGAGTGGAACTTTTTAAGTCCCTCATTCTTATTATACTCATAAAGTATCTTAGGATAACAGTTATTTTTGTTTGCTGGTCTGTCTCAGGCCAATCCCCCAATAGTTTTGGTTTGATTTTGGGAGAATAAGAAGCTTGTAGCTTATCAGTGGTTAACAAAAGGAGATTTACTTCATCATAGCAAGAGAAATCTATTCAATCAATAAAGATAGGCTTTGAGATAATTCAGCTGAGAGAAATCTGCCATTTCAATCCACTAGTCAAGAGTCAAGGTCTTTCCAGATCCTTTTGACTGCTTTGTTCTCAGGCAATAAGAAAATGATGTCAGCAGTTTGAACTCTTAGTCCCTGAGCCAACCAAATCTTGAAGAATGTCTCAATAGTTTTTGAGGAAAAACTAACCTAACTTGCATGTGGGAGGGGTTAAGATACTGTCCTTACCATACCACACCTCCCTTAATTTATACTTATGAAATTTATTTTTTGAGTGCAAGTATTAAACTTTACATTTACTCCTATTAAACTTCCCTTTGTTTCATTTGGCTCAGTTTGTCTATTTCTATGTCCATGTCTATAGCTATATCACTCTATCTATGTCCAGTGTTTAACATAGTGCCTGGCACTTAGTAGGCACTTAATAAATGTTTATTGAATGAATTAAATATCTTTATATCTATTTCCATATCTATCCCATTGAAAAAATCTTTGTGGATGGACCACACTTACATTCACTTTTTTATAAGATTTGAAGTTTTGAATTTTTTCTCTCCTCCCTAAGATAGTAAGCAATTTGATATAGGTTATACGTGTATAATCATTAACATTATTTTTATAAAATTTTGAGTTCCAAATTTTTCTTCTTCCTTCATTACCTCCCCTCCTCCCTAAGATAGTAAGCAGTTTGTTATAGATTACACATGTGCAGTCATGTAAAAAATACTTCCATATTAGCCATGTTGCAAAAGAAAATAGTAAAAAAAAAATAAAGTAAAAAATATGCTTCTATATGCATTCATTTCTCTGGAGGTGTATAGCATTTTTTTTTTTTACCATAAATCCTTTAGAATTTTCTTGAGTTACTGAAGTGCTGACAGTAACTAAGTCATTTACATTTGATCGTCCTATAGTATTGCATCACTTTGTACAATGTTCTGATTTTGCTCTTTTCATTTTACATCAGTTTATGTGTTTCCTGGTTTTTCTGAAAGCATCCTGCTCATCATTTCTTACAGCATAATGGTATCCCATCACAATTATATACCACAACTTGTTCTGCCATTCCCCAGTTGATGGAGATCTCCTCAATTTTTAGTTCTTTGCTACTACGAAAAGAGCTACTATAACTATTTTCCTTTTTTTATCTAAACATAATTTTCTTTTATATATATATTTAAAATTAATTAATTTTTAGTTTTCAGTATTCATTTTTATAAGATTTTGAGTTCTAGATGTTTTCAATCCCTTCCCTATCCCTCCCCAAGACAACATGCAGTCTGATATAGGCTATGCATGTACAAATATATTAAACATATGTCCACATTAATCATGTGAAAGAAGAATCAGAACAAATGGGAAACACCACAAGAAAAGAAAAACAACAGCAACAAAAGAAAATCGTATGCATTGGTCTGCATTCAGACTTCATAGTTCTTTCTCTGGATGTGGATGGCATTTTCCATCATAAATCTTTTGGAATTGTCTTAGATTATTGCATTACAGAGAAGAGCTAAGTGCATCAGAGTTGGTCATCAAACAATGTTGCTATTACTCTGTATGATATTTTCCTGGTTTTGCTCACTTCACTCAGCATCAGTTTATGTGTCTTACCAGGTTTGTCTGAAATCTGCCTGCTCATCATTTCTTATGGAACAATAGCATTCCATTACATTCATAAACCACACCTTATTTACCCATTTCCCTATTAATAGGCATCCCCATGATTTCCAATTCTATGCTACCACCAAAAGAGCTGCTATAAATATTTTTGTATATGTGGGTCCTTTTCCCTTTTTTATTTTTATTTTTAAGTTAATTTATTTGTTTTCAGTTTTCAACAATCACTTCCCTAAGTCTTAAATTTTCTCCCCCTCTCCCCTCCCTCCTTGGGATGGCATACAATCTTATATGGGTTGTACACATACATTCTTATTAAACGTATTTTCACATTAGTCCTGTTGCATAGAAGAATTAAAATGAATGGGAGAAACCATGAGAAAAACCAAACTAAAACAAAACATAACACAAAAGAAAATAGTCTACTTCATTCTGCTTTCCAGTTCCATAGTTCTTTTTCTAGATGTGGATATCATTTTGCCTCAAGTCCTTTGGGCATATTTTAGGTCCTTGCATTGCTGTGAAGGGCTAAGTTTATCTGAAACAGTCCTCACACACTGTGACTGTTATTATATATAATGTTCTGGTTCTGCTTATTTCCCTCAGCATCGGTTCATATAAGTCTTTCCAGGCCTCTCTGAAGTCTTCCTGTTCATCATTTCTTACAGCACAATAGTATTCTGTTACATTCATATACCATAACTTGTTCAGCCGTTCCCCAGTTGATGGGCATTCCCTCAATTCCCCTTCTTGGCCACCACAAAGAGAGCTGCTATAAATATTTTTGTACATGTGTACCTTTTCCCTCCTTAATGCTCTCTTTGGGATACAGACCTGCTACCGGTATTGCTGGATCCAGGGGTGTGCGCGTTTTTATAGTCCTTTGGGCTTGGTTCCCAATTGCTGTTCGTAATGATTCGATCCGTTCACATCCTGCCAGTTATACTTCATTGTTCCAGTGATTCCACATTCTCCAGCATTTATTATTTTCCTGTTTTATCATGTTAGCCCATCTGACAGGTGTGTCATACTTCAGAACTGTTTTAATTTGCATTTCTCTAGTCAGTAGTGATTTTGAGCATTTTTTCATGACTTTTTTCATATAATTTTAATTTCTTCATCTGAAAACTGCCTGTTCATATCCTTTGATTATTTATTAATTGATTTTCAAAAGAAAAAATGAAACTATTGACAACTATCTGGAAAAAAATGCTCAAGTAGTAATATAAATTAATGTTGAATCACACTTCAAGAAAGTTGTTGAAGATAATGAAAAAAAAACAGGCAGTGTTTGGAAAAGCTAGGAAGACAGACACACTAGTAGTGTTCAATGAATTGGAATTATGTTTGAAAAGTGATTGGATATTCATAGTCGGTAGTAATAGCACCTGTTTTATGTAGTTTGGGCAGTTTTACCTTTAAGTGGTTAAGGAGGCTGTTCTTAGGATCATCATTAGTTTGGCTTCCTTGTTGCCTGAAGCATAAAAGGCCCATGCTCTGGAGAGTTGGTGTTAGAGGTTTTAGCTGGATTCTTGTTGCTCAGTGGAAAGTTTTTGTTATTAGTAATTTGTATTGTATTTTATAGGCTACTACAGTCTCACCGCATTTTAACTCTGAGCTTGGACTGACCTGAGTTAGACTTAGCTCAGAAAAGTGGGTGTCAAATAAGACAAAAATGTTGTTTGAGAAGTAGAAGAAAACCAGAAGTATAGTGTAGTATAATGACTCTCAGACTTTTTCTTTGCTCACAGCACGTTCTTGCTCTTTTCCCTGACGAACTGTGGCATCTTACGGTATAGGGGTCAGTAGAATTGTGCATGCACATATTATTGTTTGCATGTGGAAGTTTTATGTAATTTCTAGGAGACTTGAATGTTGTTGTAAATGTAAATTCCATACAATTTCTGGCACACTTAATGACAACTCATGGCATACTACAGCATACCTTTTCAGAACCATTGCTATAATAGCAGGGGTTATTGCCTTCCTTTCAACATGCACAGGTCCTTTCTGTTCTGAGGGAGGAAGAAATCTCTTTAGTTGGGAGTCTCTAAATCTTAGTTTGGCAGGGGGTAACTGAGAGATGAGAAATTGTTTTTTGGTGGACTGAATGTGCCTCTTTTGTATAGCACTCTCCATCTGGGAAACAAGGCACAGAAATGACATCTGGTGCTCGCTCCATTGTATTAACACTGTACTCCTATACAATAGTTGTTCCTAGGCAACGGTTCACACTTTGCTGCTGCCCAGGATCCTGATTAGAATTGTTGGTTTTATGAAAGCAGCTTACTCATAGTGGTTGAAAATGTTGGGCTGAGTTGGTGGAATATGCCTTCATTTTTCCAGATGGTTTTTACTTTGCACTATATGGTTTCTGAGGTCCCTTTCTGTGCTAGATCCATGGTCTTATGATTAAAAGATTCAGTATAACTAATAATCAGAAGCTCATTAGTGTAGTGTAGGAATAACCCTGGATAGACTTAGAGTCAGAAGTACTGAGTTGGAAGACTAATTCTGCCACATACTAGCAGTATGACTTTGCACATAGTGGACATTTAATAAATATTGAATTGAGTTGACCTTGGGCAAGTTCCTTTCCTTTCATACTCATTTCCCTCATCTTGTAAAATGGGGATAGTAATTATTGCTTGCCTTTGTATAGTTCTTTAAGGTTTTTGCAAATCATTTTACATAAATTATTTCAGTTAATCTGCACAATAATCCTATGAGGTAGGTGCTACTATTTTCTTCATTTTACAAAAAAAGTGAGGACAAGAGTGAAGTGACTTGGCTAGAGGGTCACAAAGCCAGTAAGTGTCAGAAGCAGAAGTCAGCCAAGGTTTTCCAGAATCTAGGCTCAATACTCCATCTTCTACTGCTTCTCCCTTTAAGGTTTACAAAAGTTATCTCATTTCAGCCAGTTTGGTGAGATAGATTCTTTTTAAGGATGAAGAAACTGGTACTCAGAGAGATTAATTGATTTGGTCATAGTCATACAAGTAGAGTTAGTGTTTGAACTCAAATGACTTACTGCCTATCCACCATGCCACATATTGCTACAGCTAGCTCACAGGAATTTGAGAATCAAATCAGTTAATATATGTGAAACATTTTATAAACCTAAGTGCTATATACACACGAAGTTTGTTCCCAACAAATTCATTTCCCTGTCCTTCCACTCTTGGACTCTTGCCATTTGGACATTTCACAACATGGGTAGATGATTGTGTAAAAGAATCAATCATTAATATCAGGTAAACGCCTGAAAAATCAAAATTTAGACTGTCTCAGATTTTCTTAGAACTTAATTTCTTTGATTTTATTCGTGTATACAAATGGCTCAGATGTGGGTATTGGTTTGTTTTGTCTTTACAGTGGTCGAAGGACTCTCTCTGTTGGATTTGGGAGTGTCTCCCTATTCTGGAGCAGTTTTTCATGAAGTAAGTATTAATGTTCCCTTTCTTTTCCATGTGTTAAAAATGTTATTGTTATTCAGACCAAGTCTAACTAATTTAAAACACCTACTATTTAACAGGTAATTTAAAATATCCTTTGAAAAATTATTTAAGAAATAATCCTGTGTTTGAAGTCCTCATCATTTAACAGTGGTGTCACAATTGTGATGGAAATGATTGCAAACTGAAGAAACAGACCTTGGCCTTGGGATATATGCCCAGAGAGGTAATTTGGGAGTATGGAAAGACTTCTGCAAAAAATTCTTTCTTGACAGTATTATTACATTAGCTTCCCAGATCTCTGTTTCTAGGCCCATGGTACAGATATTCTGGGTAAATTGAGAAAGAAATGTTTTTATACTATTAGGTCTCACTAATGAGTATGGCATGGTGTAGGAGAAAGAGAATTGCACTTAGGACACTTGAGTGGGAAACTTAGCGCTACCATTGTCTGGTCAGAGTTATTCAACTTTCTGATCTCTTGTGTAAAATAAAGATAATCTTGCACTAGCTATATCAAGCTTGTGAGGAGATATAATTGTGAGAAATGAGCTCAACCAATAAGCCCCCAACTGTGAGAAACATGCTCACCTTAAACAAAGAACAATACTTGTTGTGAAGTCAGGAAAGCTTTTAGTGATCTTTATGTTTGTTCCTCCTGAATAAACAGGTAGCTCCCACATAAGGCTACAGGAAGACTACAATTTGTTCAGACCAATGCAAGCCCTTTATACTGTTCCAAATTTTAGGCTTCCTGCCACACCATCCATTGACCACATGACTTCACTTTCTCCTCTCTGATAGATTTTTCCTCAAAAAGCTCCTCAAGCCTGAGCACAGAGTTCTGACCTTTTATCTGACTGTACTAGGTCACAATTCTGATCATCTAAAGCTGGGAGTTTTAACCCTGTGGAAACAGAAGGTCTTCCTTTGCTTCTCACAGTAATAGATGTAAACTTCTTTGTAACATTAAAGTATAGTACAGACGTAAGCTATTAAGATTTTATTGCTAATATTTAGATGGTTCTGTGTTTTATGTGTATGAATATTTTTTCCTTTGATGTAGATTCTAGTTCTAATAACTTCCATTTTTGTGTTGTTCTGGAAATTATTTTGTTTTAGTTTCTTTTGATAATATGAGATTTGGCTTAAATTTTTTTGTTTTTGTCTTGTAGACGCCGCTAATAATATATCTTTTCCATTTCCTGATTGACTATGCGGAGTTGGTATTTATGGTAAGTAATCTACTTTTTAAAAAATTAAATTACTTTATTTTTGTTACATTTTAAGTTCTCAACTGTCTTCCTCCCTCTGTACGTTGCACTAGAGAAGTCCACCATTTGCTGCAAGTTTGTAAATAGATGTAAAACCATGTTATACTCATTTCTTTTTATCAGTTCTTTCTCTGGAGATGGATAGCATCTTCCTTCATAAGTCCTTTCTATTTTTTTTAAGTATTTATAATAACTCAGAATAACTTGGTCTTTCACAGTTGTTTTTCGAACTATTACTGTATATAATGTTCTCTTGGTTCTGCTCATTTCTCTTTTCATTATTTCATGCAAGCTTTTCCATTGTTTTTCTAGTCAGCCAGCTCATCATTTTTTATAGCATAGTAGTAGGTCAGATGTAGTAGTATATTTGCTATAAAAATAGAAATACATAGCACAGCTTGTTTAAACGTTTCCCAATTGATGGGCTCCCCCTCAATTTCCAGTTCTTTGACACAACAGAGAGAGCTACTATAAATATTTTAAAATAGATTAAAATAGATTCTTTTTCTTTTTCTCTGATTGCCTTGAGAAACAGACCTAATAGTAGTATTGCTGAGTCAGAGGGTATACACAGTTTTATAACTCTTCGAGCATAATTCCAGATTGTTCTCCAAAATAGTTGGATTAGTTCACAGTTCTGCCAATAGTGTGTTAATGTTCTAATTTTTCCACATTCCCTCCAACATTTTTCATGTACCCCTTCTATTATTTTAGTCAACCTCATAGGTGTGAGTTATCTCAAAGTTGTTTTAATTTGTATTTATCTAGTCAATAATAATTTATAGAATTTTTTCATATGAGTACGTATAGTTTTGATTTCTTCATCAAAAAATGCCTGATCATATCCTTTGACCATTTATCAACTGGGGAATGACTGATTTCTTATAAATTTGACAGAGTTCTCTGTGTATTTGAGATATGAAACTTGTAGTTGAGAAACTATAAATTTTCCCCTCAATTTTCTGCTCTGTTTCTAATCTTGGCTACATTGGTTTTATTTGTACAACTTTTAAATTTAATATAATTAAAATTATCCATTATATTTCACAATGCTCTCTATTTCTTGCTTATAAGTTGTCTACTTTTAAAGAAAAGCCATTGTTATAATGTTTGTAGAGTCTATCAAAACTTGTCTTGATTGTAATAGTTTATATGTAGTTAAAACTCCCAGGTTTAGGTGATCAAAGAAAAATAGTTTATATATGCTAATTCTTAGAACTGTTATAGTGTCATGGAAGCAAGGAATATTTTCCAAAATCTCTAGCTAAATAAATGGGGAAGAGTAGATTGGGGTGAAAAGGTCACTTGGTGTTCAAAGTCCCTCCTGTGATGGTTATTAATTGATATGATCTTGAGAATGCTACTTAACTGACCCTTAATAAAAGGGCCTCTGGGTAAAATGGGATAATACCCACCACAGGGTTGTGTACATAAATTAAATGAGATAATTAATGTACACAGAAGTGCTTTATAAGTAGTAAAATGCTGTAGACACTGGAATATTTTAGAGGAAATGAATTTTTTCTCCATTTCTTCCCTTCTTATTCTTCAGAGTGGAGTATAAAGATGAATTAAAAAAACTCTGTACCATCATGGAACTTTGGTCTTTTAGGAAGGGGATAAGACATGTATACAGATAGATATAGTGCAAATTAGAATATGACAAGTTCATAAAAGGAATAGAAGATGCTGTGAAATTAAATGGGAGAGCATTTGTAGATGGGCAAATAAGGAAAAGTTCTTTATAGAGAAGGTGTCATTTTCTCATGTTTGTCACTTAATCTTCAAAAAAATCTCACATATATTAAACAGAAGTTCAGTACATGCTTAATATGTATGGCATGCTGTCCTTTACAGTTGCAAAGTTCATTATATATATATTGACCTCCTGACCATTTATTGATGAGGAAACTATAGCTCCTCTAGAAATTAAGCTGTATGGTCAAGGTTAAGAACCGATGGAAAAGCCAGAACCTAAACCTAGACCTTCTGATTCAAAACTTTTATAATAACCTTTTTTACTCACCTGTGTGACTTTGGCCTAGTCCTTTAACCTCTCTGAGCTACAGTTCCTTTATCTATAAAATGAAGGATTGAACTAAGTGATTGATTAGGAGTTCTTACTCTGAAGAGTGAACAAAAAAAAATTGATAACTAATATTTCAATATAGTTGATTTTCTTTATAATCGTATGTATTTAATTTTTCACATTTAACAACATTGGGGGGGGGGGAATGGAACCAAGGTGTCAGAGAAAGTACAGAAAAGAGTCTGAGCTCTCCCAAATTCCTGTACAAACAACTTTAAATAATGCTCCAAACAAATTCTGGTGCAACAGAACCTACAAAAGTGGATTCCAGACCAAGACAACTCAAAAGGTTGGTATGAAAGGTTTGTTGCATGGCATGAGAGTAGAGTGCAGTACAGTACAGGCTGCACTCCAGCAAACCAGTAGCAGGCTTTGGGAGTGATTAAATCAATTTGGCAGCTGAGGCTTCTGTAGCTCTCAGCCCACAGAAGGTAAGGGGTTGGACAGCTCGTCACAAGATGATTACAGGGGTCTCCTTGCTGTCAGTGCAGGACTCTATTGCATTGCCCAGGCTTGGATCCAGGTCACAGTCCTGAGTTGCAATCCCAGGGCAAGGAGAAGCAGTAGCATACCAGACCTTGTGGTCTTAAGGGAATGGGGATCCTAGTCATAGTTCCTGGGTGGAAAAGAATGCTTGTGGACACTCACAGATCAGAGCACAGACTGGGAGAAAAGGAACCATACCTTTCCTTAGATCGTATCACTTTGGAAGAACTGAAAGCTTACAGATCCCCAGAACTAGCTCTGAAAACAGCTGAACAAAAAACCCATGGAAGAACCGAAAACTTACAGATCTTCTCACCCCCCTGAAACTAGCTTTGAAAACAGCTGCACAAAAAACCCTGAATCTTGAGACACTCCCCTCTCCACCTCCTAAGCAGAGCCCAACTTTGACAGATAAAGTTAAAAGTCAAGAAATAAACTGGACAAATGAGCAAGCCACAGAAAAGAATCTGACCGTAGAAGGTTGCCATGGTGACAGGGAAGATCAAAACACAAGTTCAGAAGACAACAAAGTCAAAACTGCTATATCCAAAGCCTCCAAAAAAATATGAATTGGTCTTAGTCCATGGAAGAACTCAAAAAGGATTTTACAAATCAAGTAATAGAGATAGAGAAAAAATTGGGAAGAGAAATGAGAGTGATGTAAGAAAATCATGAAACAAGATTTAACAGCTTGGTAAAGGAGTCACACACAAAATCTTGAAGAAAATACCACCTTTAAAAACAGAATTGGCCAAATAGAAGAAGATTTTAAAAAATTCACTGAAGATTCTCTTAATAGAATAGTTAATAGTTAATACTTCTCTTTTAGAACTCCTTAAATGTAGAATTAGCTCAATCAAAAAGGAGGTACAAAAGCTCACTAAAAAAAAGCAATTCTTTATTGATTGGAAAAATGAGGTGTGTGAAGAGTTCTCACAAGTTTGTTGATGCAATAATCCCCACAATTTCTAGAAGAGAGATGTACCCACCAAGGAAGCATTCTTCTATTAGTAAAATAGTTTACTGAAATGTAAGCTAAATGCAGTGCAAAATTGAGTCCATGGTATTAGGTGATACCAGTTCTCTAAGTAATAATCTTTTTGAAGTATCACCTTGATAATTTCTATAAAATTCTGTGGAGCTTGTAAATTTTTCCTGTACCTGCCAGTAAGAACAGGGTATCCTGGTATACATTTTCATACTGGCTGCTAAAATTCATAGGCTTATAAACATTTTTGTATTTGAACTCTTAGAAACCCTGTAATGCAACATTTCTTTTTAAGCTGTGATTTCTCTTCTGCCTGTAAGAAAATTGTATACATCTGTGCTTTATATTAAATGGTCCACTTTTAAACAGTGTACATATTGGACCATGCTGAAATTGTAATTAAATGACCAGTGGCATATTGTAATTGGTTATTTAATGTAAACTCATTTTCAATGTATTTTTGGTTGTCTCTCTTATGTATCTGAAAAAAGTGTATATCAAAATATTATGTTGCATAGATTATTTGTTTGTAATTGAACAAGTTTCAAAAATAAAGAAATGCAAAATATGTTTCTCAAATTAAAAAACAAGAAAGTAATTCCTTAAAAATTGGAATTGAGCAAGTGGAAGCTAACGACTCCATGAGACATCATGACATAATAAACAAAATCAAAAGAATGACAAAAATGTGAAATATCTCATTGGAAAAACAACTGACCTGGAAAACAGATGGAGAGATAGTTTAAGAATTATTGGGCTGCATGAAATCCATGATTTAAAAAAAAGAGCCCAGACATCATCTTCAGGAAATTATCAAGGAAAACTGCTCTGGTGTTCTAGAACCAGAGGTAAAATAGAAGTTGAAAAATCCACCGATCATTTCCTGAAAGAGTTCCCAAAATGAAAACTTCCGAGAATATTATAGCCAAATTCCAGAGCTCCCAGGTCAAGGAGAAAATGTTGCAAGCAGACAGAAAGAAACAGTTCAAATATCATGGAGCCTGAGCCCAGTTGGCATAAAATAGAATTTAGCCATTTCCACATTAAAGGATTGGAGGGCTTGTGACATGATATTTTGGCAGTCAAAGGAGTTAGGGTTACAACCAAGAATCACCTATCCAGCAAAACTGAGTATAATCCTTTGGGGGGAAAAGGGATATTCAGTGAGATAGAGGATTTTCAAGCATTCCTGATGAAAAGACCAGAGCTGAATAGAAAATCTGACAACTAAACACAAGACTCAAGAGAAGTGTAAACAGGAAAGAGAAACCATAATGGATTCAATCAGGTTGAACTGTTTACATTCCTAAATGGGAAGGTGATATTTGTAACTCCTAAGAACTTTCTCGTTATTATGGCAGTTAGAAGGAATATACATAGACAGATGGCATGGGTATAAATTGAATGTTATGAGATGATATCTAAAAAAATTAAGGGATGAGAAAGAGGAATGCACTGGGAGAAAGGGAAAGGGAGAGGTAGAATACAGTAAATTATCTCACATAAAAGAGAGCTTATACATTGGAGGAGAAGTTGGGGGAAGTAAGGGGAAGCATTTGAACCTTACTGTCATTGGACAAATGTCTTCAAAGAGGGAATAATATTTACACTCAATTGGATATAAAAATCTATCTTACTCTGTAGGAAAGTAGGAAGGGAAGGACATAAGAGAGAGAGAAGGGGTTGATAGAAGGAAGCAAAGATTGGGGGAGGCAGTAGTCAAAAGCAGAACAGTTGAGGGTGGACAAAGTAAAAGGAGAGAGAGTAGGATAAAGGGGGGAAAACAGGATAGAGGGAAATACAGAGTAATCATAACTGAAAAAATGTGGCTATTTTTTTTGGGTAAAGATCTAATTTCTCAATTATATAGAGTCAAATTTATAAAAAAATAAGGGCCATTCTCCAATTAATAAATGGTCAAAGGATATGAACAGGCAGTTTTCAGAGGAAGTAATCAAAGCTGTCTATAGTCATATGAAAAAATGCTCTAAATCACTGTTGATTAGAGAAATGCAAATTTAAATAGCTCTTAGGTACTTCCCTACATGTATCAAATTGGCTAATAGTACAGAAGAGGAAAATGACAAATGTTGGCAGGAATGTGGGAAAATTGAGACTCTAATGCACTATTGTTGGAGCTCTGAATTGATTCAGCCATTCTGGAGAAAAATTTGTGTTTGAAAGTCAAATTTTCTTTTCAGCTCTGGTCTTTTCATCAAGAATGCTTGAAAGTCCTCAATGTCATTGAAAGACCATATTTTCCCCTGAAGTATTATACTCAGTTTTGCTGGGTAGGTGATTCTTGGTTTTAGT